>JANFAB010000017.1:0-600000 GCA_024613165.1 Pisolithus albus | reverse complement strand
TGATTATAGATCTGTGATCGAGATCGGTTGCTATATATATAAAAGTGCGACGACGACATCTCCGGGTCAAGACCCCGGAAACCCAGCTGTCTTTTCAAGGAGATAACGGGTATGACCTGGATGGCTCTGGCTTATTAGTTTCAGTGCGCAAGGGGCGGGAGTGAGTACTCGAGTCCCAATTTCCCTACTGCAGGATATCTCAAGGATGGCTGATGAATACATCGACTCACCAATCTCCGAACAGTCCTTGGCGAGCAGTATCAGCAGCTCGCCAGAATCAACCGTGCTCTCCACCCCCCACACATCCCCGCCTGCTTCGCCCAAACCCTTTTCAGCAAAGTTCTTACCAGCGTCTCTCCACGATGGAGCTGCGAAAGATGGCCCCCCCTTGCCCGAAGCCCTTCCACAACTGCCACTTAATGTGACACCGGAGGAGGTTGCCGAGCTGGTATGCTATCTTCGACCCGATTATCGAGGACACTTACGATGTCAGAGGTAGGATCGCGAGACTCCGGACAACTGGGTCAAGAGAGTGAGTACCTTCAACTCGCTCGTTGGCCAAATCCAGTCACTCACTCTCAAACCTCTTGCAGAACCCAGACCTTGTCCGTTTGACTGGAAAACACCCATTCAACTGTGAAGCGCGGCTTTCGTCGCTCTTTGACGCGGTAAGGACGTACCATATCTCTGACCAAGAAGTGAGTGACATGTCCGGTGCACAGGGATTCCTGACACCAGCCCATTTGCACTACGTCCGGAATCATGGAGCAGTGCCTCGAGTCAGCGAGGAAACGGCAACCGAGTGGACTTTGCGCATTCACGGCCTTGTACAGCGCGAGGCGACGTTCACCCTGCAGCAATTGAGAAGGTCTTTTCCTGTAGTGACACTACCAGTGACCTTCGTGTGTGCTGGAAACAGAAGGAAGGAGCAGAACGTCGTCAGGAAAACCCTTGGATTCAGCTGGGGAGCAGCAGGATGTACGGTATGCTTGTGAGAACCTGTGGATCACACTGACGTTTCCGTTTCAGTATCCACCGCTCTGTGGACAGGCGTCTATCTGGCAGATGTCCTGGCATATGTTAAACCGATACGTAGAGAGGCGAAGCATGTAATCTTCGAAGGAGCCGACAACCTTCCCAACGGCCCTTACGGGACTTCTCAACTCTTATCTTGTGCAGTGGACAAGAACAGGGGGATGCTCTTAGGTGACGACTCCAACCAGTCATGTTGTCTACTTGAAGCTTAAATGAAGTCGTTAGCATGGGCCATGAACGGCTTGCCTCTCGAGCCTGACCACGGTTTTCCATTAAGGCTTGTTGTCCCCGGACAGATCGGAGGTCGGTCCGTTAAGGTACTGTCCTCGGTGACCGCTGAAAGGGGGGCTATTGGTCTGACTGTTTCCGAAAGTGGCTGAAGCGAGTCGAGATCAGCGACCTTGAAAGTCGACACCACGTAAGTCTGCAAATATATACCTTCCGTTATGTTGGCTGATCCTGATCGTAGCTACATTACTGGGTAAGGCTGGTGACTATCATGGAAGGTGGTGTGCTTACGACTTGTAGGATAACAAATTGCTCCCGGGCCAACTGATGCCTGAACAAGCACGTGCCGAGAAGCATTGGTGGTATGATCCTAGGTTCGTTCTGTGAGATTGCCTCCGCAGATGAAGATGAAATGATGAAATGTGATGGCAGATATATCATTACGTATGCCGAGGATACAAGTCCTCATGAGCTGGAGGCTGACTATTTGACAGAGAGCTAAACGTGAACAGCGCAATCGCTAAACCCGACCACAACGAGACGTTAGCTGTTGTCAAGCACTTACCATCGGGCGATGACGTCCCTTCGTACTCTGTCCGCGGATACGCGTACGCTGGCGGCGGACGGCGTGTGACTCGGGTGGAAGTATCGTTGGACGAAGGAACATCATGGGCGTTAGCGGATGTGTGCGTCGGGGCCTCACTTTGCTTTAATAATTCTCACCAAGCCGCACAGCGAATACCCTGAAGATCGTTTCCGTCAGTTCTGCCACGAAGACCCGACATACGGTACCCTTGACTTTTCTGAGAGAGATACATCATTGTAAGTGAAGACGATCGTTACAATATACGCTTACCGACGCATACATCAGCTGCTGGTGTTTCTGGTCCTTCGACGTGAAGTACGATGCTTTGGCACAGTGTAATGCGCTAGCTGTCAGGGCATCAGATGAAAGCAGCACACTTCAGCCACGGGATATGTAAGGGAGACCATTATCTCACCACAACTTCGCGTTTCTGAATCTGGCAGGTATTGGCATTCATTAGGCATGATGAACAATTGGTGTGCACGCAAATAGTGGAAACTGCCCCACTAGGTATTGACGGACCTTCTGGGCAGGTGGTTCAGAGTTGCCGTAAACAAGACTGAGAACGATAACGAGATCGTTCTGCATTTTGAGCACCCGACCCTCGCTGGGACAGCAAGTGGAGGCTGGATGGAAGTATGTCAATGGTATAATGGAATACATCGCACCACAGCTTACACTACTTCAGCGAATGAAAGCGTTGGGTCAGGACATCACGAAACCAGTGTTCGGAAAGACAAGCCCCAGGGAGACACTCGACGAAGTCAAACCAAAAGCGGAAGTGTCCTTGACCAAGCCAGGGGTCACCCGGAAAATCACTGTTGAAGAATTGAAGAGACAAGATCGGGCACAGCCCTGGTTTGTCATCAACGGTGAGGTTTACGACGGAACGCCTTTCTTGAACGAGCATCCCGGCGGCAGCGATTCGATCACTCTTGTGGCAGGGGAGGATGCCTCTGAGGACTTCTTTGCCATCCATTCAGCGGAAGGAAAGGCAAAACTGGCGCAGGTATGTGATTTGTGGCAATGGGGACCCAACTAACACGCACCAGTTCCACATTGGAACACTCGTGAAGTCGGGAGCAGAAAACGCAGATGCCAGTGACGAGAAACCAGACGGCCAATTCCTCGAGCGTACGAAGTGGAAAGATGTCAAGCTGACAAGAATAGAGCAAGTAAACCATGACTCGTTCCTTTATCGATTCGAACTACCACGGCCGGATCAGCCACTTGGACTTCCTGTGGGGCAGCACGTATTCGTTCGTCTCAAGAGAAAAGACACCGGCGAACTTGTGCAAAGGGCGTACACCCCGGTGTCACTAGAAGGAGCTGTCGGGTTCATCGAGTTCCTGATCAAGTTGGGCTCACTCCTGCTCGTCATGAGAAATGGTTCTGAAAACGATGCAGGTTGTACTTACCCTCCGCAGAATTCCCGACCGGTGGCAAGATGACGACGGGATTCCATCAACTCGAACTAGGTGATACTGTGCAATTGAAGGGCCCATTGGGATCCTTCATTTGGAACGGAATCGGCGTTGCAAATTGGAAAGGTTCCGAGAGGAAAGTAAAGGAAGTGGGAATGATATGCGGCGGAAGCGGTATGTGTCAGAAACCACAAAAAATCCTTCGGCTGACCACCGAAAATGGAACAGGAATCACACCAATTCTCCAAGTCTTACGCAGTATTTTCCATAACGCGGGCGACACGGAGACAAGGGTGTGGCTGATAAGCGCGAATAGGACCGAGGAAGACATACTCTGTCGTGCCGAACTTGACTCGCTATTCGCGCGACACGGCCCACATCGCTTTAAGCTGCACTATGTCCTTAGTAGAGCACCGCCCACATGGAAATGGAGCACAGGGAGAATCAACGAGGAGATGCTGAGAGCACACATGCCCGGTCAGTCCGACCACGGCATAATCCTAGTGTGCGGACCCGATGCAATGATCAACCAAGCTGTGAAGCCAGGGCTGAAAGCGGCCGGGTGGGATATCGAGAGCCATCTCGTAGTATTCTGAAATCAAGTTTATAGAAGTACACACTGCAGCGCGGATATGCACTGTTTGATCATGTTTACTACACGGGAGCTGTCAGCACAGTGCACACTTACATCTGTCTACCTACCATTGCCGCTGAATGACTCCGATACGTTGTGCATTGTACACTTAGTGACCTTCTGCCGCGCCATCGTTCTATTGAGCTGCATTCAAATAACTGATCCACCACTCCTCGAACTTGCGACAACCCAAACCACCCTCCACACCCAACTCTTCCGTCTCTTTGGTGGATAGACGGCAGTCCCGGGGGCGTGGAGTTGCATCACTTGGAGGCGAGGCGTCGGGCACGATATGCTGATGAGGTAGGCCCAAAATTTTGGCAAATATTAGGCACATCTCGTATTTAGTGAATGCTTCCGGCGCAGAGTAGTGAATGATACGAGGAAGTGGCTTGTTCAGGTCTGGAGGGAAATACTTGTTGAGCAATCCGTCGCATATCGAGAGTCATGGACTGACCCGACAAACGAACCAGGAAAGACGCGATGTCCAGGACATTCGTAGGGTATCTGGTAGCATAGTGGTCCATTTTGTATTTCTTTCCAGATTGATCCTCGACAACATCGACGAGAATATTGACAGCAGAATCAGAGTTTTTTGGTGCTGGTCCGTACCTGAGGAGATGTAAGATTGAATTTCTCTTAGGATTTCAGTGAGACTTGCAGTACGGGAACTCGGAGAACAATAATTGTAGCAGAATCAACAGAGAGGACAGCAATTTCGCCATCTAGCTTGCTCTTTCCATAGAGCTGCAGTGGGTTTGGCTCCGACCATGGGTGATATGGAGGTGAACTACCATCGAAAACGTAATCTACGCATCACGCATGAAGATAACATGGCATCCAGGTTCTTGGAGATGACCGCTCACCGGTAGATATGTATACCAAAGTAAAGCAGAGGTCCTTGGCTAGCATGGCAAGTTGTCGAGGTACGTCCACATTGAGCTACAATCGGGTTAGTGTTGAGAGGTGCAGCTTGCCGCATCAAGCACCATCACAGACGAACTTTGGCAACACCTTCAGGATCCTGCGCAATGATGTATCGTCATGAACACGGATCGGATCAGTAATTCGGACCCACCCTCTCGGCAACGTCTGGCCTCCTCTCAGCTGCGCAGTGAACGACCACTTCATAGACATTGAATGAATTCGTCTCAACCGTTACGGGCAATTCACGCACAGTCTGGCTTGAACTCTTCGAAAACCCGCCTGGTATCGTCTACGTGGGTAAGATCGACTTGTACCAGGTTGCCCGTGGCTCGGGAGTGGGCAAGACCAAGAACAGCATGAGGACCAGCGCGGAAAGCGTCATACACAGCGCTACCGAGAACTCCTGAGGCTCCTGTAAATCGGATCAGAAGACTGAACCGAGGCAGCGATGTGGTGTAGCACCTGTTATCAAAACTCTTTTCGTCATGTTCGATGCTTGTCTCTGGCAAGAGGCTTAGCCGCTTATCTGCAGTGGGGAGCATCGTACGATTATGTAATTGACGAGATGTTAGCGTGCCATAATAATAAAATGAACCGATGACGATTATTCTTGCATTGCTGGGCCACCAGTACTATGTATTCTCATTTCGTCCGGACAATCCTATGAATCTACCACTACACGATGCATAACTACACCGTGCAGCCCATGCTACCGAGTTATTCTCGCTAGTGCCCTGGTCGGTTCCGTGTCGGGTGAGTTACTTGTGAGAATTGTGGGCATGCCAGCTTTGTTACTTAAATTGACTTAGACTTCATCAATTCTCGCTGTCGGATCATGTACTCGTGTCACTTCTTACCCTTCAGACGATTGGATCACTGCCTGTTGTACACCTTTCGTCCATCCTTGAATCCAACCGACAAACGAAATATCGTAGGTTCGCAGATTTTGAACGCCTGCAGTGCTATGACAACGAATCAACGACGGGTTGTACACGAAGGGATGTCTCCCCGTGGTGGGAGAATATTCGTGACAGGCGCCCGTAATGAGAGCATCTGTGTACCTAGGCTAGAACCTTGCACCTTGACATATTTGTTAGTGACAGCACGAACTCAACTTAGGTCTTTCAACTTGTGGTAGAAAATTCTCGGACGCACCTTCACACATACAGCGACTGATGTGTATGAACTGGCCTGCGAGAGCTCATCGTCACTGGGTCGCGCTGAGGAGGACTTGGAAAAGCAAGCAAACCGGGTATCGGACATCGATTACGTCAGTTCATGTCAGGGGCCACGTGCTGCTCCGGCTCTAATAATGACGTCGGAAATTGGCTTGCCGTGTTTAGCTGAAGGGTATCGTTTGGCTGCCTCGAGTATTTCATGCCAACACCTGCTTCTCACATTCCTTTCCGTCCGTTCTCTCCTCGCCAACCATGTAGGCAGTTCTCTCTCTGTCTGTCTCGACGTCCGTTGCTGACGTGTTTCAAGGTCCTCCGTCTCGCAGCAGGAGGCGACGTCGGCCACGACGACGACCTTCATCACTGCATTAGTATTCAACGCTGCCATCTTTGCCGCCGAGATCACTGCTTTTACGCTGTTGCGCCCATATTTCAAAACAATTTATGAGCCTCGCACAGTTCACCCGATCGAAAAGTACGTCGCGCCTTCGCTACCGCTTTGTCTCCTGTTTCAACTCTAACCCTCGCTCGCAGCCAACGCGTCAAGCGTTTCGATGGCGGATTACTCTCCTGGCCTATTGCTCTCTTGAGAGCCGATTATCGCGATGTCGAACGTGTTAACGGCCCAGATGCTTATCTTTTTGTACGATTCCTCCGGATGATGATCCGCGTCTTGTTGCCCATATGGATCATATCTTGGGCTGTCCTTTTACCCCTCACCTCGGTCAACAACTCTATTGCTGGGAAAACCGGTCTCGACCGGTTTACCTTCGGTAATGTATCTCCATACAATCAACCGCGATATGCCGGGCACCTCGTCTGCGCCTACCTGTTTACTTGTGAGTGTTCATCGTTTGGCTCACGGAGACTCGTTTTTGATTTGCCATTTTCCTTGTTCAGTTTGGATCTATTGGAATATCAGGCGGGAAATGAGCCACTTTGTGACCATTCGCCAGCTGCACCTCGTCGACTCCAAACACTCTCGCTCTTCCCAGGCCAATACGATTTTGGTCACTGGTATCCCAGCCAAATTTCTCTCAGAGAGAGCTCTAGAGAAGTTATACTCCCATCTCCCAGGTGGGGTCAAGAAGGTTTGGCTAAACCGGTGAGTCTGCGCGTACTAGAGACGCATCTGTGACGAGTTTGTCAAGCTTTTCATAAGAGCTCAACTGACTTTTTTTTCCGTCTTCGCAGGAACCTAAAGGATCTTCCTGCTGTCTACAACCGTCGTCTCTCGGCCAGCAATAAACTGGAATCTGCAGAAACGAGCTTGATTCGTACCGCCCTCAAGATCCGCAATAAGAAATTGAAGGCCGGGGAGAAGGTTGACGACGCGTACAACGATAATCCGGACCAGGCTGAACGCGACGTTGCTCTAGCAGAAAGGCTCGTTCCAAAAGACAAGCGTCCCACTCACCGTCTGCCTCCTGGTTTTCTTCCATTTTCGCTTCCTTTCGTTGGCGAAAAGGTCGACACTATAGAGTGGGCTCGCAATGAGATTGTTACCTGCACCACCCTGCTTCGCGAAGCTCGTCAGGCTCTCATAGAACAATCGAACCTGCCTGCACCAGATGACGTTAACGGAGATGACGGGGTCAGCCACGAAGATCTACCCGTTCAAACTTACCCTCCTCTCAGCTCTGCCTTCATCACTTTCAAGAAACAAATCGCCGCACACATGGCGTATCGCACGTTGGCTCATCATGACCCTTATCGAATGGCGGATCGCTACCTCGAGGTCTCTCCGCAGGATGTCATCTGGGGTAACCTTGCAATGAATCCATACGAAAAACGCGTCCGAAAGGTGATCAGCTATGCAGCTACGGCTGCCTTGATCATATTCTGGGCGATTCCCGTTGCTTTCGTTGGTATCGTATCCAATATCCAGGGACTCTGCGTTCGTGAAAGCTGGCTGGCATGGCTGTGCACGATTCCTTCCCCAGTTATTGGGATTATTCAGGGTATCCTGCCTGCGGTGCTGCTCGCCGTCTTGAACATGCTGCTTCCTATAGTTCTTCGCATGTTAGGGAGTTTCGAGGGCATCCCCACACGTACTGGCCTTGAGCTTAGTCTGATGACGCGCTTTTTCATTTTCCAAGTTATTGTAAGTTTTCCCCTTCTTGGCTTAGTCATCCATGATATTGACGGTCCTGGTTTCCAGCACTCATTCCTCATCGTAACCTTGAGTTCCGGTATTATTGCTGCACTCCCTTCGATTTTGAACAACCCGAGTTCTATAGCAACTTTGCTAGCCAGCTATCTTCCTCAGGCTTCCACATTTTTCCTTACGTACGCCAAACCGCCACCTCTGCGCCGCTTTGTGGGACCTAACATCTTTACTCTCTGACAGGTATATAGTTCTACAGGGACTGTCCGGAGTGGCGGGCGGCTTTCTGTCTATTGTCCAACTCGTGCTGTACTATGTCAAGCTGTTCATTTTAGGGAGTACCCCTCGTTCCATATACGACATCAAGTTTGGGCCGAGGACTGTAGCTTGGGGCACGTTGTTCCCAACGATTACATTGTTGACCGTCATTAGTGGGTTATTTTGATTCCTCATTTCGAGCGCGGACTAACGTTATGACCTTTTTCTCCTCAACCCTTGTGCTAAACGTTACCTGATGATTGTTACTCTCAGCTTTTGGTTACTCCATCATATCCCCGATCATCAACGGGCTTGCTGTAGCCGCCTTCTTCCTCTTCTACCTCCTCTATAAGTATTTGTTCCTGTATCAGTACACTCAACCTCCCGAGCTGGATACGGGTGGACTCTTCTTCCCCCGAGCTATTCAGCATGTATTCGTGGGCATGTATGTGCAGCAGGTCCGTCTTTCCGTCCTGAACCCCTGTTTCGAATCAGGATTTATGCGATCCATGTCAGATTTGCCTTTGTGCATTGTTCTTCCTTGCACAGAATGCGTCCGGGAGGCAAGCTGCTGTTCCGGAGGGTGTGCTTATGGTAGTCCTTATCGCGCTGACAGTGGGTTTTTGGTTGTTGTCGTCTGGTGGGGGTTCTATTGACATCCGTGTCAGGCTGGCTACCACATGATTATCAATGAATCCTACGGGCCGCTTATCAGCGCTCTGCCTCTGAGTATCGCCGACAAGACAGCCACCGATCTTGACGAGCCTGCCTCCAGTGACGCACACGCGTCCACCTCTGCTTCCAATGGCAAGAAATGGAAGGCTACCAAGGGCGATACTGTCACTGATCCTGATGGGGAACGCGAGGAACAAGAACTGGATGACTACTACTTCCAGAAATTGTCAGATGGTGCTCCTGACTATGGCTTTGCTCACCCCGCAGTGTCAAGGCCCCAGCGTGTTGTGTGGATCCCAGACGACTCGGATGCATGGGCGAATACTGGTGATGACGGCACAGGAGGAGTCGAGGGAGGAGAACGCCGGAGGGGCCTCGGTCCTGCGGAAGTGGAAGTCAACTCCTCACAAGGTGTCTTGGCAACGACTGAGGGCACTAAGATGGATGGCAAAGGACACTTGGAAGTGTTCGAAGCCCCAGTCGACGTGGACAAGTTCTAAGGGTTGCAACGAGTACTGACAGAATTGTGTTTTTTACTGAGTTGTTACTGATTTTTCTTGAATTCACGGCCTTTGTCACGAAAGTTAGTTATCTGGATGTATGCGCGATTCGTAGTTTTTTTTAGCAATGCATTTCGCTTCGGAAGCTGGCCGACGTTCTACAGGAAGGGCTATCCGATAAGAATAAAAGAAGACAACTACAACTCGTCACGAGCAGAGTCCACAATACCGGTAGTTCGTACTAGAGGCTCACTAACCGCAGACTCAGACTCGGGAGAGATGTTTGTTGCGCCTGTGACCGCGTAGTAGGTAGTAGCCGGTATCGGAGCGCCAGCTAACGTTGCCCCCGTAGAACCCATCGATGTTGCAGGAAGCACCAGTGACGTCCCAGAAGCGGCGATGAGCGCTGAAGTCGCAGTGACTGCGAGGACAGATTCGAAGCTTGTAGCAGTTGCACTAGCGATTGTAGTTGCTTTCCCCACGGCCGATGTATGATCCCCTTCCCGAACCCACCGTGGCAAGCCCACGAACCTGGTCCACCAAAATGCAATTCGGAAGCCTTTCTGTAGCACCCGTTGCTGCAAGATAAAAAGTACGACAAGGCAGAAGAAGACGAGCGCTGCCATGATGAGAAGGCGATCCAGCGTGTCGGTCTTCTCGAGGGCGCTGATGAGCTGACGGGAGGAGCCAAGCAGGAGCGACAGACTGTCATGGGTCTGAGCAGTCGACTGCAGACTCATGGTAGACGATTCTTGAAGATGGTTTTGGTTAGAGAACCCATAATGTACGATAATATAAAACACGGGCAACATGCCTGCTACCCACCGATAAGCTGTGTGGAAAGAACACTGCGTTCCAGTTCCTTTTGCATCAAACCCATCGTCCTCTGTAGGGTCTCGGTGACATTGTTCGTGGCTGTCATAAGTGCATCTTCCCTGCCGTGGGGGAGAAAGCAAGGAGACGGGCCGAAAAGTACAGTACCACATCCATTGTTAATCACTGGTTCAATATCAAAACACATCGGTACGAACTTGGTTTTCCCATTCCCAGGTGACACTTTCTCGGACGGTGTGGAGGGTGATCCAAGTAAATCCTCTCGCTGAGACTGCCGCTGCGCGTCTACGGCGCGTTTCGACACCAATATTGCACCTCGGGCATCCTTGCGGAGACTGCAAGCATCCAATCGTTGGCAGGTAACAAACGGAGGAGGGCACCGTGAATACGCACCTGTCCAGGGTATCCCGAAATGTATCGACTCGTACCCTGAGCTGCCTCCGCGCGCGTTCAGTTCTCTGGTCATCGACTAGGACGTCCAACTCCTGCACTGAGTCATATGGCCCGTAAGCACCCGGATATGAGGTGAATGCAGGGAATACCGGACTTCGATTTGCCTCCCGACCCTCTCAACATCTTCTCGGATCTCAGCTGCCCACCTCTGTTGCATAGCAAGCGGTCCCACGCATCCCTTCAAACGTGGAATTTGGAAGGTCGACAAATCGTTCAAGCGTCGCTCGATGAGCTCAATGAGAGCCAGGCTTTCGGCGTCAAGAAGAGTAGGGACTGGCGGCATCGTCGAAGTCAAACAGTAGCGAGTGAATGAAACGTAGTGGATGCCGTCCAGCATGCAGCACGTCTCCACAACACCAACAGTACTTGGTGCGAACGCGAGGATAGCACGTGGACAGTTTTCACTTACGCCGTTGTACAACTGTACAACTACGGAAAAGTACCGGCGCGAGAGACGGCGTGTTCAGAAGTGTATGTATGACATGTAAAAGTGTATAACTACATCGGTCGGCCAGCGGAGGTTAGCTGGCGATTCAACGAGTCCACCCAGCTGCTGTTGCCTCACTGAGGATTATAACCTTTTCACTCAAGTCCATTCCTTCGCGAACTGCATCCAGCTCGAATTGTTTGAGCAACTTGTCCGCGTCTCCGGTGAGATTGCCCTGCGGAATCCAGCTTGCTTCACTCATCGGATAACTGTATCAGAGGTAAACGGTCGCGAAAGAGGAGTGGTCGTGGCAAAATTTGGCTTACCCATCCCATTTTGCCAACCAGCGGTAGCCTGCTTTCCCCACTGTTTCTCGCCCTACGAGACGTTCGACAAAGTACAAATCATCTGCCGCATCTGCCGCATGTGGACAGTCAGGTCGCGCGCAGGTCCCCGTACGGTGTCTGAGGGTCTGTCGCCTGGCAACTATAAAAGTCGTTATGAGCAACAAGCATTGCGTTACGCAACGAGTAGTTACTTTGAACACTGAGGCGTGGCCATATCAACAAGATGTTATGTACGCTTTCAGGAAGCTTAACTTACGAACATAAGGGACATATGAATGCAGCTTCCGAGTCCAATCGTGGGTCGTGCTTTTCTACCCCAACACACCCATAGTGATACCACATGTCACAGCTGGGCCAAAAATATCAAGTAAAATCCGGTTTGTACTCTTGGCACGCACTTGTCACATTGGATGAGCTGATCATGCGACAGGGATGTCAAGTTGGGTTCAGTCTCAAAGGATGACCGGCGCACCTGTCGTTCCCAATTGCTTGAAAATGTTTTGAGATCTGGCCAAGACTGCAAAATAACAGTCCTCTGATGGGAAGACGTATCAGGCAGCGCGACCGCTGCCATCACATCGGACTGCCTTCGAGGATGTCTTGATGTCCCTTCTTTCGCACCAATTGTCGACTTCCGCTTGCCCCTGGGCCTACCACACTCACCAGGCGGATGAGACATCACTTTGAAAGTAGGCTGCAGGTCAGAGTCACCGCCGTCCCACGACAGATCAGCATCCATTTTGACCACTTTCCCACTCAAAACGACGTGTCGTTGGCGTATACCTCTGTTGCAGTCACCGTTAGGGGAGGTCTCTTGGTATAGATCCTCCACCGGCATCTGGGAAGCTTCCAATTCAGTAACTGGTGGTTCGCCAGTCTTAAATCTCTTTTTGGCAGGAATAACAATTTTCAACGACTTTGCCCCTTCGGAGATAAGCTCTTTGTCGTGCTTCGTTGGGGATATAACGTCCCCCCCAGGTCCAGAGCTCGTCGCCCCACGATCTGTGGTGTTAGTCATAACAACCTCCATCCCAGGGCTCATGCCAGGCTCAGATGAAGACGGGCTGTCAGTGACGTGTGCTTCCTTTATGTCCTCCGGGTCACTCCGTTTTCGTTTCCTCGTCTTGGAAACTTTCAGCCCTTTCACCGGAAGCGGCTGCGATTCACGCCGCGCCAACTTCATCAGCTCCGGTAGTGAAGCCGACGGGCCGCCGAGCTTTCCGCCCGAGCCTTTGATCAAACCCCGAGACTGCTTAACAAGGTAGGTTGCAAATGGCGCGTCATCTTGTAAACTTTCGGGATCAAGTGGCTCTACGCTGGACCTAATAGACGTCAAAGGTGAAGGAGGCGTAGAAACTCCGGGATGTAGTGAAGAAGTGGAAGACAACGATGTCGATGTCGATACTTTCTCGTTTGCTGGTGCCGAATGAAATACTGAATGAGGATCGAGAAATGCAGCTGCGTCCAGAGCTGGAGTATTCACAGTACCACCACGTGGAACCACAGATGAACACCTCGACCCTGTCATCGAAGGCAGTATGAGGGAGGGGATCGACACAGGGGATGTCGTTCCGGTAAGTGGCGTTGTTGGAACGAGTGCTCGGAGAACATCTTGTTCCTCCTGCATACGCTGGTTGTCAGTCAGAGTGCTTTCGCGTCCGCCGTCGGTCGAAGACAGTGGTAACTGATGCGTTGTCACTGCACGGGAATGATTCATATAGGAAAGTGAGGGGAGTGTCAGTGGCAAGTGGAGTTTCTCAGCTAACAACGCACCTATGTTCACAGTTCTCTCCGACTGGCCATCATGTGATGGTTCAGAAACCACCACGGGCTCAGACGTGCCGGCACCTGTACCGTGGTTATATTGAGCTTTACGGGGATCGCCATCATTTTGGGAAGCACTTGTAAAGCCCTCTTCCTCCATACATAAGTTACTGTTACGGTTTACACCACAACTACCCGGCCCTGTCGTTGTCTGCGTCGATGCAGCAAGCGTGGTCTCCGCTGGCAGGGTAGGAACAAACGATGTCAAGTTAAGACCCGGACACACGATATCCTCGTCCTCTGCGCCGGTCTGCGAATCTACAGGATGAACAGATGAACTAGTGGTGCTGATTGACCCTTGCATGGAGCCTGCCCTGGTGTCCAACAACAGCCCCGCAAGTGGACTAGCAGTGACGGAAGAGGCCATTTGGCGCAACGCTGTCGAAAAAGGGTCGGAAGACACAGAAGGGATAAACGGTAGAGTTGCCTGTGGCTGCAGTCTATTCGAACACTCAGGGGACTGCACCGAAGTATCATTGAGAGCACTATTGTCAATCACGTCGTTCGGGGAATGGTCCGTGGAGGGGCAATGACGAACAGAAGGAAGATCTGGGGCGGTCACGCGGGCTGTGGACGATGCACCAGCTAAGGCACCCCCACCAAGTGCGGAAGGTGCTATACAAGAACCTACAGAAACGGGAATATTTATAGCAGGAGTGGCATCCACGGGAGTGGACCGGGCTCTGGATTCAAGCGGAGGAAGGTTATCAGATCCTGTCGGTAATGAAGAGGGCACAGTCGGTAGAGTAGACTTGGCAGCATCAGGTATTGGTGCGAATGGTGGAGGCTGTTGAAGAGACGAGAGCGGAAGTACCGGCGACGCAGTTGCTGCTTCAGCTGCTGGGTGTAGTCTATCAGACGCACACGCTGGGTCACGTGCGAGAGATTGCGGCCCAGCTGGGTCGACGGAGCATTCGCTACCTTGCACCGAGGAGACTGGGTCAGATGGTAATTAGCGTGTGTGGTAGAAATCAATTCTAGACACTGCCACCGGTCGAGGGTGGCTTGTTACAGACGAGCGAGAATTTCGACTTACTGGAACCACTCTCGGCATTCCAAGTTGCAGGTACAAAAGAAAAATGGCACTGCTCACCATGTGATGGCGCAGGATGTGCAGAAGACGGATCGCAGGCTTGAACGGAAACGTCTATATGCGACAAGTTCATTTCATCGTCCGGCCCCATGTGCAAATGCAAGTAGAGGGTCACGATGTGAGACAATACGTCTGAGTTTGCCTGCGAGAAGCGACAACATACGGAGACATACGTTTAAAAGAGGATTGGCTTGCGGTTGCCGAAGTATATGCGGGGATGGATCGACACGACAGCGTTTGAGAAGCCGATGTCATTGGAAGTGGAATAACTTGTGCTTGGTTCAGCTGAGCAACTTCTGCGACGCTAGTATCGAGTGGGAATGATGCAGGTGGTGGTGAAGTCGCTGCGTGACAGTAAATGGCTAGATGCCAGTAGGACACTTAGCCTTAGACCAGGAATGTAAGAAGTGCGAAGTCAGACGCACATCTCTCGCAACTCCTACTCTCAGTATGATCGAGTAGCTTCCGTACGGCGACTTCAATCGCACCGAGTCTGTCAAGGAGGTTGGCGACAGGTGGCTGGGATGTCGAGTTTCCCTCCTCGAATACTTGGCCGGATGTCTTGTCTTTCGCGTTTCCCTTGCTCCCTTTGGCGCGTTTTCGTCCGGTCTCGTTATGGCTGACCCCAAGAGCTTCATCCAACGAGTCAACTCTTTCCACCAAGTTCTTTTGCGTGTTTTTGAGGGTGCGCAACTCCTTGAGCACGTTTCGTACGTCTGTCTGCACGTCCGACATATGTGCCTGCATAGTGTTCGACGATGCGAGAAGCGATGAAAGATCGGGAACGGTGACACCCGGGGAGGGAGCGTGGGCGAGTTGCGACTCGTTGCCTTGAGCTAACTGAGGGGGCGAGTCGCGACACACACGGGTCAACGAGGGGGGACGAGGTACATAATGGATCCACGGGGAAGCCTGCCTGAAGTTCGAATGATCGGGCGGGACGCAGGTTGTGGGCAGCCTTGCAAGCGACTCAGAAGTGGGCCCGCAATGCTCATCGCGGAATGAACTACTGCTAGGCTCGCCCGAGTGAAAGCGACTGGACGGGTAGTTCCAATGCAGTCCATAGTATGGACCAGCAGGGGGGATTGCATAGCGATAGCTGCTACTTTGGAGCGGCGGCAAAGAGTGTCGCACCGGGAGATGCGACGCTGGGGGATGGGACATTCGGGTCAACGCACAGGCTCACAACAGAAACAACTCAAAAGCACGCACGACGAAAAGGCAGTTCCGCACCGAATGGGAACTCGATGCGAATTGAATTTCGGAAGTTTCCTCTCCGTCGCATCGCCAATTAGGTCATCTTACTGTCTTCCAACTTGGCACTCGACTTCCACTCGTGATCCACTCGCTACCAACGGGTATATCAGCGACGCTCGGCTCGAAAACGTAGAACTTCTCGGCTTGTAGACACGTAATTTGACGCTGAAATGTGAGGGGGGGTTCGTCGTGGGTATGTCCATACGTCCAATGTACTAACCTCGTTTAGCGTCAAGCGGATGTCCGACTCGGCGCGCGTTCAGACTTCAGTTAGTTCTCAACGCGAACTCGTCAAGTCGAGTATCTTCTCGCCGCTCACTCTACCATGCGGGCGTACTGTGGACAACCGACTCGTTAAAGTGTGTCGCAGACCGTTCCTTTTCGCAACCCAACACTAAACCGCTTTTCCGGAAGGTTGCCATGTATGAGCACCTGTCTGATTTTTCAGGAGGACCTCCAAATACCTACCACTTCGCACTCTACTCTGAGTGGGCCAGGCATGGGTGGGCAATGATCATCACGGGCAATGTCCAAGTTGATAAGCACCATTTGACATTGGGGCGTGATATGGCGATACCCAGCGAGTTGACTGATGAGACGTTGGCGCCATTTCAACGACTAGCGCAGGTCATACATGGTGATACTATTGTGGAGGATGGAAGCCGCAGTCACAACTCTCGCCACTCTCCAGGCAAAGTCCGTCCTTTGGCCATAATGCAAATCTCACATGCTGGTCGACAGTCACCTATCGTGCTTGGTGGTCGTTCACCCTTCGTACCACCCAAAGCTCCGAGTTCCATCAGAGTTGGATCATTCGGGCAGAGAAACGGCGAAGTCAAAATTAGTTCGTTGTTACGGTCCACCGAAGAAAATTCTGCAAAGGATGTGCGAAGGTCAAATGACTCGTTCCTTCGCATTATGTTTCAAGTTCCGCAAGAAATGACCATCAATGATATTCAAGACGTTCAACGTGGTTTTCTCAAAGCCGCCTTGGCAGCCTCAAAAGCTGGTTTTGACGGTATCCAGCTCCATTGTGCTCATGGTTGTCAGTGTTCAGACTACACCTGCTTTTATAGATATTGTGCTCATTCCTGAAACCGCATTCACGCTTAGATCTCCTTGCCCAGTTTATGAATCCCAAGGTCGGTGTGAGTTTAGGGGTGCGCATATACCGACCTCTTTCCAGACAAATCTACGTCAAGACCACTATTCCGTCCACCCGTCTGTCAACTCGCTGCGCATGCTCCGTGAGACTGTTGAGGCGATACGCACGATGACGCGTCGGGATTTTGTGGTAGGCGTCAAGATCAACTCAGCTGACTACGTCCAGGCAGGCGAACATCCGCCAGATGCACGCATTCAGGTTGAATCCAACCGCGTACTGGACCACGTCCGCGCGATAGCTCATTGGGGTATGGTCGATTTCATTGAAATCAGCGGTGGCGATTACGAGTCTCCAGGCAAGCATGCTCTCTCCCACAAGTATTCTATGCGTTTTATTGTGTTGCGTTTAGATTTCATGTCATCCAAGCCAACTTCTCCGCGTCAGGCATTTTTCTCTCGCTTCTCTAGGGCTGTCGTAGAACACATTAACCGCGAACCTATCCCGTCCAACGCATCACCAGTTCCTGTCATCCTCCTAACTGGCGGTCTGCGCTCACCAGCACACCTACAAACTGCACTCGATGCGGGTCACGCGGACCTTCTCGGCGTCGGCCGAGGATCGATTATATGCCCAGATTTACCTGTTGTGCTGCAGGAACGATTAACGGAAAATCGGTTAGGATATCAGTTCAAGGAAGATACCAGGCCGTTCGCACGCGAACCTAGTGATGTTCTCAAGCCTCCTTTCAAGCTTCCAACAGCTGGGCTGATCGGTGCATCCTTCGAACTGGCATGGTACACTGTCCAAATGAGGGGTATTGCAGAGTCGCATTTCCGACATGACTCCCGAAACGGAAAGTCGCAATCTCAGTCTTACCCACACGACATGGGAACAACGGAAGCAATGTTGAGGATGTGGATATGGGTCAACCGCGTAGAAGGCTGGTGGATTTGGGCTTTCGTTCTGATGACAGTTTCTGTCGCGGTCACACTGCCAACTCAACTTATCATGTCGAGACAGTGAGATTTTCATGCCAGAGACATTTGAGCAACACGATACACATGGAGAACAGATCTACAGCCCAACCCCGACATTCATTCCAACTCTGGAGTGGCTCCGTACAGTGACTTCATGCTGGCGGGCGGATACCGGTCCCCGACTGTCCAATCAGCTTTCTCCACGAACCTACGGATCTCCTGAACCTCTGCCGGGGAGAGGTGGACATGAATGCTGTCCAGATTTTCCTTCAAGTACTGCAACATACATAAGGCAATTGCTGAGATCTACAGGTTGAAGCGGGCGACGGAAGACACTACCTTGATCCTTTTGGTTCCAGGAATAGGAATGATGTCGTTACCCTGGGCAAGAAGCCACGCTAAAGCCACTTGCGCGGCCGTAGCATTGTGACGTTCACCAAACTCTTTTAGCTTGTCTGCCAACTTCAGGATATTTGGGAAGTTTTCCTCTGAATATCTATATGATGCCGTGTCAATACCGAAAGACGCATCCACAAAAATAATACGCACCGAGGAATCAACCGCCTAAAGTCATCTTCGGCAAAGTCTTTGGGAGATTTCTGCCATTGCCCTTCAGTGGCCTCGCTCATCCTTAACGGATAGAACTCACATATTGCCCCGTAATTAACCCTCTTCCGACAGGGGAATACGCGACGATTGTAATACCAAGCTCGCGCGCTGTCTGCAAGAGACCTATCTTGGGGTCTTCTATGTCCAGCGTGAATGCCGAGTACTCCACTTGGAGGGCTGCAATCGGATGAACAGCGTGTGCCCGACGGAGGGTACTCGCGCTGCATTCAGAGATACCAAGATATTTCACCTTCCCGGCCCTAGGAAGGAGAAAAGGTTACTTCCGTAGGTACAGATTGGGGCTTTCCAACTTACTTGACAAATTCTACCATAGCCCCGATTGTCACCTAGGTGAGCGAGTAATTAATACCCCCGCGTGACCAACATTTACATGCGCACCTCGATCGGCACCTCAGAGTCGGGGCTATAAGTTATGGGGTTAGTGAGTCACTCTTCCATCACCACCAGGAGAGTTACTGACCGATGCAAGTAATACAAGTCGATTGTCTCCACACCGAGACGTTCCAGTGACCTTTTCAAAGAGGTTTCGGCACCCTCAGGAGACCCATCAATGCCGGAGGGCTTAGCCCGATCGACTCCGAACTTGGTAGCCAGGAATATGCTATCGCGCTTTCCTGTACGCTTGAACCTGACCCAACGTTTTATACGAAGTAAATCGTCATGGCAAGAGCAAAATCCTACCATTTTCCGATGAGATCCTCGCTGTCGCCGTATACGTTCGCTGTATCCCAGAAGGTGCAACCATGTTCGAAAGCGGCATCTAAGACCTGCGGAATCGTTAAAGGCAATCTTCGCCGCCGGCCGTAGAGGTGGGCGAGGAATGTTTAGGCTCACCTTCAAGCGCTCTTCGTCTGGCCCAGTCGGACCATAGTACGCTGATAAACCCATTGCGCCGAAACCAACGGCAGAGACGTCAGCGTCGCCGATTTTGCGTGTTGGATAAGACATGTCAAATTTTCGGTATAAGGCGGGTTAAGCAACACTCGACTTTAGGACAGTCGGAAGGTATAAAGGACGAGACAATGAGATGGAAACCTGGTCTTCATTTATACTTACCACTGGCGACACCTATGAATAAGAGACCAGTTGATGACGTCTTGCGAAACTGATAGGGTGGACCCGTTCAGTCGTGCAAGATGCAGAATTACGCGCTAGTCTCGGTTTCTCTGTAAGCATCCTACGGCAAGCCCCTACGTGTCTCTTCGGCATATGGGTAATGTCTGTGTTGATCAATCGATGCATCAGTTGTAATGACGATAATGAAAACGCTAACTGTATCAAGCTACGTTTTAGTTCAAACTAGATCAAAGGAGAGAGATCATATCTGCAACTGAGTCTACTCTGACTTACCTTTACAGTGTCTATTACGAAGACGACCAAGGCTGTAAATGTCCTACGTCTGGGAGGTTGAGTCGGCAACAGGGACATACTTACATCGTCACCAAACAGCAAATGCCGCATTTTTGTCTGGCGCAGTCTCCCGCGCTGCGAACCCCGTTTCCTCTTCCCAACGCTCCTCCATTGTGCGAAAACGCTTCCGAAGGGAAACATCCGCAGCATCGCGGGTCATGCCTGCCGCAGCCATCAAATGCAACGGACCATCCTTATCATCATGCAGGCCCTGCCCACGGTTATAGTTTACTGTGACATACCGCGGTGCATGGCACTTTCTGTCCCAGCATACTTTCGGTGGATGGATCAGTGCACGTTCAGAGTCACACCATTGAATAATAACCTACCCATGGTACTAGTAGTTAGCCAGGAGACATATTTCCCATATAAGAAAAGCTCGGGCGGTAACTAATCGCGCCCGGGCGGAACCTACTGCACGTCTGTACAATTCTCCGGTTCGCAGAAACTTTACCATGGGAGATAAGATTTGTACAGGAGCGAGGACCAATACAAGCCCCGAAGAGGTTTACTTGCAGCTTAGCTGAAATCAAATCACACCGGATTTGTAGAGGTGCAATGCTACCACAACATTCAATTCAAACGCTTTCTCTGCCTTCGTTCTTACACTACCACATAGTACTTGGATAACGAACCTGCAGCAGCTCATCGACACTCATTTCAACTCCGGTGTAGTTGCGTACAGTGCCTTCATGTCTGCGGGCGGGTACCGGTCGCCAACTATCCAGTCAGCTTTCTCGACGAATTTACGAATCTCCAGAACCTCTTCCGGACTGAGGTGCACATGAACACTGTCCAAGTTCTCCTTCAAATACTACATCGAGTAACAGAGTGACCGCTGAGTTCTATTGGCTGAATGAGTTATGAGAGAACAGTACCTTGACCTTTTTTGTCCCCGGAATAGGGATGATGTCGTCACCCTGAGCAAGAAGCCATGCAAGAGCTACCTGTGCTGCCGTAGCGTTGTGAGGCTGACCGATCTCCTTCATCCTGTCTGCTAACTTCAAGATATTGGGGAAGTTTTCCTTCGAATACCTACGATACCGCGAGTGTCATCGTCAGGGAGACACACTTCCCTGAAAACAATCCTTTACCTAGGAATGTGTCGCCTATAATCATCTTCAGCGAAGTCATCAGGGGATTTCTACCATCATCATTCAGCATCCTCGTTCATGTCTAATTGACATGGCTCACGTATTGTCCCGTAAGTAACCCTCTTCCGATAGGGGAATACGCGACAATTGCAATACCAAGTTCACGCGCGGTCTGCAAGAGACCTATCTTGGGGTCCTCGATGTCCAAGGTAAACGGAGAGTACTCCACTTGGAGGGCTGCAATCGGATGTACAGCATGCGCCCGGCGGAGGGTGTCCGCGCTACACTCGGAGATACCGAGATGTCTCACCTTCCCAGCTCTACGGTGAGGGAAAGGTTACCTCTGTAGGTAGAGATTGGGTCATCCCAACTTACTTGACAAATTCTGCCATAGCTCCGATTGTCAACTACGCCGGGGACGAACAAGTGAATACCCCATCAAAACCAGCACTTATATGCACACCTCAATTGGTACCTTGGGATCGGGTCTACGAATAAAAGGACTAGTAAGCCACCCTTCCATCGTCACGGACGACCACTGACCGATGCAAGTAGTATAAATCGATCGTTTCAACGCCGAGCCGAGCCAGTGACCTCTTCAGACAGATTTCAGCATTCTCCGGCGATCCATCGACGCCAGACGGCTTGCTACGATCAATCCCAAATTTAGTGGCAAGGAAGATGCTACCTCGCTTTCCCGTTTGCTTGAACCTGACCGAGTGTCACATGCAATCGAAGTCGTCGCGGAAGGATATGAGAGTACCATTTTCCGATGAGTTCCTCGCTATCACCGTATATGTTCGCTGTGTCCCAGAAGGTGCAGCCGTAGTTGTATGCCGCATCTAGGACCTGTGCAATAGTTAAATAACATTTTCGCCGACAAGAGCAAAGTGGTCGAGGTACAGGGACATGAGACTCACCTTATAGCGTTCTTCGTCTGGCTCAGTCGGCCCATAGAAAGCAGAGATGCCCATAGCACCGAAACCGATAGCGGAGACGTTGTCACCACCGATTTTGCGTGTTGGATAAGATGGTTGAGACATGTCGACGTTTCTGTATCAGGTCAAGCAACGTGTCGACTACCGGGAAAGTGCTCAAGAGAACGAAAGAACAATGCAACGGAGAAAAAAGAGGGGCATATCTACCGTGAACAGTGTGCATGACTAAGGATGACGTCGCCCAGCTTGAAATTGGCAAACCAATTGAGTCATGCGAGATTGGCAGAAAATAGGGCATGTGGGAAACTGCTTGATGGACACGCATACCAGGTTACACGCGAAAAAGTATGTGTATTTGCTTGAAATTCTGATTATCTGCGAGCCGGGTAGGATATACGTTCCCAAAATCCCACAAAGGAGGGAGCCACCTGTGGGTCCACGCCTACAAGAGATAAATGCGTGGGGGTACTTCATGAATCCTGCAAAAACGACCCGAATACCTTCCACAGAGGCACCATCATTACCGGGTACAATGAAGGATAGACTGTGCACCTACACATACGCCGGTCGTCGGCAAAGACACCAGACTTCCAAAGCCCTACAACATCTAGACAGTGTTCCAGCTCGAGGCTCCACAGAGGCTACGAGTGTAACTGGAAAACCTCGAAGTATGCGGTATACTCGTCTGGTGTCATCAACTCTTGGTCCTCTTCAGTGACTTGAGAAAACGGCTTCGGTACTCCGTTTACTAAGGGTTGGTTAACTCTAAGGGCCCGAGTATCTACAAGACACCGCCAACACATACCAAAGACGAGAGGATCGTGCCCAGTATTACTCATGCTGAAAGTCTCCTGATCCAGGGTAACATGTTCCTGTACCTTCGCTAGCTTCACCGCAGGAACGCCTTCATCCTCGACAGAACGCGACCGCTTGCGAAACTCGTTTAGTAAGTCTAAATGTCGAATGTTGGGTTTGATGTCCTCTTCTCCTCCAAGCTCCTCATTCGCAAATGCAGGGGGAGTGTTTTGAGCAGATGCTGCATTCGACGCTGCTAACGAAGCGTAGTATTGCTCATAATCTGCCCAACTTCCGAGTCTAACTATCACCACATCAGTTGCGCGGAAACTCACAATCGGATTCGACGTCAACGACTGGCTTTATATCTTCAACCGCTGCCGGAGATATCTGTGGGGCTCTGGGCGGCCCAATGGTTCCTAGGCCCTTCAGGGTGTCATCAGTGGATATGTCAACAGCGTTTCCACTCGTATCCATAGAGCGAGCGGTTTCCTGTACTCCGAGCGCGGTAAGGTCGCCAGTAATGGTACTCTTCAAGTGCCACGAGGGCATGATATTTTGCTGCCGCTTAGCTGCGGCCTCCGCGTCCCGTTCTTGTTGTCTCGTTGCTTCATCCTTGTCCAGCGACATAATGATGCCGACTCCTTCGTCTTGCTTCGGCCCGGACGAGGACCCAGCGATCTTAAGTCCGGGGTGTTGGCCAATCTTCTGTTTTTCGGTGTCCACAGTATTATTCTTGATCCACGCAGGCACATCCAACCTAGAAGACGCGTGAGCCTGCCTGCATGAAGGAGTGCCAGACGTACGCAGGAATGACCATGGACTCGGTCTTGCGTAAACCTTCGATTATAAACCTCATTTGTTGGTTGAAACGTTGCATCCTATCCTGGCTGCCCTTGACACTCTCAGCATTCTCGTTATCCACAACTTCGGCGCCGCATATCTCGCAAACGAAAACACCGAGACTGAAGTTCATGAGTTTGTCCACTTCCAGGGGCGTGTAGGACTTTCCGCATCGAGGACAGAGATAACCCTTGTTGTCGAGCTCCTACAGCCAGAAAATAATGTGGACTTGTCGAAGATGATCAAAGGGTTCGCAACTGACGTTTCGCAGGCCCGAATCGATTATCCTTCGCATCTCCGCGATGCGCCACTTGACTACGTCACAGAAATGCTTGTAGTCTATGTAATAATATTGCCTGCCCACTGATCTTTGAGCACCTTCTTTGAGTTCGTTTTGGCGATACCTAGCATTCAATCCATACCGAAGCGCATCAGAGACATTGTAAACTCACACATGTATGAGGCGGTCGTTTCCGAGTACCGCCATTAATTTGTTAAGCTCTTTTGCTTGAAGACCCATTCGACTGGCCAGGTCATCGTCCTTAAGGCTGGAGTTATGCAATATCAGCCCGTCAAGGTTTGTCAACCCGCAGGAGACACTCACACTGGATGGCGAGCCAGTTGATCCAGGATTATGACATACTTGGGTTCATAAAATGCTCGGGCGACGTGTTGAACGAGTAGACGGAGGATGTCTCGTTCTTCCTTGGTCGCCATCCAAGAGAAGACTGGAATGTACTGGATTACTAAGCAAAGACGGATGATGTACGCTGTTTTAGGGGCGTCACTTGAGCAAACCGCTGAAATTGTGACTTAGATACGGCTACTGCGCTATGCTACGTATAAGGTGGGATGGCGGTGCATTCATAGATGTCGAATCAGACGTGGTAGATTTAAAAAAATGTCATCGAAAGACCCATAATGGTGTGTACATAGCAAAAGGCCATACATCGTAGAGCGGCGTTTTCCGTACATAACCGTACTTTTCACCGGTTGGACTTGGCAACACGCTCAAGTTCATCCTTTTTCTGAAAAGGGAGAAAAGAGGGGTCAACAGGGAACCATGTGTGAGGGTAGCCAATCTACCTTGATAGCGTACGAGTTCGAAGAACCCTTTGCAGCATTGATGAGTTCATCAGCAAGACACTCCGCGATAGACTTCACGTTGCGGAAAGCAGATTCGCGAGTCTAGATACACCAGAGAACAAGATTGAAGCCTCTGGAATTAAAGGTAAGGACTCGACTTACACCGATGGTAAGAAGGGCAATGGCCTGGTTCACTCTCCGCAGGGGCGACACATCAACGGCTTGACGACGAACGGTACCTTGTGACCCAATACGGGTAGAATCTTCTCGAGGACCAGTGTTTACGATAGCATCGACAAGGACCTTTTCCGGCACAAACACGTTTTCACCAAGATGGCGCTTGCCTGGCAAAACAGGAAACACACCTGGATAGGGTTCTGGTCCGTCAGAAGGTGGATGATCTCAAAAGCGTGTGCGACGATGCGAACGGCCATAAGCTTCTTTCCGTTATTCCGACCCTTCATCATCAAGCTGAACCCCGTCGTCAGCGAAATACATCCTGGCACCCTGTCCATTACCGCCTAGGCATTTGCAACATACCTGTCAACGAGACGCTCGACGATTGGCATCTGGGCTTTCTTGAACTGTTTCTTGGCGTACCGACCCGCCGTGTGTGGGAGGTAAACAGCATGTCGGACCTGAATGTAGTCCGTCAAAGATATATCCTTGACCTCGACACTGCAATCCAATTTGTCAGTACACCGCAGTCCTTCTCATGGTGGGCACATGATGAAAAGAGACATCATCAAATGGAGTGCAGAGAAAACATGAGACATACTCCTGGGTGTCCCACTTGCCGAATAACTTGATCTCTTGACCAAGTCTCGAAACGTCTTTTGGGAGAGTCTGAACTTCGCCGGCCATGGTTTCTCGTCGTCCTAATCTTGCGCAACGCCGGAACGATCCTTGGACGGAGGGTGCTTGTTATTTGTGGCTGTTATTCTATCGCTGCCCACCTCTGCCAACCGTGCAGTTTAAGGTTTCACTCCAGCACGGAAACAGCCGAGAACTACTGTATAGGTCTTCGGCTACCCCCGGGTCACACTAAGGATGACCGAGGCTTGCCTAATCGAGAGTATCCCCTTATCTCTTGACCTCGTTGACTGGCCTGTTTACTGCGCCTGCACAGCATTTTCGGTCGACCATCGATATTCGAAGCTCCGATTCAAGGTGGGGTCTGCAGGCGTGCCCACAGGAGAACCCCCTGTGGTCATATCAACCAGGGAGTTCATCGAATATTCCAACTCATGTGCATAATGACATGGGTCGCTATTGCTATGTATGTGGTACCTTGTGGCGTGCTTGTGAACCAGCTGGGGGTTGTGTGAACGATGAATCCACTTTGTAGTCTCGTGAGGCCTGGGAATCTGTAAACCGTCGCGAAGTCTATGCCTGTACCCTCATTGCCGAAACACCGAAAGTCAGATGCCAACAACCTCTTTGAGCCGGGTTCACCACGAATTCAATTGGCGGACTCCAGGCAGTGGAAAATTCCCTGGTGATCGGAACTATGTAATGACACTTTCCTCGACAGGTACTTACCCGTTCTAACCCTTGGCGCTTGTCTCGTAGGTCACTTCTTTATTCCAAAAGTTACTGGGATTTGCGCGTAAGCACTGGTTATTTGGCGCCCTTTTCAAGTTGTTCTCGTTCCTTCGTCGCCGACTACTGAGGGCTGTGGCAAGAGATGGTCCCCGGAGAGACGAGGTCCGTCCAAAGTTGCATCGTTCAGAAGGGTCATTTCCGTTGCTTGGGGGTACCCAGCTTGTTTCTGCGTCTCGTGTTCCTACAAACAATGTAGCGTCCGGCGATGGGTTACCTTCACCTACGGACGTGCCATATCGGGAAAACTCACACACAAGATCCTTGCACTCGTCAGTACATGATGGGGAGTCGTCACTGGCGTGGGCAGACCAACATAATGGCTTCCCAGACGATGAAACCGGTAGAGGCCTTCTGGACAGTCCACATGAAGCACTCCACCCAGGAGGAATCAGTGCCCTCGAAGGATCTCCGCACGACCCTCCGGACTTCGGCGCCGGCTCTGGCGAACATGCATTCGGGGGCCTACCACAGACGCCCTTCGTTGACCTGCCTGTAACCGACTCTGGTTCACCTCCCGAACATCCCGACTACTCCGCGTCAGCCCGAGGCCTGTCTGGTACACCGTACGCTGTCGAACCGTTGACGCATCGCGGATCTCAAACTGTTGTGTCACGCAACAGTGGGAGATCCAATCGAAGTGCCAAGTCCGTCAGAAGCCTAGCATCTACAGGGCGCGCACCGTATGTTCAGCATACAGGACCCAAGCCTTTCGCTCGGTCACATAGCATTCGCAGTTCCCGTTCTGCCGCTCATTCTACCGCCTCCCCGAGACCCCCCACAGCACTAGAGACCGAGGCAACGTTAGTTCCAATCGGTGCTCAACCTACAAGTCGCACCACCCCTGCCATCCCTTTACAGCCATGTAGTACTGTTGAAGACGAACACCCACGGTTCGCCCAAATAACAAGTGCGGATGTAAGACGGTACCAGCGTAATGAATTTAAGTGAGTGTCTCAACATACTCGCCCATCCGATATACTGCACGTCTGACTTGCTGTTACCAGAGCTGACACTGCGCCTGACCACAAGATAAGTGCGATAGAGTACAAGTACCCACGTTATGGGTGAGTGCGGATGTTGTCATACGTGCATTACTTAACAGTGTCGATACCTGAACCCTGTTGGAACAGTGACGGTCTCTCCAATGGGTGGAAGGCCCATAGGCATCCCGAAGGGGCTCTTTTCTACCTGCTTGATCGGACCGTAAGTGGAATGTCTCACGTAAGACGGAGTGAAATCAGTGGATTATTGGTACTCATGAGCACCAGGGACAGCCAACGTTCACTGAGGTTGATGTGACGAATGACGACATTCGTAGGGACGTAGAATATTTCGGCTCTATCCTTTGGGGCGAACTAAGCCACGAGAAGGAGCACAGAGAGCTGCGAGACCTCAACCTCGAAAACGTGCAATTGGTAGTAGAACCTCGTTCTGACGAGAAGGGCGTTCTGTGCTGTTACTACTTCGTGGACTGCGCGAACCGGTCTCTGTTTTGGCTGGATGAATGGGATGCAGATGACATTTTTTCCTCCTGCAAGGGAGTTGATACGCTCTCCCATAAGGGTGAGTCACCTTTTCTGCTATCCGTACATTGCACCACATGTCACTTTTTCTGGTGTCAGGACTTGCAGTTGAAGCTCAATACTGGTAAATCGAAATGGTAATCTGTATTCGAAGTACTCAACAAGCCACCGTTAACCGACGTCTTTCTCGCAGATCTATCGCACGAATTGATCAGTGCAGAGTATTCGCAGGGGTCACTGGGATCTATACCCTACACTATGCAAGGTCACTGAGGAGTTGAAGCAAGAGGCAGAAGCTATGATTTTACATGCCATCTGTGGTAAGTTAATCTGGTGAAAACTACTCTCGGTTGCGTGCTTAGTCGCCCAGACCATCTCACTTCCAACGTATCATCGGCCCCTCTTAATGCGGAAGAACTGAGAGGTTTTCTTGATTTACTCGATCATGTGAAGCGTATGTGAGATAGTTTTTTGTGCTAAGCCCTGGTTGCATAGTTATAGCCGACCGACTACACGATGGAGGGCACGATGGAGGACATGATGCAGTGGTTTTCGGTAATTCATCTCTTATCCATTGCAGTCGATGGTAACCGCTACTCCTAGGCCGCATCATGAAAATATTCTGTGAGAAATGTACTCATGGCAGATCATTCAGCTGACGGATTTATAGACCTCAACTACTACCTGAACTTTCATGGTGAGCCATGCGCTCGACTCAATTTTGACCAGAGTGTACATGGTTGGAAGTACCGTCCTTCGAAAATAATGACCATCTGTACCCCGCTACTGTTCTTTTCGCCGATGACCAGCATTGGGAACCTTAATTCAATATTCGTGGATGGCATTGTCAGCAAGGCAAAGTGGAATGCATTTATAAATCGAATGAACACATACTTGACAAATACCAATCTTCTGGTACGTCTTCCCTATCCGCTCTCTCCTCGACCGCATCTCATATCATTGACCAATGATGATAACAGGCAACAGTGCTGTTGAATGCGAACGTCGGGTTTTTGTCCGTCCACACAGTGGATGACGGTAATGGGACTACCTTGAGGCAGATCTCCAGCTATCTGTCCCTCATGGCTAGCTTCTCCAGTATCTTAGTCGGCTTAATCTTGGTCCGTCACAATCGTACGGAAAGTCAGAACTTTGTATTCGCTGCCGTAAGCTCTTAACCATCGCGGTCCTGTAATGATGCCTGACGATGGGGGATAGGCCAAGTTCTTGGCCTCAATGTGGCACCCGAAGCATGGGCTAGAAGTGTTGGCCATTCTATACGGCTTGCCACACGCATTCTTGCTTTGGGGGTAAGGCCTTGATATCTTGGGTTTTTCTTCGACTGACCTATGACATCTTCTACTCGGTAACTAAACCTCGATACTCCGATCTCAACCACACAACTACATCGCCATGTCCCAGCATGCTACTCTTCCTTATCGCCCTCTGTGCCGAATGGTGGAACCCAGGCGATCTCTTGTCACGGGTGATTATTGGTGTGGCGATGTTTGTCACATCTTTACTCGTGGGGTGGTGTATGTGGACTGCCCGAAATAGAGTAGAATATTGGTGGTTCCAAGCTGATCCAAATCAGCCCTGCTTTGACGATAACCATGAACGGGGTCGTGACGCGCAGAGAGGTCGGTGGGGCAGATTAAGGTGGATGAGGACCGCCGTTGAAGACATCTTGCATTTACGAGTATAAGCCGTCGGTTTCGATTTGAGCTATTTTCTTTTCACCCTTCTTAGCGGGTTACAATACCCCGAGGTATGCACTTATACCACATATATCTACATTGTGCCTTTTACACCTGATTCACATCAAGTCAACTTTCTGGGGCGTTGAGAATTTGATTGCCCTAGATTTTCGTGCAAAGGTCAACCATATACATATACAATCGAGCACCTTGTATCAGGGTTCCGACGTCTGCATAAACTACCTGACCTGTGCCAAATGAGTGGGAGAAAAAATAAATAAATAAAGAGATGATTTCGCTCACCCATGTTTGACACGCAGACAGTTGAACACTACACTAGATGCGGAGGATTAATGCGGTCTTCGATCCCAAGCATCTTGCAGAATGCAACGGTTTGTGGATTAGTACAAGGCGTTGCTATAGAATTTGTGCGTTCAAGTATGTGGGAAAATAATGTAGTGAGTGCAAGGTCGGATGAAAGCAAGTCGAATTAAAACATCATAAAACAAGGAATGGTGAGAGCGCAACGAAAACTTACGCTGCCCTCCTCCCCTCCCTTGTCCTTCTGAGCCAGGCCCAGGTGCTGTGCGCACAAACGCTTGATGTTCGCTTATCACCAGTCCACATGTTGTTCCCGAGACTTCTCCCGTAGCGTCTTCGGTCCCCGCGTGCTTCTGCATTAGGTTCTTCCGGACCCAATCCACCTCCTGCATCACCTTCGACTTAGCCGTCTCCTCGTCCGGAAACGGCGTCTGGTGCTGCGACCTCGAGAAATACTCATCGAAGGCACGGGTTATGGCAAGCCATTCTGGGTCATACGTTAACCTCGGTGAAGGGTTTTCTGCATGCGAAGATGTAGACAGAGGGCCGGAGGCGGTCGCAGAGGGATGGGAAGGGGAATCGAGAGGGGTAGGTATATCTAGCACCTGTGTGTGATGGTCAAGTTAGCATTGCAACAAGACGAGAGTATGGACAGCAAACCTCCAAGAAGTCCCTCCGGGGAAGGCACTTATCTAATGCAAGGAATCGTGTTTCGGACCTACTTATCTGTTGCGCGGGGATAGGTGCTTGCGAGGTGGGTGTAACGTCAGAAAAATCTGTTCCACTATGCACGGCTGTCTCGCTTGGATGCGGGGCCGTATCCTGCGCCTGCGCGACTGCTGTCGAAGGATCCTCATCATTAAAGTCTATCTCAATCTCGTCTGGATTCGCCTCTTTCTGGGTAGCTTCCCATGGTCCAGCCCTACTCTCATGTCGAAAGACGCCCTCAAATTTGACATGTAAGTGTGCGGCAAACCACCACTCAGGCCTTAGCGTCATCAATAAACCCATGAGTGGCGGCGAGCCCAACCTCCCACTTTCGATGTCACCTCTGAAGAAGGGTTTACGGCGAAGAAGGCCGCGCAAGTCGCCGTGTTGCTCAATTGCGCAAGGCCAGTCATGAGAAAGAAAAACGTCGGGCGATGTCAACTATTAAGACATGAATTCGTCAGAACTGGACACCACGGTGCGAAGGGAACTGAAAACGAAGAACGGTGTAACATACCAGAGATAACCGACGGACGTTATACTCTCTGATGTGATATATACTCCTCATAGAACCGTGATCATATGGCATGCGTTCGTGATGCCCTACCATTAAACGCGTCAGCAGAGGACATAAAAATAGCCACTGAAAAGCAGAAAATAAAAGGAACGACAAGGGACGCGTGCTTGCGGAAATTACACGACTGGGGTACTCGATGTATAATGTGGCTACAGGTAGTGTGAATGATTGGAATATAAAATCATGCACACCTAGTCTAAAATCGTGACTTTTGTATATCCCCGAGGCACCTGCGATGCGAAGGCCATTTACCTGGACGCAGCCCGCATGACCCAAGAAGTAGATGTTGGGAGCGAGCCATCCGCCGTGGTATCTATGCGGAAGTATCAATGAATGCTTGCCCCTCAGTAAGAGAATCAATAATGGTAGAGAACCTACAGTTCCCAGAAATAATTCGAGGCTTCATGATTACCCCCGATGACAATGGTTAAAACTGGAGCCGTTTTCTCGCCAGTATAATATCTGCGCGAATTTGCCGATTCAACAGCACGATCCCACGGCCTATCGAAGCAACCATGCCTACCTCCAAAAATCCCCCAGTTGTCTATACTTCTGTGGAACTGCCATACACAACAGATCGGATTGATTGCGCACGGCTTGAAAGTCCCCACATATGAGGAGGAGGTCGATTTTGTATTTGTGACGCGTTTCGAGGCTGTGGATATGAGTGTAGACTGCATCGAGCGCGCCATGGCAGCAACCCAGGACGGCAATCTGTTCGTGACGTATGAGCCTAGTGCGAGAGGGATTGAACTCTGGGGATGCCTTTTACCTTCATAACTGTGAACGTCGTCCACTGCGATCTGGGGTGGCTGTGCAACCATCTGAGTGAGCGACTCGAGTGACGTCATGGTCGTCGCGGCCTTTGCTCTTTAACCAACACACAGCATGAGCGGTTCTATGAACAGTCCTTACAGCAGGGCCTTAGTACGTTGTATAGTCCCACATCCCTTGTCAAGCCGGCAAAGAGAGCTCAGGGTTCATGCGCACAGGCTGTGGTATGCATCGGTGGGATTGCCTTGGCCGCAGGCACTGTGTATTTTGCCGCGGGTGACGGAAAGAAGGAAGAAGGCCCGGACTCACTCTACCGTGCGCTCCGCTGCTGTACATTCTCAAATTGCTTACGATTCCTTCTCACACAAGGCGAACAACCTCATCCAGGCCAGGATGACGCAAAGTACCACTCATCGGAAGTGGGTGAAAGGCTACAGTCATCGCCGAAAGGGAAGAAATGATACATCAGTTTGCCGACTCAATTTCCACGGAATGAATCCTCTATTTATTTGGTCTCGTGGCCCTCGTTGTACTTAACTAGCAAAGGGAATAATTGGTGTGTTTAGAATGTTCACTCCAGCCTGTGCTATGCCACCTTCATCCAACTAAACTGCCTTCCTTGCCATGGAAACATATCCCAGTGTACCCTGCCACCATACGACCATTGCGAGTCCAAGCAAACCGTGGAGCGTGCCCCACACCATCTCGGGAGTGACCTTGAGCCTACGACTCATTGGTAAGCCCGTGTATTGCCATCCCAAAGACCTGAAAGCTGGAAAAAAGTGAGGGCGACGCACGACTCCAATAGTGGACCAAAGCTATGCGGTATGAACCGGGGGGCCTGGAATAAGACCGTAGATGCGACGCTGTGGTAGATGCAAAGGCCGATAGCCAAGGCGCGTTTCCCTGGGAGAAACTCTGGTTTTTGTTATTAAGTGTCCCGCCGAAGAAGTATGCGGCCGGGCACGCACCGGGAAGAGGGTGTACTAGGAAAGTCGTCACGCATGTCGCGGCGGTAAATGCAGTGTATAGCTGCGCACCGCATCCTTAGCACAACGCAGGCGCTATGAATCGAGGGGACTGACCTTGAGCAACACCAGCGTTGTGTTGGTCATCTGCAAGAATGGAAGCGAGATGGGCGACCAGAATGCTGAGATCGCCAAGGGGGCTTCTAGAGCGATGTGGAGGAGAAACACAACAGATCTGTCGTGTCGAGCACCTGGACTGTCAGTGCCAACATACAGTGGCAGAGAGCACCCACAGGGGACTACGAGCAGACATGTTCGACCTATCGAGTGGTTAGGAAGAAGACGCGTGGTGTGAAATCCGCTGTCGGCACCGGTGATGAAGCCATTCCGCGTCTACGCGTGTATCGCCTGCGAAGGCCAACGCTCGTCTGCTTCACGCATTCAGTTCACTCATTTGCAGTCTCTAACAATTGCCCAGACAGCCAGCGGTTCATGGACAAGTTACATGTATGTACAGCAAATACCCAGTCCCCCCGACATTCTGATGCCCAGAAAGTGACCAGGTAAACTGTAGTGATCAAAGGGACGCCAATTACATCAAACGATAAAAGTGCAGGGACTGGGATGCACTGATACATGATGATATTAACGGCCGTGGCAGAGCGTGGAATCAAGATTAACGTCGACTCGCCACCCGAGGCACAAAGTGAAGCAAGATCAGCGAGCTCCGTCGTGGACAAGCCCCATCTTTGAAGCTTCAGGGTAGAGGACATGCGGAAACAGCATAGTGTGGGTGCCAGGCATGCGTTGTACGATAGACACTGCAAATGAAACAAATGATAACAATCCCCGCGACACTTGAACAGTTGGAACGGCAAAGCACACAAGAGGTCATCGGTTGAGGTTGCTGTTCCCGTTCACCTTGACAGATGCTGCAACTGCCCTATACTCTTCCATCTCGTTATCCAGCTGAGCGACAGACTTCTGCACACGTTTCGGGCCCTTTTTCTTGCGACGTCGTGGTACCAAGGCGGCGGTTGGAGGGCGTGAAGCCACACGGGCAGTTAACGGCTTGGGTGGACTGTTGGCATAGAACTCAGCTTGGCCTTCTGGGCATCGGCAGGACCTACGCTTTCACTTGTATGTTGTTTGGTGTGTGTTTAGGTGTTGGGGTTGCAAAAATTGCACCGCCGGGGGTAGTAATGGGAGGAACGACGCCGAGCCGCTGCAGGAGAGATGGTGGGCTTGGGGCTGCAGGTTTTGGTATAACATCATCCGAGTCGACGATAACCTCGATTTTTATTTGTCGTCCTAGCCAGAGCACGTCAGCCTAGCCAAGAGTTTACAGGTTCTGCGGGGCTTACTGCCATCCACAAATTTTCCATCATACTTGGCTCGAGCGGCTGCAGCGTCTCCAGGACGTTGGAAGGAAATGACAGCCATCCCTTTCGACCGGCCTTGGGAATTGTACACCAGAAAGACTTCTCTAAGCGGCCCGACGGTTTTCCTGAACAGTTCCTGCAAAGAAAAGTGTTCCAAAGCGCATTTCCTGGACAAGAGACCACACACGCGCGCACCTCGACCTCTGTCTCAGAGACATCTAGTGGGAGACGACTCAGGAGGATTTTGCTACCTGGTTCGACATCGGGTTTCTGGTCGCGCCATGCGGGTTGTATCTGGCCCGCAGGAGAGCCCAGCAGGCTGCGTTTCTGGCTGTGGTACGCGTTTATGCGAGTCGCTCTGCTGTGGTTGTACATTGACAGGAGGCCGTCGAACGCCGCCTTTGAATACGGGCAGCCTCACCGGCACCAGCGCCGGTAGATCCGGACTCGGCCGGACCGGGCACGTGACTCGAGCCGTGATTGACTCCAGGCACCGACCAGGCCATATCTAATATCACGCTGCCAAACTTCACCGCCTATTGAGCAGCCGTCCTTTTTTTTTCTCTCCTTTTCCTTTCAAATGCGTTTATTTCGCTAATGGAACCGACTCGACAACAGGAAAACTCGCAGAAGGATCTGCTCGCCTCGTTGTTTCACGAGCTCTCTGGAGACTCTCATCGTCCTGCACTGGATGCCCACCTCAGCAACGGGCTGATACAAGGACAGCGCACCCCCAACCTCCAAGTGCCGAGTAGCGTGCCCTTCAACCCCCCAATGGACCTTCTCGCAATGAGCAACCTCATGTCTATGCACAGTATGGATCCCAACCACCAGAACCTACCGTCTGCGTCGACCTTCACACCCCAATTACTCCTCGAGCAACAATACAAACTCACTCAGTTACATCAACTGCAGCAGCTCCAGAGTCAGATACAGAACCAGATATTCCAGCAGCAAGTAAGTAACTCTCCCCCTAATACTCCCGCGATACCCCTCTCCCTCCGCATGGGTCATACTCAACCGTCGCCCGTTTCCCCAGCTTGCGCTTATCAGCGGACAGACGACGCTTGCTACTCACGATGCCAACGCAGAAGTTCAGCGTGAACAAGTCCCATCGGCTGGATATAACGGCCTTCCCACTCCTTGTAAATACTCTATTTTTGTTTGTTTCTGGCTTCTCAGAGATGACATGTGGCAGTATCATCCACCGAGCTTCGTCCTCTTCCTGATTCCGATTTCCTTAACCGCCTGAACCCGCCGTATACCAACTCTCAGCAAGACTTGTACGATTCTCAGGCGCTGGACAATATGCCCCTGCCTTCCCCACAGGAACCTGTAGGAACGAGTCACTACATGAGGCATCCAGGATCCGCATCCGCTCCTGCAAATATAGTTTTCCGCACGAGCCCTCCGTTCCCCCTACCATCTCCCTCCGACCTTGACATTGATGTTTCCCCGCTTACTAGTCCATGGTTAGCAGCCTCTCAGCAGCAACCCGTCAGACCCACGGCTAAGCGCGCCGCCTCTCCAAGTGCCGAAGACTATGCTCAAACGAGCAGGAAACGTCCAACCCCTGCATCCACCGTCGCGAAAAAGGCAGCTCGAAATGCCAAGTCGGCAACGTCAACCCCCCTTCTACGCTCCGTCAAGGGAAGACGGAATAGCACTATTGCAGAAAATGACTCCCCTTCACCCGTTGACCTATCGATGCCGCCGCCTGCACCACCAGGCACGAATTCTTCACCTCCCTTGCCAACCCCCGTAGCTAGTTCGACCGTGCCCTCGCAGGAGGATACCCGCATCACACCAGTTACACCAGCGAGCATCATGAACCTGGGTCGATTGGGCATCAGTAGCAGCCTGGCACCTGCCTCGCAAGCCACTCGTAGTGTCAGATCCGACAAGGGCAGGGAGCTCGCCAAGCCTAAGCCTCCTGTGGAAACAACGTCAGCCAAGGGCTCTCGCAGAGCTACACTACCATTAATTAGCCCTGGACCAAAACCGATCCTTCCAGGTGTGTTCCATACCTCCGCGGTCGTCGTTAATCTCTGACATCTTTAAGCCGGATCTCCGGCGACAGTCAGTCTCAGCTCGTCAACGGTGCCCCAACCGGTACCGCAGACACGCAAGTCGCATAAGGACGCAGAGCAAAAGCGACGCGACTCTCTCAAAACGGCTTACGATGACCTGCGCACTCTCCTTCCGCCGATCCCGCTTCCTTCGGACGAAAATTTCCCGGACGAGCCGATCTTACCTGGCGCACTACCGCCTCGGGGCCCACCCAAGGCTGGTGGGGACGGTCCCAATAAGGGCGTGAGCAAGCTGCAACTGCTGCGATGTGGGAATGACTACATAAGACGTCTCAAAGAGCGAGTGGACAGGCGTGACAAAGAGATCGCGAGCCTAAGGAGAGAGGTACTGAGGTTACGCATCTACGCTGGAGACGACGCGCTCGGGGGTGGGGAAAGCATTGATTTGGATAAAGACTTGGATGCTGTCGAGGCGGGGAACAAGCCACTCGGACAATCCTTCTCCCAAGGTGAAGACGACGGGGATGATGGAGATGACTGAAAGCTACAGATGGAAGAATGAAAATATGAATGTATTTATTCTACTTTCAACTTCTTTGTAGTGAATACTTGATATGTACGCCGCGGGCCTTAACATCGTACTGGCTGTATTATCATCTGGCAGTTTGTATAACACGACGTGAACGAATTGGCGGGGTGCTGGTCCCGATATCCGGACGGTTGACCACGTGATACTTCCAGATCTACTACCACTGACAGGGGGCACCTACGATAGTAGACACTACTCCATACTTCACTAATGGCGGCCCCTCTGTACACCACCGCGTCTGGTCTCCTGTTTCATGCAGGTAAAATTCTGATCTTGACTGTGGGGCTTCCAGCGCGAGGGAAGACTCATATATCGCGCGCACTGGAGCGATATCTGCGGTGGATGGGCGTGAAGACGCATGTCGTCTCGCTGGGCGATTATCGCCGTAAAACCCTCGGAGGCGCGCAGAAGCTTCCGCCAGATTACTTCAGTATCGGTGAGTTACGCTGCGGCAACGATGTGTGTAGACGTGATATCATTCAACTCCCTTTTCACTCAGGAGAAAAAAGTCCAGAAACGCTGGCACTTCGGAAGAAGGTTTCGGATGGATGTGAAAATATGATATGGGAGTTTTTCGAAGGGGGCGGCCAGGTCGTCATCTATGACGCGAACAACGGACTGCGCAAGAATCGACAAGCCCTTGCTGAAAAGTTCGACAAGCTCGGGATCCATGTTATCATGCTAGGCATGTTTTCCAAGGATGACCCAAAGTTTGCATGGAGAGGTTGACCACGGGGCACAGAATCCATCTGCGATAACAAAGAAATAATCGAGACTAATATCCGAAACGTCAAAATCTCATCCCCCGACGTGAGTATCGTCATCCGTTTGTTCTACATTCGCCACTTTCTGAACCCCAGGTAGTATCGTGGCTGGGATCAAGACAAGGCCGTTGAAGACTATTATGGTCGCATTCGTCTCCGGGAGCAAGCTTATGAAACTATCGAGGAAACTGAGTGGCCGTATATCCGCATATTCAACGTAGGTTGCAACGTGACAGCTAAGTAATTATAAAGTCAGCACTCTCACCGTCATCCAGGTGGGTGAAAAGATTATGGTGAACGTGCGTTTCTTTCACCGACTTCATATATTCTGTGAATTTCACTTTCTTTAGAAAATCCGTGGCTATCTACAAGTCGGTGTTTTCACTCTGGCATTTTCCTGGAATGATGACGATATGGTCTCAACAGTCACGCATAGTTTTTTTCCTTATGAATATTCACAATCGTTTCCGGATGATATACTTTGCTCGTGTAAGGGCTCTAGTCTGGCCTTGTCGATGATTTTTTGATCTTAATCCTGAACAGTCTGGTCAATCGTTGATCGAGCATTCGTATAAGGCAGACTCCGACCTCTCGCCTGCTGGTTGGGAATATTCTGAAAGACTGAAAGATTCTGTTCTGGAGAGGCGTGCTAAATCTCTTGAACAACGCGGCTACGATCCAAAGGAGCGCAGGCTCGTGGTGAGCAAGTTTAATTTCTGGTGTGACTTGAGTGCCTGACCCAGGAGCAGATTTGGACGTCGACCCGGCGGCGCGCTCACCACACGGCATGGCCATTCCTCACATCTGCTGGGGAGTCGAGTCCTAGAGTCAAAGTGATCGAAAAGCCACAAATGTGCGAAATCAACCCAGGTGTATGGGATGGCCTCACTCCGGACCAAGCCCGTAAGTTTTACCCTGAAGAGTGGGCTAGATTCGTCAAGGATCCACACGCATTCCGTGCACCACGAGCAGAAAGTTACCACGATTTGTCAGGTGAGTCCGTACCCAGATCTTTATGTACGATGTGTCTAGAGCAGCATTGGCACAAGTGCGTTTGGAGCCGATCCTGATCGAACTGGAGCGAGAGAAGGAAGACCTATTGATCATTGGTCATTCGTCGGTCATTCGCTGCCTTTTGGCCTACTTGATCGGTCTTCCCGCGTCGGAGATTCCTGCGATCGAGGTTGCTCGAGGGGATTTACTGGAGGTTGTGCCCACCTCCTACGGTGTACACAGCCAGGCGTTTCACTTCTGGGACGGCCCCGGAAGACGCGTAGATGCAGCAGACGGGGAGGTTGAGCTCGGTCTTTTCTCGAACAGGGACGAGAACAACTTTTATGAGAACTATGCAGAAGACACGAAGGGGAAAAAGATCACACCTTCCGACCTGGCCGCCCATCGCAATGGTGTCGAACAGACGGTGGTAGCTGAAACGTGATTCTTGTTGTTAAATTGTTAGTTAGGAGAGTCGATCGATGCTGGGACTTGACAAATTTCTCCACGTCTACGCAATTACCCCGACAATCTCCATATGTTCTTGCCATTTTGGGAAATATCGAGTGGTTACCGTTGTCGTCCGGCCTGCTCGAGTTGCCCGCGACATGTGCTGAGCCCGTCTTTTTTCTTTTTGGTTTATAATGGCCTGGTATTCGCTGCCTACTCGCAGGGAAACATCGATAGTTCTCTTCTCACTCACAATTTTCGTCCTCTTCTATAATCTAGAGTCTTCGTTTCGGCAGTTGCGGACTCTCCAGGACTGGGTGGCTCAAGGTGGCTCAAAACAATCCGGTGTTGCAGGGAACGTAGACTGGGAAGAGGAATTATATGGAGACTGGACGCTGGAGGAACTGCAAGTCGCAAAGAATGCTGAATCGCGGCATCAAGAATCTGTGAAGAACAGCACGTCGTTGTGGGGGTCCCGGGAACGGTCTTCGTCAAGTATTCACCCAGAAATCTATGGGACCGTAGGGGTGAACGATGGCTACATTCACTGGAGCGAAGAGCTGCCGACGACCACGATCATAAAGCATGTACCAGGCAAGTACGACGGTTGGTAATTGAATATGTGCTCATTCGTGCAGGTTCTACCATCCTGGACCACGTGTTTTTGTTCAACGGTACTGTTTACCTTGTGACTGACGATCCGTCATTCCCTCCCGTCGATGCCATTGCATCTAAGCCCGCCGAAGTCCCATTATCTTCTGACTGGCAAGTGCTCTCCACGGAAAAAGGACGAGAAGTACTGGGACAATATGGTGGATTGTGAGTTGGCACAACATTCTCTTCCAGGACAATCGGACTGACAGTCGATCGTCGTAGAATTCACGGTGTAACTTGGCTATGTACCGATGTGCAACCGAGTCCGTTCCCTCCCATGTATGCTTGCGTTGTACTGATGCAGTAACCAGGCAACTACACTCTGTTTTCCCTCTGGCGCACATACAGCTCCCTTAATACATCTCTCGATCCCGCGGACCCGCTCATCCTCTCACCTCCTCGACGTATATTCTACCCGAATATTCCCGCTCTTATCGGGTCGAGACCTGAGATGAATGCGCCTATCTTGCCGCGCCAGCGTTCTCCGAGCGGGTTTCATCCATATCTCCCTAAAGCGGCGTTCCCGACACTTGGATTGATGTTCCGGGAAGACTGGCAAGATTTCGCGTCCATGCAAGCGCCGTTCCTCTTGAGACGGGTAGTCGTTTCGGATTCTGGAGCTGCCCGACGTTACAAGGAGGACGTTCCTCCATTCGCGGTGCCGCTTGCTCAGTTGTCTTCCTCGAAGTATTGGTGGGAGCCCATCCGCCGTAATTTGGCAGCGTTCCTCGGGGTCGAACTTGAGGTGAAGAAGAACTGGATAGGATCACAAAAGATGGTCGTTACCTATTTATCCTGCCAAGATGATCCGAATGGCCCGAAGTTGAGGGAATCAGATCACGAGGCACTAGTCGATATGCTTGACAAGTTGGGTAAGAACTATGTGGTGAACGTGGTTCATGCCAGTGCATCCTGGAAAGAACGTATGGCTGCTATTTTGCGGTCGACGGTAAGAGTCATGCACGTGTTCTATTATGTTTCCACATTTCGATCGCGTTTTCCTTCAGGTTGTCATCAGTGCGCATGGAAACCACCTGGCGGATAGCGTGTTCATGACGCCTTCGTCGCGCTCGACGCTTCTGGAGTTATTTCCTCCCGGCACAGTGACGCGTGATGCAGAGCTCTCCGTGAAATCCTTAGGCATTAGTTACGTGGCTTGGTGGCATGACAAGTGCGTATTTTACCTTTCTGGGATACACCTCCGTGACAGTTCATGTGCAGGCCCTACAATGCGAAAACAGTTGTTACCCAGCCTACAGGGTCAAATTCTAGCGAGATACCCGTCGATGTTACTACCCTCGCGAAAGCGATCCGTAAGATTTGACAGATATCACTACTCAATGATACCTCCAGCGTGGTCACTTTGTTACCCTTCCTGTGTCTCTGCGACCTTCCCCCATCGATGGGCTGATTACTGCTCTCATTATAGACCTGTTTCTTTCTTGCAGATTACTTGAAGTGCTATCTCGCATGTATACTTTCCGCACAATGTTCTCGCATCGCTGTAGGTGAAAGCCAATCACAATCTGGTACATCGCGTGATTGGGAGGCGCGCGACATAAGGATCACATCATTCTCAAAAGCGCACGGAATTCAGGTCGACAGTCGTTGTGTATGCGAGCAATACGCAGCATGATATAACAATGCCTTCAGAGCGAACGAAAAGTTGCCACTACTCCCCTCCGCAAGGCTGACTACACTGAGTCACGAACATTAGGCGAGCTGTATTGGGAGAGTGCTCCACGCCCGAACAAGATCAATTCGAGTCCGACGGTTTCGTACATATCTGGCGGGTTTCATGCGTTCAGGGAGTCCATTGCAGGTTAAGGCCAGTAAAGGCCCATATTATGTCTTCGCATCAACTTAGCGCAGACCAAGAACATTACAAGGTTGTAAAACACACGTTATCATTCTTCCCGCCGTGCACTACCGGGGACGAGAATCCATATGGACATCATGAAAGCCATCATGGAGACTAGTCTACAGGGGCATGGTAAGAGAGGACGTCAGCAGGAGACTGCACACCTACAGTGGCTGTAAGATTACTATCCCGGCTTTGGAGGCAATGGCCCCTGTCATGAATGGTAGCAAAGCAGAACCTGCTTGCCCACATCCTGCTATCCATCCCATTGATCCTGTGAACAAATGTGTAGCTTGTCGATCTAAAGTAAACGTGGCAAGCATACCCGTCAAAAGCCAGCGCGGTAACACCCGTCCAGCATGGTTCATGGCAATAGGATACATCGGACCCAGGAGGACACCAATCACGGAAACGGCGACTGCCCCGCCAACGAGTGACGGAACGAACCACACCACCAATTCTAAGCCTATCGCGAGGAACGCGTAGATAAACAACACGCGTCGCTCTCCAACCTGCCAAGTGTCATGACTCCTGTACATCAATGCTCACTTAACTTACCTTACGATTGACCCATAGCAGACAAAGCCGACCAATCATGAGACCTATCGTAGTGATCGTCGTGAGATGTGTGAGTATACTATGAATATACCACACCTCCAAAGAATCCCGACGATATGTAGCCGGATGACGGCCCCCCACCTCGAATGTCTATGACGTATGTGACGATCCAGCCTGTTCAAATGAGGAACTCAGACCACAAAGAAGGTTTCTAACAGACACACCTCCCACGGTAACCTCCACGCCAACGTATACGAGTATGAAGAATGCCAAGAGATGAACCGCCCTAAGCGCAAATATCTGTCGGAGCTGGCTGCGTTCGCTGTTGCCCTTCTCGCACGGCGGTAGCCCTATCTGCGCGAGACATTCTTGCCCAAGCGTGAAGACAGTTCATACGTTATGGGAAGGATATCGGAAATCTCACCATCCTGGGTCTTCAATCCGAAGACCGTGATTAGTAGAGTGGTGTTCACCAATGCCAGGCCGAGCGAGCAAAGATAATGGAACGACCAGTGCCGTTGCTGGGCAAACTGCGTAGCCACGAGTGGAGATGAGAATGCGCCTGCGCCTACGGGGCAATTAGGAGATGCAGATGACTAGCCGAAAACGTCTCTACCGTAAGCCTGGAGTTATCTAGTAGGTAAAGTCACTCGCAGAAAATACGGAACCGTACCGCATGTAGGATCCCCATTTTCATTTCTGGATTATCCCGAAGGCTCGCGACAAAACCGTTTGCTTGGGCATCCTGTTGGTAACGAGAGACTCAGTTCATGTGGAATGACCACTCAAGCGTGAACCGACCTGCAGGGCCATTCCAATCCCATTGATAGCATAACCTAGTGCGAAGAGAGGAAAGGGAGGCGCAGCTGACTCAAAACAATACGCGACAACTTGAAACAGCGAGCCTGTATGGAAGAATCGTTCAAGATGCTGCACGTTGCAGCTACAAAAACGATGCGACGCACCTAATACAATAACCTATCGGGTGGCGTCAACTCAGCAGTGAACGAAGGAAAGAATCCACAGTAACCTTTCCAAAGCCATAGCGACTATCAAGCACTAGATTGGAGATCGCGCCAGTTATAAAGCCCTAAGGATCGTGTCAAGTCTCATGCATGTTTAGGATAACGCATCGACGAACAATGCACGCGGACACGAAAAGAAGGGATACGATGGAAAAGTTAACCTGCAGGGATCAACGACGCGGAATCCCTTGATCAACAAAATACTGACATTATATACCCTTTGTATCCGAGGCAAGAGAGGACCGGTCGTACCATCATTCCATCCCATAAGGTACAACGTCCAACAGAGCGTCGCAAATTGGATGTGGGCCCTTCTGCGCCGTCCCCTTTCATGGCTCTTCGAGTCCGCGGGTATAACGTCTCTTACAGGACTTGAGCTTGAAACATCACCATGAGGCTCTCGCGGTCGAATCGACCTCATTTCAACTTCCACGTTTTCCTCCATGTTCCCCATGGCCCTCGAGATGAATCCGGTGAAAAGGCTGAGTTCGGCTGATAAACACTGGCTTATCTCACTTCGAAGCCTGGACAGAAGAAAGTTCGTTTGCCCCCGGGGCGCATAGCCCCACGAACGTAACTTGTAATTCGCGGTGAGATTCTAATTGTTTTCCCTGAGGGGCGTGGGTGGAGAGAAGTACCGATTTGGGGGTCTCTGGCAAGGATGATGGAATGATGATTTCGGTGACTGATCATCGATGATCGATTCAATCAGTACTCGTCTACGGTTTGACGAGAAGCAGGGCCATGAATCTTACAGCAATAATACCGTCTAAGCTGCAAGCTGCAATCCCCTGACGGTCGATGCACGGGCGATTGGCTCGCAGTTCCCAGGGACTTTCAAATCGAAATCGATACCCCCACTGTATTACACATCGTCAGCGGTGAAACTGGCGGAACGAACAGTCCGAAATGAAGGTTACGCCCCGCCAGACGAACGGTATTTGGCTTCCTCAAGCTCGCTCACTTGGGGCACCGTCGAGCGGCTCTTCGTGGTACTATACTGCCTTTTGGCGTAACGGTTATGTAAGCGGACAGCAGTGCACACGGCATGTGACGTTGCCTGCCTGTTCAATCGTAACCCTGCCGAGCGCATGATTAGGAGTCCAAGCGATAAACCCCTCAAGAAAATGTTGCGGAATTGTAATTCGATGAAGTTTGCTGGGCGTGGACGGCACTTGCGACACTCCAACTAAGTGATCAATGGACCGCACAACCACGGTGTCGGAATTCGCGCAACATCATCACTTGGGTGGGCTACACGATCAAGCTTCCGTTTTTCATCGTCACAAGAATGCGAACCGCAACATTAATATTGCTGAGGGCCTCTCAGGGGAACTTGTAAATGAGCTTTAAAACGATTTAGAAGTTCGGTGGAGCTGCTAAACGCCAGAATACAATCGGCCAGGGCTAAATTTGCGGCTGCGAGACTGGAAAATTTGGGTTGTAGGGTAACCACTTTGAGCACTAGATGTTCACGCCGCCGAGTCGCGGGTACTTTCCAAAAGAAAAGCGAGGTCGCCGAAATGAAGTATCTATCGAAGAGCCTCATGTTCGCATCACCAGAGGGGGTGGGAAGTCAGCTCGTTGATTCACGGTTTATCGAGTAGGTCATCACCAGAATAACATAAACGGTTAAGAAAAAAAAAACAGGTTGAAATATATCAATCCCATTTGCCGTAGCAAGCGACGCCCTCGCGCAAAATGGTTACCGAAGTTCCGTTAATACGTTCCCGCTCCATTGACCTTATCCCTGACTTGTCCAATAAACTGTTGATAGCTCGGTAAAACGTCGGCGCGATCTTGAATGAGACAGCTAAGGGCCCAGAGGCGTAGTGGAGGCTCGCCATCTTCCTTAACCACATAGAGATGCGGGTAATAAACCCCGCGGCGCATCTCGCGTATTTTTTGGATGATTGCGTTTACTCGCTGTGAGAAGTCATTGTCGAGGACCGGAAGGGTTGTCTGTAGGAGAGAACGTGAGGGTCGGTCAGAAAAACTTGGATGATCACTGATGCTGACCTTGCCACCACGCAGTACTTCGTAACTGGGAAGGTTGAACACGTCCTCTACGAGGCCAGGTACGGCATCCCGGCCAATCCAAAGGAACATGTTTTGCGAATCTTCTATCAGATACAAGCCATGTCGTTCAAGCCGTTCGGAGGTCAAAGGTAAGGGAATCGGCAAGATGACTCCATGTTCGCCCACCGTCCCGGCCTTGTAGGTGTCAAAAATACTCCAAGCTAGAAAGAAAGTACACAAACCTCGGGTGGCATATTATGCAGCGAGTAGAAGTTAGGGTGTATATATGGGATAAGAAGCTGTGACGGAAGCGAGGTCAGCAGACACTGCGCGTAAGCCCTCAAGTCTGGAGGAATTTGAGCGCTTTGGCGTATTCCAACCTGGTGGAAGTCGTACAGTTACTCGGGATTCGAAAAAAGTCAACATATTCTGAATGTGATGACTTACGTTTTTTAGAAGCCCAAGTGTCAAGAGCGGTAACATCTTGAGATTTTCCGAAATTGCCAACTGAGCACTCGCACCGGCGCCCGCCGCCGTCATGCTGCTCTTGTAGGACATTAGAATATCAACCAGTTTCTGCATGATTGCATCCCTGCTATCTTCTAGTTTGTGCGTGATTGAGCGCTCCACCGCCTTATTGGCCAAGAAGGTTGCGATTGCCACCTGGTCAGCAGAGGCGAAAACCTCCGACAAATTGCTCGTCGTGGGCAGTGCGAGTGTGATAACGCGGATTCGGCGCTCTCCGTAACATGTCGTATGGAGTACCGCGGTTTGGAATACGACAAATGGTGCAGTGATGGTATCTTCGATTTGAACTTCAATCGCATATGATTGATCCATAGGGACTGCCGGCATTGCGAGGAGGTCGGTGGACCTAACGAAGAAATTTCCGTGGAAGGATGCCATGCGTAGACCTACAACTCATCGATAAGAATGTCTAATTCCTTGGGGTGACACGGTTACAACCTTTCGAAGCGCGGACCCTCATCACCGCCTCCAGCATGATTGGCATGGCCAGGATTTCACCAAACTCGTGAGCAAACTTGATTGCATCCTCAGAACGCGACGCGCTGAATGCAGGGTAGAAGAACGTTTGACCCGACGTATAGTGAGGGAGGCATGCTGCAACACGGTAAGGCAAAAACCCTCAGAATGCGCGGACACACGAACCAAGACTGGCGACATCTTGGTATGAGGCACTAAACAAGAACATGTCGACCGATACCTGTGCACGCGAGCATTCAATCGCAAAGGTTTTGTAGAACGGCGAAGCGGGCTGAAGTAATGCTGACTCCTAAACGGCGGGTAAGAAAACGAGTAGATCATCGCGTGTACTGCACCCGTTACCTTGGACGTCCCCAAAATCTTGGGATCTTCGCGGTTTTTAAGAGCTCCTGCGCCCACATTGGGCAACGACGCGGATAAAACGATGATCTTGCCACCAATTGGTGCCTTCCCGCACCATTCAGCATCGGCGCAGTCAGCCAAGATTTTACGTACCATCAACTTAAAACCGGCTTGAAGGGCTGGTCCCATCGCACTACCGACAGTGTGATTGTCCTGGAACATATCATTGATCCTCGTCAGAAGAGATTCTAAGGACGCTTTAGCCTCCGACAAGTTGACTAGGAGATCAGTGGGCTTGGGTAGAAAAACATCATCGACGTCCGAAACGACCAGCATCGTAGACTCGGTTGTGCCAGGCTGTGCACCGTTAGTAACAGCGTCGTGTATGCTGATTAAAAGACCCTACCGGCATTGAGAAGAAGTATAGCGACGTGTCGTATGCAATGATAGCGATCTTCGTGCGTTCATCTTCGTTGGGAATGCGGTCAAGACTTTCCAAGATCGTTCTTGTTGCAGTAGCAACCATGCCTATGAAATGCGTGTTGGGTGAACGCGTTGCATTGACTCCACGGAAGATCCTCACCAGACTGGATAGCGGTGTGACTGACATCAATCAATATGACATAAACCGCTGGTTGAGGAGGCCGGACCATATACTCTGTAGGTGCAACAAACTCAACGACGGCATGGTTGAGCTCATCGCGGGCCCATCTTTCGCCAGGTTGATTGCGCACTTGGTCCCAATCGAATAACTGTGGGACCTCGTTTGACATGTTACACATGCAGCACCGCCAACTATTTCGTGCTCAAATCCAGCTTATGTGGGGAAGAAAACAAAACCTTACCGATTGCCTCCATCAATGAACTGGACGTACGGGTTTATGTAAGTCCTGCACCGTCTGCACCGGGCGATGACGGTGTCTGTGACCAGCGGTACTGGGGAGTCACCATCTTTTACGGCGCGGTACGGCGTAATCACGAGGGCAAGTGGTATCTTGGCCTTGTTCAATAGCGATGATGTAGTGGGTATCGCATTCAAGGTGCTGCGCTGGTAGGTGTGGTCGGCGTTAGCGTACGGAGATGCAGTGATGCACGAATTGGGCGGCAGCCGAATCTCCGGGGGTGGGTGAGACAGCTCGCGAGGGTCCGGTGGTGAGGTGAGAAGGTTAGTGGTGTAAGGCTGCAGGGGCTTCTGTGCGAGACCCATCTGGCCAAACTGGTCCGCAAGCTGGTTGACTGGCGCAGATGGAGGATAGTAGACGGGTTCTTGGCCAAATCCGGGAGCATTGATGTACTGAGACTCGTGGGAGGACGGTGCTTGGAATAGTGCTTGCTGTTGCTGGGCTGCGAACTGTTGCTCGGCAGCCAACCCGGGAGTGAAGAGAGGTCCTGAAGCTACCGGCTGTTGAGTTTGTGGTCCTACAACTCCTGCCGCACCGTAGGATGGGTCCATCAAACCATCTGTGGTGCCATAGTATGCTTGGGTCTGTCCAGCCGCATACTGACGACGTCTTGGATGGTGGTGTGACGGGGGCGGTGAAACCGAAGTGCCATGTTCATCTATGGGAGCAGTCGGGACATGTAAGGGCGGTTCCCACTGCGTCCTTCCTGTCGCGGTCTCTGCACGATGGGTCAACATTACCGATGGTGAAAGCATAGGACCCCATGACCAACCTATGAAAAGATATCTCTGGTTAGCTGCATCCCTGTAAGTTGGCGAGTCAATAAGCCTATTATATGGTATCAGATGGGTAGGATCGTACCATTCTGCTGCCCAACCTGGAGGCAATTGCTGCGTGGATGAAGCCATTCAGACAGATGCACAATACACAAATGAGAGGGACAGTTTTCTACTCGGATGCAGTCGTGGTACACGTAGGTGGCAACACGCACAAATAGTAGCGAAACGACGTAATAATAATAAAAAGTTGCTAAGACTTGATTTTCTTCCCGAGTCTATTGATCAGGACGCCAGTGCATTGCTCGAGCGCACGCGTCTCTTCTACCTTAGCATCAGCGCATCCTGCCCACCGGACCTTTAGGTTCTCATCTACGAGGTAGACGTAGCCAACATGTTTGTTTGTCATTCCGAGAGCCTCGCGTACATATTCCATGTTCTGACTTGATACGAGGTATGTTGGATGCAACTCGCGAGGTATGCTTCTCGCTATGGAAGCAAGAAAGAGAGAAACGAGCCATGATTTGAGCAGGTTTTCCTGCAAGTTGATTTGGATGTATTGATATCGTGGATTCGACAAAAATCGCCCATTGGTCGGTGCTACGAATCCTTTAACATGAATCTAGATGTCAGGTCGAATAAGTACAGGACGCGAAGAAAAACGAAAGAATCAACCTCCGACATTCTCGTAGATAGCATGGCTATGACGGACACACGTCCCTGGCACATGTCCGTTGTATGAGCCTGTTCTCTGGTATCCAATCTGGAACCGGTCACATTAGGGAAATACAGAGCTTTCTGTCAAGAGCACTCAGTCCACGAACGGAAATATACAGAAAAAACCCACATCCTCCCTGATCATCACGCTTGGTGCTATCCACGATTTCCCGCCGTGGCGCCTGGTCGCATTCAAATCCGTGAAGTAGCCTTTGGAAGCCTCCTTCAACCTGTTTTCGTGAAAGCTGAGTTGTATGTGTGACCGCACGACTTACAGATGTTCACGCTGTCGCAATCGCGTTTCCTCGTCCACGAGCTCCTTCCGAGTGTCCTCCCATGACTTTACATGGGCATGCGGTCGTTCTGTCACTCCCAATGGTCTTTGTAGCAGTGGCAGTGGTGCCTCGCCCTCTGCACCTGAAGTTGTGCGCCATCGACGAGCCACGATTTGTTGTCCAAAAGGACGTAGAGAAACGCGACATCTGCTGCCAGCCCCGACCAGAGCAGACATTTTCTTATGCAGTTCCGGAGCGGTTTCTCGGCCAAATCGGGAACGTCATGCCGAGGTCACGTGAACCATGTATATATGACGCGGGTCGTGTGGATTTGTTGGTCAAACTCTCTTTTGATCACGAACCACCACCACACCTCCTGTACAATATCGAAGAGACCGGTACATCTGTAGCAAATCGAAAATGGTTCGCATTTCCCTCTTTGTGGTGGGTTCTAGCATCTCATTTCGATCTCCTCTAGAGCGGAAAAGGCGCGAGCCAGCCACTTTGTTGATTCGGTTGTCGCTGATGGCGTGATCCCCGCAGGCAAAGCTGGAAAGTCTGGTGGCAAGGCTGGCGCTGAGGGAAAAGCACAGTCCCGTTCTGCGAAGGCGGGTCTCCAGTTCCCCGTTGGCCGTGTACACCGTCTTTTGAAAAAGGGCAACTACGCCCAGCGAGTCGGTGCTGGTGCACCAGGTGGGCCATTTCTCGCATTCATTCTTATGGGTTCCTTATGGTGGTTCCAGTGTACCTTGCGGCTGTCCTCGAGTACCTCGCTGCCGAGATTCTTGAGCTCGCCGGAAATGCTGCTCGTGACAACAAGGTGAGGCGCCGAAGTGGTGCAACGAGGTACCTCCGATCTCACTCTTTGTAGAAACAACGCATTGTTCCCCGCCATCTGCAACTCGCTATCCGTAATGATGAGGAGTGAGTAATGTGACCCTGGCACATCCTCCTATTTCTCACTGTGACGCAGGTTGAACAAGCTACTTGGAGATGTAGTGATCTCTCAGGGTGGAGTCGTTCCATTCATTAACCCTGAACTTTTACCCAGTAAGACGAGGTTTGTTTTGTCCATCGTGCTGTCCTTTAAGTAAGCTAATTGTGCCACAGCAAAGGAAAGAAGGAGGGCGTCAGCCAGGAAGTCTGAACGGTACGATATGGTCATATATTGGTTTGGCATCGCTATTATTCGCGCCTTTCTGTATTTCAAGCATAGTATTGTATGACTATTGATGGTCACCGGTCCAAGAATTTCTTCGCAAAATCTCGATGCACCCCGTAGTGCTTTCACATCACATCGAGTCAGCCATCCAGAACTTCAAGCTCTAGGTACTACTGCAGCAGTCCCGTTGCGATACCGGTCCAGTCTTCGCGACTTTGTCCTTCCCACCTAAGGCAACCTCCGACGCCTGCCGCACTTGTCTGCTTGATGTCATGTAAAAAGCTCTACTGGGCACGACACCGGTTGTGGGATGGAAAGTAAATTGACACATACAACTGCTCATCCACGCAATAGTCCAGATGTATGTCGTGCAACATGGAGCATAGAGGAATATGACGGAACAGCAGTCTTAGTCTAGGGGAAGTGCACATAACTGCTCGTCAGTCTGTAGCCTATGAATGCAGATGCTAGTCGACGGTGAATTGATCGTGGTGACATGAACCCACATAATGAGCGGAAGCAAAGAGGAGATAGGAGTCACCGATTCTTAGTACCCAGGAATACCACCCACGAGGGTGAAACGATATCGGCGCCACGTAGTAACGGAGATGGAAGAAAGGCGAACGCCGACGCCCCCAACAGCTGTCTACTGACAGAAAGCAGATGAGATATAACTGCAGACACGGATATAAGACACTGCCAACTCGAATGAGCGTTCGTACGGCTGCCACTCCCCGAGGGTAGGTCTACTTCCCACCAGACATTTTGAACAGAATGAGACCGCACAAGGCGACGGAGTAACCTAGATTGAGATAGTGATCAACAGCCAGCGGACCCGTGCATGGCAAGTCACATACCAAAGATTTGCAGAGGCGTTATTGGGGCCCCGTAGAGGAGCACGGAACCACTGATGAGGAGAATGTCCTATTAGGAAGTTAGATGAATGTAAGCACATCGTTCAAATAATAACTGACTTTGAAGACACCAGCGAGGGTGAGCACGAGTCCACTACCTGCACCTACGAGGAAGACTGCAGCAACATTGAGCAGGAACGCCACAGATGCATTCGAGATAAGAATAAGGGGTCCAATACGCGGGAGATCGTAGAATGGTGCGAGGCCCTCCGTATAAGGTAGTACGGCAAGATTGATCAAGGCACAGACAGGGGCGTAGTAGTGCAGCGAGACGAGGGGATCCATTTTCAGGCCATGCAGTAGAACTTGAATCATCACGAGGCGGGAGGCTTCAAACTACATGGAGGATCAGTCATCACTACCTACGCTGCGCACGTTCTAACGTACTGCGACTGCAGCGGCCTGCACTGCAAAACCGTAGATGTTGAAGTGTAGTTCTCCGTGCGATGCCAGTGCCACTCCACAGGAGATCATGAGAACAATGACCATAAGTTTACGGTTAGGGTCCTGTATTCTCGAGGCCCAGGAGATAAGTAGAATGGCAACGGGGGTGAAGGCCTGCAAACGGAAATTATCAGGGTAATGAAAGTGGGCGTAAGGAGGATATCAGCACACCTTGAGCATCTGAATGTAAGCTACACTGAGGTACAGATAAGCGGTGTTGCTGAGGATGAGGCTTCCGCTGAACAGCAGTCCGATGGGAAGTATGGAGCGTAGGAACATGTGTTTGGATACGTGGACGTCTTTGCCGCCATCAAGGAGGTTGGTAGTTCGTTGGAGAATGCGAGTACCCACGGCCTGCCGAAAGGTATCTAGGAGAATTGTGCACAAGATAAAGATGACTCACGGCGAAGGTCAGATGCCATGTGACAAGGAAGACAGGGTAGCGGAATTGTAGGTCGTTGTACAGATGGTTGTTGTATATGATGACACCTGAGCTAAGGATAATCCATACAGGGATGATGGCAGTGGCAGAGAGCCTGGGTTTGGGGTTTGGGGACGACGACGTGGCGGGAGATGGTAGTGCAGCTTCTTGTGTATCCGTTCCATCCTCTATCTGTAGTTCAGCGTACGGAGCCTTCTCGACGACAGACTGTTGTTCTTGACGCGCCTCCTCCACCTGAGACATGGCGAACGTGTAAACGCTGGCGGGGTGGTCAACCATCGCGGTCACCGGACCTAACGACACACTCACAGTGAACTGGGTGAGTTGGCAGGATTGACTATGCAGCTTGGCCGCCTCGAAGGCTTTTTATTCGTTTGAGGCGGTCATACGAGGCCGTAAATGCCACGCGGGACGGGAAGGACCCCCGGCAATAACCCAACCCAGAGATAAAGCGGAGACCCCAGACACTTCCTTGATCAGACTCGCGTCCGTCCAAAAGTGCCAGGCAGTCGAGCGACTAGCAGGCTGCTGACCAGCTCTACTGAAAGACGACGTAGCAGCGTGTCGACAAAAACAAAATGTCCAGCTTACAGGGATACATAGATCGTGCGTCCTTGTCAGCTTTCATGTTTGTCGTATCAAGCTCACCTTGGGCGGCCACGTTCTATTATAGGTCGCGTTTTACTCGTGCTACAGGATGGTCGCGCTATCGTGGTATGGATGACGCTCTCGCTCTAACCCTCCTTTCTTAGGCTTTTAAGTACAGGGCGTCCTTGCAGGCTTCGATCAGAAGTCCAACGTCGTGGTTTCAGATTGCAGGGAGCGAGTTTACAGCTTGGATGAAGGCGTGGAGGAGATACCACTGGGGCTCTACCTTGTCAAGGGTGACATGATGTAGGTGCTATCATCGTACCTCAAATAGGCCACCCCCGTACCGATGTTCTTATATTATAGTGCGCTCATCGGGGAAATAGACGATGCCATTGACCAGGCAGTCGATTTGTCCACCATTCGCGCGGAACCTATCACCCCCATCAGATATTAAAGCCACGTTGAACGAATCTTCACGATCCAGCGACGAACGACCACCGATTGACGTGGTAACCTTGCTTTGGCTGTGGTTTCTTTATGCGGTACCTACCATGGCCAGGCGAGTAGGAGGGGGCACGTCGAGCGCCACAAAATGTACGCTACATCTCCTTCATAGAGGTAGACTTCCCACATGCACGTTGTTATCCTGCCAACATTCCGGCCGCGCACAAGGTCGATCAGTCGCTTCTCACTTCATGTCATAGGTAGTCAACGCGAGGGGTTACCATGCCCATGCCCTCACTTTCAATACTCATACAGGCGCTGTAAAATGATTATTGGTCAGGCTAACTAAAATCACTGCAATAAAAGCCCCTGAAAGAAATCTAACCCTTCAACATCGTACGGATCCAGAACGCAGGTCCAACCCGCATAACTACCTTACCTGCACCCTCGCTAGTAGCTGGTGTATGCACTACCAGACGAGCAAAGACCTCACCCTGCATCCTTCCGTGAGCTAAGTTCGCAAGGTTGCCTTGGAGGACGACTCACCACTTCGACAAATATGACTAGAATGATGAGCCTAGAAATGACCAGAGCATCAGATGTAGTCTCGTGACCAAACGAAAGGCAGAACCATATTACAATCCAAGTGATCCTCTCCATCGCATTATTGTTTAAGTGATCGTGAATGGCATCCAACTGGCCGTTACATACTGGTCAACCCCAGGTCGTGCAGGAAACTGAGCACTCACGAAGTCACTTGCAATACCCAGTTTCTCATTCAACACCTTCACCCGTTCATCGATCTCCATGTAATCCCTCACCGCACTATACAACTCCTTCAAACTCGCCTCACTCCAGAACAACTCCGGCACATCCAAAACATTGGAAACTAGATTGATGTCTCGCCGCAACTTGAAGAGACGTCCTGTCAGCCGGAGTGCATCTCGCCGCTTCAGTTGAAGCTTCCCCGAGAAAGCTAGCTGCTTCGGAATGGCGACTGTACGGGGATCAGAAAGTACTCGTTGGGCAGTTGCCTCGTATGCTGCGAGGAGGGTGGATTGCGCGAGTGCGTGAGCTACGGAGAGCTTTAAGAGGTGGGAAGGTGATTTAAATGCTATAGAATGTGCTGTGAGACGAGATGAAGTTACTGAAAAGAAGTACCAACTAAAAAAATCATTGTAAATGCGCGGGTACGCTATTGACGGGTCGTGCTGCCTGATGGTCAGCATGCCAGACGCCGCAGAAATTATGTTTCACCCACTGTGAAATGACATTCTTCGATTTCCCAATCTTCCTCTTTGAGTTGTCGTTTGAGTATTCCAGCACTAGCGACGTCTTCCAGGATGCTCCGTTCCTGGGATACGCTAAACCCGTAGAAAACAGCGACGCCGTATGCAAAGAACACGACTTCGGCAACATCGTCCTCTGGCATATGCTCTACATGTATGGTTTCTTCCGATTGCTCACCCCGCAAGTTGTGGTCATTGACGTCTGCTTCAGTACACGTTTCTGCTTCTGCATCGGACTCGTGTGGGGGCTCTGGGACATGCTGGGAGTGCTCCACCGAAGCTGAGGTCACGTAGCCGTCTTCTTGTGCTGCATCCGTAGTTGGCGACGCGAAATAGCATCCTTGATACCCATTCTCTTCAGCTTCGTGCAAACGAGTGAGAAAGGCCTTGGCTCCGGGTGTGCTCGGAGGTACGGACGAGCGCACATTTGAATGAGGTCCATACCCGGGCAGGAGCGGTAAATGGTACATCTAGAGTAAACATAGAACATCCACCCTCACGAACCGAACGCGTGTAAAAAGCAATGACTCACCACGTACATGGCTTCATCGAATACCCTTGGCTGTACATTATGTTCCCTCTTGAGGAACTGAGCCAATAGCTTCATCTTCATAGCCTCGCATACACAGTACACGGTAATGCGCTTGTAGCCTGCCCGCTCTCTCTGCACTCTATTCATGCGCTCTGCGGGACTCTTGTACTCCCGGACTCGTACTCCTGCATCGGTTTCATACCCAAGCAAACGGTCATCTTCAAGATCCTCCGGCAGTGGTTTGGTCTGGGGAGCGGAAGGGAGGAGAACGAGTTTTTGAGTCGTCTTGGACGTGCGCTGTGATTTCTGACCTGCTGCAGTTGCGAGGCCTGTCATCGACGCCCGGCGGGCACCAGCTGACCCAGGGGAGAGCCCAGGGTGCGATGGCCGGGCGCGATAGCGAGACGAGGGTTGTTGGGATGTCCGCAGTGTCTTGCCAGGTCGTGACATCATGGGGCTGAAGGAAGGAGACTCGAAACGATACACACGCTAGCTACGCTCCACATCCCTAGCTCAAGTCAAAGCCAACCACCAATGAATCGATGATATCTAATTGACAACTGGTTGTACGATTGTCGAGAAATCTAATCAAAACGCTCATATCACCCGGAATTCGAAGCCTTCATTTGATCGACGCCTCACGTCAAAGAACCACGCCAACGGACATACTAGAGCTATTCGGATGCTTGCAGACAGTCACTCTGCTGAGAAGAACAGAGGCTGTTAGTGTCTGACGAGACGCCAGGGACCATTCAAAAGGTGCTTCGACAGCATGCAAATACATGATTCTCCCGTGACGGGGGTGGGTGGGAGGACACCGACTCAGAATCTGGAACACTGGTGATCACATTCGCCGAGGACGGGGTCGAGAGGAGTGGACAAAGTGGACGATGACTGATGTTGGACAGTGAACGGGTAATGTCAAATCGCGACTGAACGCTAGGCCATCGGCAAAGGAGGGCTTCATGACCCACCCTCAGAAAGTAGGTTTCTCTGTCATACCAGCAGCTCACTACATATATACAACGTCGCCTTACAACTCATCGTGCGTTCTCGGTTGGCCATCTATATCCACCTGCTCCGAACCCTTGACCGGCACGGGCGCCGACGCACCAACACCAGCCAGAATCTTGCTATCCGCGGTGGATGCGCCGCCACGAATCTTTCCTTCTGCAGCGAGTCTTCGAACGAACTGCGCAATCTCGGCGTCGTATTGCTCCCATTCGGGAATCTGGCGGGCACGCGAAAGCTTGGGTTCTTTCTGTGGTGTAGAAGCCGGATCATTGGTCAGAGATCTTCATAAATATGGACAACGGAAGAGACGAACTGTCAGTGGATTTTGGCAGAGGTCTATGGTTTTGGCTCGGTGCAGTCTATCTTTGCTACCTAAGATGACAGCTGGAGTTAGCCTTACCGACCGCTCATCAACGGGAGGATATTACACCAGGTTTCACACTATGGACGAAGAATATAAGAGACGTGCAAATTATTGTGAGCAGATTTTACTCACCCACAACCAATCTTCATGTAGGGAGTACTATCAAAAGGTTAGTGCGTGGTCCACAGCCGCATGCAAAAACTCAAAGGCTTACAATCGGTACTTCTCGTTGCAAGTTATTTGGAAGGTCTTCCTTATTGCTCAGCTGCTGTAGCAGTTCATAGAAGAGGAACGGCTTACCTTGATCCAGGTTCGCAAGAGAGTTGGGATCTGCAGATAGTAACTGGTACTGCCCACGAAGTATATCCTATCGTAGACGTGAGCATCGCAATGGCATAGGTCGAAACCGTACCTACCCCTGCGGCCATCTGTGTCACAGTCAGCGGAGTCAGCTGCCAGTTCAAAGAGTACTTACTTGTCTGAACCGAGAGAGATCCACGACATATAGCGCACTGGTAACAGTGAAAATCCGCTAACAACGATAGATACGTGTCTCATACCTGATATGATACGGCCGGCCTCTCAGGAAGTCACGCCAATACCCCGTCTTCCAGAAGCGAAACCCTTCCATCTCATAATTGTCGTCCCCCATTGGTACATAGGCATACGGAGCCCCATGAAGATCGATTTCAACGAGCTCCTTCAAGTCCGCACGTACGATCTGATCCGCGTCGACAAAGATGACTTTCTTCAAGTCCATTGGGAAAAGAACGTCTAGGAAAAGGATCTTGTAAGCCCATATAATACGTTGCTTCTCTTTTTGGGGCCGAAGCCAGGAAGGCCACTTGTAGGTTACCAGTTCATACTGGAACCCGTACTCTTTCGCCATATGAGGTATGAACTCCTGTACCAACGTCACCGCAGGCATCCTCAGATATAAATGATACGAACCAAAAAGGAGGGCGACAAGAAATTCTCTATGAACCAGAACTTGACGGTACTCTTCGTGTTACGCAACACGCTTAGAATCATGATCGATGCAAAGCGCTAAGCAAACACCCTTCAGCTGCTGACCAATGTCGGTGGAAGCTTGCTTACTTCGTAAAGCAGGCCCGAAGCCACAGTAAATATGTTGATTTCTGCCGTTTCGCCAGGCACCTTTGTCAGTGCCTTGTTCTCGTCGGTTGTAGGCTTGAAGAGAGATAAGAGTCTGCGGCGAGGTTCAGCTATGATGACACAGGTGGGTTATCCGTAACACTAACTTGGATAGCAGGTTGTCGACAATGCCTGGTTCGTCTTCCACACGTTCCAGATCATCGAGAACGTCCATGCCCTCCATGCCGGGCCGACGTGCCAGTCGGGGATATAATGTGAGTCTGTCGAAATCCATAACAGTGAATTCATCACCCGCTTCAGCCACCGATGGACTGTGCCAACCCTCGGCGCCCACACTGTCTAGGCTATACAGCATCCTTCCCCGGCCCTGCCGAATCTCGAGGCGGAATGTCCCTGGACGGGCCTTGAACTGTGTATACCCCAGGTTCGCGACGACCTGTGTGTCGTCCACTATAGACTGATCAGCAACGTCAATGAGCTGCAGCTGCACGCCGCGAGGTGGATTGTTAGTGTGCAATTCATAAACATGGCCCTCCACGACGAGGTAATCCAGCGCATAAAGAGCCTGCACTCCGCGCGCGCGTTCTTCGCCCTGGAGTAGTCCTAGTTGAATGTTGTCGAGATCGTACAAGGCACTTCGGGGGCGCACAAGCCACGAGTGTGGCACGTCCATTGCGAGGGTATAGATTGGCTCCTCCGGTAATGCAGTAAACATCGCTCGAGAGGGGATTTCCTGGCTGAAAGCAGGTAAATGGGACACCATAAACAATCTCAGCAACTTACCCATTTTCATCATACTGTAGGGATGGCATGACATTGTACCGATAGAAGCGTTTCAGAGGTATCTGATAAATCACACGTAGAATCTTCGTTTTTCCCAGCAGAACAGCGAACCAACCTCTGAAAGTTGTGAAGGATTGAGATAAAGCTCGATGAAGATTTCCGGGAACAAGCTGGCATGATACTTCGAGCCCGACGGTGAACTCCGGCCAAAATTCTCGGCAAAATTCACTCACTTCCAAGATGGACGACCACTTCTGCGCTGCATCGCTTAACGGGTCCAGTAGCAGTGCAGCTTGGGTTATTGCGGTGGACTTGTCGCCAAACGTAAACTTCCTGCGAGTAGGATCGACGGTGTCAGTCATAGATCACAGCATCAGGTCGAGAGAACGCTCACGTGTAGTTCCCCGACAACAGTCGATAATTTTGTGTTCGTGGTCTCGGCACAGTATCGAACAGCCCGACTTCGCCGGGGTCTGGCTGTTGGTCGGCATAGATAATCGACGATGCAACAGCGATGAGGTCTGAGTGTTTGGATCTAACAAGCACAAGTGTGAGCAATACCCGGACACTGATAAGAGATGTACAGCCCACGGTTCAAGGTTGCCTATTCCGTGAAGCACATCATCAAGAGCATCCACGATCTGACCCACGCGTTTCTTTTTCTCGAACATTTCCAGTGTTTCGAAATCTTCTTCCAAGAACTCCGTACTCGAGTGGAATGGGCCAACAAGCTGTACAACCATCCAGGTCACATAAATGAGAGTCGGCATGCTCTGGTAAACCCACCCGCCCATTGACCAAAATGGCGTGTTCACCAGGCTGAAGGCCCAGATGTCGCGCAACAGCGCGCATTGCTTGCTTGAGGCGGGGGACCTCTCCTTCAGTTGTGGCATCACTAGCTAGCCGTTCATTCCGCAGGAGTTCGTAGGTAGAGTCCTGGTTATCCCCCACTAATGCTGCAACGAGGTCCGCGGAGGAAAGACGGGACAAAGCTCGCACTTGAATAAGGGTAACCAAAAGGCTCGAAGCTTGACCTCCAGAAGTAGGTACTTCTGGATTGTGCACGAACGTAATGCGAGTGTCGGCGGCGGTTTCCTTGTTAATTTGTGAATTTCAAACCAACACGAGTCGAAATGATAGACACACGATGAATTTCAACGCTTCCGTTACCAGCTTGATACCTTGAGGTGTGTCCAGGTCAGCAATAATGTACATAGTGATTGGGAGGACGCGATCATTGGCTATCCCCTTCTATCAGAAACTGCAGGCAGGAAAAAACGGCAGACACACCGGGTAGAACAAAGGAGCCCTCGTCTGGTGCAAAACCCGTACTCCAGAACAGCTCTGTCAGATCGAAAAACTCCAAACCTCTGCTATCGGGGTTATGCCCTGCTTTGACGTTCACTGTAATGTAAGGGTTGCGGCGCGTCACGGTAGAAGGGAGGTCATAGAAGAACGTAGACAGAGATGGCGCATCGGCATCAGTAATCTCGCCAGTATATACCTGCGAAACAATAGTCAGGGATTGGATTAGCGTTCAAACCGACGACACAGCACCATCTCCTGCAGAATTTGCAGCTGTACTGTTGCTTCACTTGCGATTTGACGCATAACGTTCTACAGTGGTACAATATCAAAGACTTGGCACGGCAGCTGGACATTACCACCTACGTCATTCACAGATGAGTACCTTCCATTCACGAAGACGTGGCCCTTTCCGACTGTCCCTTGAGCAGCCACCCCCAACCGCTTAGCATACTTCTGCGCACGGAACAAGAGGTTATCCGCAGCAGGTTCATCGAGGAGGGGCACGACGCCGCCGGTTATTGTCGCCAAGTCATCGACTGCGTTAAATGTGACGAACAGCTCGTTTACTACATCCCAGGAGAACGCTGTAAGTCTACGTTGACTGTGCATGGCCAGGAGCTAGGAAACAATCCATCAGTAAAACCCATCAATATTACCAAAGACGGAATTACCCTCTGGATGAAACTCATCATCGTGTCCTTTCCATAAGTACGTTCAATGTAATACAAGAGCCTGGCAACCTTCAGGCCTAGTCTTGTCAATGACACATTCGCATGTTGTAAACGCAGGTCATACCTTCTCCTCTGGTTTCAGGGACAAAACCCCACCGGACTGGATATCCACGCATGACAAAATTGTCATGGATGCTGGATAGAATGGACAAAGAGCGCAATTGCGACATGTCAAGAACGAATACAACGTTCACCAAGTTGTATCGCAAGTGCAGGGCTGGTGAGAAGAGTGACATGGCGTGGACACGGAGAAGCTGCAAGTTGCCGATCGCAAATAAAGTCGCACGTTGAGTAAGTAAATCAGGTGTCATCAATCGGACATGAGATACGTGCCCCTATGAGTGATGGACTGATCCTCGAATTTCTCGGATCTTTCTCCAAGTCGTTAAGCCATATGATAACGTCTCCACCTTCTTGTCTATCGCTTGCATCGACGAGTCCTTCGACAAACTCTGCAAACTTTGGAGAGATGGTGAAAGTTCTCTTGCGTTCCTCGTCTTCCTCCCCCACAGGCCGTCGGCGAGACCTTAGGTGAGACCCCGCAGACTGAGCCGACGAATGCATCGGGTGCATGAGTAGCTCAATAGCCTGTTCACGTGTCATACCCAGGGCAACTAGTGACTTGACGAGCCTTCTCTCGCGCTGAACGGTACGCAAGATGCTACCAGACATCAGCCGTCCACGAAACCAGTCGGCTGTTTATTGTCACAAGCTTACCCGAATATATTCCCGGAAGCACCTTGATCCTCGTTTAGAGCCCTACCATTTACCCATACCATGTTTGCTCCAGGTGCAGACCTGGCCCAATTCTCATGTACCTCGTCCTTCAGCTCACCTGACACAGCTATTTTGCGGGCCAAGGAAGTTGCATAGAGCGGGAAAGAAGTCGAGAGAGTCCGTAGGAGAACTTCGATTGAAGGGGGATGATCCCAGCATTGATGGGCGTGAACTGAGCCTATGTAGGGTTGAGAAGAAACAGATGTAAGAAACTGGGCGGCTTTTACGCCAAGGTCTACATTATGAGGGTTAGGCAACTCCAACCCGGACACGGAAACGTCACTAACCAGCTATTTCTTGCGTTGACAAGGGTTCTCCAGCTTTGGCTCTCGCTTCTGCGAGCTCGTCAACGTATGGCAATGACTCAAAGACACAACTGAGGGCTTCCTCAGAGAATTTCTTATCTTTTGTGTTTGCATGGCTACTTGGTGACGCGCTACTACCAGAAGAATCTGATGTACCGGCACTCCAATGCCTGTCGTCGATCACGAGGTAATCCATCTTTTTCAAATCCAGAGCGACGCCATACCCTGAAAGATAGCTCGAGAGTTCATTGGTCTTCTTCTCGCCAGCTCCTCTAGCCCACCTGAGAACATACTCGACTCTGGGTTCCAAACTAAGAAGCGCGGCATGGAGCGAAGCAAACGAAGGTGCCGTAGGGTCTGCATAATGAACGACTGTATATTGAGGCTCATCCAGTAAATGTTGTACGGAATGCACGTGGTCGAATGGGAACCTCGCAGGCCTGGGTATGCCGTTGCCCGCACTCTCGTTGACCAACTGCAGGAGACGGTCTGCATCACAAACAACTCGACCGTACCAGTCTACCCAGGACGCGCACTCCGCGCTGAACAATGTGGCGTTGTCAGGAATGTTGGACAAGCGTAGGTCGTAATGTTCCGCCGAAGCCGCCAGACGTGGGCTTGCCGCGTGCAAGGCCAGCCGTGTTCGAACGGAAGCAAGAGCAGACGCGTCCATTAGGGCTGAAGCAATATCCACGACGGATGTGTGAGCGTCACGTGGGGTGCTTGGCTGATCCCGTAGCGGAAATGCTGAGAGGAGCGGGAAAAGAGATGCGTCGTCCTCCATGGCTACTGTCTCGCTGGATGCAAAACTCAGTCAAGGCAATCTGGAGAGAGTAAATAAACCGCACAGAGCCTCTATCAGCGGGTCGGTCGCCCTGAAAGACGACTGGAGGGTGACAGTGACAGGCGGAGACGCGCCATGGGCTCCGACGACGAGGCCGAGAGCGAGAAATGCGAGGAGTGGACGGACGGTCATCCAGCCAACACGCAACACTAATGGTAATTAGAACTTGGCAAGGCTCGACTCGTATAAGCGGGTGGGAAAATGTCGGAGTCCGAAAGCATAACCACTGCTGCGATCGCGATCTTTGTGTGGTCCTTATCGACCACAACACAACGATGGTGAGCGAACATCGAGATCGACGAGCGCGATACTCATCTGACCGTCTTACAGGCGTCTGGTGTTTCTGTCTCAGATGAATGCTTGGAGGTTTTTAGTGCCTTGAAGCTAGGCCGCAAATACAAGTATATCATTTTCTCCCTTTCCGCCGACCTCAAGACTATCGTGCCTATAAAGACATCCTCCGACGAGGATTACGACAAGTTCGTTGAAGACTTACCGGAGAATGAGTGTCGATGGGCAGTGTACGACTTCGAATTCGAAAAGGAGGGTGCGAGGAGAAACAAGATCTGTTTCGTCTCTTGGTTCGTTGCTCATAATTATTCTAATCGGCATTCAACCCTTATCGATTACAACGGTTTCGCAGGTCCCCAGACACTGCCAAGATCAAGCAGAAAATGCTGTTTGCTTCCTCTCGAGATGCACTGAGGCGCAGCTTTGTTGGCATTGCGGTTGAAATCCAAGCAACAGACTCCACTGAGGTTGCGTATGAAGCTGGTGAGCCACACCCCTAGTCACATATCTCGATATCCACAACCAATGGACCCCCTCCAGTATATGCCAAGGCATTTTCTTCATCGCGTTGATATAGCATCGCGAACCAACGCGACCGGAAAGTCGGGAGTGTAGATATCAAGTGGCGAGTTACGGTTGTGATCGTAGTGATTCGGAGAGGAAGTGGAGGCTCTCCCGACAATCTATGTAACCACGCAGGTTCTTTTCGACATTCACTAGCCCATACTGTAGAAAGAGGCGGGACGAAAGCTTCCCGGAAGAGGTAACGAAGACTCATCGGAAGACTTGACAGCTGCTGCTCGTCTCCTAACGGTTGCTCTACGAGCTGCGGCGATGTCCTGTACGTTGGACAGTCGTTTTGTCCATGCCTACCTGTGGGATACATGCGATCCTGGGCCTCGAAAGCTACTGCAACCATCACTGTCCTTTGATATCTGTCGAGACGAACCGGTCCCCTTATTCCGATCCTACGTACTGCTGAAGTATGTATATGACTGAGCCAATCATATGCTTAAGCCTGCTTGTACTATCCCCTACCACACGTCCGTGATTCACCTAGATTTCGGCGGTCACAGAATGTCACAGAACATCACACATGTCACAGGCATGCAGTTCGAAGTCCGATGGCACAGTCAGATACAGTGCAGGGGACAATACTGGGTGTAAAGAACTCAAATCGGAAGAGGCCAGTGGCCAGTAAATTATGAGGTATATAGGTAGACAAGGGCTAACTAGATGGTCCTCCGTATGGATGGGTTGTCATACGTGCTCGAGACTCATCAAATGTGAGAATCAAGTATGTACAGTACCATGATATGTAGATGGATCCATGTTCTTCGCTGGCTACTTACGGGTGAATGTAAATCTCAAGGGTGGAGGGGGATTGCCACACTAGAGTTGAAGACGAGCCAGTGCTCATTCACAGCAGCTTCCTGAGTAGGATTGAGGTTCTGCTTCGTCTTGAAAGAAACACGACATGACTGACGCCAGCGATTCACTCGGTCACTGTGGTGGTGGTCAGTCATGCTCCAGGTCAGATTGTAGGATTATTACAGGTCTCATACTCCGGGTCCACTCGACTAGCCATCACCGCCACCAGCGACCGCAGCGTGACGCAACCAGGATCGGGAACAGTCAGTGCACTTTTGAGGTTCAAGCTCCGCTTCGGCACATTCTCGGCATGTGACGACAAGCGTGATTTCGGTGACAGACATCCCAAACCAGCAAAAAACATCAATCTCCACAACCTCTCTATCAATTTCGTTCATTCAAGTTGGAACAGATAAATTTTGTGTGTAAACCATGGTATACGAAGTTTGAAGGGCAGGAGTTGAGAAATGAGTGCTGTAGAACAAAAATGCCGAAATCTAGGTGGATCACGGACGTGTGGTAGGGGATAGTATTTCCCGAGTGTGGGCTTGGAGGCTTCAAGCTCCGCCACGCCTAACATGCCCCTCCCTGTTGAGCCTCACCGTAACACTGCTTCTTCCCGAACGTCCAATACGTTTTGCTCTACTTGACCCTTAGGCTTGATTAACAGCATCTGGTGCTCAGCAACTTGTAAAAGGTAATGCATACGGGAATCCAATCATATGTACTTGACACTGGCTCTCCGTGAAAAGTTACAGGTTGTCTATCTTTTGTTGCTCAACATTGGCAACCCAGAGAGCAATGAAATGTCAGTGGACCGACACTTCTTCTGTGCGCGCCACCAACATGGCATGTAGGCCTTTCAAGACTAGCGGCCCTCATTAGACGAAAATTTCGAAAAAGAGGACGAGTCCTTGAATTCCGGCCGGGTAAGAGAAAAAGATGTTCTTTTCAATGACTTCTTGGCAAACACCCATAGATCTGGACTCGATTTATCATTACACTTCAGGGCATTGGTTATGCAACGACCAGGAGCACCGTGACGCGAGATCCGTTACATTCAATGTCGCAGCATTTTGTCGCCTTGCAGCTAAAGCGGTTGACGCGAAGGCTGTGACGGACATGATCAAAATCAATGAGTCTTTGAACAGAGTTTTCCTCGTTCGCTTCGACACTGGTCGTGAAGCCATTGCGAGATTTCCTACATCCCTGGCTGGACCTCCTCATTATACCACCGCAAGCGAGGTCGCCACCATTGACTTCTTGCGGCGTCGACTAGGTTTCTCAATTCCGCGTGTCCTTGCGTGGAGTTCCCATGCCGAGGGTACTGACGTTGGCGCCGAATTTATTCTGATGGAAAAAGCACCTGGACTCCTCCTTTCGGACGTTATTGAAGATCTCCCTAGCTATGAGCAGGGTATGTTCGCCAAGACTCTTGGGGAATATGAACGCAAGCTCCTGGATCTTCCTTTCACTCACTATGGCAGCTTGTACTACAAGAATGACGTACCTGTCCCACTTCGTGCTCCAACGTTGCTCGAAGGGCTTTCTCCCGACGACGAGTTGAATTCTAAATTTTGCATCGGTCCTATCACACGTCGCGATTTCTGGGAAGCAGAACGGGAGCATATGGATATCGATCGAGGTCCATGTGAGCCGTTTTTCAAACTTATTTACGTCTTATTTACGTCTGGCCAATACCAGGGCGATCCGCTGAGGACTACATGAAGGCGGTTGCGTCCAGGGAGCGGGAATGGATAGCTCGCTTTGGTACACCCCATATCCTTGATGATCCGAATCGAGTACTCCCTGGCCAGGGCAACCGCGAAGACCACATCAATTGGCTGTCTTTGTACATCACCCTCATTCCTGCCCTCATTCCCCCGCTCCAAGAACAGAAAAGACCGGTTTTGTGGCATCCTGATTTGCACGCTTCAAATATCTTCATCCGATCCTCTAAAAAAGAAGGAAAGATCTCACCGGCAATTCCAATCACGCCTTCGTCGATTATTGACTGGCAAGGAGCCTGGATAGGACCGGCCTTTTTACAACTGAAAGTCCCTCCTTTGTATCGCATGGATGATGTCCCTCCCGGTAGACTATTACCTGCCCTTCCTGACGGCTTTGATTCTCTCAGTGACAGCGAAAAGGAAACAGCGGAAAGAATACACCAGCAACGCATCCGTCACAAGTTATTTGAAGTTACTGCATTCCCCCCCGCGATCCTCGATATGGAGGCTCGCGAGGAGCGAGTCTATCTCGAGGACTTGGCCCAAGCAACATGGAAGTGCGGTCTGATACCGTTTCGGTGCGTCCATGATGATATGCGGGCCTTTTGCCGTTGGACCTGATGTGACTACTCAGGATGGCATTGAATGACGTCTTTCAACACTGGCAGAAGATAGTACCTGGTGAAAACTCTCCAGTCCAGTATTCTCCGGCTGAGTTGGAAGGTCTCGAATCACACCATGCGACGTGGCTACAACATCAGGAATTATCGGAGCAGCTGGATCGTGAATTTAATCTTGGAGAGTATGGATATGTCAAGGGAGACCCCAACGATTTTGAGAAGGTTCGATTGGCGCTACAGAAGAAGAAGCTGGAATACATTGAGCAAGAGAAAGATGATGAGGCGAGGAGGATAAGGTCTTTTCTGTGGCCGTATCGGGATACCCTGCATGATGTGGTTCCCCCAACGGTCCACTCATCGATACGTGCGCCCCAGGTTCCTACATACTCTCTAAGGTAGGCGACTCAAGCATGGTGCAACGTCGTCGATAGTCTGTGATACAGATCGTTAGCAATGCATTTGGGTAAATTTTCGTCTGTGTATCAGGTGTGCGTTCCCACCATCATTAGATTACCTCGCTTCATCTCTATCAGTTCCTGCAGGTCAGGTTTGGTTCACCACTACAAAGCAATCCTAACAGTACATGACGCGTGACGATGGCAGGAATGAACACAAGACATGCCCCTAATTCGCTTCACTATTCAGAACACAAGTACAAGAGTTGCTCTCTCTCCCTCTCTCCCTCCCTCTCCCTCGCCAGTTACCTGACTTGTTCCAAAACCTTGTTGAAAAAGTCCTCCACATTACCTTCCCCACCCTCCTCAACCTTCACCGTTGCAACTTTTGCATGCGTCCCAAACTTTTGTATGAAGCGTTTGAGACCAGTGATTTTTGTCTGGGATTGGACCTGCACTACACGATTACCTGTGCCAGGCAGCCCATGGTCGACACGAATGTTGTTGTCTTGGTAGGCACGGGTTCCACCACCACCTTGTGGAGTAGGGTCGAAAATCTTTTCAATCTTCGGGGACTCCATGGCCTTCCTGATTGCTTTTTTTAATGGTGAATGAAAACCATGCATATTATTCTAGCAAGGGATGGCACTTCAAACTTGGTTCCGACTTAGCAGAAAGACTCAGAAGTACTGACCCTCAGGGTTCACAAAAGGCTGGAAGGAGGGGTTGGATAAGAAAAGCGCACGAACGCATTGCTGTCGACTTGATGGATTTATACCAGGGTACGTGTGTATTTGATCTTTGCTGCAAACCCTTGTACAGATACACAGGCCCTCCGAGCACCCCCAGGACGCGTGTGCTGCTTCGAATCATTCATATTGCATCATTTACATAACAAGCAGGACATACGTTTATGGCTTCTGTATCAAACTCGGGATATGCCGCCGTGGGCGGCCTTTAACCTTGCTTGCAGCAGATGTCATTTGGGCCTGAAGGCCTGAATATTGAATGCTCCTAGGAGGGTAATGCTTCGTTCATGAGATCGAGATCTTGAAAGGCAAGGAGGGTTTGCCAGGATAGGAAATAATTTGCCGTGTAACATATGGCATTTGCCGGGAGCCTGTTCCCACGAATAATGGGGGTTGGCAACGTTGGAGCTTGGAGCTTGGAGAGGCAACACAGGTGCGCAATTGCTAGATTGTTATGGCGGATCGCACGAGCGTAGAACGCATTGAAGTCGATCACGTCCCGGCTGCCCCCATTGTATAATCAGCATCCCAAAGACAATTGTGCCAGAAAATGTATGGGTCAGCATGCAAACATCTTCCAAGGTGAATTTAAGGGGAGTAACCACTCGAAGGCGCCTTTCCAATCCGCACTTCTCATGAAGAGTACATCTCCCTGGCAGTGGCCTGGCGACGGTCGTAAAATCTAATAATTCACAGATACCAGATCATCACTGATATGATGGGTTCCCAAGATCGGTCGAGTTGAATCCAGCAGCTGGTCCTCTCGCACTTCAGACATTAAGCTGATGACGAATGCCGTATAACATCTCTGATGCTATTGATTGAGATTTGGAGGACATGTAAAATTTTCACTGGTAGTGCATATGTATGTTCACGATCCCAGAGTGGGGAGGGGGTCAAAAGAGCTTCAGGAGATCGCTCACGACACCCATAGCAGTAACCGCCGCGCCAGCACCGGCACCTTGCACGATCAGAGGCCTTGGACTGTACCGTTCGGTATGGAACATGATGATGTTGTCCGATCCGCCTAGCGACGTCGCGAATGCGTGTGTTTTTGGGTATCTTGCAGCTCGCACGTCATTCGTACCGTCAAAGAAAGATAGCGAGTAGGACTCACTTTTCCAGCCCGGCTTTGACGACTTTGTTCTCGACGTCTATAATACCAACGTACCGCAAAACACACCCCTCCGTTGCAGCCTCCTCTCTCAGCTTAGCGATCTTGGTATCAAATGCCGGGAGGCGCCGCATAAACGTGTCTCCGTCGTTCACAGACTCGAGCTCTGGTGGAATCAAGGATTGCGTTTCGACGGATTTATAGCCGTGCGGTAGGAGAGCAAGCATAGAAGGGTCTATCATCCTTGAAAGGATGCTAAGCTTACGGGCAACGTCTGCCCCATTCAAGTCGTCCATTGGGTTCGGCTCCTGCAGATCGGGGGTTATCCTACATATCAGCGTGGAAGTCGTAGTAGACGTACGGTGTAACCGTTCTGCTTTGCCTGAGCTACCACATCAGAGAAGCTGATACCTCCAGACCCCCCAGTGGAGAAATTATTGAAAATGTAGCTCATCGTTCCTGAGAATACGCCTTCGATCTTCTTGATCTGAACCGCCACGTAGTAGCGGAATGTAACAAAAAGGTCCTCAGAAGTCCATGAGGAAGAAGCAAGAACGTACCTTATCGCCCGTCTCGACCAAGTCCCTCAAGGTCGAGACGATCGGCAAACCCGCGCCAACCGTCGCCTCGTTCAAGAACCGGCCCCTTTCAACCACTCCTCCTTCTGCTCTCGCTTCGTCACCACTACCGCCAATTAAACGAAGGTAGTAATCTCCCTCCCCAGAGAAAGCTTTCTTGTTTGGTGTTACGACGTGGACGCCCGCATTCAAAAACTGCGGGTAAGTCGATGCGATTTCCTCGCTTGCAGTATTGTCCACCAGTACCGCCCGCTTTCCATCCTTCACGAGCAGGGCCAGTGCTTTCTGGAGGATGGGAAGATCAGCAGGAGTGCTCGATGCTGCGAGAAGCTCTTCCCAACGAGAGTGGTTGAAGCATGGAAGACTCGACCCCGGACCAGAAGTAAGGATCATACGCTTCGAATTGGACAGGGCGACGAGCGCGATAGGGTGTCGGCTCGCGAGGATCTGGCTTATGACCTCTTTGCCGACGAGCCCAACGCCCACAATGGCGACGTGCAAAGCCTTGTGACGAGATATGGCACTGCAGCTCATGGATATTCAGTGGAACGCTTAAGCGAGCGGTTTGATCGATTTTTCGCCAAGATAACAGGGACATCCCACCCTGATTAGATCGTGTCTTCGCGAGAACACAAGCAGACGCAGGCACATCGAGACAAAATCATCTATATTCATGCAGAGCTACCATAACGCCTTCGAGTGACAAGCTAGCGCACGACAAGATCAAGTGTATCAAAACAAAGAATCGGGAACAGGAAAAAAGAGTGCGTTGATCGTACGTATGCGTACGCGTTGGGAAGATAATATAAACCCCTGTGAAAGGGGAGAAAAGTAGTGGTGTTCTGTTCCACCCAGAATCAATGAGAAGGGCGTGACTATAAAACGAGTTACTTACAGAACGCAGGTGCATCATAAATACGGGAGGGAAGATAAGAAGGGCACGGAGACGATAAGGGGAATGGTAGGAAGGGAGTTGGGGAAGTAATGAGTCCATCATATCGATACACAATGCACGAACCAAAAGACAAAAACCCGGCTGATGGAAACGGAGGGCAAAGTCGACGCCATAAGGAACAGGAGACACCCAAGGAGAAAAATCAATAACGCAAGTTTGAACGTCGAGGGGGGGAAGGGCATAGAAAAGACATCAACAATGTAAACAGTAGCGAAAAAAGAAAAAAACTCCTCCTCCCGAGCATTGAAGGGAGTAGGCCAACAAGTAGAGTATGTCTGTATGTTATTTATCTTATAAAAGGGTTAGAAAACGTAAACTGGACTAGAAAGGCACGTACATTATTAAGGAGGAGGAAAGAAGAAACGTTAACCAAAGGTGTATGGCCCATGATAGAAGAGTGGATTTCGGGAAATTCGGACGGGTGAACACCGTATCGTCCCTGTGCCTCGTTTTCACGGAATAGAGAAACACCAACAGGGGACGGGATAGAGTGAACCGAGAAGGGGGCATCGTTGTATAGACAACAGTCAACAAGGCAACCCCTTTACTTTGATATATAGTTTTCTTTGTAACGTTGCGAACCCAGTGCGTCCTCGTCTTTTCGTACAACCCGCACCACATGGGCGCGGATGAATCCAGAAGGAGAATGCCGATGCGATGAGCGCGAAAGCACGCAAGTAGAATGCGAGAGAAAAGTGTGGAACCGATGGGATACTGACACATTGATCTGAGGAAAAGGGAGGACAATGGTATAGGCGCAAGCGAAGGTAATATAGTTGAGAAGGAACGCGATATGCAGAAGAAACGCATCCGCGTATCCGCCGCCAGCGAGGAAGCACAAAATGTCGACGCTAGGTCGGCACCCAGAATTTATTGTATCTGGGATAAGGTTGTTTGAAGAGCCGTAAGCGAGGTTGACCATGACCGGGGGATGAACCGAGAGAAAATCCAGTGGAGAGCTAGAACCATGCGATCGGCGGCGCTCACAACAGTAAACACCAACTGCCCCAACAGAAAGAAACCAGGTGTATGACCAAACGAGCCGAGAAGATGTCGAAATGATAATGATATCAGCAAAGCATGATATAAGACATGGAGCGCGCCGGAAGATCGAGGTCGACGAGCGTGTGAGATATCTGCAATTTTGGTAACGATGTCACTGCAGTTCGAAAAACTTCCGGCAGCAGAGAAAATTAATGTTGGAGAATACGCGATATTAGCTTAAGGGGGCAGTCTGTCAATGCGAACAGTCTATGCTATTGAACGGTGAGTAGGTGTGACGGCGAGGTGGTGACAAATCAACCAACCTCTACACGGGTAAAAACGACCGCTCAAAAAGCGGGTGGGGGAAGCTCATCCGGGCTCGGGGCGTTCTGGAAAACAGAACTGGCGAAAAACCCGGACTTGTCTTTGGTAGCTCGGATGAAGTTGGACCCAACTGATGCAAACTGCCCGGCGTCTGAAACCTGTTTAAGCCCTTCGGAAGTGTCCCACGCGGACATTTCCTCATCGAAAGACATATTGAAGACACCTTCGCTCGGTACTCGACGGTGGCGGGAGGGAGAAGGGGGTGAAGCACCCATAAGGCCACTGAAATAGGTACGGTGCGATGTCACCAACGGTGCTGTGCGAGGACCGCCGAACTCCCCTTGCCACGTACTCTCCCTAGTCGGCGTTGTAGGAAGAGAAGTATCCTCCACGTCGGTGGTGTCATCGCAAATCGGGAATTCAGTAGCAGCGCCGGCGGCAGAGAGCCTTGCCTGGCGCGACGATGCGCTCGAATGGCTAGGAGCTGAGCGCGAGAGGGAGAGACGATTATGCGAGGCACCAGAACGTGGCACCGGGACAGGTCTTGCAGCTGGCGTAGGGGTGGTGGGGTTTCTACGACGAGCAAGCTTTCCGGACGGATGGGCAGATATCAATTTGAGCGGGGTGACTTTGGCTGGCGAAGACATGGTGAAGGCGCGAGAGTGGTCCGAGTCCGAGTCTGAACTTGTGAGGAAAGGGTCGAAAGAGTTTGAGGTGAAGTTCTTAGCGTGGCCGGCGAAAGACTGAGAAGGATCGATATTTATGCCCTCTGCCTGCGAGGATGGTAGTATTGGAGGTGATGGCTGCCTGACGTTGTTTCGTCGTCCAGGAGTGTCCAAAGTACTTCTGACAAAGCTGGAAAATGAGCGACCACTCCATACGTCAAAAGAAAGCAGAGACCTAGCAGTCGCCTTATCTTTAGGAGATTTGGTTTGTCTACCACGCGCGGACTTGTCCGCAGCAGGGGTACGGGGTTGTGCCGTAATCGTCTTCTCGACTGTTGGTACTGTAGCGGGCTCTGCTGATGGTTGCTTTACGGGTGCGGACTTGGACGAGTCTGTTGCAGGGCGAGGATCCTGTTGTTGTGGCTGTGTTTTGCCTGCGGGCGATTTCGGTTTCGGTGAGCGGTGCTGCCTAGGATGACTGGGAGGATGCTGTGGACGGGCAGGCTTGCTCTGCTTCGATATCGACAGGATGCCTGGTACCTTGGTTGGTTGTACGACGACGGCTGGGGGTGCGGATGGGTGACGGCGGTGAGACGACGGGGGCGACATGGGGAAGGACACTGGCGACTGTGCGAGTATCATGGGCGGACGAGGCGAAGTATTGAGCAGAGTTGGATGGGATGGGCGAGAGGAAAGAGGAGAAAAGGGAGAGGGCAACGTGGCAGACGACGAGGACGATATCGAGTAAAATATCACGGATGGAAGTGGAAAAATAAAAAGAAATAGAAAAATAAAAACCCGCCAACCTCTCTAATTGTCAGCCGTGCCACTATTTTAAACTCAGATCACGGCATAGGCTGCGCTGGCGTAAAGCTTTCCTGTTATGGGAGTTCCCATGATCAAGCGGAGATTAGAATCCTGTCATCTCGGGTGACTTGATCGTTAACCCCTAGCATCGGGTTTGGTCGTCGTCGACGTTTTGCGTCAGTGCGACTGCGCTGGCCTGCCTTGACAACAGTCACGGCGTGCTACAGTTGTTCTAGCGCTCAGCGAGAACAACGACAACGTTGTTGTCTTGAGGTTCACTGCGATGCTCAACTCCGTTCCTTATCGGACGCTCTAGAGTTTCATTACAATCAGCCTCCATCAAGCTCAGATCTCTCCACACAATTTGACTTCCACATCAAGCAGTCTGCCTCATTGCACCCACGAAGGGGCCGGACCAATCATCTCGGTTCCTAGCTTGGTAGCTGTGGCGTCTCCCCACTTGTGTCTACTCTGAATAGCAAGTCTATACACTCCGCTCCATGGGAAACGGGCCCCTGGTACTTATCAGAATCAGGAAGCGAAGTCTCTGCGCAGCCTCGTTGTACACATGATCATTATTCCCTCCCCACACAGGATCCTGCCTTCCCATCAAGGGACGTGCGCTCCAAGTCCCCAATAGAAATACGTACCTGGCCTCTTGAATCGATCAATGGTAAGTAATACAATGCTTCTCCCATATATACCCGAATTCGCGTCATCAGAAGCTTTTCTCGGTATCACAATAACCGCCCTGTGTACGCGCACAGCAGTCCTCGAGGTTCCCGTGCCATCTCCCTAATTGTGAGATAGCAAAGCGTCTGTGTCCCTTGAAGTCACCTCATACATACAATTGTGCAATGTCGCCTCTGCAGTCTCATAGCATTATCAAACACCTGTTCGATTTGATCCGACTTGGCCGCTTCCATGGTGATAGGCATCTTCTGCAACACGGAGGCCTCGTTGTAGATGTAATACGTTCCCTAGCACACCAGGTGGTTATTGTCCGATTCTCACCATCCGACCACTTTTACTATACAAAAGGCCGGTCTACGACCACAGGCCAGAAGCCACCCTAAGCCGTAGACAGTGGCAGCATACGGACGAAGAATACGACCGTCTATCACGCTAATACAAGCTCAGGTAGTAAACAAAGCTGACGGACACAGCACCACAAGGGTAGAACACAGTTACAAGAAACACGATATATGATCTAGTACGGAATGTCGCGAATCTGCGAAAGTAACGCAGAGATACTGAGATCGCAAGTGCCGCCTTACATAAATTCGCTCCCGCAAATGCGACTCGAGTGATGACACGAAGCTGTATAGGAGCGACGTCACGTGACAATCCCTCCGACGCCCCCGAAGGCCGACTGTCTGTGTAACTTCCGGATCCTTCCTTGTGGACTTGCTAATTTTTTCTTTTCTTTTTCTTATCCCCTTCATTGCACTGCAAAGACATGCTTCGCAACTCTCTGTCGGTGGCGACGCGCTCTGTAGTGCGGTCGGTGAGTATATCTCGTTCGCCCATCTTCATTCAGATGACGTTACCAAACGCTTCAGAGAACTGCGACGACCCTTTCGGCAGGCTTTCCAAGGCTCACACAACGAGTGGGTAATTCACTATCAGAGGTTATGAACTCCCAGCAATTTGAAATCTTTTTCATTAGGCGCCAACAAAATACGGGGGCGTATACACCGTGCGTGGTCGCTCAATTATTTCCTCTCCCCGCTCATAACGTACGCGACACATACGCGATGCGATCAGGTCACTCTGATCCCCGGTGACGGAGTCGGGTCCGAGATCACTGACTCCGTGAAAGAAATATTCGAGTACGTGAACGCGCCAATCGAATGGGAGCAATACAACGTGTCGGGCGTATCCTCCGCCGGTCAGGATCTCTTCAAGCAGGCCATGGAGAGTCTCCAGCGCAACCGTGTCGGTTTAAAGGGTAGGCTTTTGTCAACGCCTTTTCCCCCACCCCTTGAAGCGCTTCCACCTCCCATCTCGCAGGGATCCTCTTCACGCCCATATCCCAGTCGGGTCACATATCATGGAATGTCGCGATGCGACAGCAGCTCGATATATACGCTTCTGTAGTGCTCTGCAAGTCTCTACCAGGTTATCCCACTCGTCACAAAGACGTCGACTTTGTCATCGTTCGCGAAAACACCGAGGGTGAGTACTCGGGTCTCGAGCACCAGTCATACCCCGGTGTCGTCGAAAGTCTCAAGGTCATGACACGTGCCAAGGCGGAGCGTATTTCGCGATTTGCATTTGATTTTGCTCTGAAAAATGGCAGGAAGGTATGTGTGTTTCCTCTGGTCGTAATGTGTGCATCCCAACGCTGCGCACATCTTGGTATGAGTGAAATTAACACTTTTCATGCGTGAAATAAGAAAGTTACCTGCATACACAAAGCCAACATCATGAAACTTGGTGACGGGTTGTTCCTGAACACCTTCCGCAAGGTTGCGGAAGATTACAAGTCAGCCGGCATTGTTGCCAACGATATGATCGTCGATAACACGTACGTTCTCTATTTCTCTTCCCTCCATCCGAATCGTTTCTACTTCTTACCCCGTGCAAGGCGTAGGATGCGACTGACATGTTGGTGTATTGTATAGGTCGATGCAACTCGTCGCCAAGCCGGGACAGTTTGACGTGATGGTCATGCCAAACTTGTACGGTGCTATCATCTCCAACATAGGCGCGGCACTCGTCGGTGGCCCGGGTGTAGTTCCTGGATGCAATGTTGGAACTGTAAGCTGTCTTGATTCACCACACCTGCGCTGCTTCTCATTTACGTCCGTGCGGTCGTGTGGTTGGCGTCAACAGGACTATGCGCTATTCGAGCCTGGATGCAGACATGTCGCATCAGATATCATGGGCACTAATCGTGCCAATCCCACTGCAATGATCCTCAGCGCGACCATGATGCTGAGGCACCTAGGGTAAGGATTTCTCACCTCTTTCACTCCCCTTCGGACTACCATATTTCGATAGCCTCGATTCGATTGCGAACAACATCGCTAGTGCTACGTTTGATGTCATCAACGCTGGGGAAGTACGGACGGCGGATATGGGCGGTGAGTCCCAGCTGACGGTGGGTGTTTCCGATCGGTTTTACTAACACTGTTTTGCATAGGCTCCGCTACAACTTCGGAATTCACTCAAGCCATCATCAAGAAGCTCTAAGTGGACTCCACGTATCGTCCTCCGGTCGCTTTCGGTAGAAAGAGCTCCGATGTTACCCGCGTTTATATTACTGCTTACCCACACTAGGATGGAGGACGGTGGTATTTAGTAGATTTAGCTTCCTACGTGTAGCGCTAGAGGTACGACTCTGGTCATGTTTCAGAGTAATGCGTAGGGCAAAACCATTTGCTTAATGGATCCCGCATGGACCAGCGTCGTCGTCGTGATCGTGATACCCCCATCCTCCACCAGTACATACTGGATTCTACGGTTGCACTCCGAAACCGCCGCCTGTTGGTATAAGAATTGCACCAGAACATGTTGATCTTTGCAATGTCCAGGCATCGCAGATTATCGAATCTTCGAGGCCCCAAGGCTTCACGCACGATAATCGCGAGACATCCCGTATGATACCATTACACTTTTGCCCACGAGTGCACTGTGTACGCCAGAAAGCCTCTGCCGTGGGCTTCTGGTGAACTAGACGTTACTCTCGGTAGGCTGAGGACTTGTGCGAAAAAGAACACGTTCCCGGATGAAAAAAAATGCTCACCGGGTGCGTGCATAGGAACGTGCTCACCTCCTGCTCTGGGTCTTCGTCACTGTCGGGTACACGCAACACGTGTCTGCTTGCTGGAATCCTCGGATTATATGATAAATCCACCTCGCACCCGCACTGGATATTGGATATTAAGTACAAACACGATCCAGTAGGTCATCCTGCTGTTCAAGTTGCGCAGTTCACATTAATTCTCTTGGCTTGGCTTGCCGAGTGACGTGCCTAAAAAATTAGCCTTCTGAGAATGATCTCAAAGCATGTTATCCACATTAACGATACGGCATAGAAAGTGTGACCGCGTAGAAGACTTGCCAAGTGCAGACATTCCGGAAGCTCATATAGCTGACTTCCTGGTGACTGGGCATAATTCTGCTGGGGCTTAGCGGGTACCTTTCAAAGAAGTCCACTCACACACTCAAAACTCTCGGTGGGCATTTCGCGTCAGCTGTTCAGAGCCCTTAAGTCCACTTGACGCACCCCATAAGTTCCCTTGACAACTTGACCTGCAGCTCTCAATCTTTCCCCGCACCTTCACCCTATTCAGACATCATGGCATTGGTCCTCAATTGCGCCACAACACGAGGAAGGTCAGGACCCAAGGAAATTGCTAAGGGTTTTTGGACAGGAACATAGGAAGGTGGAGAGAGCTGCGAAAGTGCGGTTGAACACAACACCCAGAGGCTAAGGGGAAGGCTAAATAATAGGGTGGTCATTCAGAACAACACGAGACACTCCGGGGAAAAAGCAGCAATGGGTGAAATCAAAGAGTAGTCCCGTAGGTTTTCATTACCGCCGCTGTGTGAATATTATCGATAAGTACAAGGTGGCTATTGACCGCGAGCCATACCATGTTGTATTAGGCATGCTATACCGGTTCTCCGTAAGGGTGTAGTATAAGAAGCGGGAATCAATCCCAGTCGCCTATCGCATCGTTAGTTCGGACGCAATCGGTAGAACTGATGATGAATCACCTCCCCCTCCATCATCTCCCCCTCCCCCGCCTACCATGTCATCTAGATCCTCACCCTCGCCGTTGTCAAAGTAGTTGTCGGCGTAGTCATTGTCATACTCTTCGTCAACATCATAATCGGACTCAGCTTGCTGTGAGCCGGGGTGGGACCCTTCGTCACCGCTCTTATCCTGTGATGTTGTCAGACTTAGGTGCGAAAATACAGCTCGTTCCCGTGCCTTACCTGTTCCTCCGCATCCTCATCGACGAAATCGTCAAGATGCAGACGGGAAACTTTAGGCTTCTTCTCCGCTGTATCAGGGCGTCATTCTCTCAACCACTAGTTCTAAAGCGAAAACAGCAACATACTTTTCCGCTTTTTCCTGGGGTTAAAGTAACCCTCAAAGATTTCCTGTGGGAAGAATGGGGCGTGAAGGTCTCCCCTTCTCAGGGTTGGTTGTGACGCCGGTGACTGGCGGTACTTGTCCGAGAAACGTTCGAGCTCTAGAAGATAAGGTTAGACACCGGCTCAGAGTCGCCAGTAGTTGCATTGACCGTTGGACTTCACGGTCTCCACGACGTAGTATGCAGACTTGCGCAATCGACTTGCGAAGCCGTTCTGCAGTTCACATATACGTTTCTCCTCGTCGGAGTAGTCGAGCAGAACGGGAAGAGGATCTAGAGGCTGCACGTATAAAATCCGTGAGACACACATAGTTAAACGCCATCCAACCGTACGGGGTAGAGTGCATCTGCCTCCCTCGACATCGCCTGCACATCGGCGAAGGTTAAACCCATCGGCGGCATCGTTCCTGCACCGAAAGCACTTCCGCCGCCTCGAAAACCACCACGCCCACCACGTCCTCCTCCTCGGCCACCTCTTGACATCTTTTTTTTTTCTGATTGACACAGGATCTTGGAGATTAGATTGGAAGAACCGATGACTTGCACGGCGACACAATTTGAAACTCAGATGAATCTCCGACGGAATATATCTGTTGAGCGTGTGGTCGTCTCTCTGCGCGTCGCCCCTTTGTCATTTGCCACTCACCTTCCCCAACACCTGTCGTCGTCGTCGTCGTCGTCGTCGTCGTCTTTAGTTTGTTCCATCCGACTCGCAGTATTCTAGTCTCGTTTTCTTACGCAACATCAAGTACAATGGACAAGTCTCTTGACGAGGTGTGCTTTAATTTTTTTTTTCTGTCGCCACACGTACGCGACTCTGACCAGCGTCGTTTTACGAAGGTCATCGCTGCTCGCAAGACCCAACGCCGTCGCCGTCCCTCTGCAAAAGCTCAGTTGTTGGGCAACACTACCAGCCCCGCCACCCGCGCTGCTGCTGCTGGTGCCGCTGGTACTAAGGCTGCGGCCCCCGCTACCTCTGCTCAGCCAGCGGACAAGATCATTGTCTCCAACCTCCCAAGCGACGTTAACGAAGTTCAGATAAAGGTAATTACACGTGTGCTCTACCTCAGACTTGGCGCTTAACGAAGTGTGTGATAGGAACTCTTCCATAGTACTATTGGTCCACTTCGGGAAGTTACCCTGCACTACGACAGCACTGGCAGGTCGAAGGGTGTTGCTGCCGTTCATTTCCAAAGGAAGGGAGATGGCACGAAGGCTTACCAACAGTACAACAATCGACTGATCGATGGCAGTTAGTATCGCCACTTTCTCTTCTCGTTTACCGTTTCTCCCTGGGGAGGGATAACTTGCCCTTACGGAAGCACTCGCTGCCATTGGGGCTTTGGGCATGGCATGGCATGGCACTACGCATGTTCCACACGCGAGTTAACGGTTTGATGGCGACTTCGGCACTGTCCTCGCGGCACAGTGCGGCGTTGCACGCGGTCAAGTTTTGCAGTGGATCTTTGATGATGAAAGTGTTGAAATGCAGTCGCCCGCTCGAAATCGATACGGTACGGTCCTCGGAATCGAATCGAAGCTGGTGCAAGTTAACGCAGCGTTCACGTTTGGGTCCACCTGAACGGCTGTCATCGCTTCATCGATCTTGGGATAGGACTGTAACGACAGGACGGCAGTGTTTGGACGGTTCGGCGTCGTCGTGAATTGTGCAAGCACTCCGCTGAAGATGGTGTCGAGTCCCTGCATGAACAGATGGGTCGCCACCCATGCCTCGTATCTGTCCCCTTTTTACTTGCCTCTCTTGCTCGGAGTCTCAGCCCACTGATGAATGTCTTGACTTCGCTCTTCGTCTCTCGTGATACAGAACGACCTATGAAAATCGAGATTGTCATCGACCCTGCTCGTCCGGCGCCGCAATCGCTCGCATCACGTGTTGCACCTGCCACTGCTGCTACCGTCGCCCCTACTCGTGTGGCAAGGTTTGTGTAGTGGAGCCGTCGTGGAAGCCACCATTTAACCCTTGTCATCAGACCTGCAACGCGCGGACGTCGTGGACTCAAGAGCCGCCGGAAGACTACTGAACGCCCGCAGAAATCTGTGGCTGATCTGGACGCAGAGATGGAGGTAGGAAATGCTTTTCTTTTGCCACCTGTGTTACGTCTTACGTTGGCAATAGGATTACACTGCTGCCAACGGGTCTACCGCAGCACCTGCTGTCGCCGCTGCCTAAATTGTCGGATGTTGGGTTCCACGTGTTGCCTCCTCCTTTATCTAAGTAGATACCTGGTTTCGTCTCCTTACTATGCTCCTTTTGCCTCTTACCGTAGTCCTCTTGTACTGTGTAGGCTTTGTCGCGTTTCGATGTGATTGTGTGCCTGTCCTGATTTGAAGCGGCGTCTCGAGAGGATAATAAGATAATCGCGATCGTTGGCGTTTACTTTTTGTCATTCATCACTACCATGGCCGACGTGCAGAACCAGTCAGTACTCTACGCTGAACGGCCAGAGTGGGAGGATGTGATCCCTCTACCCCAATACGACAGCGTGAAGCCGTTGGCGCCGATATTCTACACCCCCGAATGTGTGTGGGCATGTTCCTCGCGTAGATTAGCATCTCAACCGCGTCACCGTCAGACAAGGATGCCACAGATTATTTCAGAGGGATCGTGAAGATGGAAGAGAAAAGTCCTCGCGTACTTGATCTCACCGAAAACATCATCCGGCAGAACCCTGCCCACTATTCTGCATGGTGAGCATTCTCGTCCAGATGCCCGTCGAATGACTACCACCGTACCATTTACCATTCAGGCAATACAGATACAAGACGCTGATGGCCCTCGGTGTCCCTCTGGAAGAGGAGCTCCGCCTTATGGATGAACTCGCGGTCAAGTACCTCAAGACGTACCAAGTGTGGCATCACCGCAGGTTGCTCGTGCAACAGACGCGGAACCCAGCACCAGAGCTTGCGTTTATCGCAGGCTGTCTCCAAGAGGACGCGAAGAATTACCACACGTGGTCATACCGCCAGTGGCTGCTTGCGCACTTCAACGACGAGGCGCTCTGGGAAAATGAACTCGATTTCGTAGATGGTATGCTTGACGTCGACGTGAGGAACAATTCAGCATGGCACCACCGCTTCTTCGTGGTTTTCCAGAGCGGGGTGAGGAAGGGGGAGGAGGATCGAAGCGAGGTTTTGCACAGGGAGTTGACGTAGGGGATCCTGAATTTTCTTTGTCGACCAGAACTTCGGTATATTGACCGGATGCAGGTACGTGAAGATGAAGATATCCGTTGTCCCTAACAATATGTCCGCATGGAATTACTTGCGGGGCATCCTCGATCATTCCAAGACGCCATACTCGACCCTCACATCGTTCGTGGCACCCTACTGCGAAGCGGCACCCACGCGGCCGGATGATTCCTCAAAGGACATCGTTGACCTGGAGGATCCATTCCCGTCGCAGGACGCTCACCTCCCATGTGTGGCGGCTATCGAGTTCATGGCCGACATACATGAAAGCCTTGGTGGTGACAACCTGCAAGTGGCTACTGAGGTGAATTTTCATGCAAGACCTGGTTCCTGTTTGCGGCTGACCGATCTGCGCCGTAGTTGTGGAGTTCTCTTGCTAGTACTCACGACACATTTAGAAAGAAGTGCGTGTAGTGCCCTTCTCTCACGTCAAGTCAAATATTAAACTTGTTCTGGACAGATACTGGGAGTATAGAATCAGAGAAGCGCAGTCAAGGGCCCACTGAATGCCGAATCAGAATGTTGTATGATAAGCAAGGAACCATTGTTCAGTCTTGCGCCAAGGACAGAGAGCCTCATGTTGGCAAGAATGAGAATAGCACACAAATTACTGATACACGGTGACGGTATGTGGGAAGAATCACAAGTTCGCCTTATCCTGCACGCCTTCGTCCTCCAATCGAATGACGATCTTGCCAAACTGTTCCCCACGTTGCAAGAGTGAGAATCCGTCCTCAGCTGCCTCCAACCCGTGCAAAACATGAGACACGACTGGCACAATCTGACGTTCGGCTATAAACGCGGTCGCGTCTTTGAGGTCTTTGAGGGAACCCATTGTAGACCCTGCGAGTGCAGTAGTCGTTCAGAATGCTCCTGATCCACTGAAAGGGGCGTACCGATCAGACGGTGATGTCTGAGTACCTCTCGCATGGTGAAACTGATCTTGGGGTTTGCGGTCCTGGATGATCGATCAACGAGCCCGACCAAAAAAAGTGAAGAACGACAGCGTATGCTCACATTCCATACACGACCACTCTGCCACCGGGCTTTAGGATCCTGTTCACTTGCACCATAATATCTCCGCCTCCAGAGTCAATGACCGAGTCGAGTTGCACAGGAGCACCACTGCAAATGGTACTGTGTTGTCCGATCAGTTTGGCAAGCTGGGCAGGCCAGTCCTCTATAGACCATTGAAAACGCCGAATGAGACTCTACTAATTATTAAATGCTGTGGTGAAACGTACTGGACTTGTAAATTACTCCTCCTCTCGCTCCAAGCGCAACGGCCCTTTGGATCTTGTCCTCGCTACCGCTTGTCACGTAGACGTTTGCACCCTTCGCTATGCAGATCTGGAGGGCAGTAAGGGCTACGCCCCCACCTATACCAGTGATGAGCACGTTTTGGCCTTCGGTCACTTGCGCATTGACAACAGCTGCCCTGCATATGGTTTTGGTCAAGGGCGTGAGTTCGGGACGTACGATCTACTACCTCCATGCTGTCAAACCACCAAGTGGCCAGGCAGCCATATGGACGTCGTCAAGATGTTCGGGCGTCCGGAGAACCTGATCCCTTTCCACGACAACGTACTCGGCGAAGGTACCAAGAGGCGGTATAGTCCCCCCGCCTACGACCCCAAAATCGGACCTACGAGTGTGGGTTAGGTTACAGTGTCGAGCAAGACACGCCGTTCCGCACGCACATCTTTTCAGGGGCATCCGAGCTGCTCTCCCAACCCCTCATCGGAGTGAGGAACACACGCTCATGCAGCAAGGGATCGTTGGGGTCTGCAGAGGCAACGACCCTGCCTCGATTCACAAATGATTGTATCAGCTAGTGTTACTTGGGGAGATATCTGCTCGTAGTCACTTGCCTGCACCGTCCGAGCCGAACGTAGCCCCGAACGTTATTCCCGGGTACTGCCCCAGTCGGATCCAGAGCTACGTGAGGACCAAGCAGGAAGTTTGATTCAGTCCACGGACCAGCTCATTGGATTCGGATTGCACTGACATCTCTGCGATTGAATGCCACGGCACTCATCTTCACGACAACCTGGCCCTCCTTCAGGGGTGTCGGTATGGCCCGCTCTTCGATAACAGCGTCATGGTAAAGCGGGTCTCTCTCGGGGGGAGATTGCTTCACGACCAGAGCCTGCGTAGTCTCGGGAAGTGAGGTCATAGTGCAAGTGGGTGGTGTAAGTGTAAGTGGTAGACACGCAAGGTGGGAGTCAACATGACTGGTGCTTGGGAAAGCCCACCCACGGTACCAACATCCGTTGGTCATGGAAGGGACACTCGATCCCACGTCCCGCAAGTCCGTCGACGTTGACTGGGTAATTATAATGCAGGATAATACTTAACCACACGACAGTAATTACTACGGCTAGACGGGTGCTAAGAGCATCTTCCTCGGGTCCTCGATATACTCCTTAACTTTCACTGAAAAAACAGTCAGCAAAGTAAAATGGCATCAAGATAGACTTCTGACCGAGGAAGGTCACAGCGTCCCGACCATCCAGTAGACGGTGGTCGTAGGTGAGGGCGACGATCATGATAGGTCGGATGACGATTTGGCCATTGACAACGACTGGCCTTTCCTTGATGGTATGCATGCCAAGGACAGCAGACTGAGGAAGATTGATGATAGGCGTCCCAAACAGGGAACCGAACACTCCACCATTAGAACTGGTAGACCCAGGAGTCAGTGAAGTCGTGGACGCCGAGGCACGAACTTACATCGTGAATGTGCCTCCCGTCATGTCTTCAAGAGATAGTTTCCCGTCTTTGGCCTAGATGTCGTATTTAAGACCGGAGCACACCAGAAGTGATAAGTAGCTACTTTTTTGCCCATGGCTGCAATCTCCTTCTCGATCTGCAAGAAGCCCATGCTCTCTGCATTCCTCACGACGGGCGTGACTAGGCCCTTGGGGGTAGCGACGGCGACGCTAAGGTCGACGAAGTCACGGTACACAATTTCGTCGCCCTCGATAGAGGCGTTGACTGCAGGCAGCTCTTGTAAAGCCAACGTACATGCACGGGCGAACGCGCTCATGAAACCGAGTTTGACGTCATGCTCTTTCAGCACTTCGTCCTTGTATTTCTTGCGCATGTCCATGAGGGCCGACATGTCGATTTCGTTAAAGGTCGTGAGCGATGCAGCCGCGTTCTGGGATTCTTTGAGTCGCTCAGCGATACGCAGGCGCATACGGCTCATTTTCACCTATATCCGGTTACGGTGAATGAAGGCAAAGAATGGAGAGTGTAAGCTCACTCGTGTCTCGTTGCGGCCTCCAAGTGGTTTTGAAGGTGCAGCAGGCACCTCCTCTTTCTTAGCGGAGGTTTTGGGTCTTCCTTGAGTTCCTTCTTCTCCTCTTTGGGTCCATCGGAAGGAACGCCGCCGCCTCGTTTATCGACTGCAGAGGGTTGGGGTGGTGGTGGTGTGCTTTTGTCGACTTGCTGGTCGACAGGCTCTTCGGAATCCCCCTTCTTTGACGATGGGGGTAATTCTTCCGGGCTCTCGCTTGGTTTGGATGGAGCTTTGGTGACAAAAAGTTCGAGTGAACGTACTATGTCGAGCAAGAGAAATGACCATACCTGCACCAGCCTCTATCTTGAGCAGGTCTTGGCCAACGACGACAGTGTCTTCCTCATTCGCAAGGAGTTCTACGATGGTGCCAGACACGGGGGCATTGACGGTAACGTCGATCTGCATTCGAGTCATTTCCCACCCGATGCGGAGCACATAGGGAGGCCCAAAGGATAGGGGTGAGCTTATCCCATACATGTACACATACCTTATCCGTCTCGATGGTGGCGACCTCTTCGTCTGCCTCGACAGCATCGCCGACCTTTTTCGACCACGACTTGAGGGTACCCTCTGATATTGACTCCGCCATCTGGGGCACTTTAACGACCTCGGCTGAAGAGTGTTTGCAGTGTGAGACATGCGACCTGCCAAAGACCGTTCGCACGAGTGACTACGTCATAGCACCCACCTTGGATGAGACGTGAACTGTGAAACTGGGAGCGAGCGAGCTGTGTGCCGACAGTATTCCTGGTGAAACGTGAGTTGGCATGTGTGCAGGAGGTTCCTCGTAGACAGAATGGACAGACCATGCTTTCGAGAGAGACGTGGCGGTGTTCTGTGAGTGAATACGACCAGACAAAGCACGGCGGCGTGCGACTGCCACGATACGTTTCGAAAGCATGCCGAGTTATTTGGGATGCTAATGCACTCGCGGATATTCGACGAAGGTTGAGACGTGAGAGGACAAAACCGGGACTCCAGTCGATTCGGCAAAATGCTTCCGGGACACAGCCACACCGGCGATGATCCCGGCACACCCACTTTCTCTTATAAAGACTTTCGAGTTCATCCTCCTCAGCATACTCGAAGACGACCCTGCGCAATTCTACGCACCACACACCGGCCTATCACTCATTGGCCTGGTAAAGCCTACTTTTTGTGCATATAAACGTCCTGGTTCCCAACGGGCCATTCAGGTCGTTCCACGACGGCCAAAGGCGAACACGGAATGCGGCAGGGGTCAGAATTGGGGCCCTGGGGGATCAGCTAAGACAGGAGAGTCTGCGAAAACGAATCACGACAGTCGCGTCCCCTGTAGAGTTACAGTGACAGTCAAGCAGGCCTGAAGGACCCTAACTGCATGCAGCCAGACGGACTCCCGGACAAGTCAGGAGAGCGGTCGTCGGAGTATTATAGTAGATCGTAATGCTCGTAGTGATAATCAGCCGAGCCTCGTTGAATTTCCTTCGTATCCCTCCCATTTGTCCAACCCGTCCTCGATGTCCATCACTCGTGTCCCATAAAACTGGTGGGCGGTGGGCTTGATTATCTCCCAGTTGAGTATCTTCCCATCTGCATCTCTCTTCACCGCACCAGCATAGACACTAAATCGCCTCGTATTCCTGTTGTACGACACAGCACATACACCACACGTCTTGCATCTGTAACGACGCTTGTGTGGCTTCAGCGGGTTGTCGTAGGTGTCAAGGTCAGTTTGCGGAGGATCTCCCGTGGTCGTCCACCGGAAATCTGTGTCCATGAAGTGCATGGTGTGGACGAGGGGGCATGCTAAATATACCCAACGTTGGCTCGAAATATATCGAGGGTAAGAATGCTCGCCTGTAAGCTTCTGACACTGTGTACAGTGGCAGTATGCACTAAGCACCGGAGGAGCAATTGCCCCGAACGTCACTTGGCCACAAAAACAGCTGCCCTGGACGAGGAAGCAGGTGGCATCTTGGGTGTTGGCCATGGCGCGGCTGTGTTCGTGGGTTCTGCCAGCTGACTTTCCGATCCGGAATCCTCCCTATTTGGTAGGTGCGAAGGCTTTTCGCTCAACTCCAGGATCGAAGGTAAAAATGATCATCAGTTCGGGCGCCCAGACTGCAAAGTGTACGAACATAAATCGGTCAAAGGCTCATGTACGTTCAGTCAATTCGATCTTTCTACATGTCCTCACGAACTTCGAAGTTATCGGTAATTTTTATCTTCCTGTCTTCCACTGATCTCTCATCCGCGGTGGGTCTGATCATGAAGCACTGATGCGCTCTAAATCTGGCGAGACCAAAGTTGATGGAACCAGAGTTTTGGAATGTATCTCGTTACTACTCCACCAGGAGCCGCCCGTACACAGGCATTACATGACCACTGCGGGAAATGTCTCAGCAGGAGTTTTTCTTTTTCTTCTCCATGCCACCACGGGGGGACGGTCCGCATGACGTCCACCGGCGAGCTGTCTTGTCCCCAGCTGAAGAAACAAACCGCGTGGTACGTCCGTCAACATTTCCAAGTATCAGTATAGCCATATTCCACTCCTATTGACGTGTCCAACACACATTCCATGTCCCAGTGACACGTATCGCGACGGCACGGAGTAGTAGCCCCCCGTCAGAAATACGCTTTTCTGGTGCTCGCGGTCCCCCTGAACCATACATAAGAGGGACGGTGTAAGGCCATCATCCTTCAGCATTCGGTATCAAATCGATCCCTCGTTCTTCATACGCTCAAATATGTCGTCCTTGATTTTAGGAGCCTTTCTCACCCTCGTGCCTAGCGCACTGGCGCGTACTATAACGGTGTATAATCACTGCCCCTTCACTATGTGGTGAGTTGAATCCCGAGACCCTCCGCGACCACTGTTGACAGCTTGCATACAGGCCTGCAGTATGTCGTTGTCATGCCACGGGCGTGCGTGCCACTTATTGCTTGAAATAGATGTTTACGGGCACTGGAACCCATCCATCCTATTCAACTGGGTTTGTAATACTCTTTCACGGACTCTCAGTAACGCCTTATTTTCGGTTTGTTAGATGGGAAGCTGCCCCAGTACACATCTGTGACCTTTTCTGTGAATACAATTCCTCCGCCGCTTTCCTCCATTTCTTTACCATTTTTTGCAGGTCCCTGATAACTGGACAGCAGGAAGGATTTGGGTTCGTGTACAACTCCTCCTCAATCGATGGCTGTAAACTGACCTACTGATCAGGGGCGCCGCGACTGCGACTTCAGCACTAACCCAGGTCCGAACTCGTGCCTTGACGGTGGGTGTAACGGCGGCTTGGAATGTGATCCAAACACCGGTACAGTGAGGAGCCCTGCATCCCCTTTCCATGACGAACCCTTTCTTACCTTAACCCTACTAGGGGGTACCACCTGCCACCCTTGCAGAGTTTAGCCTTGACCAGAACGGGGGTTTGGACTACTACGATGGTCGGTATTTCCTTATCTCATATACGATCCAATGAACGAGTTTCAATTATCTCTCGTTCAGTATCCCTTGTGGATGGCTATAATCTACCAGTGAGCATCACCAACAACGTCGGTTGTCCGGTCGCAGACTGCCCGGTTGATCTCGGACCAAACTGTTCGTAACAGTATGATGCTTTTGCCAAGGCGAGGTGCTGAAATGTTGTATATATAGGTCCTGCAGCCCTTATAGGCCCGTTCGATTCGACTGGTTTTCCTGTTGGCTGTAAAAGTGCTTGTGAGGCGAACCTTGACGGAGATCCCTGTAAGTGCTACTGAAACGCTTCCAGCTGCCACGCCGTCTGAACCAATTGAATCCATACCTACCACACAGCCAACTCGCCCAATTGCTGTTCGGGACAGTACGACACTCCTCAAACCTGTCCCTCTTCTGGCGTGGCCTATTACAGCTATTTCAGTGCGTGATGATTTTTTTATACGTTTCTAGGTAAACTGACTTCTCAGCAGAGTCGAACTGCCCAAATGCATATTGTTACCCTTATGATGATAGCACGGCCTTGTTTACATGCGCTGCAAGCAAGAACGCAGTGTATACGGTCACTTTTTGCCCCTAAACGGTTAAACGTATATGTATCTCCATGGCACTGTTTGTAACAAAGAAAGAACGGCTGTACTCTTTTGCGGGTCGTTGAAATACTAAGGTGTAGGTTGGTAATTCATGTAGAAAAGCAATCGGTTCACCTTCAAAATCTGCGGGACTGTCTCTCCCGAGCTACTTACGAGTGCTACTGCCGGCGTCGCCAAACACTTCATCGGAAATCGTGCTCAAAACAGACAATGGAGACGGGGAGCCCCAGGACATCATAGAAATCCTCCCCGTTTTCCAGAGAGCACATTACCTTGACACCGTAACCTACGGCGACCCGTTCAGTTCGTGTTGCGGCATGCAAGATTTCTGTCGCAGCTAGGGTCATCTCGCAGTGCCATGATCCACGAACACCATTAGAGTCGGACAAAGGACTCGCGTTGCGTCGAGGAACAGCAGCCAACATGTATCGTCTACATTCTGTCACTGGTCGCATCTCTGCTTATCGACGGGACAGGTATCGATCCATAACCACTTGTTGGCTACAAGTGGTTGTGGATCGATACTTGCCAAATCCCAAGCCCACCTGGGGGGTACGACCCGTACACAACTGCGGCAAATATGTAGAAAAACGAGGAGAGGCATGTGAGAAAACACCGATCATATACCCAATGCCAGAGTCCTTCAAGGAGGACGTTTGGAACTCGAAACAACACCACAGCATGGTCAAAGGCAAAGCGTACGTCACCTGCGAGCCACAATGGTCACACGAGCAGGAAAGCCAAACAACAACAAATCAAATTACGGGAGGAGGTAGCCTATACACGACTTGCAATGCAGAAATGCGTGCCTCGAGACGGCGAGCATGAGCTTTGAGTTTTGTTTACACGTACCATCTTCGTCACATGTCCAAACGCTGTCACCAGAGATAGGTTCGAGGGTCGAAGTACGCCAGGTTGCATTGGGTTGATGGCGCAACAGAAACGAAGGGCAAGAACACGTACTCATCATGTTCTAGAATGTGAAGACGCCGAGACAGTCGTACAACGTACCGTTGGAAATCCCAACTGTAAATGTTCGGGGTTCCCATTGCCCGCGACCCTGCAGTTCCCAGTCAGTCAGCGTGGGCTGTCAGAGAGGCATCCGGATGCACAGTGCGCGAACGGCTTATACGACACGATTTCACCAGGGTACTTGGATGGTGTGGTCATGCCGTCAGGACCTAACACTATGTCGCACATGGATTCGGACATCGCAATGAGATTGTATTCTGCGGCTTGCATCCCGATGGTGCGGGTAGGATGTGCTTACTAGTTCAGAAGACCATTTTCGTTAAACATATGGCACACCTCACCAGTAAAAAGTTCCAGCCTTTCAGATGCTCCGAGGGCTCTTTTCGATCCGTTTCCAGTGGGAATGTGGATTTCCTGCTTCACTGGTGGGAGATCTCCGCCAAGATAGAATTACAAATTTTGTACATGACAACGATCCAAAGGCAAGCAAGAACAAAGCCAAATAAGCAGTAACATCATCGCATCACCATCGGTAGTAAAACACTACTATCATTGCACCCCTTTTGCAAAATTCGAGCACCATGTCCCAGAACTACACAACCACATAACTAAAATAGTATAAAAATTACATCCGCAGGTAGAGGTACATCCAAACAGAAACCTCTGATAGAAATAAGAACGAATGGTGAGTTGGGGAGCCTGCCAGAACGATGCCGGTTTACGGTGCAAAATAACACAGAAGTGCAAATGTTCCCGTGTGCCAAATGGAAAACTGTCACACAATGTCACGCCCTGCATTGCATCTCCGACGCGTAGATAACTTCGAGAATTTACATTTGATACAGGTGGGACTAGTAACGAAGTAGTAAACTTGTCACGCTGAACCGCTCCGCTTGATTTTGTCACACTCTTGCATTAGCATTTTGCAACAACAATCGCAAGTGATATTTCCTCTTTACTGTCTCTGAAATATTAGCAGGAGGGCGGGAACTATCTGAAGAAACTCCGTACAACTTTATAGATTTATCGGGTGTGATTTGGTTTCAGCCCTGAATGAATACTCTGAAAGTAAGTGTGCCCGGATGGCGGAATGCTCCTGTAACTGTATACACATGTTCTATCAAAAAAAAAAGTACACAGTCCTCTCAAGCCATTCGCTAGCACCTTCCATGTATAACTACATGGCTAGAATGGAAGTGTGTAGTGTTATAATTCGCGTTTTGCACTTCTGGGTTCGTGGAGCTCATTTTGCAAAGGGGGTGCAACGATAGTACCGCGTGAAGGATTGGAGTGGTAAGTAAACGACGTCCTAAATGGCTGCCTCGGTTGCATGACACGAGCTGTTGATCACTTTCCACCCGTCCCACCCTCCCCGATCGCCAATACGAGGGCCCGCGATCAACCCATACGTTCCCACCTTCAATTGCTGCGCAACTTTGGCTACGATCAGAGCCGCACCGATGGGTGCCCACAATGCCGCAGGGCAGCTCAGCCTCCCATACCCGAATGGAAATAACTCGGGTTGTTCCAACCCCCGTGACGGGTGAAACCTCATGGGGTCGAACTTGGCCGGGTTGTGCCCATACTGTGACGATTGGTGGACAGCCTGTATGTCAGCTACTTCCAACGTCGGCATAAAGAATCTCTTCCATCCCACGGTCGCTCCAGCTCGAGAAATGCGTTTAGTGGGAGGATGGAGGCGAAGAGTCTCCATGATGATCATTTTCATGCTGGGCTCCATACTCTCCTCCCTGAACAACTGAAACTGTTCCTCGGTGGGTTGATCCGCGAACCTAAGGACAATGTCAAGCAGATTGTCGCCGTCATGGCAGCAGACATGAGCTACCGTGACGGCGACAACACGCCACATTGTTTCATATGCGGGGATGATCAGATCCAATGGATTGGGGTAACCGTCACGGTCACGGACCCATCTATCAAGACATGCGTTTGCCTCGCTCAGCGAGTTGTCCTGGTTCAAAGCAGTACGATCTGTGTTCTTCGAGTATGCCCAACGCCGGTTAATCATGTCGGTTACGAAGCGCAAGTCTTTCGCATGGAGGGATTCCGGGTCGGCTTTGAAGAGAGCTACGAGGAATATCCTGAGGGTAAGGCATTGGATGAGCGTTGCATAGGGGATTTCATCGGCGGGAAACAGTCGAGCAATGGCATCATCCACCGTTTGTCCAAGCATTCTCCAACCCTCCCCCTTGGTCGAAAGTCCAGAGATGGTAAACTTGGCTTTGTTGAGGAAATCACGATGCACTTTGGCGTCACCGCTGACGAAGGTGTTCGTGATCCCAAACGCATGAACGAGACGCTGGTTTGGAATAGCGCGTCGGTGCAGGAGGTCAATTAAAGACGCATCTGCTGGTTTCAAGAGTCTTTTGATCCCTGAGGGGCTACTGTATACTCTTTTACGGCGCGCTACGGAGTACACAGCGTACCCAACGAGCAACAAGACGGCAAGGAAGGAAACGAGAAGGTTCATGGTGGGGACTTTGACGATTCGTACTTGCAAGGTTCCTGTTATTTATCCATACTCTCAGCGCCATTCGCCTTGCGGGGATACTAGGTCCTTGGGCAAGCCAATCGAAGGTCAGAATCTTCTCTTTGCAAAGGGGGAATCTCGTTTCACAAAATCTGAGTTCGAGAAGTTGTGACGTCTCAAAGTAGACCAAAGTGAACGGAGGTACCCGAGCAGGCTTTCACATGTAGACTAGCCCATGTGTTGATAGCAACGAGACGTGTTTCCTGTACATAGGCTTCCGAGCCAAAATCTTACATGATTGCAAAAATATTGCGTACGATTGCTAGTCGCTGCCAGCTCTTTCTTCGCCCGTCACCATACCATATCAACACCTAGCTAGCCTACCATTCACAGGCCAAAGGGAATTGTTATATCACCCTTGAGGTTCGGGGCTCACACAAAATGGTCGAGCCGTGATGCTGCCAATTCTGCCATTGTTTGAGCTCCCCTCTCCCTGCTGCTCAGGGCCAATGTCGCATTTCAACAGTGATGGATCCCTTGTCGAGACGGGTGGTGTAGACATCGCTGTATGAGTACGACTGCGCTCGGGTAGCGTGGTCCATACACGCACGGCCCCGTCGTGACTTCCGGTGGCGAACATGAAGACGTCCTCGACCGCTTGATTCCAAGCGAGACAAGTGAGATCGCCGCCAAGTGCTTGAGCATTGATAGTATGAAGCAGGATTGCGGAGTCCCTGTCCCATATGTAGATATCTCCCGCTGTGCAACAGATACGTGAGAGGGTTCACGGAGGATGATAGATACGCACATACCTTTACCAGCACACAGCACGAGTTGATCGTCCTTCCCCCCAAAATAGCCATGACCTGCGAAATCAACCGGCATCTTGGGTACGTATGCGTGCCGAAGCACTAGGCGTGCAATCGTGGCCATATTGACAGTCCGGTCCTTCACCATTTCCAGTGTCCATAGTTGCGGAGACGCCTGTTACACAACCCCGTGATTCACACACGTAAGATGCAATTAACCCCAAGAACAGTTGCAGCAAGGCAGCGGCGACAGACCTTTTCGTACGATATCAACACAAACCGGCCGTCACGGGACAACGTGATGTCCTTCACATCGTGTAACACAGGGGTTTGACTGCCAAAATGGGTTGAGATTCGAGCAATCTAAAGAAGTTAGCATTACGCACTTTTCAACTTGTTTCGTTTGCATATTGAAGACTGCAAATATTCAGTTTGATATCGGAAAGAAGTTGTGACCAACCTAGTAGTTGTTTCTCTACCCTCGATTTGCTTGGCTGTAGTCCTTCGGGCGACGACAGGATTGGGCCAACACACAGAAGGCGACGGGAATCAGGTGTGACAGCAAAGTCGTGAATCAGAACACGGTTGAACGTGTATTTGTCCAATACCTAGTTAAAACCCAGTCAGCCTTCGAGGGAAGCTACGAGATAGAAATTCACTTTTCCATTGAGGTCCTAGATAACAGTTTTGCTCAGAGAAGAGTGAGTATGAGACGATATTCGCCACCTACAAGTTTGACGACTCTACTGCCTTCTACAGTCATAAACGCTACGTGCAAGATAAAGTAAACGCACGCAACAGCCATGTCTGTGCTTACCGTCACCGCTTGGCAACCATGCGACAGCTTGTATTGAGGCTTTCCTGTTGATTGATCTACGAAAAACTCCTTCCTGCATGATTGGTTAACGACATGCCGCTAATGATCGCTCAGAGAATCACCTCTGTCCACACTTTGACAACTCGATTAAGTTTCGTTAACAGAAGATCGCCGGAAGGTGACCTGATCATGAATGATGAGCAAATATTGATAGGTTTTTGATCGAGCACAGTAGATTTACCAAGCGACTTGGCTGACAAAACCTTGCACATGGGCAAGTACCCGATGACCCTCGAACTGCGGCTACGGTGGAGAGTCAGCGACTAAGCCAACACGTTCATGGAGAATCTCGCACCCAAACTCTAAATATGGCCGATGTCCGATCCCAACTGGTGGTAGCCAAGAATTTCCCATTGGGCGAAAACTGAAGGCAACGAACGAGGCCTGAGTGGGCCAACAAGTCTTCTGTCAGCTGAAGAGTCTTGAGCTTCGGGATCAAATTGGTAGGACGAGAGCCTCTGATCTCGCTAATACCACATTCCGAGCCCTGTCTACTCGACCTGGCGTGGTACGCGGCATTTACCTCAGTTGATGTACCCTCTGCACAAGCCGGGGATGACAACGCCTCCGTCAAGGCAGCGGAGGCGATCGGATCCAAGGAAGTCGTGCGCTCTCGTCTCGGTAAAAAGGGAGATCTTTGGAGCATTATCACATAGCGAACGGCCTGCACGAAACGCTCGCGGGGAGTAATCGGAGTATTCGGTGGTATTCTGCAGGAATTGTGCAACAGATTCGTGCCAACGTTGGACGAACCGTGTCCATGAGAGGAACCAATCGACGAGATGGCGTCAGCGACGTCCAATGAATTTCGCATGTCAATGCGATTGATCTTTGAAGAGCTTGAAGGCCCGGAACGTAGCAGCAGTGGAGCCGAACTGGACGGCGCAGAAGTACTCGAATTACTTGTTTCCGCTGCAATGCCAAACGTGGGGATGGAAACCGGAAGGCTCGCGGCTCTGTCGCTGTGGCTGGTTTGTTGAACCTCCAAGTCCGTCTTGCATTGTGCTGCGGTCCAGTCAGTACTCTTCCCCACTAGCCTGTTTCGGATGCTGATAACCACTGCTCCCACCCAACGACAGCCTCGCCATGCCCATTCTATGGTGGCTTCGAGAATGTTGCGTGTTCGGCTAATTCCCTTCCAGAGCCAAGAAAACAAGTTGGCCACCCATAGGAAAGGTGTCACTCCTGCACAGAATTCCACCGCGTCTTCCCAGGCCTCGCCTAGAACATCGGCGAGCCACTTTTGTCCTCTGTACTTTAAAAATGTCCATCTTTCGCTCGCGAACCATGCGGAAACGGCGGCTAGCCCGAATGATGTGAAGGCGGTAAAAACTGTCGTTATTATGGACGTAATTCTTCCCTGGCGGTCAAGCAGATGAACGGAGATGATGAGTGTATAGCGAACAAATCAACTTACCTGACCAGTCGCGTACGTGAAAAGCACAAGCCCGACCGAGAAACATGCGACAGACATGACAAGAAAGACCAACGGCGAACGATGGATCCATATCAGGACCCACCATGGCACACGATGGCCAGGCGAACGACTGTGATCAATCCATCAGCGACGGTTTCGGGGTAAGGGCAATGTACCTTACTACATCGCCATCCTCCAACTCAAACCTACAAGGCTGTTAACAGCCGCTGCAATGCTAAATACAAGGCTTGAAAACCAGAACGCGTTCACACCCCTTCCTAGTAACGTCGCGGTGGAATGATAGGAATTTTGGAGAGTAGTGGCAGTAACACCACTGAAGAAGGTTGCAACAGTGGAGAGGGTCAAAAGATTAGATGCCGCGTGCTGTTGAGCACAACGAATAGTAGGGACACCTTCACGGTATGGTCGGGGATGAGTCGGATGCACATCAGGATTGTCACGGCGATAGAGAAAGCCGGAACAACTCACCAACTTCGACGAACATGCGGAGCGTGTTCGTGATCCTATCTATATGACCTCCCATTTCGGAAGCTAAATCGTGGATATATCGTTGGACGGCTGGATACTTGAATTGGCCTGCGAAGCTGAGCAATAGGGCGGCAGCGCGGTGTTTCCTCACTTACCTCGATATGTTCGGAGACAACACGCCCAATACTTGGTATCATATGTCAGCCACTATTCCATGGACTTAGCTTTGATATGTCACCTTCAGATCACTTTCGAACGCTTTGATCGAAGTGCTCACGGCTTCGTCCGTAAACTCAGGAAATTCGTTTAGACGGTTAAGGAAGGCAATCACGTCAGTTGCAAAGACTTCCAGGTGCTCCGGGAGAAACTGGGCGTCGAGAGTGGAATCCAGCAATGGGGGTGCGGTAATTTTATCGTGGCGCACGGATGGTGTTGGGGACGTCCAGGCAACGCTAGGATGCTCGCGTTCGCCTGCTTCAGACGTAGCGCAGTTTTTGCCCTTTCTCCGCTTTCTTCTCTTCTCCATTAGATTCGGATTTACGAGCGTTTCCTTCGGCTGCCTTGGAACCTTTCTCGGAAAAAGATCTGCAGCGTTTTCTCGAAAGAGGAATAGTATATTGGCGAGACATTCACGGACGCGAAAAGCGGTAGAAAGGATACCAACGGAGGATCCGAGTTGACGAGCAGCATTGGCAAAGTTACGCAGCTACGAGAAGGAACGAAAATGGTGCGGAGAAGATATAGAAGAAGACCACGTTAGCTGCACGCGACGGAAACAAGACAACTAAATCAACCTCTTGATCAAGATTGTTGATCCGTCTGAGAGGTAGGTATTCGTAAAGGCAGGTAAAAGATCAAAAGACCAAAACTGAGCACTCACCTCTGGAATTTGTTGAATGATTCGGCGCCTTTGTTTTGGATCTGCTCGTCCAAAGTGGCTTCGACGGACACATAGTTGAAACATTTGCATGGACGTAGACACGGACGACTCACGAGCGCCCTTGTCATCCTCCAAGTTTGAATTTTCGTTGAAATCTGGATGATCTCGTTACAACATCTGGTCAATCCGCAACGAAAACATCCTGACCTTGCGTGCGGAATTCCGACTGTTTGAACTCGTTGAGAGCATTTAGAAGATAAGCTAATGTTTGTCTTTGCCTGCTTTTGACTTTTTCGTACGGATAGTCGTGCGTGTGTTGATCCTGTAAGCGAGGACGTAGTCTTTCGGGGCTATGGTTGTACAGGGTCCCTGAATCTAATCAAACATTGAGCTTAAGAGTCTATGTCGACGAGCAACAACAGAAATATTGCGCACTGTGGTGTAACATACTTTTCCTCGTCGTAGTCGGGGAGGGTCACAGATGAACCGGGGAATTCGAGCAGCAACAATAGGTGCAATTTGGTGTCCCGTCAGGGTAACTAATAAAGGGAGGAATTGCGGCAAGGATGCAAGGCGGAAGGCCCCACCTTACCATGGAACTCTTGCATCCACCCGGTCTGGGTGATCTCCGCGACACGACCGGATCACCGCATGACGCGAGCGAAACATTACGGCGAGTGAGCCGAGCTAGAATTTCTGTGATGGCTCGGGGAGCAGACAACATGAGGCGTAATAATGGACTCATCCAGATTTGCACTGGAATGGCCATGGCAAACACGACTCAGTCGCGTGCGTGTCTCGCTGAACCTGAAAGATTTCACAGCCATAAAGTGTTCGAGATTAGATTTGTGCGTACTAATATGTAAGGCCCACCCCAGAATGCAGAATCGGCACGAGTCGAGGACACCGAATTGCGCGTGATCAGTCCACACCCTGGAACCAGAACATCAGTATCAGCTGTTCACCGCTCTCATCTTCACAAACCTGGTGCGGAGACCTTAGATTATGTACATTGAAGCATGTATGCCGCGTTGCCATTTATTCCCTACTTACCAGGTTCGATCAACCCCGCACCCGGCGCTCTTGCTCTTACGTCTAGAACCACATCCACCGTCGCTTCAAACGACCCGGCGTAGAGTTTGTATGCCGTCCACATTGTGCGTTAACGGTGGCGGTCGACCCCCGGTGAACTCCCCGTCTTTTGATCGTATGCTTTCCAGGCTATCGGAGACGCAGAAAACTCGCGCAGGGATTTGGAAGTAAAGCCGTCTCCACGATGTCCTCGACCGACTGAAAGCTGGCTTAAGTACTCTGCATGTTGTGTGGGCCATCAGGAGCCTGACTGGCAATTGGTCAGGACTAAGTTGTGACTAATTCTGACTAAAATCTTGTTCACTGATGGCTTCTGGAGCATGGCCTTCTGCCACGGCCAGGTTCATGCTAAATTCGCCGAGCCACTGAGCGCTGAATTCACTAAATACCATCGTTGAGATTTGGGAAATGACCCTAACACACTGCCTAAGCCAAAACGGTTGAACTGCTGGTCCCGTGGCTTGCAAGACTTACAGCACTGCGGATTGCCGTCATAGAGTAGTTCGGGCCAAATGGACCTTTGCTATTCACCGCATGCACATGCAGCGCGGCCTGCCTCTTTCGCAGTCCCTTTTGATCCCTGAGCAGGGTTGCTTGTTATCGACAGCTAGTTCTCACGCCGTGGATGCGCTACGATCCAACGATCAGCCAATATCATAGGCCGTCCCATACACGATTGCACTGTGCGCGGAGTGTTCCGGGCAGAGGAAACCGATTCATGTTTGACAATTTGTCCCACCATAATCGGGCCCTGAAGACATAACCTGTGACCAATGATCAGCCTGCGAGCAAAACAGAAGTCTCAACAGTACTAACTCTCAAACTCTTGGATGCATTACGGACGTGAGCGTTGCACACCAACTCCCGAGCCAGCACCACTACATGGTTTCGTTCGCGTACTGTTCGGATATGTCGATGGCTGGTTGCTCGTTAATAACACCCCAGACAGAGGCCTTGAACTGCGACAGACGGGTCAGATCACTTTTTCAGCTGAGCAAGAGAAGGCGGCCACCAGAATCGACACAAGACCCATCTTCCTTTCCAGAACTCTCAGGCGTGCGATCAAGTTCTGATCCGGCTGTTCGCTTAGTTCCTTGGTCTTTCCTGTTAACTGCAGCTCGTGTCAGAAAACGTTTGGTGTGCCAGAGAAGATCGTGACATACGAGTCTTATATGCTGGGCCAGCTTCGCATACTCCCATAGTACCTCCGATTCAAGGGTTGAGAGACTTGCATGACCCTCGTACGGGTTCACGTTGAAGATATCGCCATGGTTGGTAGACATGCTTGCATGTCAAGGAAGAAAGCCCAAAAACAGTACTACGTCAACCTTGTAATCGTACTACTTACCATCACACCATTTGGTCAAGCCAACCGAAGGCTCTCATTGCACGACGTTCGTAGTCTACAGTACTTGGTGGACGCGTCGTCCCCGTTCCACCGTCCAAATAGCGGCATGCGCTGGGGAACGATCTTCTTCGCATTGTGCTTCTCAACAGCTCCGGTGACCTCCTACACCAACGATGTACCTTCTGCAAAAACGGGGGAGCGTTATGACGAGGACCTGTTCATCCGACCACTCATAGATGGCAGAGTGGCTACCACCTTCACATTCACGACAGACCTTTTAGGGAATGAATCAGAGAGCTCTGGTAGATGACAGTGTTGTCTACCTCCACTCAGTGCTCACCTCACCACTATTCGAATAGGACAACATTATACGCTTTTCCCGCTTACCCTCGGACAAATTCTCAGGGAGTACTCGATCGCCGAACTTCATTTGACTTTGAACTCCGGAAAGTGGAATTACGACCATTGGGGCTATCCCGATGACCCAAGCGTAGGGACTGGCGCAGAGCTCTGGGCCTGGATGACCGATGGTCCATCATCAACGTAAGTTAAGCGTCCTGCTCTGTATCGTTGCACTCCTTGATGTGATATGTAGAATAGACGAGCGCTGGACGGGCCTCAGAAACGCCCTTGCAGGGCTTTTCTGCGCTTCCCTGGGTTCTCTTGACACGCGGCGCACATCCTCACCATCCACCGTTTTCCCTATCTCTTTCTCGTCATCGACTCCACACGCCCTGCGATATGGTAACCTACCCTCTGAGAACGTCTGCACGGAGAATTTGACACCATTCGTGAAGCTCTTGCCATGTAAATCCCGTGCAGGGCTGGCAACACTCCTTAATCCTCAGCGTATTTTCGATGCAGACTGGCATGGGCTTAGTATCCACTTGCGGTCCACCGAGAGGGGTACGGAGCTGAAACTCGGCGTACAAGCCGTGTTCGACCCCGTCAGACTAAGCGGGGGCAGGCGACGAGGTTCGTGTCGTGGAATTCATGACATCAGTCAGTTTATCAAGCCGAATCAGATTGGTCTTTCAGGTTACTTTTCGATCGCATCATTCATGACTCGTGTTTGGTGGCAACCTCGAGCGTGGTTCGCGTACAAATACCCGACAGCGGGTCGCATATACTATTGCCGGCCTCCATGGTGGATGATAATGTCACGGCTACGTACAATCTGATGACTCGTATGAAGGATATATTCTTGCTCCCTAATATACTGATTCAGTGTCCTCTTTTCAGAAGCTCCACTCGATGTGTCTATGTCATGGCCGCATGAGCATACGTTCCAATATCGTGCGCACGTTAATATTTCAGCCGAGGCAATATGTTAACTGTCGACAGCACACGTTCACGAGAGTCGCCTTACGCCACTTTCGATCCAGCGTACGCTTCATGGGTCTTCTCAGACCCACGGGCACCTGTTTATCGCACTCACCAACAATGGGCATCACGACATCGTAGTCGGGTATTTTGAGAATCTCCCTGCTCTGGTGACTCTTTGGATGCACACCATGAAGATTAAAGTGGATGGTACAGAGCGGAGTATGTCGTGCTGTGTGTTGCCGAGGGATTCCGCTCATAGCTTTTTTCGCAGACGAACTGATCTCGAATGTGTCATACCACCCACACCAGGTGCTCGCAGATGGACACAAAAGTCCCTCAACATTCCAAGCGATACTTACCGTTCCTGCTTCGAGCACTCTTCAGCTTTCCATGGAGATCAGCAGAGCATTCTTGAAGTATACCGAACACCCTCCTGATGCGATGAGAGGATGGGACTTGCCACCGGCTATTCTCTTCCCGGTTTGTGAACCTGGAATGGGCACATGCGGCATGCAAAACACAAGTACGGGCATGCGGGACAGAATGTACACACCCACGTTGCTCATCGACCTGCCAACGCCCGACTTCAGCATGCCTTACAATGTCATCATCTTCAGCTGCACGTTGATCACGCTCATTTTTGGGAGTATATTCAACCTGTTAACCAGGACATGGGTTATTGTCCGTGTGGAAGATTAATGCTCTGGTTCCTTTGAATAGAAAATATGCCTCTCATCGGGCATCATACGGTCCAATTTCGAAAGGCGTTGGATAGGTGTGATCGTTTATGGTAGACAGCGTGAGGACGGCTCAACTTCGAAAATCTGGGCGGATGCCGGCTACCGTGTCGTCGACGACGTTAATGCCGGGATTGGATCCCAATTGGATAGTTGCGGTTGTTCTACCTGATTTTCCACCTGAGTAGCTTAACGTTCGCAACATGTACAAAGAAACTTGAGTCTGACAAGATCACGAGTAGGTGGAACTATGGCCCACACGATGGAAAACTACTGAAGGAACCAACCAGCCGGAGAGCAGCCGAAGCAGAGACCTCCAGCAGATGGCATTTGAAACAGTCCAAGAAAGACGATCGTGACGTTGGACTCCACCCATGCTCCCGATTCACTGGGGCACATCCAAAACGATTCTTCCGGCAATTTTTCCTTCTGCTAAGCCGTCGTAGACTCTGCAGATGCGGTGGTTAGACATTAGGTACGGCCAGGAGAAAGGTATCTTACTCCTGCAATTGTGAGAGACTTTTCAACCCGTACTTCACCACAACTTTACCTGCTGCAGCGATTTCGAGCGCTTCAATCGTGTCCTGTCGGTTCCCGACATAGGAGCCAAGTATTGAGATACTCTGTGGTTCGGAAGAAGCGATCCTTCCTATTCGAATACGCAGGATGACCTACCTTCAATACTGTCCAGAAAATGGAGGCTTCTAGTTTCGCGGACTTAGGAAGTCCCACAACCATCAACGAACCTCCGGGTCGCAGATAATCGATAGCTTGTGCATAGCCAGCGCTCGTAGCGGTTGTCACAACGGCACAATGCGGTCCTTGCCCATCACAAGCCTCTTTTATCGCAGTCACAATATCTTTCGTCTCTTTGAAGTCAATCCACTTTTCGGCCCCAAGTTCCAGGCACAAGTCCCTCTTATCGGCACCGGTGTCTGGTTGGAGCTGTATTAAGGACAATGACAATGACGAGGAAATCCCATACCAATTGCAACTACTCGCATACCCATGGCAACTGCATACTGCACCGCTGAAACGCATGTTTGTCGTGTCAACGAACTACCCCATGAAGAGGTTTGAGCATACCGAGATGGCCTAATCCCCCACCTGCCCCCGGAAGGACAACCCAGTTGCCAATCCGGGCACCACTGTACTTGAGGGCTCGATACACCGTCAAGCCCTACATACTTGGTCAACAGCATCATCCCAAGCATAGCTGCCCACATACAGCGCAGAGAATGGGCGCAGCGGCATGGCTATCAAGAGACTCGGGAATGGGAGTAACGTGTTGGACCGAAGATACCTGACGTTTACATCCCTTCGTCTTTGGCGTTTTCCATGTAAACGTACAGTACGTACCACATATTGAGCGAAAGTCCCGTCCACGTTTAAACCGCTGTTTCTTGCATGAGGACAACCTGCGGAATTCCGAAGTGAGTTATCTTGTACGTCACAGTACACTGTTAACTTCACATTGTTCGAGTCCTGTACGGCATTGCTCGCAATTGAGGCACGAATAAGCCATCCATCCCATTCCTACTCGCTGGCCGACTTGTACTGGAGAGTTCTCGGTATGGGCGCTAATCGCGACGATGGTGCCGACTCCTTCGTGGCCTCCTATGAGGGGCGTCGCAGCAGTAACCGGCCAGTCACCGCGGCTCATGTGTAGGTCTGAGTGGCAAACACCGGTGCAGATGATCTTTACGAGGCACTCCCCGGGAGCAAGCTGTGAAGGTTGCTTGACGGGGACGTCTTTGCGGATTTCTGGCTTTGCTCCCAGTGTAGGCACAACGGCAGCAACTTGCGTCTGTGGAATCTTGATGGGAGTCATTGCAAACTGAAGTGTGGGCTTGGATGTGAAAAGTGCCCCGAACCTACAGTGAATTTATAGGACTAGCTTCCATGGCGCATAGGAGTCGTCGTAAGACTCCGTATGAGGTCAAAGATGACGTCGGCGTAGGTCCGATGCAGATTTGTGCATGGATCTTCCGAGAAGACGGTGGTCCAAGACGGCCCCCGGCCGGGCCAGATCGCAGACCAGTCCAGCCTAGGCTTTAATTTCCTTGTATGTAGGCCAGAGCTCTCAGCTGAGACTGGAGGCAGTTGGGTCTGGCGATGAATCGATGACCTCTCGATCGAAGCTTAGCCTAACCCCAAATTTGGGGCACAGCTGTCACGTCGACGACGGAAACATCTTGTCGTGCGCCTTGAACAAGGCCCTTAAGCTCGAGATTATATGTCTACAGATCCATACCACGCCGTGCAGCAGGATGTTCAGTCGTCGCTGCAAACTGCGGTGACCCTGCGCGCTTCCTACTTTCGGATACAAAGCACGGCCCGGGAAGGAAGCGAAGAGCTCGTCTGGGCACAAAACGAGGTATGATCCAGTTGGAATCTCCGGCAAATGACAAGTCAAGTCATGGTTCTACCCAGCTCAAAGCAACACTGGCGGCACTCGAGGCAGACTTGGAAGCCCTCGAGGAGAGCGTGAGGTATGCATCCAAACTCACCAGCGCACTTACGGAATTATTCACACCGAGTACTGAAGGGTAGTGGAGTCGACTGGTCCGCGTTTCTTCAACCTTGGCGACGCAGAAGTCGCTGAACGCCGCAAGTATGTTGACCGAGTCCGTAAGGAGATAGAGGTCTGCCCATGTCGATTGCAGAGAGCTCCTCATCTGAATCTTGCCATGCAAGGATAGGCTATGAGGGCTGAGTTAGAGGGAAATCCGGTAGGTCTCTATCGTTAAGTCTCATCCCACATTTGACTAACATGACTCTAGCGGAGAGAAAGAAGTGACTCGCCCTACGGTCAAGAACCACCCCCTGGCACCTCGCAGTCTTCTCCACCATTAAGTCACCCCCTATCGCCCGAACATCACCAATGGGAAAGGGAGGAACAGCAAGTAGGTGTCCGTTCACAACGTACGAAGACGAGTTAACCGACTATATCGGTAGATGCTCATTCAGGAGCAGGACCGGACAATGGATTCCATTTCCGGGACTCTGACGAATCTTGCACAACAAGCAGGGCTGATGGGTCAGGAGATTGACCAACACGTTGAGTAAGTCTCGGCGTTCCTCGTTGCACATCGATAGGATAAACCTACGTTCAATTCGTTATTTGCAGAATGTTGGAAGACCTCGACAGACACGTAGATAGCACCGACACGAAGTTGAACACAGCCATGCGGAGACTACGGAGATTCGTGCACGAAACAGAAGGCGAGTACTTGAGTGGTATTGCTCTGCACCCTTCCTAAGCACTTACTACTCTCATAGACACAAAGTCTGGGTGGTGCATCACTTTTTTGATCATTATACTCGTCATCTTGTTAATAGCAGTTATCTTCGCATAATGCTTCTGTACACGCATAAGAACTTTTTACGTGGAGACTGGGGTGGCTACGCCGACTATGCGTCAACTGTGCATTGGTAGTGAGACTGTTTCACCTGTATTTCGTCGATACAGCCCTGCTCTGTATACCATCCAACGGACGTGTACAATGTTCGATGTTAGTTTCCTCATGACGTTTAGCTTTGAAAGGCTTCTGATCCCCTTCACATCCCTTCACAAACGACGCTGGTAACCGGAATGGAATTCGGTTGCGGACGTTAGGGACTTTCGCTGGTTGACATCGGGGAAAGCTACGCGTCGCACATTTAGTCTCGTCATCGTCAACTGGGTCAACCCTCGAAACTCGTAATTCACGTTCGTCTCGAGCATGTCTCGCAAGCCTTCGTCTTCACAAAACCGTTCGACCACGCGCCAATCCAGTCAGAAGAAACCCCAGACTAGAATCAGGACGATCAAACTCGACGAGGGCAGCGAGCCTTCGACGAAGAAATTTCGTCCTCATGGTGTGCGTGGCGTTATATCCTAGGTGCTTCCACACTACTTGCGCTATGTGCTAACGCCAGGCCACTGCTCACCGGACAGCTGTCGACCCCGCCCGTGTTTGACTTAACAACCGATGTTGTGCCCCGCTCAACCCCGTCACTTCTCGTCTCTTCGTCAGACCCGCGTTCGCTTGGTCGCAGGATAGACGCGAAAGGGAAGGGAAAGCAAACTAGCTCACCAGTGCACCCAGAAGACGACCGACTTTGGGTAGACAAATACGAGCCCACTACCGAGGTACGTTGGTTCGTCCTCACCTCCGTTCAGCACGTCGACGTACATTCGTTTGATTGTTTTTGTGTAAGAGCAGGCAGACCTCGCCGTACACAAGCGTAAAGTCGAAGACGTGCGGCGATGGCTAGTCGAGGCTTTCGAGGGTGGTCCGTCGAAAAAGCTACGGAAATATAGGGTAGGAAATCCTCTTCTCCGCAATTTTTTTGGGATATTTCATTCACTACGTCTCTCCACGCGTTTACAGCGCATTCTTGTGTTGACGGGCCCCGCTGGGACTGCCAAAACAACGACATTGCGCGTACTTTCACGCGAACTAGGTTTCGAGATCTTGGAGTGGTGTAATGGCATGAACGACCGGAGTACCAACAAATACGTCGAAGACCTCGATGGCTATGATTATGGTAATGGCCCACTTTCTTGCCTCCGCAGGCTGTCCAGGTTGACGCGCTTCTATCACTTCAGACAGTCCTCGACCTGGCGTTGAGGCCATCTTTGACAAATTTCAATCGTTTTTAACGCGGGCAATGTCATGTTCGAGTATCTTCAATGCTAGTGTGCCTACCTCCCCGCAGCTGCCATTGTCACTACAGGCATCCCGCTCTGCCCCGACGCAGTCTAGCTACTCAGACAGTTATGCGGGATGCCCACAGAAGCGACAAGTGGTTCTTCTCGAGGACCTTCCTAACCTCCTCCACGCACCAACACAGGCACGCTTCAAAGCTGTCCTAGAGTCTCTCTGCGTTACAAATAGCTCCTCAACCCCAGGTCCCCCCGTTGTCATCGTCATCTCAGACGCCGGGTTGCGAGCCGAGCAGCCGGACGACGAAAGCTGGGATGGAGGGGGCAGTGGACGCCGGTGGGGACGGTCGGAAATTTTGGATATCAGAAGTGTGCTAGGTCCTGAACTTCTGGCCAGTCCATACGTTACGCGGATAGGGTGCGCGTGTGATCGTTTCTACACCACAATCGAATCTTCGTCTTATTTATTTCTCCCATGACCTGTGGTATAGGTTCAATCCCATCGCGCCGACGTTGATGACGAAAGCGCTACAAGCGCTACTTGTTAAGCACTTTGGATCTCAGACTGCTGGAAAGCCACCGAAAGAGGCATTAGATGTGATCGTAGAAACGGCGAACGGGGATATTCGCAGTGCACTGATGGCACTCCAGTTCGCATGTGTCTCGTCTCTATCTGGGAAGTCCCAATCCAAAAATCCGCGGAATCGGAATGGCGGCAAAAGCGCCGTAGCGGTGTTGGAAGCGGTGACAAGACGAGAACAGAGCCTGGTGTTGTTCCACCTCATGGGGAAGATACTGTACAACAAACGTACGCATTCTAGTTGTGTTTTATGCTCGTGTACCAATAACATGCAGGTAAACATGATCCCCCAAATAGTCGTATATCAGCGAGAGAGGTTGCGAAGGAACGTGAACTGGATGAGAAGCTCGCAGACCCGCCACCGTTGCCTAGATGGCTATCCCATCATGAACGGAAAGCAAGCCGGGTCTCTGTTGAAGTGAGTGCATTACACACGCGAAATACCTGGATTAAAGTGCCCGTCGCTTTCGTTGCGCAGGCCGTTGTTGCGGATTCACCTATAGACTCGAGTCTCTTTGGACTATATATCCACCAAAACTATACGCAATTCTGCGCCGACATTGAGCAATGTGAAGGTGTTTGTGACGGTCTTAGTTGGGCGGACTGGGTCGGTGGGGTAAGTCACCTAACAGTCTTACCCCTCCGTGTTTCCAACCGTCATTTCCACTTGACTGACTTCGAACATACAGAATTTCAACACACCCTATGCATTTCCGACGATGGCCTTGTCCACTTTACATGCGCTACCGACACCCGTACCGAGGCTAGGCCAAAAATTATGCAAGCCCGCATGGTTCGACGTGCGCACGAAAGAACTGGAAGCTTGGGATGCAGTTGGTGACGTTGGTTCCTGGCTTGCACACGTTGGCATGAACCCTTTGTCGGGTGATAGTTTGGGAGAGGATGATATTACGCCCGTAGGACGCTGGACGCATGCGAACATCGCAATGGAGATGGGGGGTTGGTTAAGCGCCATGGACCAGTCCGGTTCTTCCGTGGGTGGGCTTGCGCTTCCGAGCAGTCACAGACTATTTTCGACCCTACCGTGGGCGTCCGCGTCGATGACAGCGGGCGATGCGATTGGGGAACATGAAGATATGGAGATGCATGGCGCACCTGAAGAGGATGGGGATGTCAGGGCGCTGCACCTGTCGAAAGACGAGGAAGACGATGGGAAGTGGTGGGCTGAGGTCGATGATATCGAGGACGTGGATTAGCGTAGCATCTTAGGCACATTCGATAATGACTTGAACTTGTTTATTCACTACGCGGGCACACTTGTCATCCCGGACACTTTGAAAAGCCAGAATGTCTGCTTTCCGACGACGTCTACCAACGGGTCTTAACCGTCGAGGGCCCTTGAATCACAGTGACAGCCTCTCACTGGCCTGCAGACGTGCCATCCTTTGCCAAACTGACAGCAGGGCACGCTTCAGGCCCAGGTTCCATTCCACGTCCACCGTCGACACCCCCATCAAAGGTCTTGGCGGCAATTTTCGGGTCTCGACAGTCTTCACTGCATTACTCGTATTTGGGGCGGGAGCGACGGCCCTCGGGCTGTGGGTCACTGCTCTCCCGCTGCTCCGCTCATCTTAGGCTGACCAGAGGTCGTGTCCGCGTTCATACACAGCTACCAGTTCTACAAGTCCTTTACACTATGGCCAAAGGAACTACGCGATGACCTACGCGCCGGAATCAAGGCCAGGAACCACGGTGATCTCAATCTAAGTGAACGGTACCTCACACGGTATGTATGTGTATTCAAATCTCCAGTTTTGTATCGTAGTCCGCGCGAATGAATTTACATCCGTCTGTCTTCCCAGCGCGTACCAGACAGCTCTTTCTATGCCACCCTCGATGCTATCACCATTTCCGTATCTCAAATTGTCAGGCATAGCGGCCGTACTGGCGGAAGTAAGCTCCGAGCAGAAGGCCAGAGAGGTGTTGGAGGACGTATGGAACAGGGGCGCAGACCCATCGAAGCGCTCGTCAGCGGATGACTGGGCCTCGTACGCTCCCGTCGACGAAGAACGGATACGTAGAGTTGCTGTTGCATACAAACTTGCAGAGCTCTCGCACGAGCGAGATGAAGAGGAGAAGTGGTTGGTGTGGGCAGTCGAAGAGGTGCTCAAACTTGCCGGAGCTGGGATGCAAAAGAGACCCGTAGACACCGGCGATTCGACAGACACGCAGTCACAGTCGGCACAGGTTATCCTTGCTGAACTCAAACTACCTCCGTGGATGAGCAAGGACGACCTGGGTGCACCGTTGGCTGCCCTTGGAAATGTGTATGCAAGGAAAGGAAAATTAGAGTACGCATGGAATCGTGTTCAACTCTCACTGACTCGTCAACTGAGCAGTCCGTCCGTAGGTATGCCATGCCGCTGTACTTGCAAGCCATCTCTCTCTTGTTGCCGCCCGGGATGCAGAACGTGAGCATCCAAGACCGTTGCGAAGGTATGTTGCCCCTTGGCTCTCAAATAATCCCGGTATTGACAATTCTTACTTCTTTATAGCCGCACAACTCATGAACAATCTCTCCGAGCTTATAATGCGTCGGCCGCCCACTCCAGAAATTCGGCACCAGGCTGAAGCATGGGCCCGCAAGGCCCTGGATGTCATCGAGGGTGCGGGGAAAATGCCGTTGCCCAGAAGTGGGTGGTTCGGCTACTCCGAAGATACCACTGCCCGTAGTACCTGCGACCAGGTCTTGGGCGTCGTGCTATTCAACATTGGAATGCTGCGTGAGGTGATGACTTCAGTCTTGTTTGCGAACCTCGCTAAACGGGCCTCATATTACCCACAGATGGATTCGGATAAGAAGGCTGCACGTGCTCTCTTCGAGAAGAGTGCTCAGCAGTGTGGTAGTGTCGGTATGGACGAAGGTGTGTTGCAGGCTAAAGAAGCACTGAGGAGGGTCGATCGGACGCCCTCAGGTGGTGAGACGTCGTGATGGCGGCGGACAATCCACAAAATGTCGTCCGCGGTGGAGAATTCTGCGTTCGACCTCGGTTCAACGTTCACACTGGGTCCGCAATCCCGATGTCGAAACACGGCACCCGAGATGAAACTTGGTTTTCGACATATGTATACACGTGGACACGTTGTGCTACTGGTAACCGCTGCGCAACCAGTAATTTTTCTGTTTCTACAGGCAACCCCCTGAACACAGCCCGCCAGGCATCAGGTCGGTCCGGTTAAGGATGGCTAATGAGGTTGATCTACAAGGCAGGAGTTCATATGTCCAGCCGGTCGTCGCTCGGCCAACTTGCATTCCGAGTCACCGGTCTAATTACTTCGAAATGCTACGGGGATCGTTGTCCGTCTAACCGTCAGCTCTGTCTTTCTTTTAAACCGCGAGATTTCCGATTTCTGCGTCAACCGCATCCGCCAGACCCCCAAGCGTCTCGAAGCGCCAGGTATACGGATGCCTCCCACTAGCCAGACCTTCCTCTTGCGTAACTCGTATATCATCTAAGCTTGCGCCTCTGGTTCCGATAATGTTGACACCGTGCCTGCTTATCCAAACGTTGCGAAGGCCTTCTTGCATTGATGGCAAGATGTCATGACGGAGTGAATTGGCGACGATAAGGACATGTGATTTATCGACGCGGATAGCCGGGTTGGAGGGGAGAGATGGATCTGGGCACGACCCGAGCTGTTGAAGAGCTGCCCTCAGCATCAGAGGGTCAGGTTTGTATGATCCGACTCGCTGAGCCGTCAGGATGAGCGAAAATGGAGATTCAGGGGTGACTGTTGGGTACGCCGACCCTCTGTCATATGCAGAGGAAGACAGCAGGGCGTGAGTCTTTTCAAAGCTGTCATCGTCCACATTGGACAAGACGACGAGGGCGAAGTATTTCTTGAGTTTATGCAGGGCAGCGACGGTGTCTGGAAATGGTTTCCAAGCCGCGATAGATGCGCCGAAGCGCACGGCGTCGTCATCCTCCCCTGTGACGGTAAGGCTTGACAGGGTGTCTTGAGTGACTTTCGAGGTCGAAGCTGAGTTGTCGATATCGCTTGACCCCTCTGCCACGTCAGCGGAGCGGTGCGCCATCTGCCTGAATGCCATCTCTAAAATCTTGGAGTACTTTGCAGTAGGATACCGCGTCTGCAGGTTCGCCTCCACATTCCCGTAGCGCATCACAAGCTCCTCCCTAAGCTCTCCAGGGAAGAAGGGTCCGAGGAAGTCGTAGATCCCAGTCTCCCAGTCGATCAGCGTGCCATACACATCGAAGACGAGGGCACGATGGTCAGACAATCGAGGCGTTTCACCGGATGTTTCACTGGGTGACATCGTTCGATGAGGTTATAGTTGTTATCACAGCAAGCGGAGTTGTGCATTTGCTGTGTGCAGTCACAGATCTACGGCATTCCGACCGAACCGCAATACTGCCGTGGATCTACCTACGCCCATGCGATGAAATTTATCTACGTACGGCAAACGACTGCGCGAGGATGTAAGAGTATCGTACACTGTAGCCTTCAAGCCTACAACTTCTAAATCGATGGAACGCCGTGAGGTTCACCGCACACGAGCACCCTACCCCTAAGGGTTGCAAGGTGAGGAGCCGCACATGACCCTGCAGGAACTCGTCAGTACCGGCGGAAGTGGTGGAGTCAAGGTGACAGCGTGGTAGTCAGGCTCCAAGAATCAACAGAAGCACAGGGGGGAACTTGCAGACAACTCTGATAGAATTTCCGATTGATCCATTCGTCGGCGAAAAGGTAGAAAAAGGGGAGCAACACAATAAACGTTGAGTCACTATGACGACAGTAATTCCCGTCGTTCGCGTTCACCGTGTAGGTGTGCGGGAGTCGGGAGTTCTGGCAGGCAAGATAAGCCAAAAAATTAGTGCGGTCCGAGCGTCGACGGTGTCAAGTGGTGTCGATATACACTGGCACCGGGAGTCGGTACATATGCATATTTGACAGTGCATACCTGACGTCAGAAGTCATTAGGGAGGACCGTTCGATGGGACATCACGTCCCCGTTTTTGATGGGCGCCGGATTGTCAGAACACAGGACACTGTTCGTATGATATCGGGCGGGCGGTTGCTATGCTTCGAGGTAAGTTTCCCTCCAAGCATTGACTTCGATAATGGTCGGGTGGTTGTCTTGGTAGCTTCGAGTTCGAAAATCAGGTTTTCCTACATATGACTGGCAGTGCAATTAACTGATAAACTGGCAGCAAGTCAATTTGGCGTGAGTACGATGCAATGTGCACCGGTCCGGAGTGTCTTCCTGCGTCCGACGCGCTCCCGAAAGGCCTCTCCTCCATTCTTCGTGTCAAGCGGGGATGGGAAGTGACTGCAGGGCTATGATGCCTACCCTGACATGAGCGAGCCGGGCTGGCCTGCAATTGAGTTTTAGTCCAGCTTGGCGAAAACGATTTATTTATTTTTTACTTAGGTAAATTTATGTAAAATAAAGGTTATCGCCGTGACGACCGACGCCGCATTGCACCGGATAAACTCTATTGTGAAATATATTTTTATATTTACATTTATATAAATAACCAAGTCGGACGACGTTTCGCTCTGCCATGTCTGCCCGGTGTCTGTCCTCTGGCTACTCTCCTCTGTTCACTTGGGGTCTCTTGCAGGCGTCGACGGAGACGGGCAACCTGCCCGGCCTCGACCATGTCGATGGCGACGCGTCTGCTTACTACTTCACCCTGCGGACAGGCAAACGCGACACGGTCGAGCTGCGGTCATTTCTGTACCTCGATCTGGCAAACAGCTCAGCCAAGTCCATAGCAGGTCAGACGCAGCGTAGCCGACAGCAAACCTCCCACAGGCGGAAAACCTCTGTGTTGTCACGGTCGACCAGTTGGACGTTCTGTACGTCAGAAATGAGCGTGAACACTGACTCGTACGTATTCTTGATCCATGTCGCGTACTCGCGCTGACTTGCTTGTACAGTCGACACGAAAAGCATATCGCATTCACTCCTAAACGTGTCCTCCCTCTCTCCTCAAAGCTTGCTGTCCCATCCGTGTCTCGTAAACCATCCCGAGAGTCTCTACGAAACTTACCTTCTCCGAAGCCAGCACCGTCAACGTCACTCCCGGACCCTCCAGGCGTAACTGCACCATCCGACAAGCCACCGAGCGCAAAGTCGCAGCCATCTCCTTCCCTGCGTCCTCCCTCCTCACTCGGGCCATCACACCCTCGCCCAGTACAACCAAAGCGGTGGGATTCGCGTCCGTACCTTTCGCTTGCACCCTCTACTTCCTCGTACACATCGTCTTTCCATATGTTCGTGTCGACGCCTCCCCTACCTCAACGTTCACATCGCCGCGCATCTCACTCGGTCCCCGTTGTCGAGCACGATCTATCGCTACTTTCTCCGCCCCCTTTCTCTCCTCGCTCACCGGGGTTCTCGGGTGGTGGAATGGACTTACATAAGGTCCACCACCAGCGTCGCGCATCTTCACCCGCACGTTCAGAGAGCATCACGTCGTCGGCCAGAGTTCGGAGTAGAATGCATGCATTAGCTTGTCTGGAAGGTAGAGGAAGGTTTTCATCACGAAGGCATGTGCGGGGGCGCTATCGCGGGAAAAGCAACTTCATAAGTATGAGCGATGGCGAAGACAGCGACGAGGAGGGCAATGGCCAGAGGAAACGACCAGTTACAACGGTCTCTCGTGAGGGAGAGGAAATGCGACATGCACCCACCATATGTGTTGAGGATGTGGGCTCGATGGGAGATGTTGAGGACGAGGGAGGCCAGGAGGGGAAGTGCACTCCCAATTCACGTCTCTTCGTGAGCGACCCAGAACAGCCTCGACCAGATGATGATCGGCACGCCCGGGAACGACCCTCACTCTCCCCTGCACGATCTGCGCCAAAATTCTTAACTGGGTCCACGTTGGCTTCCGCGTCGGTAGGCAGTTCGTCACTTCCGGCTACTTCACCCTTGACTTCAACCATGTCCTCATCCGCGAGCAATGTTTCTGGATCTCCTCTTACCACAGATATAACTGCTACGTCTCGTGGGCGCAAACGTCGGAGTACGATAGAATCGTGGTTCCCTCTGCGCAGTTTCATCGATCTAAAGGCTGATTCCGACGAGCGTATCGTGTCTTCGTGGAAGTGGAGAAGTTTCATCGAGATCGGCGTTGCCTCCTTGTAATCTCACAGCATGGTATGATTCCCCCCGCAAGAGTCCGCATGCTATATGGCCATCCTATTCTCTTCGCATATACTGGGTACACGGGATGTATCCAATTTTTCTCCCCCTTGCGATTTTCCTTAGACGCTTCTAATTGTTGCATTATACTCCTTACTCTCCCGAAAATCTAGCTCTAGATCCAAAGTTGCATGCTAATTTTTTTTCTCTTAGTACCTTCACTCGCACCGCTCTTATTCCCCTTTTACCCTTTACATTCGATCTCCAGCATTCGATGCTATAAACTCTAATATGTCCCGTTCCACTTTCCTCGTGACACAATCGTACAGAAACTAAGCAATAAAGATACATAGAAGACTGTAATAGTAGTGGTAACTTGACCTTTACAGCAGCTTTTTCTTTCTTTTTTTTTGTTTCCGATACCAAGGGGACAAACTATGGCTCATGTAACGCTTTGTATCACTTCGATCATATTCATGACGTGCAAGAGGCCGGAACCCCACGTCCTTCCCAGTCATCCGACGTCGATGGACACTTGGGGTTGCCACACTTCCGGCGTGTACGGCGATCACTTCACCGAGGCCGGTCTTAGATCTCTCACTTGCACTCAGCCGGACTGCAGCTTCGACGACCAAGTATCGTAGGCCTGCTTCCCCTAGGGCATCCCATTATTTGTAGCCACTCATAATTCGTATTTACTGAGGTCCTAAATCCTAATCCGAGGGCGGGAGCCGACAACGGCTTGCTATGTAAATTTGATGTATGAACACAAAGGCTGCGTAGCTCACGAGCGTCGATCTTCATGAATGCTGTGGTTTCCTTTCAACTAACTCTATACTACTAACCGGTGCTGGCCAACGGCGGGTTGATCTGATCCAGTGGCTGTTGCGAACTGTACGAAGATCCCGGCGATAGGACAGGAACCGATTTCCCTCCTGCAGAGAGCGTGACGACGGGGTAAGTTAGGGTGCATTAATTCGATGGTTTGGTAGCTGGCGATTAATGTTCGAAAAGATAAAAGGAGCGGCTGTCTCCCTTTGACGATTAAGTTTGCTTGGGGAACTAGCAGCTTGCCATCTCAGCGTCGGACGGGAGCATGACATAGAAAATGGCGTTACCTGTAACGTTTGGTCCATGTCGAAACTTTTCCTCACTTCAATTCAGCGGATTTCTCGGGGGTGAACTTCAACGGAATTATGGTTTAGTCACGAAGCCTAGGACAAGAGACGGATACCTACCCCCACAAAAACAATAACTATAAACCACGAGATCGGAGTGCCTCATGCGCATTCTGGCTGGTATGAAGCCAATACCAGTGAAGCAACGCAAGAATCGCGAAAATAATGTCGTGCATGGGCCTGTCCCCCGCTCGGTCAGCCAGGTAATGAAGGGAGTCGTACAAGTTCCTCTTCTCCCATCTTATACGACGAGGACGAAGAGGCGGTGACGCTTCAGGCGCCCATATCCCGCTCTCCTACATCACACCGCAAGGAAAGAGATTGGGACATGTAATGCCATCGGGCAGTGGTCCGAGGCATAGCCAGTACGGTGATAACGCGTGAAGCACTGATGGTGATAATCCCTCGCCAAGCGGACTCGTATCGTGAATGCGTCGCATCCCGAGAAAGTACTACCCAGTACATGGCGAGAGTCGGGTTGATTCCGCTTCATTGAAGATTTGTTCAACGTGCAACATTCGAATTTTGACAGAGGAGTAGTCGCATGTGACGATCGTATGCAAGTCCCGACGCTCAAATTGTAGTTACCGGCGGAGATGTCCGCTTCCGAAGCGGAGAGCAAAGTCGAGGAGACGGTGCAGCGACTCGTGCTGTGATACGTAGATTCCAGGACGCGTAAGCAGTCCTGGTCTGGGTGAAGATTTCATGTCAATCAATATCAGAATACTGATCTGCTTTGACATCGTTTATCATGTTTTACCGTACTGAGGGTGAGAGACATGAGTCGGGGGTGCAGGAGACGTCAGAAGGGTATACGAAGTTACACTTGCCGGCAACCATGCAAGAAGGCATCCTCGAAGGCCGAGCTCCGGGCAGCAGTCAACGGGTGGAGTGGACGACAGGTTACAAATCAGCGCGAGTAATGAATTCTCACAATAGTCTAACCAGAGCCCGGTTAGGTCTCTCCCGCCGGGGCCCAGACCGTCTAGAGGAACTAGTCGTGCCCCAAACCTCTGGTGTGGAGTGATGAGCGTGACGTGGAACGGTTGCTCAAAACACGCAGTGCACGTACTAAGCACCGGATGGATGAGCGGTGTACGTCTGATCCTTGATCCGCCATTTCAGTACCTTCACGGCAGGGCCAACTTGGAATTCGTGTTCGTCCGCATGTGAGACTTGTAACTTGCTTAGCAGGATTTTTTTTGGGTGCTGGCAGTTTGTGTTGATTCGTCCACCCCAGATCCAATTCCATACGTAAGGGAACTCGTAAACAACGGCACTAAGGAAAACAAGTCCATTGCTTCACGTTTACTAGACTGTATCCAACATCTTGGAATTTGTTTTGTGGAGAATACGGAATAGATGAACGGATGCGTAGCGGACTTTCGACGGGTCAATAATACGTTGGCGAGCTCTCCAAGAAGGTAAGAACCTCCCGACAGGGAACCCACCGTTGACAGGGGGTTCCAACACTGCTTTGTCCCGTAGCAGCTGCACTGTTTCCAATCGCATCCGGAACGAGGCCGATGCTCATCATGCAAGTTCGATAAGGCGCGGTAGGAAGACGGTGATTACTTTCGTCTCTACGCTTTATTCAACTTCTGAAACGCTGCGTTGATTCACTCTTCTTAAGATAAATACCGGTACGACTGATGCCACCGATCAGGGAGCGATTGCAATCAGCTTCTTTGAGGCCTCGTGTCCAAGGAGTAAGACCGTGAACGGTTGTTTCAGGTGAACAAATCAAGGTTAGGTCCGTCGACGGCCCGGGGATTTATGGATGCTTCTCATGGTTCGAAGGCTGCAGACTCACCGGTATGATGATATCCCTGCCCAGTCAGAACTGCTCCGTCGACCAGTGCGCAATAATCTGCAAGTGCTAGACGGAAAATGACGAAAGAACCATCATCCGCACCCACAGAAAGGACAGGTGGGATCGAGACCAGGAGCGACGATATTGAGAAGCCGTCTCTTCTGATTCGAAACTTCTCAAGAGGCTGATGGCCCGGTGTATCATCAGGCAGTTGCACGGCCGATCCCCGCGATTATTTGCATTCTCGAAGGGACGCGTGCCTGGCTTGACCTTGCGGCAAGCTGGAAGAGTTCGTCGACGGTGGTATTTGTGGATTTCCGGTCTTCGCCACTCAACTGTATGTTGTACATCTTACCGAAGGACGGTATGTTAATAACGGATTCGAGCGATTCGTGGGTTTTTTTTCTCATGAATTCTGGTCTGTTTGCAGAGGTCAGTCGTTCACCTGACTTTTTAGAAGCAGCGAGTGGTGCGTAGGACGGCATGTTCTCGGAAGGCCGTCGGATCGCGCCTCTGGTGGCGACGAGATTGACGTTATAGTTCTCGTTCTCTTGGGTGACACTACGCCCACTCAGCATGAACGACGAACCTCCTTGTGTACCCGTTGGAGGTTGTCCGGCTGGGTCGTTTCGATAGACTTGACAACTTCTCGTCTAAAAATGACATCTTGGAACATTGGCTTATCAGCGCTACCGCACGACGGATGTGACAACAGACACATACCTGCTCGTTAATCACAAACCGTGGATGGGAATGTCGACCGTCTTACCGTCACCATCATAAGATCAGTTGAAGGTAGCATTCATGCGCGATGGGTAGGACACGAGAGTATTATGGCTAGCGTGAAGTAGCTCAATACGACGCCCGAATAATAAATAGTAGTGAGAAGCCAGACTATGTCCTGTATATCTGCTCTCGCAATTTCCAAGGAGAATCGTACCATCCAATCTTTTCCAACACAACGTATTGAATTACGCGATGTGGCTTCGAAAGCTCGGATTCAACCAACTTTCCGTGCCGGTCGGTAATTTTAAGGATCTGTCGGAGAGGATGAGAGGTAGAGAGGCCAGTCCCGCATCAACAACCCGTGCAGAGAGAGTAAAACGGGAGCTTACTTGAGTAGTGTCAAACTTGGCCAGCGCCTGAATAACCAGGCGGTGTCCCACTTTCGGATCTTGTTCCGCAAGGTATATCTCAGCAGCCCGAATCGACACGATAGTAACGGGAGGGACGTTATGTGTTTGTTCTGAGGAGTTACGTCGTAGGAGACGCATTCCAAAGGAGCGTAAACGCGTCATAAAGGCTACCCTTTCGTCAGAACCATCTGCAGCACGGCGAAAAATCCTGAACGAGCCTCACTAGGGTCGGGGGTATAGAGAATTGGGTCAGATGTGTCGCTGGTGATGTCCCAAAACCACTTATGGCCCTTTTCGCGTCGTCGCATGAGATGCAGTGCTTTTGATTGGAACTCCCCAACCGTAAGCGACTTTACGACCTCCTCATTCTGACTGAATCACAATTCAAGGTCGTGAATTTCGACGCACACCGGTTCCACGTACCGTGCAATAGCAACATGCGTCTGGCGGTACGTCTCTAACGCTATTTTTCTCAACGGGCCAAGCCACGAACTGGGGTCGCGCGACTGAACGTTCTTCAGTTTGTGCCATGTGACAGGGCGAAACCTCAGTTGGACGTTTTTGAGTCCAGGAAAAGCATTGGCCCTTGCAATAGTGAACATGCTGAAACAAGAGATTGACCGGTCAGCAGCTCCACATAGACGAGAAGAGCATCATCATGGGATCTGGCGCACCTATACGTATTTTTGAGCCAATTATTCACATTGTGTTTGAGAGCAAACACCAAGTCCTTGGCTTTGAACGGTCGTCGCGTGCCGGTGCCATTCCACATCGACCGTATGTCATACGGAATTTGGACATCTACATTTTCCGCACTGTCAGATATGAACAGGGAATTGGTACGATAGACGTGTTACCGAAGCTCGCCATGGGTGAACCCCATATGTCCGTGGAAGGGTAAGCAGTGGGCATACGTCGCATTCGGTCCAGGGCTTTCAGTTCTTCCTCAAGGTCGTCCGCACCGGTCTTACTCTTCTTCGGGGCGCTTTCCTTGGACTTGGGCTGCACCGGTGCCGCCTTACTTCGGGAGGACGAAGAAGGCTTGGGCTTGGGCTGCTGCGCCAGTGCAGTGCTATATGTGCGACAACCAGCGATTATGCATGGCCATGCATGGACATACAACGCTCTCGACTTGCACGCTATCCGCGTCGCTGCCATGCTCGCGGCTGTCCCAGGCTGGATGTGCGATTTTATACAAGGACCCCCCAATTTGGCAAGTCGGCCGGAGCGCCACGCAGTACTCTCGGCAATTCCCTTGCACACGGCGGGATATAAAAGTCCGACGTCTCCCGGCCAAACTTTCCCTGCTGTTTCTGACGAAGACCCAAATCATGCCTGTGAGTTGTCCTTCACTCCACTCAGTCGCGCGTGTCCACTGACAGCCAGTTCACAGCGCTCCTCACGCTCACGCCCTGCTCCTGCTAAACCGGCGCATGCCCCGTCTCAGCAGACTCGCGGTGCACATACCGCCGCGATGCCTCCTCCGTCTGCGAGCTATGGCAATCCTGCGCACGCACCCGCTCCGCACACTGCCGCTGCCCCACAGACCAAGGAACCGGGCTTATTTTCCCAAATGGCTGCCACGGCTGGCGGTGTAGCTGTTGGTTCTACGATCGGCCATGGCCTGTCGTCCATGCTCTTTGGCGGGTCTAGTTCCCATGCGGCTGCCCCTGCTGAGCAGCCTGCGCCGGCCCAGCAGCAAACCTACAACAGGGGTCCCTCGTGTGAAGCCCATGCAAAGGAGTTCACGCAGTGCTTGGAGAAGGCGGACCTACAGAGTTGCTCATGGTACCTGGAGCAGCTCAAAGCTGTGAGTTGGTTATCCTGGAACTATTTTCAACTGAGTGCTTACCAAGTAAAAGTGCCAAGCAGCAGCAGCACCTTACTAGAGGGTGCCACGTAGGTTCGAGATGTACCCGATTGCAATGGGATCAGATGCTTTATAAACTCCATCCGTCTCCGCTCAGCTTCATATTTTTTTTGTTCAGCTTTGGTGCTCGTAAAATGATACCTCGCAGACGTTGGATTGAAGTTAACGGATCAATTATTTGAATGTTCCTCCAAGCCTTAACAACGAGTGATGATCAAAATTTTTACATATAGAACACGGCCGTTACCCAAGTCTCTAGATAAGATAGCACAGGTGACAGTAACCGCGAACCAAGCGCGGACCATAGTATAATGAAGGCGATCGTGAATCCGAAGATGAACAACTGATGATGGTGACGCGTAATTTGTGTTATGTTTGGTTAATACTTCCGCTTTGCTCCAAGGATTGATACATTGCACGCGTCGCACCGTGCAGTGGGACGTAGATGAGTGAATTCAAGAAATTGCCCAACGCATTTCATCAGGATATGGGGGCTGGGCGGAAGGACATGATCTCCTGGTACAGTAGCTCCTTGAGTTGTTCTCGACTGATGTCGTCCTTGTGTACTAATGACGATGGCGACGGGTTGGTCAGCAGCGGCAACTACCTAGTAGACCAACACTTACAGTCAAATTCGAAGAACTCAGGGTCAAGCGGCGGAGCAACTGGTTCATCGTCGGGATCATGCTGTGGCAACGTTGAGAACTGTGAGTGGGCAAGAATAAACTACGCACGTATGCTTCCAGATAAGGATGCTCTAGAGCCTCCTCGACCGTTAGCCGTTTCTTTGGATCGAACGTCTGAGCAGCGGAACAAGTTTAGATATGTGCGTCGAGATTCGAATTGAAACTGACCAAAGTCTTTGTTAAGAAGTCGATTGCCAGTGGATTGGCATTGGGGAACAGTTGCGCAAAGGGCTTACGCTTGCGGAATGGCAATGCTCGAATGTAATCCCGGGATCGTCGCGTCGTGATGGCATAGAACTCATCCAACGTTGGCGTACCCAGCACATCGAGGATGAGCGACAATTGATGGTGATAATCACGTCCAGGGAAGAGTGGTTTTCCCGAAAGCATCTCCGCCAAAATACATCCGACCGACCAAACGTCAATTGCCTTGGTATACTGCTTGAACGTAAGCATGATTTCCGGGGCCCGGTACCACCGAGTAGCGACGTATTCGGTCATAAAACCCGTCTCCGTTCCAGATGGTTCTGCCGTCCTCACTGACCGCGCAAGTCCAAAGTCACAGACCTTGAGGTCGCAGTTGGCATTGAGGAGAAGATTCGATGGTTTGAGATCGCGATGAATCACGTCGGCAGAGTGTAACGCCTTGAGAGCGCGCAATGTCTGATAGACAAAGTACTGCGCGTGGTCGTCGGAGAGATCCTGTGTCCTGATAACGCGGTGCATGTCGGTCTCCATGAGTTCCTGAATTACTATGAAAACCGGTAGTATCAGAACAGACCACGATTGTGCCAGAGTCGTAACGCGTACAATAAACTTCCTTGAAAGCCTCTAGTGAAGGGGGTTTGATGATATCCAGGATTGAAATGATCTAGACTGGAAGTGAGCATTTGCCACCTGAGATCTGCCTCAGGTCGGACTCACGTTCTCGCTCACGCCAGCCTCGCTCAAAAACTTTAACAGCTTGAGTTCTCGCAGTGTTCGCAGGCAGAACATCGAATGATCAAACGGGGCGATTTTTTTAATGGCGACCTTACGCCCACTCGGACGGTGTATTGCAGAACATACGATGCCATATGCACCCTCCCCGACGACGTCTAGTACCTGGTACTGGGTGCCTGTATGACACGAATGGTCTTACTTGGATTGCCTGACCCTGTGAGAGAGAGCTACTCACCAACGTTGAATCTCACTTTACGAGGTGCTGCCTGAGCGTGGCTGCGAGACTTGGACTGGGCAGCTGTTTGTTGGGAATCCGTCATGGCTGGCGTATCGACGACGAAGAGGAAAAAGCAGGAAAACAAGAAAAACAAACGATTCCGATTATATGGCTGCGCAGCTTTGTCGACTTATTGTTCGAACAAGGACAACGATGTCTTTAAAAGGAAATATCTCATTGATTGTCTTTGAGTTTCATGGAAAAATTTACTTTGGCGGTAACGATGACCATATAAGGAATGCTGATACAGGAAATCTAAACCAAAATGCCAACGAGACGTTTCATGATCCCATGCATCTTCGATGTATTGGCAGAGAGCTTCAAGATATCCGAGCTCGCCGACATGGCCTTCCGACGGAGATTACACCCCGAAAATCATTGGCTCCAAGGTATGTTTGACGGCATCAAAACGCTGTTGCTGGGGCAGCAGCTTCCTGACGGCAACCGACCATACAGCCACCCATCCCTTTCTCTAGAGAAGACCTTATCGCTATAACAACGATAGCCTAGAAAATCATTAGCAATAGATGCATTAACGATAAATATAATACACTTGACATGTGCGCACGTAGTCTAGAAATCCAAGTAGTCCTTGCCCGTTCCCCAAGCCTGCCCCGTTCCACCGTACGGATCCTCGGGAACAGCCCCCTCAGCGTCTTTGAACGAGAATTCGCGTTTGAATTTTGCCTCGAGGGTAGATAGCGTTGCGATAAGTTTCGTACACGCCTGCTCCAGAATAGCTTGGGGAGTTATAGAACCGTCCGTTTGGATCTTAAGGACAAAATATGGATGTAATGGGTGAGGCACCTTGTATCCGGCAAACAGGACTTGCGGCATGGAGAGGACCTGGCTGTTGGAGGTAGAAACGATGGTATCAGCCACACAAGCTGACGAAGGGACACGAAGTGGGCCAATTCGTAACTCGATACGTACGCCCTCAGCATGTTCGCCAGCGTATGATCCTGCTTGACAATCTTGAACGTAGCTGCGTTGGGGATCTTCGTATCTTCGGTGACTTCAACACTGCGGAAACCCTTATACGAACTCGACGGGTTAATGTATTGGACACCCACGGCTTTTCTCCATCGTCCAGAACGAATAACTCGAAACGATTTGGAGCATTCATCGTTGCAGTCTAACCGGATCCCCACTAGAACTACGAATAGGAGTCAATTATAAGTCAGGCGGTGGCCACATGAATCGAAAAAGCTTCGTTAGACAGATCGTCGTCGGCGAGCCCGCAGTCACGAACAGCTCACATACATTTTTTGGCCGTGCGGTAGTTGGTGTGGCGCGAACCGAGATTTCAAACTCCGAAGAAAGCGCAACGACCATCCCGCAGAGGTTAACGGCAAGGTCCCCCCGACTCATCGACACCTCCTCAAGGTCAGTCCATGCCCAATATTCATGCCCCTGCCATCCAAAGAAGCGGGAATTACTTTGGAGGATGTCCAGAGTTGAACCGAACGGGTGGTCTGGGCAGGTCACGGTGGATGGCAGGGACACGAAGCGGATTACGCAGTTAGGTGGTGGTATACTGACTGACTTTGCAGAAAATGCCAACTCGTTTCTCGAAGACTCGTAAACATCGTGGCCACGTCTCTGCGGGTCATGGACGCGTTGGGAAGCATCGCAAACACCCCGGTGGTCGTGGTCTCGCTGGTGGTATGCACCACCACCGGTGCGTTACAATTGCTACGGTACCGTCACCTGTATCGTGGCTCTAACTGCATGCGTCGACCTGTAGGACCAACTTCGACAAGTACCATCCTGGTTACTTTGGTAAAGTCGGTATGCGCCATTACCATCTGACGCGCAATGCGTCCTGGCGACCGATCATCAACGTTGATAAACTATGGACACTCGTGCCGGAGGAGGAAAAGCAGGGTCTGACGGAGGACTCGGAAATTGTACCGGTGATTGACACCCTCCGACATGGATACGGAAAAGTACTGGGCAACGGACAGTGAGTCGCTTTCTGAGGGCTACGATAGTATGTAGCCCAATTCGCCGCCTTTTTTTTCCTACAGGCTACCCAAATTACCGTTCATCGTCAAGGCACGGTTTGTTTCGAAAAGAGCCGAGTGAGTGCTTTCGTACTAGTTCGAATGATTTGCTTATCTGGACGTAACAGGGATAAAATCAAGGAAGCTGGTGGGGTAGTGAAGCTGATTGCATAGGTCGTTCCTTCGTTCCTCTCTTTTTCTTTACGCTGTATATGCCATGCAACCACGCAAATACGCATGATATGATTAGCACTGGGTGGTGTTGATTACGTGATCCGATGACATGACATACAGTATGAGTTGGGTCGCTTTTGAGTGTTACGGTGGTGGTGAATGTCCTCCGTGTCAGCCTGGTGCACGTACTCTCCCTTTGCCCCGATCACAACGTCGTTTCTCCGTGGCTGACCTGCCTTGTAGACAACAATCAGTACTCGACGTGGAACCGCACACGTCGTCTACAAGCACCCCCGTTTCTTGCACGCACAGACACCCGCACCTCCCGTACAGCTACCGCAATGGCCCGGACGGGGACGCGAGACGCTGTCGCAATCAACATGGGTGCTCCTGAAAGGGACTCGAAACAAGACACACTCTTCGGGCCTAACATCGGCGTCGTTAACACCACGCTCCCTTGGGCACAAACTGTCACAAAGCAGACCCCCGAGGACAGCTTATCTCCTGAAATCATCAAGGCCTGGATTGCTAAGAGCAAACTGGTAGGGTTCCATGCACTGCCCGAATTCGAATCTCATCTCTCAACCAGCCCTCGCAACCGACCACGACGCTACAGGCGCTCGTCAACCTCAAGCGTCCTACCCTCCGTCTAGTTCCCTTGGAGACCTCCCCAGACGACGATCCGAGTCACGCTGAATTTCATGATCATCACGGCCTCGAGTTCGAATATGACTGCGACGCACCCAAGTGCCGAATCAAAGTCAACGTAATCCTCCCCGCCGATCACCCACTTTCAGAAAACGTCGATAGTCGGGGTTTCTCATCTATTCCTGTGTACGAAAGTGTGCTCGATGGTGGCTTCGGGAACGTTTTGAAACTGAACGAAGGTGCTACTCTTGAGTTGGGCCGTTTCGAACAGACCTCTCGGAACGACCAGCCTTCTACCTCTGCCCAACCTGTGGCATCTGTTCCTCCCAATCCAGCTGAGACAACGGAATCAAGTTCCAGCGATAGTACAGACAGACCCAAGAAACGTTTCTCGGCTTTCCAGTTCCACAAGCGTGCTACCAGCAGGTCGGCCTCTGGTCCCGCACTAGCAGTCGTAGATGCCGACCACACGGAGTCGCCCGAGAATGAGAGACAAAGTCGTGCTAATGAGGACATGAAGGATGGTGTACGAGTCACTATTCGACTCTCCGCCTTAGACGCGGACGGGATTGATACCGCTGTCGCCAACGAGCAGATAACCTACCTTCACATTGTTCGTCTGGGTGCCCCACCGCCGGATGGAGAAGACGATACTCGCCCGTGGGTTGTGAGAGTGGTCAAGCGGGAAGCCATCGTTAGTTTCATGTCTGTTACTGCGTCTGGATTACCGTAGCACTGACATCGCTGAACGACAGATTGGCCATTATGTATTCCAGCTTCACGAGATTTATGGTTTATCATCTGGGTCCTCCGCACCCAAAGCGCGAACTTCATCGCCGACCGCGGATGCTCATACTTACCCACCGACTTCAGCCACCACATCCCCTGCTCACGAGGAGCTCTCTTCCGAGTGTCTTCTTTGTCTCTCGGCTGCTCGCGAGGTCATCCTCCTTCCATGTCGCCACCTCGTTGCCTGCAAGGAATGTGCCATCAACATGGTCGAATTTGGCGCAGGTGGGACCATCGTGCACAACGACGACGCTACCAACCACAGTCCGGCTACTAACTCGAATGGCGGGGAGTCTGTTCCAACCGCGGCTGCGGCGGCGACCTCTGTTCCTGCTAGTGCCCCAAGTTCAGTGCCCCCTAATCCTCGTAGAAAACGTAAAGCGAAAGGGTGGTTCTGCCCCGTTTGTCGTCAGCGTCAGTACAGAGTACTGCCTCCTAAATAAGATCATACTTGCTGACCTTCAGACGCCTTCTGCAGCATATACGTCCCTTCTCCGTATATCTACAACGCCGCCCACCAAGGATATTTCCGATGACGACAATCAGTCAACAGATCACGAGGACGGCGACGGCAGCGACGTCGAACATGAAGACGAACACGATCGCGCTCCCAGTAATGACCCCCTCTCTTCTGGGAACGCAGTACCTCTTCCTGCGAGAGGCGGGGTACTGAACACCCTGCGTTCCAGCTTACGCAGGAACGTGCGTAACGACGAGACTCTTCCGCCGGACATCGAGCGCACAGGGGACCTTCGTGCTGCGGCAGCGTAATCCGTGGACTCTTAATGTTGATATTTACGTGCGAGTGCGAGAACAATATATGTGTGCTGTACTGTGGATTAGTTGTATGCTTTATCACCTTGTTCCATCCTCCTATGTACTCTGCTATATCTGTACCAGTCTTACCCGCCACTACCGTCCTTCCGTAGGTAATTGTGACTCTTGTCTTTGTACCAGCCTATGTATGCGCAAAATGCTCGTTGTATTGACGAGTGTATGGAAAGCAAGACTATCACGCTCTCAAAATCGAAGGATTATTAATCCTTCGGCGGAGTGCTTACTGAATCTGGTAATTACACACGGAAGGACCCTGGACACCGCGCATTTGTAACTATCTGCACCTCGATGCACAATCTCAACGAAATTAGGAATAACAATGAGACGAATCTGAAGAGGTATATTATGCCAGCTAGTGTACTTTGATGATACTGCAGTAACTCTGTTCGTGGAATTTGATAGAGAGTAGTGTGAAAACCCGCTTTTTGGTAACTTTTGGCTTGGACCCAGGAGATCCACGGGAGGATTGAACTTGTAAATTTCAGAATGGCTGCAACGCATCTGAGTGAATATTCACAACTCATTAGATGAGTGAATCAGAAAAACCCGATAATATTCAAGTTGCCATTCTGCCTGAGTGTAACACACCAATTTAGGGTGTCACACGCGTCCAATGATCTAAACTCCGTGCAGGCACGGTAACTCGCGAGGTATGCTTATCGAGGCGTGACACACTCACTTCAGCATATTTTATTGAGCTTCTTGCATTCATTTGTACCCAAGACCTGTCTCTATCAGATTCATGAAGATGTAGTACACCCATTCCAGGTTTTATGGATTGTACATTGCCTTTTTCAAGATGGCCATTCTTCAACCGTGAGAAAAGGCTGGACAGGGTGCTTGACGTCAGCAAAAGTCCTTCGAAATCGTCCCTCACCCCATACCGTCCCAGTACTATCAAAAGATGGGCTTCCAGTAGTTATATCATTTTGTACATCACTCGTCTTGAATCAATCCTTCATGTTCTGTATGCGAGTGTCCACCCAGCCAACACCAGTCGGACTATGTGGACTCTGAATATGGCTGGCATTGCTGGGTGTGACAACCCGTGAGAAAATTTTGCATCCGGTGTGAATTTTGACCCCTTCAGTTTGCAATGCTTCGGCCACACTCGATTCATCATCATTGGCGAAAAAATTTGGGGAAAATGTAGCTGAGACCTTATTCTACCTATATATGAAATATGAAATATAACTGTGGAGTTGTTGTGAAGTTATTCAAGATCTCACAAAAGTTTTGCATCTGGGACGTGTCGAATGATAGTAGGTATGTAGTTACAAATGCGCGGTGTTCGGGGTCCTTCCGTGTGTAATTACCAGATTCAGTAAGCACTCCGCCGAAGGATTAATAATCCTTCGATTTTGAGAGCGTGATAGTCTTGCTTTCCATACGAGTGTAGTCGTTCATGTTGACAAGTCTACAGATAATACATCTACGGATGTCATGGATGGTAGTACAGTGGTCCCCATAAGAAAGCTGGTGCATAATAACGAAAATTTACTACTACTGCCCCGCCTAAAACCTTGAAGAACCAGACTGCAGCGACGTTCCCGAAGTGTCCAAGGTCCACAGTTCGCACAGTCGTCGGCACATAGTCTTGAAAGCAGACACCGAACCCTTCTCCTGCACTAATACCACTGCACAGGAGTAGTCCCGTTCAGCAGCACTGGTAGCCCGGGACCTTGGGTGCGGAGGTGTAAAAGACGTCAATTTGGGCCATAGAACATCGCCAAAGGGCCTTCCCACTTCCGTACAGACATCGTTAAGAGGGTGAGGAGACGATGATAACGACTCATGCGGCATCTGTAATGCGTTTGGCGACAACGAGATCTCGACCCTGAACCGGATGTACTTTTGTACAACTGCGCTGCCTGAGCATTTCACGCCGACACTCATTCGGCATTGCACGATGCTAGTTATGCCACAGCCTTGTCTTCGTGGTGACGATTCCGGCGGACCCACAGTGACGCCGAGTCGTTCCAGGGCCAGGATCGTCCTGTTGCGTGTCGCACAGAATGACGCAGTCGAGTAGAGTACGTACGTGTGTGGTTTCCGGTTAAAAAGGTGGGAAAGCCAACTCCTAACTTCGCCAACCGGAGAGGAGAGATTGCTCGAGGTGCCAGGCGAACCAGTATGAGGACAGAACACAGTCTTGGTGGGTCTAAGAGTAGTCGGACTCGAATCTGTGGTGGAGTTTGGTTGTGACGAATAGAAAGGCGGGTTCAATTTGGGTGAGACCTCGCCGGACCTACTCGTTACTTTCCGCGCCACGTACTTGCTATCCTGATCGCGAGGACGGAACGCCGTTTGATCAGTCGACTGTGCGAAAAACTCGGTGGAAAGCTGGCTCTGATCAGCGCCGCCTTCGTACACAACATGCACCTTATCCTCCCGAGCCCACCCGTCGTTAGCTGCCTCGTGACGAGAGCGTGCTGGAAGCTGTAAAGGTGAATCAGCGGAGGTATGTGTATCTTCTTCAGGGAAGATGGTGCATTGCGAATCTTCGCCGTCAACGGAACATACGGGCAGTAGACGGTTACGAGGTGTGCCAGAAAGAGACGAGGATGTAAAAACCTTGTTGTTCACGTCCAAGCTGGTCAGGGTCGCCGTACAAGTGCGGGTAATGTTTGAGCTCGAACCCGGTTGTACAGACTTTGGTAGAAGGCGTTGCGCGCTTGATATTGATGGAAATATTTCGGTACCGCACATGGTTCGTGATACTTGCTGATTATGGTCGATACAATCCTGTTCGATATGGTCGGAGTGTAAGGACACTGAACATGTTTGATTGGGGACTCTCGTGGGCACGTCCGAAGGGTCACCGGCGGCACGTCCAGCTCGTAGGCTTTTGCGGCGGGTTGGTTGGAAGGCTAACATCGATGATGAGGAACGGGACATCCTACGTAATCGCACTGGAGAGGGAGGACTGGTGATGTAGAAGCGGTTCAAGTGCAGAAGGTGCCTCGAGAGACGGAGTGGGTGGTAATGGTGTCTGCGAACGCGATAGGTGAGTATCGTGGCTAGTCAGCTGGTGCATCTCCAGGTGTTGGGCTTGTACATTGACTTGGTTCCGTTTTGTAAGAGAGGGTGACCAATAGTGTTTCGTAACAACTTTTCCTTGCATTGGTGGCTTCGACCCTTCTACTGCGAGCGTGAGCCCATGATCCCGGACCATCTGTTCATGGCGTTTCTGCAAAAGAACGTAAATCGCTTTGGCCAGGATACCTTGACCGTGTGGTCTCAAGAGTTCTGCCATGATAACCTGATCGTTTCCATATCTCCCCAACAAGACACGTAAAGATTCCAGGAGATCTTCGTCCATATGCGCTCGGAAGCAAGTAACTGCGCTAGATCATGCACCAAAGGTGCGGGTACATAAAGTACGCCGGGGATCGGCCTATTAAACCAAGGATGAGCCATGATTTGAGGGATCTAGGAAGTTCGATTAGAATGAAGAAAGTAATAGTAGCAAAACTAACGGTTATCCTCCTTCGGACGTCGACAATAAGCATCCGGGTCAAGAGATCCTTCGCCAGAGGATCTACGTATGCTGGTATTTCGTACTTGCCTCCCCTGACCTTGGCCAGCAACGTTCGCACGTCTTTGTCGTCGAAAGGGAGCCTTCCCGTGAGGAGAGCGAAGAGAATGACACCGCAACTCCAAATATCGGTGGCACTCCCTGCGTACTTGAATCCGTTGATAATTTCGGGGCTGGCGTAGTGAGGGCTTCCGCAGCTTGTTTCTAGACGCAACGGTGGTGGGGCAAAAGCGGCCATGCCCCAGTCAGCGATCTTGATGAGTGGGGGGTTCAGAGAGTGAATCAGGATATTTTCTGGTTTGAGGTCGCGATGGACGATGGAGAGGGAGTGCGCGTAGTTGAGACCATACACGATTTGCTTAAAGATTGCCAAAGCCTCGAGAGGGGGGAGTCTACCACGGTTGACGAGGAAATCGAATAGTTCGCCCCCTTGGACGTATTCTAGTACAAGATAGAGTTCGTTTTCACCCTGGAATACGTCGTAGATGCGGAGGATGTTTGGGTGGTTCATAAGCTTCATGACGACGATCTCCCTATCGATGTTGAGACGCTGTTTCTCCGACTTTAGCCCCGGATGGGTGTCTAGGGGCAGAATGGGAATGATCTTGACAGCAGCGAGCTGGCCGGTCTGACGGTGCTTCGCGATGCGTACTCGGCTGCTGGCCCCTCTGCCTATGCACTCGCCGACGATCCACTGACCGACATAGACTGGGTCCTCTGGGAAGTCAAATGCGCCGAGACCAGCGGCAGCCTTTTCCTTTTGCCAGCGGGTGCCCAGGTGAGCTGTGTACAAGATGGGCGGTACTTTGGGCGGTGCGTCGATGGTGGTGGTAGGTGGTGGTCATGGAGTGTTGGGGGGTGGATGACATCGAATGATCGACTTGTCATGACTACCGTCGACTGAGGCTGCGCGTTCAAAGTTTTCCATCCAATCCTCACACATCGACCGAGACATGCTGGCAACGTATGCCCTGGCGTTCAGCGTGTCTCTCGCCGCCGTCGTCTCTGGCTATTCTTTCACCTTCACTAGCGAACCACAACAATGCGCGAACCTCTCCCTCAGCATCACCGGCGCTGGCACCCCACCCTACACCGTCCTCATCATCCCTTATGGCCCATCACCCCTCCCGAACAACATAGAAGCACGCACGATTGTGCACCAGCCGTTCCCTGATAACTCTTCCAGCGTTAGCTTTCAGCTCAAGTATCCGTCTACCTCCCAGTTCGTCGCGGTGGTAGGTGTTTACCAGGCGTCGCTTCGTTGCGTGCTCACTCGACCCTCTTCAAAGGTCAGCGACAGCTCTGGCTTTGGCACAGGCGGCACGAGCGTCGCTGCGACCGTCATGAGCAGCAGCGACAACAGCTGTTATAATGCTACTGCCAATGTATCTCCCGACTTCAACTTCAACATCGATCCCCCAAATCAGGTCGTCCAGTGTTCGCCTAGTAGACTATGGTGGGACCCAAGCCAAGTACAAGGGTAAAATCCCACCTACTTAAAATCTGTCTCCTTCACTGATACAATTATGCAGGAACGTCACCTTTCAGGGCGTCATTCCCGGCGGACAATCTTTCGGTATACCCGTAGGCAAGCAATCTCAAGTCGCAAACGAAGGAACAGGTTTCAACTGGACGGCTTCCGTACGTGCTGGTACCACCCTCATTCTAGTATCTGGGGACGGTCGGGGACGTGGAACGGGAGGAAGTGGTTTATATAACGTCGCTGCTGGACTTTATCCAGACAGTTCTTGTCTCTCCAACACCTCACCGTCTTCAACGGCAGGCCCTCCTGCGGGCGGTAGCTATCCCACCGATGCTAGTGGCGATCAGACTTCAGGAGGAGGTAGCCATAGGTTCGTAGTCGCTTCTTTCTACACGTCGCGTCGCCTAAACTCTTCAACTTTCTAGTTCCAACGTTGGCGCCATAGTCGGTACGTCTGTCGATTTTGTAGTGACTCGTTCGTCGCACCTTATTTCATATATTTTGGCAGGCGGAGTCGTCGGTGGTCTAGCTTTTGCTGCTATCCTCATTGTGGCCGGATTCTACATTATCAGGCGCAGGTCATCCTCATCAAACAAGGAACGACCCGTCGATCTCCTTCATGGCGATCCAGATGACAACGACCAAGCGTTAGCTCCGGATCTTCCCGAATATCGCCCGGAACCCTTCCTTGCAACAGAGCCCACAGAGCCATCCACCCACCCGTCAGACGATGCCGGTCGGTTTTCAGCAGCCGGATCCCGTTACGGTGGTCTATCCGACCGCCCAGGATCCACCATCAGCCTCAGCGAGATGCAATCAGCACGGTCTGGTACGCCAGACCGGGATACCCGTATCGTCTCTGGACCGTCAGGGTCCATGGCTACCAGCTCGCGCAAGGCCGCACAGCCGAGACACCTGAGACCAGTGAACATCATTCAGCACGAAGATGCAGGACCTCCGGAAGTAGAATCGGAAACCATCGAACTCCCCCCGGCCTACACCAACATTCGCAAAACGACATGACCAGAGTTGTTGTATACGCCTTACTTTTCGTCTTCGATGCTCCGGTTATCCGCTTATCGTATTAATAATTCCCTTCACCGACTTGCCCCTTCACCCTGGGGGAAGCAGGTAGTTATCACCCGGACTTCACCACCCTTTGTTTCGCCGCAATCGTTACCCTGAGCGATTTCGATTTCGTAATCGTATCTGTATACCGCGGGTTTTGGCCACGCGCAACACGACATTCCCAACCTACTTTCCGCATCGACATGCTATTCCGCAGCCTGCTCACGTATATTGCAGGTATCTACTGTATACATATGTATCTACTGGTCGCCAGAATCTTGCATGACGGTGGAAGATAGCAGGTTTTCATGCTTGTATCGGATAAAAGGTTCCAACGGTGCGCAGCACTGGTAAGGGCAACAAGGGTCGTAAATACCACGAGACCGTCGGTAGGGGCCGTACAACAGACCTCATACAGATAATTCAGGTTTTCCCTGCTTCCAAGGCTGTCAGCAACTCGACAGCGGCGTCGGTGGCGGGTCGCCTGCCCATTTGATACCCGAGGCGCTCCGTTAGCCACAGTTTGACTTTGCGTGCATGCTCGACATCTTTTGCGAGGACAAATCCGCGCAGCACATTTGTAAAAATACCAAGCAGGCCATCTGAAGGTTGTTGTTGCATATGGCCACGGATTTCTCTTTGCCTTGTCCGGTCCACTGCGGTGTTCCCGTGTAGCCCATCCGGTGGATCAGGTAGATCTACGCTGCTCCCACATTCAGCGACCTCCAACTGATCAAGAATCCTCAGTGCGGTAGCGGCGTCGCCAGCTTGCGCGTAGGCACGGGCCACCATACTCCACTGCACGATGCTAGGCTGGATCCCCCGTGCCACCATATCAGCCACAACTTGGGCAGCACGCTCTGGACGTCCTCGAGTCATGTGGGCCTTGATGAAAGGAGAAAAGTGTGCCGCATCGAACGAAGACAGAGAGAGTTCCAACGTAGGTTTGGTATGCCCCTCTGCTACGTCGGGCGAAGGCAAGAGACCTTCGCTACAAGCGCGTTCAACGGCTTCGTCGTTTCGTTTCGCACCTTCCACGAGCTGTAGTAGTAACGCATATAACCGTTTCCGCTCATGGGACCGTGATACCGCCAGGAGCGCTTCCCATACGAGAGCGGTATGGGAGCGTGAGGGCCGCAGTCGCTGCTTCAGGGGATATGGTGGCAAGTGTACGCGGTGAGCAATGCCAAACCCGAAACTCTTCGCGTGCGGACGGACTGATTTGCCGGCAGAACCACGTAAAAGGGAAAGAACAGATTTTCGAGGCACGCCAACGAAATAGAAATACTTGGCGAAAGCGGCGAGCACGCGCAGGTGTTCTTTTCGCTCGCGGTGGTAAAGCATTTCGGAGAGTACCCACGCAGCCGCTGATCTGGAGATTGACGAAACGCGCATTTTCGCAAAAGGGCGACAACGTGGAATTTACCGCGAGCACAACAATCTGTGATGAAGCGGAGCAAAACATAAGGTGCTGGTGGTACCGGTGAACCAAAAGCCTTCCGCAGTGCCCGCAGTCGTGCAGAAAGGCGGTCGAATTCGTCGGAAATCGCGTTCGCGTCGTGTTGCAGTGTTGAATGGTGGAGTGTGGTGCGATCATTCGAGAATGCAGGATATAGAGTACGAATTTCCACCAAGGCGTGTTGGCGGTTTGAGGCATGCTTAAGTACGACTCGGAGCGTGTCATGTGAGATTATAATTCTTCGATCATGGGCGATTTTCAGGAGGCGCAGGGCAGCGTCCGTCCGACGTGCTAATGAATGTTTCTTGACTGCAAGATTGAATGGGGCTTCCATGAGGGTTTCCGCTGACAACCCAGTCAGAAATAGCGGAGAACGTTCTGCACCGTGTATCCAATATTCGTAGATAGGCCTCCGTCACCGAAGGTGCGGCGTATTGCGCCAAGGTCGCAACCACTTGCAACACTCCTGCGTTGGTGAAATAGCCCTTGGCAGCCAGCACAAGACCAAAACAATGCACGACGTCCAAATTGAGATGATCCATACTGCGAAAAATGTGCTGGCGAATCGCGTAGAACGTGCATACCTGTTGTTGACGATCCGGTACGAGGGACATCCAAGCTTGAAAGGCTTGTATTCGATGGCGAGGTTTCAAGTGCGGACGTCGTTCGCGAATGGCATTCAGCGCTGCCTTTGGTAGAGACTGTCGCGGGTGATGGGTATCCGGTGTGATATCATCTCTTGACGAAGCGTCTCAGCACCTCTGAAGTCACCCTTGCGTACCAGCGCTGCCAGGGTGTCTGCGGACGAGAGTGGTGTGAATACCGGAGTGACTAGCGTCGTCGAGGCAGAACTGTATTCGTCCGTCAGGTCTTCGAAAACAGACGGATCTGGTGGTGTCCGCGGATAGGGCATTGTCTTCACTTCGATGGACGCCGGCGAGGGACTTTGCAGAGCATCTCTGAAGTGGCTGCGATGAGGTCTCCACAGCGATAACAGGTTGACGTTGACTGCCCGGTGCATGCTTGGCCGTGTCCAACTTCCACTGCACTCGACCCTCCCCTGCCAGTAGTCGACCCCCCCAAAGGTTATGCATGCATTATTACGGAGACGGCAGTAAAATTCTACATACACAAAGCAGAGCAAGAATCGTAGCGCACAACAGTCGTATAATCAATAACCATAATACCCCCCTGCCCGCCTACACATCTAGCCCAATTGCGCAAGGTTGCCGTCTGCAACAGGCCCAGAGTCGCCGTCCATCGTCGGATCTGCAGGTACATCGCTCACTACAGTGCCCTGACCGGTCGTACCAAGGTTCGCAGGAACGTGTTTCCCAAGTTCGGTCTTGACACTGTCCAACATTCGCTTGAGGTTGATGCGCTCGTTCGCCAGTGCCGCACGCGCACTCTCAAGGCTCTTGCGTTCTTCTTCAAGCAATTCTTCCAATTCCTCGAATGCTGTCATCTTCAATTCTAGCTTTGTCAATGTCAGCTTGATTAATGATGCCAGTGTATTCCGGATGTGTGCATCTTCCGCTTCAGCGAGCTCCCCTGCTGCGCGTGCAGAAGATTTAAGAGCGAGACGTGCGGCACGAACGACGTGCGAATGTGGGATTTTTGGATTGCGGGGCGGGGCAGAAGATCGGTCACCGGTCACGCCGTCCACTTGTGATGCAGTAGATGGGCCCGCCTCGGCTTGGTTGGATGTGGCAGGTGTATCCTCTTCCATCGGAGCGTCGTCCGCACCGGTTGTGCTCCCTTTCTCACCATCTTTTTCATCCCCCTCCTTCTCCCCATCCTGTACTTTAGAGGCACCGTCAGTCAGGGCATGCATCGCTGTTTTGGCAGCTTCGCTGGCCACGCTGGGGCTTACAACGCCTGCAAGGAAAGCCACCACGCTCATCACGGGATTATCTGCCTGTTCGAATGGGATTCGGCCAAATCTCAATGGCCCTTGATCACCTTCTGCAGCAACATATGGGTCCTCGATCGGTAGTGACAAGAATTTACGGATGCACTGTTGGGCACTCCGCGTGCCTACGTGATCCTCGATTGCACTCCAATCGTCATCGTGCATTTCGATACCTTCGAGGAGTAGCAATACCTCCTGATCACTCCACTCCTCGTCGCCAGCACCCTGTCGGATGTTGGGTGGTGTGGCGGTAAGCTTGACAAAGTCACCGCTAAACATTGTCGAGGGGAAACGACCGTCGAGATAGCATGGAGGGCAGAGTTCAAAATCCTTCACTTTTAGACTGTGGTAGCGCACCGAGGTGCAGTCCGTGCCGCAGGTGTCGCACTGGTAGGACATGTTACCGCGTGTACCAGCTGCAAGACCATTCGCGAGCGATGCGGCCTCATTGGGCTGAATTTCCCGCGACGCTTTAGCTGTAGTCTGGTATATGGAACTACGCAGCTCAAGGGATGCGGAGGTAGCGTTGGGGGCAGACGCAGAAGCGGTTGGAGGTTTTTGGGTTCCGTTGGCGGCAGGGTGTAGACTTGAAGGACGAGTACCGGGATGCAATGATTGGAGGCCACGGGGGGTGTCAAGGATGACGCGGAAATGCCCGGTGAATGGTGGTGCTAGTGCTGCAGGTCTTTGTTCGGGGTCGATCTGCGTAAGAGATGAGCAATTGCGAGATGTGTAGAATCGGGCCACCTACCTGGTAGTTGATAAGGCCCCACTGTTCAAGGAATGCGTGTACACGCATGATCGCACAGACGTCTCCGGCAAGATTGCGTCTGCATGCAGTAACGGTAAGGTACTCGGTAGGCCGTAATCTGTAGGTGTTGATCATAAAGTCACGATATTCCTTGTAAATTGCGGGTGTCTTTGAGCGATTGCGGGAGTTGAAGAACTCAGGAAGCGCGCGTTTCTCGACTGGGTTGATAGTTGATATGTCGAACCAGGCAGCATAGGACGGTATGATGACGTCGTGGGTCTGAGCAGGCGAGGTATTTACGCGCCTGCTCCTCGAGCTTCAATCGCGTCGCTTCTAGGGCTGCAGGGTCCTCCTCGTCTGCCTCGTCGCCTGATTCAGCCTCCTCATCAGCAGCCTCGCCCATAGACACATCGTCTTCGCCTCTCCCTCTCGTTGTACCCTCACAGTTCCGCTGCTACCACCACCGCCGTCACCAGTTGTCGGGTATTGGTGCTAAATTACCGATGTCGCCGCCTTGGATGGGCTCGAGCTCTGCGCGTTTACCTGGTGCATTTTCTGGGTCTACTGGGGATGCATTTTGAGGTTGCGAAGGGACTGTAAGCTTGATTCGTTTTGAGTCCGACGAGGAAGGTGAGCCGGCGCGCTTTGGCGAGTCCATGTCCTTGGAACGACTTGTCTCTCTTTTGGAGTTACTCGTCCAAGTCAAAAACGCCCTACGACCAAACAACGCACAAACAATCCATACTAGGGAATGGTACAAAACACTGGACAAACAAGCCACCGACGGCGACCACGTGACTCAATAACCGTTCCATCACTCCCTGCCTCATCGCTCATCATGAAGCTCGTTAGGTGAGTGTATCTCCTCAATACCCCGCCATCGACGGTCTCATCCTAATCTCACTTTCAAACACGAGATTCGTGTCTTTTTTTTCCCCGATCTCTGACCGACTCATGACGACAGTCGCTGACAACATTTTCGTGTCCCATGTCAGGTTTTTGATGAAATTGAACAATGAAACGGTAACTATCGAGCTCAAAAATGGGTCTGTCGTGCATGGAACCATAACAGGTGCATTTTAACACCGTGTTCCCGAGTAGTGCAATTGGCCTCAGACGTACGATCACCTCTAGGAGTCGACATGCAGATGAACACGCACTTGAAAACCGTCAAGATGACGGCACGGAATCGGGACCCTACATCCCTTGATACGCTGTCGATTCGGGGGAATAATATCCGTTATTTCATCCTTCCCGATGCTCTCCCACTAGACACCCTCCTCGTGGATGACGCACCAAAGCCCAAGGCTAGGAAGAAGGACGACGTACGTGGCCGAGGACGTGGAAGAGGGATCGATCGCGGCCGCCCAAGGGGGAGAGGTCGCGGTCGCGGACGCGGTATATAGGCGTCGTCCGCAAACGCGGTCATCTGTGGTCGTATCGACAGCCGCTCGTCCCCACAATGTATATGCAAAAGTCGGCCCATCCGGTCAGCCTGTATTAGCTACATTTTGTCAGTATACTCGTTCTACTTGCCATCACTTCCCTTGCTCTCCTGTACGTTCATACCATGCGTATCGTGTGTTCGTCCATCCGCAAGTTAGAGTTGGCGTGGCTGTGTGTCTCCCACTCGTACTCGTATGCTCTTGCGGCGACTCGCGTCAACTTCGGCGTGGACGCTTCCCCCGACCATTCGTCAGGTTTTGTCCTCCTCGGGCCTTGACCAGGTGCAGTTGTGTGGGTGGATTAAATCCGTAAGACGACAAAAAAACGTCACGTTTGCCGTCATCAGCGATGGAAGCTGTCCAACTGGGTTGCAGGCTGTCCTGAACAACACCGTCAGCAGCCAACTGAAGGGGTACGTCCGCGTCATACCCGTAATCTTCTCGTACTCTTGCTAAATACTGTACCCTTTCTTTTTAGCTTGACAAACGGCGCGAGCGTTCGCGTTTCCGGTTCGCTTGTTAACAGTCGAGGAACAGGTCAGGCAAAGGAACTTCAGGTAGATTCAATAGACGTGCTTGGGGAATGTGATTCAGAGGTTGGTTCTCTTGTGTCCTCGAGCACCGTCTCTTCTCATAGTCGGCCAGACATATCCTATTCAGAAGCAGACGCTTTCCGTAGACTACCTGCGAGACCATGCTCATCTGCGGACTCGAACAGACACAAATGCTTCCATTTTGCGTCTACGAGATTCCTTGACGAAAGTCTTGCAACACTTTTACGAGGTGTTACTCAGTTTTCTCCTACTCATCGTTCCACCCATCTGATGTCGCCGTGACTATAGAGACATGATTTCTGTTATGTGCATACTCCCATCCTCACGTCAAGTGATTGCGAAGGCGCTGGCGAAACGTTCCGGGTGATGCCGTCTTCCATTGTCCCCTCCCATACGTCAGGACATCCCTGACTCTTCGGACGCTCCATCGTCGGAATTTTTCTCCAAGCCTGCCTACCTAACGGTATCGTCTCAATTACACCTTGAAGCCCTTGCGTCGTCACTTTCGCGGGTCTATACCCTGTCACCTTGCTTTCGTGCTGAGAGATCACAAACAAATCGCCATCTCGCCGAATTTTGGATGCTTGAGGCAGGAGTGGACGTGGACGCGAGAGGTCAATGACTTATGTCAGCTCGTTGAAGCATGCCTAAAGGACGCTTTGATTCTCGGGATCGACGAGGAAGAACGGCGGGTACTCGCCAAGGGGGTTCCTGACTACGAACAGAGGCTGCGATGTATAGAAGATGCCGCGAAGTCAAAACCCTGGGCTCGGTTGACCTACACCGAAGCCATTTCCGAGTTGGAGAAATACGCCGCTTTAACTGGACCTAAAGCTTCTACTTTCGAGTTCCAACCTGTGTGGGGCCGGGCCCTTCAGAGCGAGCACGAACGGTGGCTTAGTGAGGTACTCGTGAAAGGACCGGTCTTCGTAACGGATTATCCAAGCTCTCTAAAACCATTCTACATGCGGATGAATGACGATGGCAGATCTGTCGCTTGCTTTGACCTCCTGGTTCCGTATGTCGGTGAACTGGCTGGTGGTTCATTAAGGGAGGAACGGTTCGACGCACTTCACTCGCGGATGAGTTCACTCGGCATGGATACCGAGGGTGAGGAATACAGATGGTACTTGGACCTGAGGAGGTTTGGGAGTGCGCCTCATGGTGGATTTGGGTTAGGTTTTGAGAGACTGGTCAGCTGGGCGAGTGGCGTCGAGAATGTCCGGGAGTGCATTGCGATGCCGAGGTGGGCAAGAAGAATGTTACTCTAAAAACGACTTTTCTTCGGCTAGTGCTAGTTGACATTCAAAGCACGTGAAGAAATGTTTAATATAAAGTCCGTGTGCTGTGAGCTTCACAGGCGGTATGCAACTCGAAGATTAGTCCGAAATATTGGTGGAGTCCATGTCCGTGTGAAATGGATACACGTCAGTAAAATGAACGTCCAAGCTATGAGAGTTCCTGCAAATCCAACCCGCGAGTTACCAACGTCGAAGACTGTATAAACGTTTTGGAGGAAAACGTCTCCTATGACCCAGTAGTCTGTACGGCCGGAATCGTTCAGCCACCTCAAAGCAGTAAAAATACGGAAGTTACCTACCACTGCCTCCACCGGCCAGACCTGCGACACAATTGGTCGAATTGTCGGAAACTTTGCCGAGGTTGAAAGTCGAGCTAGAAACGGTGAACGCACGTCCACCAAACGAAATTGTTGGAAGTATTGAGCTGATCAAGTCGCACGGAACTGATGAAGTGTTATAGTTTCCAATGATTCCTGATGGCCGTGAACGCGGTGGACTTACCGCCCCAGACACCGCTGCCCAGACTGGAGACAACTTCAGCCCCAGGTACTCCAGCATAATATTTCTGCGCATTAGCGTCGCTTGTTATGATCAGTGTCGTGCCTGTATCGATGATTGCTTGGGCGTAGCTTGTCTTGTTCGCTATCACCACATCCCCCGAGTTATTTAACCCAGGACGCGACAGCCCATCCATAGGAATCTGCCAGTACGCTTGTAGGGACACAGAAGCGAACACCATGCTTGACTGGTTGTACATTCCCGTATCGGTAGCCCCAATCATCAATTCGCTCTTCCCAGGAACGGAAGACAGGGCAACGCCAAACAGTGACTCTGTGAGAGCACCGCCAGATATTAACGTCTGGAATACCGGCGGTTGGCCGTAGACGGAGATCTGAGGAAACCCAAGCCCAAGGAGGCCATCAGCATCAAAGGTAGGCATTTCGAAACCAGCAGAATATGATACTGCCGCCCCAAGTGTCTGGTTTATTGCCTAGAAGCGTTGATGCATTATAGCAGGGACCAGCTAACGAGCAATCAAATGACATACCTCATAACCGCCTGACGAGCACATTGTCAGAGTACAGCTCACCGGTTGCGGTTGAGCCACCTCCGTAACTCAGGGAAAAACTTTTGTTTAGACTTGCGGAGGTCGCTGATTGCGAAGGGTCATACAGATTGTGCCCATCACATGTAGAGTTGCAAGATGTGCTCGGGAGTAAGAGATCGGAAGAACCGGTGTCAAAAATGACTAGATAGCTTGAGACTTGTCCATACCTCCGTCAGAATGGTAATCTTACCTGTGAAGTTCTGAGGGGGAGTCCCTACGCTGATCGCACCTATCCACATGTCCCCATTCTCCTCCGTAAGGGAAATCCCTCCGGATGGAGTCGAACTACGAACTTGCAACGGACTCTCCTGCGAAGCTAGGAAACTTGGAGTATTCCTCTAGAGTTCCTCGACGATTCCGGCTCTGCTTTCCTTAACAGGCGTGGGGGAGCCGAGGGTGGTGCTAATGGGTGAGGCGAGCCGGTGTTTGAGTGGTACGCACTGAAGGTGGCACCATACTTCCTATGGCATGATGAACATTCTAACTACAGACAATGCACGTCGCAATAGCTGACTGCACTACGTACTTGAAGGTTTGTTTCAGGTGCGCCCTCAAGGACACCGCGTTCACAAGGCCTGGAGTAAGGTTGTCCGGGGAGCCAGTTGACCTAGTAACAGGCCAACTACGTTTCAAGGGCACGCGGATAGAATTCACGCCTCTGTCATGCTCCGCGGTGCTCAAGGACGGGAAAAGGAATAGAGTAAACAGGAAAGTGGCGAAAGACACGGTTGGGTGCATGGCCTGAGGTGGTGTGCACTAAAGTCGAGGTTCAAAAGCGACACAAATGAAGGTTAAACCGCAGCCGGGGACCATGGAAGAGAAGGACGGACGAGCAAATTCGGCAGGCGATTTTATAGCTTGGCGGTCGAGGGGGTGGAGTCGACACGTAAAATAGGGTGGACATTGTTACCCGCGTCGTTTAATACACACGGAATTTACTTACGGGCTTCGACAACGTTTCGCGTCACGAATCCCTCTCTTGAAGGCGCTCTGGTCGGGGGGAGATAACATTGAGCAGGCAGCGTTGTGAGGAAACGCTAGGATGCAGCTCCATAGCAGCCTAGTACTGCTCTTCCGTGGCAAACCTGACTTGACTTGGGAACAGAGTCAGGAAGTGTACAAATTGAAGACTCCGACGTCGTCTTCTGTGGGTGCGTCCTGCCCTCGACATAATGATACTGACAGTGACTGAAGCATGGACAGTTTAAGTACTGTTGAGCACCTATTCATCCACCGAATGGAGGGCCAAGACATAGGACATGCCTCGAACACTCGAAGAATCGACACATGTCCAGCCCCTACTAGACCTCATACCCGTCGCCACCATAAGTCATTCGACCAGATACTTCTTAAGCTGGCCTCGAACGGCATTTACTGTCTGCAGGACCCCAGTTCCCTTTCACGTCCAACAGGGTGTTTGCCACGCTCCACTGTCGAAGGGCATCTTAAACACCGTGTGAGAGCAAGAGTCTACATCACCTACTCCTTGAGTAGAGACGCTATCTTCAGCGTACATCCCACTCATACCAGAGAAAACGGCCTTTTCTAAGGTAAAAAGGATGTCTCCAGCGATATCACCGACAGTTATTTACTGACAGGCCTCCGATTAGCCCTCAACATGAATGTTATCGTTGCCGGCGAGAGCGGTATCGGAAAGAGCTCCCTAGTAAACCTCATAGCGGCCAGGAGCTTTCGAGGACTTCTAACGATTCAACTGTCTGTACCCTTGTGCCTGAGTCGTACAGCGTACGGATCGATGGCCACGATTTCCTGCTTTGGGATACCCCTGGTTTCAACGAAGGTCTGACCGATCCCCCGAGAACCAACTGCTCGGCACAGCTCTACTCATTCCTCCAGCGCATGAGCGCCGAGGGCAAAATCGACCTTCTTCTCTACTGCATACCAGCATCAAGAGCTAAAATGACCATGGTGAATAACTACCAGGCAATCTGTTCCGTCGTGCCCTCAACCACTCCTGTTGCGGTGGTCATCACCCACCTTGAGCGGCACCCAGGTCAGATGGAGGATTGGTGGGCAAACAACGGGGGTGACCTGCGGAGCCTTGGTATGGACTTCGTTGGCCACGCTTGTGTCACAACGCTTCCGGAGTCCAGTACACGTGTACTCCCATCCTCGATTCACGAACGTATCGCGGAATCGAGGAAGGCACTCAGGAGTCTCATCCGTCGTGCTTGTCTCCCTTACTGTATATCCCCCTCTGTCGTCGCGTTTCCCTCGTCACCGCTGTCACTATGTGAATCCACACAGACAGAAGCCGAGGTAATCCTGACCCAGGATAAATTGACCTTATACTTACCAAGTATTGATCGACCGACAGGGCCCTTGCGCATCTTCGTGCCCAGACTTTAAAACAAACCCCGCTGCCGCAGTGAATTTACCACTTCCACGGAGACGAACACCAAGTTTCTTCCCTCGTCCAGCTGGCTTATCCAAATTGCGGCTCTGAGGGGCTTTGTGTAGTATTATACTATCTGGTTCTTAACTGGGACTAATCGCCGAGCTCATAACTGCAGCAAGAGTGACTATGGATATGCATTGGCAATGGGTGTGACTGCAATCTTCTGGAGTCGTATTTATGTGACGGTTGCTGACGTTGTATCAAGAAAAGGGACTGGGTGAAATTATTAGGACCTATCCACTCTCCTGTTGATTAAAGTTAAAGAAAGGGATGCTTATGAGGTTCAGGAATTCTAGTGTGTACGGATGGAGGTCGACACAATCAGCGGATTTGACTAAACAAAGAGGTTGAAGACCGAGGATGCAAAATGGGGACGCCAGACGGTCACAGCAACTTTGTTATCTGAGAGTGCTGCTTATCGTTGGTGTTTCGTAGAAAGCGCGTCATCTGTTCGACTAGTTCTCCCGCTCCATCTATCTGTCCGTTTCCAAGGACTGACACGCCGTCACTCCCACCGTCCCTGACTCACCCCTACCTCTACCGTCTCGGTTACTACAACGCCAGGACCACCTGCACCGCGGATAATTCAATCGCCGCTTGTCTCGCCCAGACTTCTATCAGAACGTGAGGGTGAAACTGGAATGTGGAGACGCTTGGGCCTGCCCGGACTTCCGCTGACGATCATCATCGTACGTGCACGATATGACACGACTGTCTACACAGGATCGTTGTTGGAAGCCAGATGACGAACTTCTGCTGGAAGGATACAACAGCCTTTCACATAACTCCCGTCCAAACCACATCTGGTGGAGTTTCTGTTGATGGCATCGCATGTCCGATATCATGAGATCAATCCGAAGACGTAAGTAGGCACATACGGTAACATTAGGCGTGCTATCTTCAAGGTGCTCAGATGTCCAAGATATCATGATGTGAACCTGCCAAAGAAGCTTTCCGTATGTCATGCTGAATCGAGTGCTATACATGACACGGGCAACACTGTCTGCGACACCTTACCGTGCTGCAAGCAGTAAGGACCACCCCAGTCAGCGAATTCTAGATACATCGCACACGAAAGCTTCCAACTTACCAGACTGATCGATCCGCGTCGTGCGAACAGTACAGCAGCAGTGCTGGCATATAGCTACCCTTTCCAAGGCAGACCCAGAAACAAGTTTTGCCTTTTGAGTGCTGACGTCGAGAGAACAACCCGTCCCATGGTAGCCCTGCAGTAACTGGAGCTACCCTTCGATCAACATGAGCGAGACGGGCTGTTTCCGCGATGAGGGCAAGACGCGACGATTATGCTCTGTAGCGGCTCACCCGCAATCTGACAGATACAAATCGACTGTTGTCTTCAAGGATAGTAGGGCCAGTTTGTTATTCCGGGTTGAAGACGTCTGTAGGGTTCCAGAAGAACTTGTTCCAGTTATGCTTCGCCTGTGGAGCTGGGAGAGCTCTAATGAGAGCGTTTCTTCCCATTTCGAAAGCCCCTGAGAAAAATCATACCAAGTCACCCAGTAGTAACTGAGAATCGGATGTGTGAGGAGTCCCGCTTTGTTAGACATGTGGTTACACTTACCATAGTATTGCTGGTCTAGTGGTACGCGAGGACGAGCCGAGAAATCGACACTCACACATTGCCTGAGGTTTACAGAAAAGTGGTGTCGACTCGAAACTGTGTGAACTGCATCACACCGTGAACCCGTTCGTCCCCGCTGCAGTGACATGATCATGCCATGACTGATAAGGACAGGGTGGTCCTACCCTGGTCACAACCTACCCACCAACACGCTTCCCAGATGTCTCGCAGATAACGCATTTTGAAACCCACGGTGGGTCCCGAGTGCATCGTAAGTTGACCTAGAACATCACGCTGGACAGACATCCGCTTTCCAACCTCCCTCACTGGAGATGGTTCCGATGCCATGTGAGAGTGCAGTTTTAGTCCCTTTCAAGTTTAATCCATGCTTCTCATTATTCCTGATTTTTATCCGTCCAGGAATACTGATTGTGACTACTCCTCTGCATACGTCACCATCTTCACTGACGGGGAGGAGCCCCTCGTGGGGCATGGTATGACATTTACCATCGGTCGCGGAAACGACATCGTGAGTTATCGCAACTGTATCTGATCATAACGTATACATGAAGGAAAATTAGGTGTGTCAAGCTATAGCGGCACTTGCCAAAAAACTCATTGGTCTGGACCCTGAAGACCTTTTCAAGAACATGGGCAACACATACGACTATATCAGTGGTGACTCTCAGTTGCGATGGTAAGTGTCTCGGCTATTGACTTCTGAACGGTCATTAGACGATTCCGCGTCCATTTGTTATACCTCCTCGAAAAACGCGACGACGCTATCCACAGGTGATCAATCTCGGACTGACCTACCTATTCTAACAGGATTGGTCCTGAGAAGGGCGTTATTCATATTGCCGCGGGGGCAGTGAACAACGCGCTGTGGGACATGTTTGCTCGGGCGCGAGGCAAGCCTGTGTGGAAGCTTGTCGTGGACATGACACCCGTAAGTTGCACCTTGGAGCTTTGACTGCTTCTGTAACAATCATCAGGAAGAACTTGTCGACGCCACCGTATTTCGTTATCTCACTGACGTCCTGACCCGGGAAGATGCACTTGCTATGCTCAAGGCGAAGGAAGCGGGTAAATGTGAGCGAGAAACAATCGTTAGAGAGGTTGGGTATGCTTTGCGGCGCTACTTAGTCGGAATCCCATTGACGTAGCCTTATCGGAGCAGATACCCAGCCTATATCACCTCGGCTGGTTGGCTCGGTACATCTCCTTGCACAGTCACTTCGCACCGTCCCTGATATTCAACCGGAACAGGCTACTCGGACGAGAAGGTTGCACGTCTGACCAAAGAAGCGGTCGCTGCAGGCTTCAACCACTTCAAGATGAAAGTTGGCGCTGACTTGACCTCGGACTTGCGTCGCGGCCGAGTTGTTCGTTCCATCATTGATGATCGCCAATACCTTCCGAGGGTTCGACAGTTCGCGACCCGAACGGTCCAGAGCTTCATGGAAAAAACGCTGGTCCAACGGGAGCTGTGCTCATGATTGATGCTAATCAAGTATGGGACGTTCCCCAGGCCATTCAATATGTACAGAACCTCGCGGAGCTGAAGCCCTGGTTTGTTTCACGTTCCCCCTTGACCTTCTCCCGGTGTAGGATTACTACTGAATGAAATTTCAGGTTCATCGAGGAACCTACCTGCTCCGGATGATATCCTTGGACATGCCGTGATCCGACGTGCGTTGAAGCCATACGGCATTGGGGTCGCCACAGGCGAGCATGCTCATAATCGGATGGTTTTCAAACAACTTCTTCAGGCAGATGCAATTGACGTATGCCAGATTGATTCCTGTCGTCTTGCAGGCGTGAGCGAGGTACTGAGCGTTCTGCTCATGGCTGCCAAGTCAGTATGCGATCAGTATGACTCGCCGTTACTTGTCTACACCTCATTCTTCGGCTTTTCTCCCGCAGGTTTGGAGTGCCAGTGTGCCCACATGCCGGTGGAGTCGGACTTTGCGAATATGTTATTCATCTGAGGTGCGCACGTGGTTGTCGGCCCTTTGTCGCGGCTTGCTTGCCCTGCTCACGATAATGTTTCTGCAGCTTGATCGACTATATCGCTATTTCTGGAACAATGGAACGGAACGTGTTGGAATTTGCAGACCATCTCCATGAACATTTTGTTTATCCGTGTTCCATTAACTCTAAGGGGCGGTACAACGTACCCCTCAACCCTGCCGAAGGATATAGGTTCGTGGTCCTCTACGATCTAAACCACTTGATTAGTCACCGTTTGCAGTATCGAGATGCACAAGCACAGTATTGCCGAGTTCGAATGGCCTCGAGGGTCATATTGGACGGGAACGAGAACCAGTAGCGTCAACTATTAGCAGTGTAGTACTCAGGTGGTCCTGGAATAGCATTAACACGTGCAACTCCACCAAGAATTATTTAGGGATGAATGATTATTAGGGCTGGATACTGGACATTTAGATCGGAATTGAAACATTCATCTTCGCTGGCGGGTATTGGTAACCGACCAGCTCGTGTGCACTAACATGATATAGCAATCGAGAGCAGGTTATAACCGAGAAGCAGAAGGGGATACAAGGGGAAGAAGGAACAAGAAACAATACAAGATGATGAGAACGGGTTCCACCCACTTCGGTAAAGCCCGACCCTCTACACGGTTTGGTAGCTCCCTGATGAAGCACGACAGCCAAATCAGCCTGACGCGGGTAGGTCGTAGGGTTGTTGGAAGACTCACATATCCGCGCCTGCCAATCTCCACTTCCAGTAGCCAACACGTTCCCCGCGGGACTGAGATCTATCGATATTACTGTGCCGGGATTTAGGTTTGCAGCATGGTCAGAAGTCTGCCAACTCACCAGAATTTTTATGTCCCTGAAGCATACACTGTACGTTTGCGGAGTGCGCTTCCCAGAACTGCACGCCTCGATCTTTGGACCCTGAGACAACCCACTGCCCATCGTGAGAAACGGCGACAGGACAACACATAATCCTGTCCTTGCACGTTTAGTTGCTGCGGCTGTCGCATCATCCCCTTCCACGCACCGTATGGCCAACGAAATTCATGGTACACGGGCTTGGCTTCTCCAGGTCTTTCTTTCCATTTGCTGCCACGTCCTTTCGTTTGCTTCCTCCAGCAAGGAGTCCACTCACGTCCCAATACTTTAACGTCTTATCCAGGCTGCCACTCACTAAGCCTTTGCCATCCGGAGTGAATGCGACGCTGTATACGCTGTCCCTGTGGCCCCTCAAGCGTTCGACCAACGATCCCGTGACAACGTCCCAGATACGAACGACAGTGTCAAGACTGCCTGCAGCAACTAGTTGTCCATTGGGAGAAATGGCGACGGACGTTACACCTGCGTCGTTATTCAACGAGTCTGGGTCATTGATAGTCAAGACTTTCGAGGACCCGTCGACCATATCCCAGATCCGCGCTGTCTTATCGCCGGATCCAGAAACGATGAGCCGACCGTCGAGTGAGAAATCCAGGGAATATATTTCCTGCTGATGACCATCGAAAACATTGCGTATACGTTTTTTGGCGATATCCCAAATCTGTGCAGAACAGGGTCAGAAAATTATATATCACAGACATCATGCACGAACGCGTATTTGTTTATCTTCGGCACCAGTAGCAAGGAACTTCCCATCAGGGCTGAAGCACACACTGCGGATGTAGAGGTCTCCCGCCTTTCCAGCTGACTCATCGGCAAGCACGCTGTATTATTGCCGACGGAACAAAGTTAACGGAGAAGCAATCCAAAACGCTGATGCGACATACCATGTCTTTACGCCTGTTTTGGTGTCATAGATTTGTGCCGTCCGGTTACAACCGGTGGCGAGGTATTTGCCATCAGCGGAAAATCTCACGCAGCATACGACGCTGAAATGGCTGGTCAGTGACTGCTTTTGAACGACGCAAGTCCACCATACCTCTCATGCATAAGCGTGTGTACCAAGGACACGTCGAGAACCCGTTTCACTTTTGGGTTAAACACGGCAAACCAGTCAGTACCTTCTTTCTTCCATTCTGGAGGAACATTGTGGGGATCGAGGTCGTCTGGAAACTGACTCCCACTTGCGCTACCAGCAGGGGCCAAAGCGCCCGAAGCACCGGGGTTTGATTCTATAGGTCCACCAGGTGGTGGGTTGCCAGGTCCTGGAGCGTACGCCGGATGTACTGATGGAGGTGGAGGTAAACCAGGTCCTTGATAAGCCGGAGGGCCCGCTGGAACTGGTAGCTTGGTTGGCCCTGCGCCAAGGGAAGGGCTATAATGATCTATAGCAGGGAGTACAAGGGGAAATGAGGGTGTAGAGTATGCATGAGGAGGCGGACAACGAGTAAAGCTGGAAAGAAATTATCTACCTGGGCGGTCACTTTTCATACGCTCAGTCTTAATACGCTTTGGATCACGACTACTCTCGACGGGAGGGCGTTCACGCTCTCTATCACGTTGATCTCTCTCCCGATCCCTCAACTCCCGCTCTCGGTCGCGTTCAAGCCGTTCCCGATCCTTGTCCCTCTCACGATCACGATCACGGTCGCGGTCCCGCTCACGTGTATAATAAGGGTCGGGATACGAAGCAGGGCCAGTCGCCGGTTGTATGCCTGAAACAGTGGGCGGTCCCGCAGGGGGGCCTGAAGGTCCGATAGTTCCAGGACCGACGGTTTGATGTGGCGGAGCACCGCCAGGTAAGCCTTGACGAGCGGCGTGCAGTTCTGCGCGCAATCGAGAGAGTTCTTCTTCGTATTGCTGACGAATTTTCCCATGTTGAGATTCTAACTCGTACAGAGACTGGCGGATGATATTGAGCTCGTTGATTTGAGACGTCACTGAGTGCACAGCATGTTTAACAAATTCATTGAAAAAGAGTGGATTCACAAACCTTTGGATTCATATTCATCACGTTGGTTGCGTAGGAGGCCCATATCAGAAGTAAGCACCTCAAATTCCTGCCGGATGTTGTCGAAAGATTCGTTTAGCCTAGCATGGGTGTGCTGGCCAGGCCCCTGGGTTGGAGGGCCAGTAGGTTGGAGGCTCCTATGCTGAACGAAAATGAGATAATTAGATTGAATTGTTATGAATCAAGCCATATGTGAGAGAAAGAGCGACCCAAATTTTTGAGCTGGATTAGACGCTCGAAATGATGAGACAGATTATTGGTCGCATTGCAGCCCGGTGGAGAGCCACAACTGGCGGGTACCAAATTTGTCGAGAGAGTAAAGGGGAGCTACTCACATTGTATATTGTGGAGGTCATGGAAGAGGTTTGAGAACGTCCGAATGGCTGTTGATCAGCGCCCTTTATAACAACGGTGGAATTGGGGGGCCCTGACACCTCCCCGTTCTATTCCCACGCTTGACGTTGCCGGCGGTATGTCCTTTTCAGTCACCGCCACGTTGGTGCAACGACGGCACGTGACTAAAAGTCAAACATGGATCACGCATCCCTGTTTAGTAACTCGACTTTCAAAGTCAGCGAAGCCAAGATCTTGATTGATTATGTAACTCCGATTCATTTTGGGACACGAGTTTCGTCGCGGAATCACAGTTGCTGTGAAGATTATTCCTTGACGAGTTCTCGTGTGGCTTGACTTTACCCATGCAATATATCCATGAGAGGCCTTCTTGCACAAATTCAAGTCGACTTCACTTCACACGAGGTAACTGCGGCTCGCATCATGCCGAACTCGTTTAATACGAGTGAGTGTCCTAAACCCTGGTGGGGCTGCCGTGCTCGTTCTGCCAGGGTTGCAGCCTCGTTGGCTCTCAAGATGAGCAAGTCAAATTCGATTGGTGGCAATCTTGTTCGCGGTTCAATCTACCGCACGGTGAAGGAGAGTCTGTCGCCTTTAGAATCTCCAGCGTGGTACTACGTAGCCCATCAGTCCCTTAGAACATGGAATCTGATGCAACTAATGGCCCAGAATCACCTGGAATCCGAATCACAGCCTGTCTTTGTAGTCACAATTACTCTTTGTTCTGGTTGGTTTCAGCCCAACTCCGCCTTGACGTGCAGTGTCACGATCAGCGAGCTTCGTTCGTCCTTTCCTGGACCATTTCCCATGGGACCAATACACACACATGCAAAGTTCAAATGTTGAACTTGACAGGCTTGACAGCATCGTTTAACTTTCAGCGCTAAGTACATAAAGGCAGTCTGCCAGGTCTCCTGGCTCCCACCCTCCAGGACACTTAAGGCAAAACATCCTGGTACTTCTGCTTTCCGCACTTTCACGATGTCAGACACTCTGGACCCTTTGACTGCTCCAGCTTACTCGGTCAAAGAAGGACACGGTTGGCTTGCTGTGTTCAATCCCGAGGCCCCACGCCAAATGGACGTTCAGCTTCACAGACGATACGTGCACGGTGGGTAAGTAGCTCGCGGGCGTCTGCAACTGGTTCTTTGTTGATCGTGCCACTGTCCGTCTTGTTGGCAAGAACAGCGTCGTCTGTTGCATCAAGTTCTCTTCAAACGGTAGATGGCTCGCCGTAGGAACAAATAATGCGGTCATCCTCTATGATATAACTCAAGACGAGAAAGTGACGTGGGTGGCCGTGCAATCAAGAAGCTGTGTCCACCGGCATTCACACCGTAACCGGCCTTTCTAGCTTCTCCCTTACCAGTGATGACGACGCTGGAAAGCCCAATCATGCTCGTAGCGTTACCATTAGTCCCGACTCCAAGTTCTTAGTCGCTGGGTCCGAGGACAACATTATTCGAGTATGGCCTTGTTCGCGATCTTTGTGGGTCGTCATACCTACTGATTGTCTTGTACCTTCCCAGATCTGGGACATAGAAAGCTATGCATTCATTCGATCTCTCGTCGGACATCGGGGCGAAGTATACGCGCTATCTTTCACGGCGGACTCCCGTTATCTGCTCTCTGCGTCAGGAGACCGCACAGTACGGCTTTGGGACACTGCACATATCCAGTCCGGTGCCACAGCCGACGTCACGTGTCGCACTCTCCACTCAGCTGATCCCCAGAAATCAAAGCAAGTCTTCACCTCCGTCTCAGTCGATTCGTCGTCATCTTTCGTGGCCGCCGGGTCTCTTGATGGCGTCATTAGAGTGTGGGACATCCGGCAGGACGTGGGTCAAGCGGAACCTGTCGGCGTGTTGACCGGCCATGCTGATGGGGTGTATGGTGTCCAATTCCTACCAAGTTATTCGGACGACAACATGGTGACTCTCGTCAGTGCAAGTCTGGATCGAACGCTGCGGCGTTGGGAAATCGTAGCAGATGAGAAACAGTTTCTTTGCAAGCAAACTCTGACTGGCCACAAGGTTCTGTCACTCTTGTTCCGCGTATTACGGGTTTCTAAGAACCGATATCACTTCGCAGGATTGCGTGCTTGCCGTATCTACCCTGCAGATAGGGCGGGAGCAACGCCTTGCCTCGGCATCCCGTGATGGAACGGTCCGTTTATGGGACCTAAAAACTGGAATGCCATACTTCATGATTCAAGGTCACACAAATACCGGTAAACTTCAGGTCTTGGTCTGCGTGTCTGTCTGCTGAATATCAACTCTGTGGACAGTAACCTCTGTGGACCTTTGTACTGATGGCAAGCTTCTGGCATCTGGCAGTGGCGATCGGGAGGTCCGAATCTGTAAGCACCTCTAAACCGCAAACGCCTTTGCATGTCGCATGTGCTCATTCTCCAATCTAATAGGGAATTATACCCTTCAGTGACCTGACCTTGAAGTTCTCGCAACGCGCTGCGGTTAACTCTTGCAAACCAATCTCGACAGCGGACATAAGATGGATTTGGCGACAACTCTACAAGTTGGAGAAATGGATGATACCCTTATTTTTCTATTCATTGGTATGGTTGAAGGATTCTCGGGATATCTTTAAGTACTGCTATGTATTCGCTATAATCTAATGGTCCAGGATCTTGCGTTCATAGTCCCGTGATATAAATGCAATAATGCCCTAGTCGGCAGACTCGCTAGGGAGTTCTATTTGGTTAGCAAAGTGCATAAGAACCCTCGGTTCAGGTGCTTGAAGTATTTCTGGATAGCGAGTTAGCAGAGAAAACAAAAGGGGAATCTTACCCACGTTTCGAATATCGCGATAGGACCTGCTCTTCCATGTAGCATCGATCATAGCAACCAACACGGGCTGAGTCGTGAACGCCTCTTCCAATTCACGGAATGGATCGTATTCGGGATCCAAGGTTCCATCCCAGTACTATGGCATGACGGCTTGAAGGAGAGCAATGTGGTGCAAATACGAAAGACGCGTGGTTGACAAAATGGCTACCCTGCTAATGCGTTCGTTAATTTTTTGTCGATATCCGCATGAGTTGCATTGTCAAGGGATTTCTGGACAGGGTAAGGAGACATAGATGCCATACCGTCCAAGTGCTGGACGAGCAACTGACAGGGGACTTCTCCAATCAGACTTTGGCTTACCTAATACTGTCTGCACCGAGTATTGAAGACCCCCTACGAAACGGCCGGAGCCGTTGTTCAGCATGGTCCTTGTACTCATTATTGGTGATTTGTATATTCCTCATCGTGCCCACGACCTTCCTTCCAAGTTTCGAAAGCTCCTTGTTCCTGGAAAGATTCAGCAAATCCTCTGTACCGGCAACGTCTGCGATCAAGAAACATACGAATATCTGCGTACGGTAGCAAGCGACGTGTGCATCGTAAGAGGCGACTATGACGAGGTACGAAGGCCCTTTGACCTGCTGCATGACGAAGTGACGACTCTAATGTGAAGCGTCAGTACTGACGTAGCTTATCGTGTGCCCAGAACACTACTTTTCCGCCCTCTGCCGTAGTTGTGCACCCACCGATACGGATTGGCATAGTTCACGGTCATCAATGCGTTCCCACAGGCGACCTCGACGTCCTTAGTGCTCTTGCGCGACAAATGGATGTCGACGTCTTGGTTTCGGGTCACACCCATACGTCAGTCTCGACTAAAGATTTCAGTATCGTCTTCGCTCTAAATGAATCTCATTGGCAGGTTCCAAGCGATAGAATACGGGGGGCGATTCTTTGTGAACCCGGGTTCCGCAACCGGCGCTTGGACTGGCCTGCATAACAGGTGCGCACTATCCTCGAGCACTCTATCAGATAGTATGCACATCCGTTGACCGTTGGTATAATCGTAGTGACCCGACACCCTCGTTCGCTTTGATGGACATACAAGGCCCAGTCGTCGTCACTTACGTCTACCAGTTGGTGGAAGGGGAAGTACGCGTCGAGAAGATCGAGTACAGAAAGGAAGTCGAGGTTTCTAAACCAGCACCATCGGCCCCACTTCCACAAACGAGTGCGGGTTACTCTGCACCGACCAGCCCACGATCAACACAAGGTACATGGTAGTGCTGTTACCATCGTGGAGTAACTAGCGTCCTCCGCGTTCCCATAGTGAATTTGTAGTGGTGACCCTTGTCTATGGGTACTCTAATTTCCTTCTAACTTATGAGTTTGCGCTGCGTTGCCTGCCTGACTGGCATCCACTTCACCTCATAGACATGTGATTACCTGTACGTGAGCGGACTATGGGTGCACCGTGACAACCAACCAGTAGTAATTCTGCAGTACCTGTCGTGGAAATACCAATACGACACTTCCAGTGTTCACTTGAAGTGACCTGGCCTTTCGGATAAGCGAAAGCTGTTCCTCCTACGCTTGAAGTAGGAAGGACCATGCCCGGCCTGAGAATGCAGCCTCATTGGGGCTCAAGCGCGTGGACGCCGTTTAGCATGTGCGTTCACGACCCCTCTTCCTTAGCTTCGGCTTCTAATATTTCACGTTCCAACCTTGCGCGTTCCGCTTCGCGCATGCGCAGGAGAGTGAGCGACTCATAATCCATGGCGCTGCTGGTCGAGGTTGCCACCGGGGGTGGGGCGGGAGGTGGGAATGTAGAAGGCTGCATAATGATGTCAATACCATATTGGGGAACAGTGATGTCTAGTAGTGGGTGGTGCAGATACGACGTTACACGCCAAGACAGAGAAAATACAAGCGAGAAGGTGGAGCGACTTACGAAAGTAGAGGGAAAGGTAGAAAACTTGCTTCCGTCTGCTAGGTGGGAAGCTTTCCTAGTCCCGTGTTCTGGCTCTGCGGCGTCATCGGATGTTGGTGCTTGCTGGCTGGAACTACTTGTCGTTCCGCCAAGTTTACCGCGGTCACGGAGCCATTGTAATATAGGTGGCTCAGAACCACCTGCCCACGTCACCTCCATGTCCTGTTCCCTGAGCTTCGAGCTGCTGGAAACGGCTCCAAATGCGGCACCGATCTGTGTAAAAGTCACAAGAGCGTTCACCAACATTCTATCGCTCGGCCCATCGGAAGTGTTTTGATCTGGGGCGTTAGGTTTATGCTTTTTCCCCGACTTCCTTGCTTTGACGGATAACACGATGGCATCTTCGTCGGTAGCTCCAAACCGTTGAAAATGAGCTGCCAGACTGGAGGGAGTATTAAGCAATGGATATTTGGCGAGGGGGAATTTGACGCGGATGGTCGTGTCATAGGGTCCGAGTGGTGGTGGGGCGTCCACATCCACATCTTCCTGTTCTACCTTTCGAGTCGACTTCGCTCTGTCCCGCTCCTCTAGTTCTCTCTCCTTTTCTTCTCTTAGTCTTCTTCCCGCCTCTTTCACACGTTCGTTCTCACTCTCCTTTGCGAACTTCTCCTTCTCCTTTTCCAAACGTGCTTTCTTGAACTCTCGTTCGCGTTCCTCGAGTTCGGACACGAGATTCTTTCGTTTGGTGTCGTACGCAGCGAAGCGCGCCTTCTTTGCGGAAGCGAGTCTGAGCTGCGCGTCGAGGGCGAGGCGGCGAAGAGGGTCAAGCAAGAGATTGGACGCATTTGTAAGTTCGTGGAACTTGCGAGCTGGAACGGAGGATATACAGTAGAACGACGATGCTACCAGTGTATAGTTGTAAGCCATCGCTCACCTGCGTCTGGGTCGTTTCTATTCTGCATAAACATCTCGTAAGGTATCCAGAATGTTTCGGGTATGAGGAGCGACGTACCCTGTCTGGGTGGACTTTGAGTGACCTCGCACGATAAGCACTTCGTATTTCAGCCTCTGTGGACTCCTGCGTGATTCCAAGGAGCTCGTAAGGATTGATGTCCGTCTCCGTCGGTGGTGCTGGAGCCATTGATGTACTGAAAAAACAATAATGAAAGTCGAATATGACAGGCAGAAGGATGGTGGCAAGAGGGATGAATTGCCAAATCGGGACACTCATTCTTCTCGAATACACACTATTTTGTTTGTCGTCGGTCAGAATGGCAGCCAAGGGAAAGGCAAGGTACGAAGCAACAAGGACTCGTGTTTTACAGTACTGAACTCGTCTCCTATAAGAACTCTAATCGTCCGGCTCATTTCCACTGCCCAAACCGGGTACTTTTACACGACCCAGCGTGTACGCACGGGCCCGAGGCTTTCAGCTGTCAAGTACGACCCAATAGGTTCGTTTGCCTTCCGCATCCTGTGGGCATTCATGATTAAATTTCTCTCGCTTTCCAGCGAAAGCTAGGGTGCTTTTTGTGGAGAGTAAAAAGACCAGGAAGTAGTCGCTTCAGTCCGCGTTTCCATTCATATCATCTGTGCCGCGCGGATATGCGGGGCTGCATTCCTATTTTCTATGACAGGTGTGCAGAATCCTGCACACCGCGGCGCTCGGAGTGACGACTCGTGCTACGTTCCCACTCGGCACCCATCATATCATGTTCATTTCGATGCTCCTGTGTGCCTTCCATGTACCACGTGTTATCCATGCCCCATCGCTCCTACGGAACGGCAAGGACAACGTACCGGACATCTTCCATCTGAGAAATAGTGGGGTTCCATTTACATATACGCGATCATCATCACTCAAGTTCTGACCGGTAATGGTGGTGGTGTCAAGCAGCTCTTCTAAAGGCGCGTCTGCCATGGAAGAGAAGTGTGGATATTCTGTAAGCCGTGTCATCAGAATCATGTCCGGTGCGGCATCTTTCCGGAGCGGCTTTCCACTGTGTTCCGTCCCCATAACCAAACATCTAGTTGGTCGGGCAATACTAGCGTGGCCGTGTGACGTCCTTGAACTAGCCATGCTTTTCTGTCAAACATCAACCCGGTCCTCGCCCGAGTGTGATGATGAACGACATGAACTCACTGCCTGTTACTGAATGGCATTATCTCCTTCAATTCCTGAGCGTTTTTCAACACTGACGGATTGCTGACGTGCTTTTGGTAAACGTGAAATACTTTGGATGAAATCCAATCGTTGGTGACTAGTACAGTGCTACGTAACTATCAACTGTCGAGGTAGCAATAAGAGCATATCGTTGATATCGCGATGGTATCCGTAGATGTTATCATCAAAGATACAAATACATACTGAGAACCAGTAGCAGGGGTACATGGTCATGTCAGAGGTGAATAGCTTCATGCGCAACAATCAGTCGTGAATGGTGGGGGAGACGCACTGGCCGACAGCGTTGGCGATTCAGACTGCCGGCGACAGCAACTCGATCAGATTTGACCCGACGCTGCGTCGCTGCTCGTGCACTGGAGTTCCACGTGCACCCGTCTGTGCCCTTCTCCAAATATTCCGCCTCAGAAAGCTCATCTGGATGATCTCCGTCCTGGACGTCTCCGTCAACATGGTGCCCATGTATAGGCGTGTGAACCTTGGTTTCAACCGACTTCAGACCGTTCTTCGCGTCGTGAAGGTGCAATGCGTGGCCGCTGCGCAATAGGCTTCCAGTTTGGTGAAACGGTACGTCCGTCTGCTCTCTCGTGCCAGAACTCGGACTGCGGCTTCGGTCCCTCGGAGTTGCACCTTCGCGGACGTATGGTGGAGGGGGGGAAGGGTCGCCATCGTATGGATAGAGGTCCTGTTCGCGTGAAAATTCACACGACCTATAGACCTCGTCGTACTCCGTAAGGTCTCCTCTCTCTTCGAGGTCAGATTCCAAGACACTGTCGCCGGTAGGGGAGGGTGAACGTCTTCCACAGGCGGAAACCGGTGAGAAAGAAATTCCCGAGTCGTTGTCTGGCAACGTAGCGTCCTCAAGGATCCTCATTATTACGTGCGGCTGGTCTTTGAGGGCACGCACGATGTCCGCGTCCGGACGACTAGTTACCAGAATCCGGAAGTTGGGGGGTAGCTCTGCGGCTTTAGTTGCGAGCATATTGAGCAAGTCCTTTCTCGCACGATGCTCTTTGCAGACGTCCAAGGCGTCGATAACGATAAGCACTGGCCCACACCAACTGATTTGTTTGGCTGGTTCCAAGATGAGTTCTAGAAATTGCGTGCGGACGTGGTTGCTGGACTGTATGGCACGTTTCTTGACTTTCTCCCCAACAGCTTGCTTGAAGTGCGGGTTATGGTCTGCAATATCGCGGGAAATATTGCGGAAGATGCAGCTGGGATCGCGGGGATCTTTATGGTAACGGTCATGTGGGAGTTCGTGAGGTTGGCGAACAAAGTAAGATGACCCAAGTCGTTGTAACCCATCAAATAAACGGGCCACTTCGCGAGCGACAGTAGTTTTTCCGCATGCAGCTGGCCCGCAAAGATAGAAGATGCGTTCCGTCGAGTCACCGCTGATCCAGCGAGAAATATCATCGCTAAGTTGCCGCTGGTCGGGTTCCAAGGAATCGCAATCGTCCACGTTAGTGTAGTGAACGTCTTCAGCGTAATGCATGTTATCGAGGGATATTTGCGCAGCTGCAGAATACCACTTAAATTAATGCTCGCAATTTACTGAGCAAGAACCTCACATATTCCCTGGACTTCGTCATACACTCGCAGTACATTGACCGCAGTCGAGATAACGACACGTTCCTGTAGAGCGGCTCTCAATTGCTGGAACTTTTGGGTGTACTCATCGAACTTTCGTTGGGTATTCGTCATCCATAGCTGTTGGCTCACAAAGCACCCTAGGACGGACTGTTTGAAATTGTTGATATCACCATGACACTCGCACTCACCGACACCGCTCTTCACGATGCCTTGAAGAAAATAGGAGCACTCCACTGTCTGCGCAGACAGAGCACGGATGATCGGACGGTGAGAATTGATCCGTGCCAGCGGATCCGATTCGGACAGAAAACTGTGAGCGTCGGCCATAGTTTCGACTAGGTTCTTGATGTTGTTTTTAAGAGCTATGTGCGATGTGAAAACCTACAAACGAGAAAACTAAGTAACCGCGCATTGTATGATGGGAAGAAGCACATGCCTTGATTACACCTGTAAGGACTACAGCAGCCATCTTTACGTAAGGATGAATCTGCCAAGGAGTGTTCGGCATTATGGAAAACGTGATTGAAACTTAACAACTCACGTCCCCGATGGCATCAGTGAGCGTGAGAAAGATATTGATCTTGTCCAATAACGGGCTGAAGGTGTTTGCACTGTTCAGTATTTGCTGGATCTGATTGTCATTCGGGAAGAGGGAAACGATCGCTGCAAACGGAGTGACAACCTCTCGTGTCGACCTCTTCGCCTGTGGAGCTTTGTCACATAGGACCGCCACCGGTTGCTTGGTGGCTGGTACATGCGGCTGGGCTCCTTGGTCTTCCCGTGGGAGTTCCTTAGATTGGCGATGTTCGGCAATTGGCAATTTTGTCTCTTTACCCGGATGCCCGCCATTAACGCTAGGAAAACTAGGCTCTGCAGCCTCCCCAACACGCTTGACTGAAAATGAAATTTTAGTCTTCCGGCCGGCGTGATGATCGTCGTGAGAATGTGGGGGCGAGAGATCGTGGAGAACGGCTGGGCGATCACAGATTAACTTGACAACGTTCGTGAAGGGGCTGCATTACTCGGCCCACCTTTTCCAGAGGAACCAAGAAAGGTCCCCAAACTGCCTTGAACGGAGCCAACATAGCTATCTTTATGAAGTTTGCGCTCGGCAAAAACTCGCAGAGTGATAACGGAAGACTGTCGCGCATCACTTTAAACATTCCTTCATGAGGGCCAGATCACCTATAAACCGATGATCACGTACAAGTTGAAAGTCTCTTTCCAGGGTAATTCGTGTCTGCCGACAATAGATGTTGTCTGGACCCGCCCGTCAACATCAACGTCCACGTAGAACCAGTCTTCGTGACCCCAACTGATAGAAGGGGGGTGATATAAATCCAGTTCTAACACACAAATCATGAATGTTCGCAAAAGGATGACCGGAGAAGTAGGTACCATTTATCTGTACGAGAAAAGTGGGTTCTGCCAGTCTTGGCGCGTTCAAAGTATGAAACGCCAGACTGCCAAACGCAGCGCCAATAGAGTGGGAGTGTACATCAGGCTTGCTCTGATGGCTGCAGTCCAGTCAGAACATAACACCCAGGAGAGTATCGGCGAGGTGCACACCCTGTGTTGACGTGGGAGAGCCACATGATAGCGCCTATAAGCTAGGTGTATGAAAGCCTGGGGATACCTTGGTCAGTACAGCTGAAGGGAAGGAGAACGAGACGAGTTGCAAGGAGACGAGAGGAGGAGCGGTTAAGGGTTCTGATACGAGGGGGAAAGAAAGAAAGAAAGAAGAGATTGGAAGAAGAGGCTCTGTACCTGTACATGACGCCTTCTAATCTTGGAGGGTCTTTGGAGCGTGACGATCTGGCAGCAAGCTGTGGGTGGTTGCGGCAGTGAGCGCCTGAATAGTCCTCGAGCGCCATGAAAAAAATGAGGCACAGGCAAGGGACGTGGGTATATGACGAGCCTGCTGCCTCTTCGTCTGCCCCGGCCAAGGCACATGGGCAGCAGAAAAGTTTCGCGCCTCCAGCACAAACTCATCGGTCTGCGAACGAATCAGATCAATCAGCACTCGATGAGAGCGTGCAATCTCACGCGTAGAAGCTGTCTATGCACAGTGTTCCACGTTGAATACAGGAGGCAGATACACCAACCGGGATCGTGACACGCCGATGTCGGATAATGCTGGGATGAGATCCCCGTGGGACATCCGTTCAAGTCCCCTGTCACAACGTCACCGTCGACGATGCCAATGGCACCATACAAGCTACAACTCAATAAGACCCATCTGCTGTATATACCTGCAGCTGAGACTAGTGACGGTTCCAGGTTACCAGGGACAGTAGTCCAAGTCTGCCTGCGCTACCGGTGAACAAGGGTAGTAACGCCTCTCATGGTCGGTGACAGGGTCGCTGACGCGCGAATACACATACAAGGACGCATATACGCAGTTCCCTCATCTTCGCCGAAGAACAAGAATGCATCACGGTAAGTCCTGCTTCCGAGAAACGCGCCACTGCTCGCGACAGTTGTTTCGCACAAGGATACCATCGAAACGCTGTTGTTCTCCCATATAAACACAACGCCGAACCTTCCAGAGTGTATCGTTATAACCAACCCCCTTCGTGGGTACACTCTCAATGGCGGTAAGACCAGATCACTTGACGTTCTTCCCTTTGTCGACTCTGCCCTAATCACCTGATGCACCACCCGTTAAGCTAGAAAGCCCTGGAAATATGGTCAAGGCGTGCGGTTCTTTATCGGCGGAGATCGCCTTCGTTCTGCGGAAGACAAGTGGGTCTTTACCTTTAAAGTCTGAAGATGAATGTTGGGAACCCCGTCTGTTTGGCTTCTCTCCACAAATGTTAAAATGTTATGCTGTATTTGACATGCCTGTAGTGGCAGACGAGCATGTCTTTTTTGGCCACTCACCAACCCTTTTCCACTCTTCGGATACGCAACGGAACATTTATCACTAGCTCTTCTCTTCCCACCGTTCATACCGGCCCTCCTGAATGCTGGTGAGGTAACGCTCCTCTACGCTTTCACATACTCCATCTAAGTTGTCCAGTGCCTCAAGAAGTGCGTTGAGAGAAGAGAGTCCGTCTGTGATCCATTTAATCAGCATCGACGTCAGCTACAACATGACGGATGGCACGCACCAAACATTTGGATGCGAAGCTGAATTAGGTTTTCGGACGGATGTGGGACGCTGTAGGACGAGTCAGGAATCATATCTTTATCTAGTCAAGGAAAATACATGGCGAAGTATTAACTGGTCGACCGAGGGAGAAAGCACAGTGGCGTCGTTCAAAAGTCGCGTACCTGTAACCACAGAATTGCACCTTTGGACTGATTTGACCATTCATACGTGAGTGGTGGCGTTCTGTGTTCAACAACTGCTTCTCTCGTAACTTACTTCTTCATGATCATCCACCGGAGAGCGTTACCCATAGTGTGTGATTCGTCGAAAATCTGGTATGTGGCAGCAGAAAGGTCCGGCGCCGCGCCTTTCATCTACAAGGTATCAGCGTGACTGTGCTGGATGGTGAGGAGAAGAACTTGCAATCCTGATTTTCGGTGTTGCTTCCGACATGCCTTTGGATTGTGTCGGTATCGAAGAGGAGAGCTGCTGCCTATTGTCCCGAAGAGGAAATAATGATTGACGAAGATTTCAATCTCGACCGAGTGTCGTCAAAGAAAATGAATTCACGAAACAAAAAGACAATGAAAACTCGAAGGGAAATGGCGACAATGCTATTTGGTTTACGTTCAGCCCAGGGACGTCCAGATGCGATATTGTTTTGCGGAATTGCAGCTCCGGGAGGAGACAAGCAAGACCAAATACAGCCCTGCTCGTCCTTTGTCAGTCAATGCTCGACAATGCAGCGTCGCCTTTTTGATCCTTTCTACTTTGGCACGGCAATGAAGGACGTCGCTCGTCGCTTGCATTCCTATAAATCCAGCGCGCCAGTTCCCCGGTGATAATCACCAGGCCACTCCATCTTTTCCGCTCAGCTCGAGTCTCGATACCCCCCGCATCTTATATATTTCGACATCCAAGGCAGGCCTTGGTATACCCTGGTGGATTCCGTTTAGCTAGCTGAATACTCTTAACTCCCCATTTCTATCTCGTCCTCACTCCTAATTCCATCCATGATGGCTCATCGTGCTCCCGCCTCTTCGTCTTCCTGCACGACCTTGCCTCCACTTCGCACCCTTCTCGAAAATCTCAACATGATTGACGAGAATACGGTGCTTCCTTCCATAGAACGAATGCATGACCGACATGAAATAAACCAGGAGGTGCGTTTCTCTGTCACCGAGATCTCGCAGTTGGTGACGGATATGCAGAAGGCCCACTTTCACTGCCCACCGCTCTCTTCCCTGGTTCGCCAAAGACGACAGGTATCTGCTTGCTCCATCACGACGTCACGAACTCCATCCCCTGCTACCCAACTGCGCATCGTCATCTTTACTGTTCTCTGATTCCCAAAAGCTGCCGTGTCCGCCACAGAAAATCCGATTGGTGCCGGCCACTTTGGAGAACGCAGACGCCGTTGTAGTGATACCTCCATCCCTTCCTGCGTCTCAAGGGCGTCAACCTCAGCCTCTCCTTCTCATGGGTCCTGCCCTTCAGCGCTTCCGTCAGCCGAACCGTCGGCTGGCAAAGGGTGCGCGCGTGCACCCCTACCAGATTGTCCGTGGAGCAACTGACCCCCACGGCCCCCGGCGTCCCCCGATGACACCTACCAACACGAACACAAACTAATGTATGATTTATACGGACGAGGGTTAAGTTGGGACTTTGTCAAAGCCTCCAGCTTGTATTCTTGTAACATCGTTCAAGTGTATCATTAACAGTGCTTATACTTGTAGCTTTTGATTGTAGAAGCGTGAGGGAGAGATACGTCAATAACATAATCAGATATTCAGTAGTTCACTAATGACGATCGGAGGGGTCGAGACTGCTCGACCACGAGCAATTAGGCGTGGATGAATTGAAAGCGTAGTATTCAGCTCCAGCAATGTGGCATTCCCCTACAACTCCTTGAGATCCGAGGTACTGAAGCCTTCGAGAATTTTCTCTGATCAGGCTGTGGCATCCCTTGGCTCCGTGTATGTTCTCCCCGGCTCTCGACCAAATGTAAGACAAGGCGTTGGCCACCCACCGATCAAATCAAGTCTTCCCCTGTGGGTACAGTAGACCTTCGCGAGTTTGTTGGGTGGAAGACACATGCGAACTGCAAGGGATCAAATGGCCGCGCACCGACATCCATTGGCTCTGGAAAGGAAAAATTCCCCCGGGCTAGGACACAGAAATTCACGTTCTCTTCGCGCACGCATCTTTCCTACTTGCAAAAAAAGATGTCTGCACTGTCAGTTCCAACCGCAATGAGTGGCTAGTGACTATGTAACTGCTCCGAGTAGGATTTTCTTCCGTGCAAGTCATACTACAAGTGCATACGTCATAAATCATCTACCGTAATAAAAAGTCTCCGCAGCTTCCACACCGACGCCCAAATCTCTGAACAGGTCTCCGGTGTTCCCTCAGGTCCATCAGGAGGATATCCCCGAAGTAAGAGGTCAAGGATACCCATTATTATTGTTAGAACCGGTGCCGCCGTTCGTAACGCAGCGACACATGGACGAAGTAGTTCCGGGACTGTGGATAGGCGATCTCCCAAGCGCGTTAGACGTTCAAGGCTTGAAGGCGAAAAATATATTCAGTGTCGTCACTGCTATGCGAGGCAAAGTCACCATCCACGCAGTGCGTCGTGGTCTTTTGGTTCCGTCGACACGTTGATTGATTTCTATCTTGTCGCTTATCGCTCAGACTTTCAATAAGTACCAGATCAACATCGACGATAGTGCCGACGAGGACGTCCTCGTACATCTCTTGCCTTCCATATCGTTCATTCAGAAAGAGCTTGACAAGGGACATGGTGTCCTCGTCCACTGTCAGGCTGGCATCAGTCAGTGTGTTCTGCTGTAGCTGATCGTGGCGGGTGCATAATTTTTTGACCCTACATAGGTCGTAGTGCCACGATCGTCACTGCCTTCCTCATGTATACTCGCAGGGTGGATGCTACGACAGCACTGGAAATGATCAGGAAGGTCAGGCCGAACGTGGAGTAAGTGGGAACCCCTGGAACAATAAAACCAATCGTGACGTTTATTCTTGCTATCAAGGCCAAACGAAGGGTTCTTGCATCAGCTGGAGATCTTCCACCAGGCGTCCTACAAGTTTACTAGGAAAGACAAGTCGATTCGAATGTTCTACATGGAAAGAACGCTGGAAGAGATCATGAGTAAGGCTTGCTTCTCCGTTTACCCGCTTTTTCCTTACTCTGTAGTTGGTTGATCGTCGATCTTCACAGATGGCGACGGTACTCTTCCATCGGACAACATGTTCGCCCAGCGTCCGTGTTCGCCAAGTGATTCATCTCCAAATACACCGGTCATTTCCCCCCATCGACGCATACGATGCAAAATGTGCAGGTGCGTTACGTTCGAGTGTATTTGCGTACATCTTACGTGTGATCCCTCGTCATAGGCAAGAACTTGCAACTCGCGAACATATGCTCGATCATGGCCAGCTCGGCCCACCGACACCGGGGCTTCCATCTCTGACACCTGCTGCCTCGCGAAGACCCTCGAATGCCAATGACCACCTCGCTCAACGTGGATCTGTCTCGCGCCGACCATCCGGAAGCCTCAACGTGTCCATATCCCGTCGACCATCGAATACAGGAGTGCAAGCTCGATTGAGTTCGTTCTCGCACGACGGCCGCCCGGCCGCTCTCTCAGCACTTGGTGGTCGTTCCATACTCGAGTCACTATCCATGTCGGCACTTGAGACGGAAGACGATGCCGACTCTGGGAATGAAAGGCCAGGTCCCAACAACCGGGGCTCAGGTCCACCGTCTCGCCGCCTGTCTGGCGGTGAGGGAAGGAGTCGTGCCCCACTGTTATCCATAGATAACATCGGTCGTGACTTGTCGGATGCGCTAGGTGCCGCTTCTACTCCTGCCTGGTGCGGTAGAACATGAAGTAGGAGAAGTACCACGGACGCTATCTCCTGTGTCTGAAAAAGTGCCAGCTTGATGAAGGACACTCTAAAACTGATAGTTCCCAACAACAGCAGGCACAAGTACCAAGCTGCGACCCTCAATTTGCCACCCCGGGAGACCTTGCAGCTCAGCTATATGCTCACCCAAAGCTCGCCGCTTTGAGAGCGCCGCCTTCACTCTCGATGACGACTATCACAGGAAACGCAGCCAAGCAAGGTGTTAGCCCTCCAATTCTGATGAATCCCAAATGCTCGGGGTACTTTGTCGAGCCGGTTCGTGGTCTACGTCTTCTCAAGTGCTTATATTTTCGACGGACATTCTCGCTTAGATGAAATGGATGGAACCATTCCTCGAAAAAGGAGAACTAGCTGGTAAAATCATGTGTCCTAATCCACAATGCGGCGTCAAACTAGGAAATTACGACTGGGCAGGAGTACATTGTGGTTGCAACCAATGGGTGACGCCGGTAAGGTTACTCGCTCGAGACCTACTTTCTATGCTTCGTTCGTTAAGAACTGGTTGACAACTGTGTGTCGTACAGGGCTTCTGCATACATCGATCCAAGGTCGACGAATTTGTCGTTTGAGCTTCGCGTGAAATTATGATTTCCTTGTGCATGAGCTACTGGTACTTGAGCCTGGCGACCAGCCAGCTCATCATGTTTGTTTACCGTCGATACCGGAGTGGAGGCAATGTTGTACGTATCTATTCTTTGAGATCCCTCGTAACCTGTTTAGTCGTAGTCGAATCCCCTGTTTGTTTCGTGGTCTCTCATAGAAGACGCGAACCTCAGACAAACGTAATATAAACCAACGTTCGGATGTAAATGAATGTCGCGGGTATGAAAGGAGTGGTATTGGCCTCTTGCGAATAGTAAAAAGAAAGATTCATACTATGACAGGACTACCAGTGACGACGGTAAGTAAGGACGAACTTATGAAAATCGACAGGTCCATACATTATCAAGGAGCGTAAGGTGTCTGGAAAAGAGCGCGAGATTGTAGTGTATGAAAACCCACAACGCTGATGGGATAGAAGTAAAAACACAGAGAAGGATGTGAATGTAAATGTATACCGATTAGATGGTTAACTACCGGTCCGCCGTGACATTGGGTACAGTCCTGGTGGACCTCCGTGAGCCGAAACGAAGTTTACCGTCATCGCCACGACCCCATGAGAAGAAGCCACCTGTCTCGTGTGACTGAGAACTTCCTGTTCGTGACCGAAGAGACCAAGCTGGAGAGACGGGTCGTGCAGGAGCGTTCACTTCCAGGTGTTCACCGTTATGGAGGTGACCGGGATTGTGGTGGTGAGGATGTGCATGTCCCGAGTGACCTACGGTATGTCGTCCATCGCAGCACGCGCGTACGTTCTCCAAACCTCGAATCCATCATCGGATTTGGTATCTGCATGTAACTCGAATTCGAGGTCCGCGTCATGTTGATTATTTCCCACTACTTGTTCGAATGACCGTGTAGGACTGTACGGGCTTTCAGGAGCTGCCCAACGCAAGTACTCCGCAGCAGGCGTGCCTGAACGTTTGCCAACCGACCCTCTAACAGAAAGCTGTGAGCGACTCCGCTTTCCCCGAGGAGTTGTGCTGAAAGCGCCACCGTTGTGACTGCTCCTCCCGCTTCGTTGGCTTTGCGGGCTCGAATCGGCTATTTGACGATGATCGTCATCTGTAAGTTCCGCGGCGTGTGACATGGGACTGCTCAGGCCCGCGGGATCGGTCATCGATGCTCCTGGGGTTGGGTTCGGTCGGGACAGCAAATATTTCAGAGCCTGAACCACGGACACGCGGTCAGTAAATCTCTACAAGCCCTGGCATTAGACTCACATTAAGCCAGATCTCATGCCGTTCTTTCGTGGGTGCTGTAAGTTTCATCTCTCGCTGAGACGTCGAGATAACGATACTGTACTGGTACAAGCCAGGGGGCATGGGGTTGGGGTCCAAAACCGCACGAATGCCTTCAATGTACGCTAGAAGCAAATTATCGGTGTGAAAGAAACTGCTTTCTGCACATCAACTCACCACTCTTAGAACTAGATTCTGACACATTCTGCGATCCAGGGTCTGCAGAACTCCAATAGAGATGTTTGGTGTATGGGTGCACCCAGAAGAAACGCTTGTGCCGCTTCTCACCATGTCCTTTGCCAATTGCACGGCGGGTATATTTGTAAAGGAACTCCCCGATCATGGTCTGCGTGATGGCATGAATAATAACAGGGTCCGTTGCGCCATCGCGCATTTGGTCAGGCTGGCCTTCCAGTTGCGTTGATTGTCGAGCGACGGTTCGCAAAAACGTTGTGATCAGACGACATCGAAGACCGCGGGGACAAAGCGCTGCGATCTGAAGCAAGGGAAGTGCTGGACAACTCCCTGCGTTCGTTTTCTCGCACAGTCCATGAAGGTAAGCCGGATGACATCTGAGAATTTTGTGCGTGCGCAGCTGCATTCGCCGCAGATCGGAAGCTGCTCGTAGATGGTGGCTGACGAATGTTCGATGGCGGAGGCATACTCGAACCATGCTGTCTTGGACCATAACTTCCTCGGTGAACAGAAAGCATGGCACCGATAGGTGTCGTTGCGCGTTGGATAAGCTCTGGTGGAGGGGGAGACGATGGACGGGGGGGTGGTACATCGGACGCTGACGAAGTCGTTGGAATTCTTCTCTCAGGAATAAATGAAGGTGGAGGCATAGTGTTAGATGGAGGTGGCTGACGTGGAGGCGGGGGCAAAATAACCATCGGTGGGCGCGTCTTGTCCACAAGGGAGGGCACGGCAGACGTTGTACGTGGGCGCCGCGCTACATCGTCAGCATAGGTCTCCATAGCAGATTCAATGGACTGACGTCTGTCAGAGTTAGACGTGAGTGGACGAATGATACCGAGAGGTGCGATAGGTTCTCGCATGGTTCCCGGCGAGGACGGTGGAGGAGAATTGGTCGGAACAAACTGGAATGACTGAGCTCCCGTAGAGCTCACTCTATACAGTCCCAGCGGTGTGGGTACCACCAGGCGAGGTGGGAGCGGGTTGGGCAGTAGGTGTGACCTGATGACGTAGACGTATCCTGCTTCCCAGGTGTTACCGGGGGAACAGGAATGGAAGAGACTGGAGGAGTGATAGGTATCGATTCATCTGTCTGGATGCAGATTTCGTTGACCTCAGCTTGCGGCCGCTCGATGTACTTTATGACCTCAACCTCCTTAACCACCTCCTTAACCTTAACCACCTCTTTCGGCACCTCCTTGACAACTTCTTTGATGACCTCCACTTCCACGATCTTAACATCCTCGAACCTCGCTTCAATGCCTTTCTCCTCGTACTGAACGGGAGGGAGAGACTTGTGTGATTCCGTTAACGATTCCACAGAAACCATACTGGCACGACTTGGCATGCGTGAGGCTTTGATACTTTCATCATCTTCGCTCTCCGGATAGTCATTATCAGACATCGTCAACATCGAATGGAAATCTTCCCTCGACTCCCAAGGGGTCGTCATGCCAATACTCATGCGCGCATCGTGGTAATCTTCCGCGTCTGTCTCCGTTTCGACACCAGTTTCCGTAGCGCCGTCATCGAAGTCATTCTCACTCTCGTTTGCTTCGTCAGTGATCGAGAGTGCGCCAGGCACAAGAACGTTTCGAATGGTGGTGTCGCTGCTCTCAGTTTCCAGCGGACAGACCGGAGAAGTCTGCTTGAGTGAGAGTCGTCCGGCGCGGAGCGGGAGAGAATGCGCGCGAGAAGGCACCCATCGGCGTTGGAGATGTCTGGACTTGGGATTGACTGGTTTGAAGAGCAACAGAATGCACACTGATCTCCGTTTCAACCACAGCATGTGGTGTTGTTGTCTCCATGCGTTCGATAACGAAACCTTCGGGCTGGTCTGTTTGACAAGACATTTCCGATGTTCCAACCACAGGCGCGGCATCGACCTGAATACCTGCCTCTCTGGTCTCCGGTGATGACACAGTTGAAGGGATCGCAAACGTCACATCATCAAAATCGGTCTGGCATGCAACTTCAGCGACCTCTTTTTCCGAAATCAACATCTCATCCTCCAGAACGGAAGACACGCCACTACCCATCTCCAGAGCAAGAGCAGCCGATAGAGATTCCGGCTGGCCGACAAGCGACAACGGGCGAGTCTCTTGGAAGGCAGCACCGCCCCGCCAACGTCGTTGAGGAGCACCCCCACGAGCGGAGCGAGAAAGGACGGACTGGCGGAGTGGACTAGAGCTGGAAAGTAGCGAACTGTAAGATGCCGACTTGCGGAGCACGTTGGCATAAAAGGGATCCATGCCATCGACGCTTGTGCGATTTGAAGGAACGGCGAGAGGAGAAGGCGAACTTTGAATAGGGTCGGGTTGATGTTCGTCTCCTTCGCCCTCGGAAAGCTCGGGATCAAGATCATCTGTGCCATCTTGGAACTGACCAGGAATAGACGGTACAGGGGGGGAGGTGACAGCATCAGATCCGCTTCCCCAGCATAATCTGAGGAAGGGGTACTGGCTGCGTTGCCGAGTCGATGGGACAATCCGCCTCCGCGACCTCGGCGACCTCTTCCGCGAACGCTACGGAAAGGTGTGACCTTGCGCTTCGGCTTACTCTCAATTGAAGCAGTATCGTCGTCGTCAAACATCGCATCTTCCGGAGGTTCGTTTTCGTCGTGCACGTAGCCGGATGAAGCCTCCAGTTTTCGCTTGTAGTCAATGCGCATTTCCTTCTCGCGGTGAAGGGAACCTGTGAGTTTCTTGATCTGCCGCTGAGCATGTTGCAAACGTTGTTGCAAGTCTTCGATTTCCTTACTAGGGTGGTTGGCAGCTTGGAAGGGGCGAGACGGCGATGGGTCGGGAGAGATATCGGCAATGTCTTCAAAATTCTCCGGTTGGAAAACTGCAGAAGAATCCATCTTCCTCCGATTGGTAGATGCACCCCCAGTGGTAAAGACATCGTCTACTTCGGGCGCGACAGGTGTCAAAAAGTCTTGCGCACTCGCAGCACCTGGGGTGAGAGGGGACCCATACTTAGGACCAAGCCGACGGTTCGCCTTAGCAACTTCGGCCTTCATCGCATCAAGAGCAGACTGCAAATCAGATTTATCACGCTGCAGACCTGCAGCATACTTGCGGGCTTGAGCAAATTCGGTCTCGTGTTTGGCTTTGAACTCGTCCAAGGCACCCTTGACGCGCTCAACCTCGTTCTTGTGCTGGTCCGCTGACTCCCTAGTAGTGTTGAGAATTTTGGTCAGTCGTTTGTGTTCGGATTCGAGACGTTGTGCAGTGCTCTGGGAGTCGGATAGTTGTGAGCGAAGTTCCTGCAGAGTGACCTCGAGGTTCCAGTTTTCCTCCTTGAACTTGTCTGCACGAGGTCAGGCAATTGGGACTCCGAGTCACGAGAAACACACCTGAACTCTGCTCTTGTGCACGGAGCGCCGTACGCAGAGACTCGACAGTCTTTTCGAGGTCATCCTTTTCCTCCTTCATGTCCTGAATAGCCTTGTCCCGTTCACCAAGGAGGCTCTGCAATCTCCGAACTTCTGTAAGCAAGCCACTGCCAATTTCGAAAGCGAATTCTGCAAAGACCGCTTCAGCCACAGGTGGTATGAGGTGCGGAAGCGACTCGTGCTCACCAACATCGTCTGCCCGGTGAGCAGCATTCTTAGCACGGCGAGACTGGGCTGCTGACGAAGCCGGAGTTTTGGAGCGTTCTGGTTCGTCACGTTGTGGATCTTTAATAGGGAGCGAGTGTGAAATATCATCTTCAGGGGGGCGCTGAAAACATACATCAGTACATCAAGCCCAGCACGATGGGAAGAGAAGGACAGAAGGATGTGTTGGCACGCGAAGTACCGTAGGCCCGGTGATGCCATGTGCAGTTGTGACAGAGAACCAGAGGTAGTCAACCAACGGTCGTTTACATGACGCGTTGGACGTTTTGCCACCGAAACTCAAAACAGCATGCCTCTTCCCGAGCTTGTTTGATGGCGACGGGTACCACAAACAGACAGATATTAACTGACACGCACCTGTGCACCAAAAGCACTTGAAAGTCGGGCATTTTCGGTGTCCCAAGCCTTGATAGTCTCTGCCAGTTCGCGGTAACGTTCTCTTGCCTCCGTGTCTAGTTCCTCGTCATCTCCACGTTCTGCATCGAACTCCTGAATCTGTCTGATCTTCTCCTCGAGTTCGATCTGTTGAGCGAGGACGCGTTGCCCGAGAGCACCCGCTTGTTGGAGTTGCTTTTCCTTGGTGTCAAGGAGTAGTTGGAGATGGAACTTTCTTTCACCAGCGGAAGAAAAAGCGAACTGAGAGAAATCAGGCATGCTTGCTAGGACACCAGCAAGACCATCGGACGAGCTGGTCATGCCTGCCACCTGCCGATATTTTTCCAAGTCACTGAGCGGACGAAGTGGCGTGTGTCGTGCAACGAGTTCTTTGGTTGGCCGTCGTCCTTTATGGAAATTACTTCTCACCATCTATGAGCTTGTTCGGCTCGTCGGCGACGTCATATGCCGATCGTTGTCGAGATGGCCAGCAAGTTGCGTTTGGGAGTCGACGTCGGAGGCACTAACACGTCCGTGAACCACCTTTTAATTGCCATCACTCAACCCAGTTACTTTGAGTAGAGACGCCGTCTTGCTGGACATATCACAGGGCGTCATCGCGAGCGCCAAGCACCCAACCACACCAGACGTTACGCGAGGTATACAGCAGGCCATCAAAGACGTGATCGACCAGGTACCGAAGTCGACCGATATCCAGTCTGTTTCTATCGGAACCACGGTGGGGATCGAGCTGTTCGCCGCAAGCACACAGCCCAATTGCTGACCGTGCGCAACACTCATGACAGCACTTCGTGAATGCGTTGATCGAGAGAGATCCAGCGCGTCTGGATCGCGTTGCTGTCATTCGTCTTTGTGGCCCATTCTCTCACGGAACACCTCCCTTTGTCGGATTCCCTCTCGATCTCAGGGCATGTACGTGGGCGTTTATGGGTCTCAGTCCTCCACAAACATAACAATGCTTCAGTTCTTCAAGGCCCTTGCTTCCTTGTTTCAGGGGGACTTCAGATCGATGGCCGCGAGATTTCTCCCGTGGATCCTTGCGAGATCGAATCTGCCTGCAAAGAACTTGCGAAAAGTGTATGTTGCAACCAATCAATATTCAGAACCGCGCTCAACCACGGGCTCCTAGAACGTTCGTGCAGTGGTAGTCTCGTCAGTCTTTGCTCCGACCGACTCTACGATAAAGCAAGAAGAGCATGTCGCCTCCATAGTGCGCACGGCGCTCAACCATGTCAACGTAGTATGCTCGAAAGACGTTGCTCATCTCGGGCTTCTGGAGAGAGAGAACGCAGCCATTCTTAACGCCTCACTACTTAGATACGCCAAGATGACAGTTGCTGGCTTCCAGCGGGCAACTCGCTCTTTAAATCTCAAATGCCCTGTGTTCATTACAAGCAACGACGGAATGCTACTCAGTTGTGCACAAGCCAGCCAGCTGCCAGTCAAGACATTGTAAGCTTTTGAACTCTCCCCTTCAGTCGTAATGTAGCATATTCTCTTGGCAGTTCGTCTGGTCCCACCAATTCTATGCGTGGAGCCGCATTCTTGGCCGCTCTCGAATCAGATGTCTCAAAGCAATCAGCACTAGTGGTGGACATTGGGGGTACGACGGTGAGATGGACTTTGTTCCCCCTCCCGAGGAAGTCTTACTCATCATCTTACTGACCAAGACTGATATTGGCATGCTCTTGTTCGTCTTTGGTTACGTGTATGCCCGTCTCTTCTCACATAATTTAAAGACCCACCGGCTTTCCTCGTCAGGCAGCGGCCCACCATGAACTTTGTGGCATTTTGCTAAACTTGCCCATGCCTCACGTCACCAGGTATGTCGTTCTCAGCGCAGGAAGTACGAGTTTTCTTAGCATCATATATGTCTAAGTATTGGGTTGGGCGGTGGCTCGCTTGTTCGCCAGAGTCCGTCTACGGGAAATGTAGTTGTCGGACCCGATTCGGTGGGGCACAGAATCACATCTGAAGCTCTTGTCTTCAATGGATCGACACTGACCGCCACCGACATTGCCGTCGCCGTGGGTCGCGTCGCGGTTGGAGACTCCTCTCTCGCGGAAAACATCAGCCCTTCTATCCTCGACGGCGCACAGAAGACCATCAAGGCGAAGCTCCAAAATACATTGGACATCATGAAGACATCCGCAGCGGACATACCTATATACCTTGTTGGAGGAGGTTCTATTTTAACCCCTGACGAGCTAGAGGGCGTGAGTCGCGTGCATCGACTTCCGCATTATGACGTCGCGAACGCGGTGGGCGCAGCTGTCGCGCAGGTCAGTAACTGTTTCTGCTATCCATGCTGGTGTTGCACTGATGAACAATATACCCGTGGTTCGGCACCAAAAAAAAAAAAGATTTCCGGCGTCGTCGATTCGTTTGAAGATACCTCATCTATGTCGGTGTCCGAAGTTAGAAAGATCGTTGAAGCCAGGGCTATTGAACGAGCTGTCTCTGCTGGTGCCGACCCGCAGTGTGTCACCATCATCGAAAGCGAGGTCATTCCGATAGCATACACCTCTGGTCGATGCCGCTTCTATGTCAAGGCAGCTGGCGAATGGGACGGCTTCTCTGCACACGTTCCTTGGATGCCTGTGAAAGCGAGGACGAAGTTGTTATCCGTCCTTCGCCACCGGAAATAGAATTCTCTGATGTCCCCTGCTATCCGCTTCCAATTCCAACAAAGGCGGACATCAGTTCATATGTCCCGAACGTGCAAAACGGCCAATGGTTCCTTTCTGAGATAGACCTCGAATGGATTGCGGATGGGTGCTATGTTCTCGGCTGCGGCGGCGGCGGTTCCCCGTTGCATACCTTCCTCGAGCTGAGGGAGATGGTTAGGAATGGTTCTATCATCCGTGTTGTGGATTTGGCATTTTTACCACCAGATGCAGTGGTTGGCTGGGGCGGCGGAATGGGCAGCCCTGAAGTGTCGTCTGAACGACTACTTGGAAAGGAGTGCGTAAATATGTCCGTTGTATGATTCCAAGATTGGTGAACTGTCGACGCGCAGGTATGACGAGGCATGCGCGGAGTTGTGGAACTTCCTTGGGGTACGTGCTCGAATAGTTGTGATCCACCACACTGACTCATCAACGAGGCAGATAACCAAGCCGGAAGCGTTGTGCGCGTTGGAAATCGGGGGTGGCAATGGAATGGTCAATGTTCGTCCGCCTCCGCATACTGTATGTAGCGTTCTGCTGATCACCTCACCCATCAAACAGTTGATCGTGGCTGCCAGCCAGAACTATGACATACCCGTCGTTGACGGTGATTTTATGGTAAATCATTCCCTTTTCCGCCCATTGCCAACGTCTTTACTGAAGAACACCTAGGGCCGCGCTTACCCTACGGCAAGCCTTTTCCTTTCGTATGCATTGTCCGCAATGAGTTATAGGGACTAACCGAGGACAATCATATGTCAGCTACATCAAATAACCCCGAACGTGTTTGACGAGAGCGGAAAGGGCTTGAATTTTCTCCCCAGCGTCATCTCGAGTGGGGACGGCAATATCATGGTTTGTCTATGATTTCTACTGCTTACAATTTCTTGACCTGTACCACGTAGATCATGACTAGGGCCAAACGGGACACAGATGCCGACGCTGCCCTCAGAGCTGCCTGTGTTGAGATGGGGTACGCACGCTGGTTCCTATTTCCCAGGTACAACCGTTGATCTGCACTATTGCACTTCAGTACGGACGTTGGGTTGGCCTCTAAACCGCTCAAAACGAAAGACTTGGAGATGTCGATGATTGCCAACACCATTTCCCTGAGTTGGCGCATCGGTAGGGCTATTGCGCTGGCGAGGAAACAGTCCAACGTCGGGCAGGTTGGGCGTATTGTGGTCGACTCTGTTGGGGGTTCGAAGTCTGCCAAAGTGCTTTTCAGCGGCAAGATCGCGGATGTTAGGAGGCGGTACGTAGGTCCTTCGTGTTTTGTTCGACGATGCTAGAGATCGATCGGCAAATCCCGCAGGCTGCACAAGGGCCATACGATTGGAGAAGTCGTTATCACTGCATTAGTCTATGAAAACGACGACTCGTCCGAGGTGACCGAGAAGTTCTCTGGCCGTCTCGTCGTTCCGTTCAAGAATGAAAACCTTTACGCTGAACACACTTCTGCAGATGGACAAACAATCGTGAGTGTGCGTGTCTCTGCCCCCTTGGTGTAGCTCATGCCGGTGCTGCCCGTCAGATAAAAGCGGTAGTACCGGACCTCATATGCGTTTTAGACGCCCAAAGCGGATCTGCCCTTGGTACGCAGGAGTACAAGTACGGCCTCAGAGTGGTTGTGATTGGGATTACCGCCGCTCCTCAGTGGACGGGAACGGTTCGGGGGATGGCAATTGGAGGACCAGCTGCGTTTGGGTAAGTGCGATCTATTCCTCGGTCTCGAGTGTTTGTCCATGGACGTGCACGTTACCAGATTTCACGACGTGCCGTACGTGCCACTCGGGGTGTACACTCGGCCGAGGTCGGTTATTGAAGAATATGGGCACCAAGGGTGAAATCAACGGTGAGTATGTGGAAGAAGTTTTGATTGAGTGTCAAATTATTGTATACCTTTGACATGAATAAGATTTGTGTCGGTCCACGGATTCCCATAGAAGTTGTAATTTTACCATTGGCAGTCGCTCAGATCCGACTCGGTGCCCATCGCTGACGAATGTCTTGAACCATGAGAACTGTTTTCAATGAGTTAGGACGTTGTAGACAAATATCTATGTATGTATACAGAAAAACGGGCTACACGAAGATCGTCCCCTCCTAGGCGTGTGCCGTGGGAGGGGGGAAAATGCGAAGAGATATAGGACGAAGGAAACGGTTGTCGAGCTACAGCTAGCACAGTGGCGCGTGAGTGGTATACGTGTTATACGAAACACGGTGGGTTTCAAGGGTGTGGTAGGATAAATGCTGTTTATGTTGCAAGATGCAAAGAATGCAAACGTGAGCGAAGGCGAAAAGCATGACGTTCCGGTGTCAAGAAAGGCGCCGAACCGATGCGCAGTGTGGCAAGGAAAAGAAGACCAAATAAATGGCCATGGCAGACTCGGACTCGGCTCACAGGAGTACGACAGCGGGCTCCGAGGGGCTGACCATCACAATCAAATGGATGCTTTCACCGCTACGGCCTTCTCTAGGTCTGCGACGATGCAACCCGCGCTAGCGCCAGCAGCCTGCAGGCGCTTCCTCTTCCATGCGGGTATGAAATCGACCCTTTTCAGAAATGGGACTGCGATGGCATACAGGACCCCAAAACAGATGGCAGGGATGGTCCCCAAATGATACGCTCTAACGAGCGAGCTGATTATCTCGTTTTCATACTGAGGCCACATCCCTGCCGCTGCGTCATCTGCTAATCCCAGACCTTGATCGATCAAACTTTGCGGTACCACGCCACCCCGCTCCAAGGCCGTGGTGAAGCTTGTTTCGAATACCGCGGTGAGAAGCGCAGTGGCAAACGTCCCTCCAAGAGTGCGGAGGAAGGACAGAAACCCGCTGATACCGGCAACCTGGTGCGGCTGAACCGACATGGGTCCAACTACAAGGGAAGGTTGGTAGAGAAGTCCTGACGCTACACCGGTTACGACCGAGATGCCTATTGTCTGCGCTGCAGGAGTGTCGCGCCCCACAAGGAACATCAATCCGCTACCCAGTGCATAAAGTACACCACCAACAATCCCAATGAGACGGACCTGGCCTGTCTGAGAGAGGGTGTTGGCACCGACGACAGAGGATACGCCAAGAGTCAGGATCAGTCCAAACATTTGAAGCCCGGAGGTGACGAGGCTGGAACCTTTGACGTCGATAAAGTAGCGAGGAAGGAAGAAGACAGCACCAAAATAACCAGCTCCAGTGAGGAAGTTGATGAAGCAGGTGACCGGGATGTTTGGAATGGCGAATAGTCGCATATCGACGACGGGTTGCTTCGCCGCTTTGAGTTCGTAACAGACGAAAACGGGAATGAGAAGTCCGCCTAGGAGGAAGAGAAGGATAATGGGTGCGGACTGATTCAACTGGTACATTATACCCCGCGTGACCAGAAGCATAATCACTTACGTTCCATGGGAATACTTTATTTCCCAACTCGATAGCGATGCATATCATGCTCGAGATCGCAACGGCGAGAGTGCATCCAATGTAGTCTACTTCCTTGAGCTGTGCAAGAAGACCGACGCTTTGCTTCCTGTGCGGCACAGGATACTGCATGGCGGTGAGGGCGACCAACATAGTGATGCCGATGAGTATCAGCGTCATCCAAAACATCCATCTCCAATTGGTGTCCACTGAGAAGATAGCGCCGAGAACGGGTCCGATGGCCAAACCTATTGCTGATGACATATTCAGGAAGCCAAGCCACAAACCACGTGTGTCTGGAGTTGTGAGATCGAGAATGACGATAACAGCCACCGACTGCCGACCCGCAGCGCCAATTCCTTGCAACGCGCGAGCACCGATTAGGGAGGTCATGGACTACAAGACAAGGTCAAAACGGCCGACATACAGGAGGGATGAAAGTACCTGCGCGGAAGCACACCAGACGGTACCGACGGCAAAGATGAACATGGTGCCATTGAAAACCTGAGATCGACCAAATATGTCGCTGAACTGTCCGAGTAGGGTCTGTGTGACAGTGAACCCAAGGAGATATGCAGTCGCGATCCAGTTCTGGTTCTGAGAGTCACCAAAGTCTGCACCGATGGTGTGCATGGCAGTGGTGGCGGTGGTCTCGTTGAAATAAGCTGTGAAATTTCCGAGCCAGATGCACGCCATGATCAGGAGGAACCTAGTGTACGAGACAGAGACGGCAGGTTGTTGGCTGTCGGGGGAATCGTTGGTTTCATTGAACGTGGAAGAGCTACCAAGCTGAGCAAGAGAACTGGAGACTGTATGGCCCGGTGCGAGGGTAGTCGCACTGTCATCGACGGAGACAGAATGGGAGGTGGCGGACATGGCCCGGGGGTATCGTCGGGCGAGTGCAGCTGTAGACCGCACGTATTTATGCGCTGCAAAAGGCCTCTGCCGATCCGCGCGCTGATTCGGTGTCTTCCTCCGTTAGGCCATGCGAATCTATGAACGGATGGGCGGAGGGCACCGAGATAATGCCAGGACCGGCGTCGGTCAGTACTCGGTCAAGGCTGGTCACCCAACTGGCGGCCGTTCCGTCGGCGCGTGGGCGCCGAGCATGCCCGGGAGAGAGAGAGATGATATGAGCTGTGTGGTGTTTCTGCATGTGCTTGGCCCGGGAAAACAATAGACACTCGACCCTAGAAATCACCTCTGTTGCTGCAGCAACTCAGTCTGGGTAGCATCCCACGGCGACCCGCCATGCAGGTGGAATATCGCATTGCAGTTTCCCATACCTGCGCTCGTGGCGTGTAGTCTGTTGCCGTGTCCTGCAATTCGGGCATGGCTTCGGAAAGTGTTATCCTCGCAATAATGGAGAAGTCGAATATCACGGCATCAGTTGTGGTTCCCTCGTTCAGGGTCGCAGAGCCACCTACCGTGGGCTGGACAGGAGCTACACCGGTGGCATCCGTACAAGCGTGGTTGAAGACCTGCCACGGGTCTTGTATGAGTTAGTACTATCCGACGGACCTCACGTCGCCATATTCCACTCAGTCTCATCCCAAAATTCCAAACTCACTCCCTCCGGAAGGGAAAATACTTCAGTCTATGATTAGCTCACTTAGCAGCATTTGCAACTACGTACTAGTCGGCGATGAAGTCCCCTCTCTCAACGCGGCCGCTTGGGAAGAACGCGGAGTCGGCCGACAGAAAATGAATCTTCTTCAGATCAGCAGAAGAGGAAGAACGATTCGAAACAAGAGAGAACTGACTAGCTATCAGTAGTGGCGTTCATCGAAACCACACACTCATAAATTCCTCCCCGCCGGTCCGCGTTGACGAGAAGAGTGACCGCGTGAGTGATGTGTTTTCCAAGTGAGAACGTCGAGGCCCTCGGAGGATACGCAGACCACCACTCACGCGACCTTCCCAGTGATTCTGCATTCTATTCGGCTGGGGTTATGTCCGCCTTCAAACGTCTCTTTCGAACCGTCAAACTCAACTTACCTCCGGAACGACTGCCTCCCAGCTGGGCATGCACTGCCAATCATGCCATCTGACGGTTCTATCCAACCCGAGACGCGTGTCACTCCTACATTCCCCATGCCCAAATATGCCCCTCGTAGGTGTGTTGGCCAAGCACGGGGTCGTCTCTCATGGAATTTGGAAAATGATATCATCCACGATCAGGGTTTCTTACAGCACCACCCCAATCGAAGTCATTTCCGCCCACAGGTTCATGGAACTTCTCTCAACCAGGGTCGATGTGCACTGTATCGGTTTTACCACCTTGGTCAAACTGATTTATCCCACAGGTGCAATGTCCGCCATTTCGGCCCGAATTCCCCCTCAGCGTCCTCTGACACGTTTTGAAGATTAAATAGCACAGACCATAGGCCACCGGGCCGCGTACGGGGTAAGTCAAAACGGTATGTAAGTGAGCCCTACCACGGCGATCCACGGAGGCTCGGTCCCCCAGATATCGACACTCCTTGTGTTACCTGTAGCACGCGACCGTGAGCACCCCACCAGCGATGCGAAAGGATGGTGGGATATGAAACGTACCGCAGTGTTAATTTGCTTGTGCACGAGACAAAGATCTAGAGGCATGGAGAAGGATATGTCTCGACAAGTACCCAGAGAAGAAGAAAACGCACAATCCAGATATGACATCGCCCCATTATTCTGGTCCTCAACAAGCATGTCACTAAATTCAATCTCCATACCATCCATATTTTGCCTGGCGAACAACATCTGAGGGGTGTATCCCCGTTGACTGTATCGATACGCCAGAATGTTGTGGACTTGCCGGGAAAGGCGGGTGTCTAGGACAGGGAGGTAGGTCTATGTGCAACGACAATCAATGGGGAGTAGACCAGTCCATACGACAAGCGTACCATATTCGAGTTCAACGCAAGCAAGTCCTGAACGCCAAATAACTCATAGAGCACCTGCCGTGACACGTCGGACCCAACCCAAAAAATCATGTACTCCTCGTTATCTGCAAAGTTCCGTCAGTTTATTTATACATTCACCATCCACTGCTCAGATTCCTATCCTGCCATATTCATCCACCCAACTCAAATATAACCAAATATCATCATCGCATTCAGTAGACCGTACGCACCGATAAGGTACACCCCCCTCGCCTCCATATACACATGGCTATTCCCCATGAGAGAAGGAAAGGCAATCTGTCCAGTCGTTTCATTTGGCAACGCGATAGTATCCTCGAGATCGTGGAGTGCGAGCAAGCGGGGATAGAGATGCTGCATCGTACTGCGGACGCCCATGGAAAGGATCTTACGAGCATAGTAGTTACGGACATCCGCGGAAACCGTACGACCTATGTCGAACTTTGGCATGAGTTCACCGTCTATGGAACCGGTGCGAGGAGGCCGCCGATGAAGGAGCGGAAGGGTGGGAATGTACTTCACCTTTAAGTGGCTTCGTCTTGGTTACAGCGAGAATATATACCGGGAGACACCTGAATGCTTCCGGAATGATCAACTGGATGATGTCTCAGGATACGGGAGTAGCAAGAACACAGTAACTGGTTGTACCTGCGACGCAGCAGTAGCAGCTGCACAATTCCGCCTGTATCCGAGTAATATCGTGGAACAACACTCCGTCAGCTCCTCTCGTATCTGCGCCATACGATGGGATGATAGATCCGTCATGGCTATTACAAAGCAACGAAGGTCGATCGAGATATTGCCGTATAAACATAGCGATATGATCACACTCACCCTGCCGTGCAAGATGACACACCGTAGCATCCATATCCGCATACCGGAATACGCTCCCTGCAAGCGATACAACCTGGAGTGCTAGATTGCATGTCCGGACACGCCGTTCCCCGTCAGTCGTCGTATACAAGAGGGCACATTGCAAGTAGGCATACTGCCGCTCGTCCAACGTGCGCGCGTGTTCAATAGATGCCGAGAATGCTTTGTCAGCATCCCATACGCCTGCTTCGAGATCAGTCAGCGAACGTTGGTGGAAGTTCCCGTAATATTTAGATATTCGAAGGCCTGGAAAGTTGCATCATGACAGCGTGAGTGGGACATACGAGCCAAACGGATGTGACTTGAATACTACCATAGGAACATCGGATGCGCATGACGCAATTGTAGACCGTCGTCCGCGTGACTAGCCTCCTAAGCTGAGAAGCCAGAACGATCTGGTCTCGCGACGGTTTGAACCTGGGGTGAAAATACATTGCCCCACCGGTTATAGAGGAAACAGTGCCTGCACGCATTCACAATTCAGTTGAAGTAGTAAAGCACACACAAACGGTCAGTGACCGCACCGATAGAACCAATGTCGATCGTCTTGCTCATTCCCAAAAACAAGCTTACAGCAATGCCTTCCTCAGCACACTCCTCAGCTATTTCGCGCCAGAAACGATCCCGTGGAAGAAATAACGTGGTCTCCTTTTCTGTACCATACACACGGCTTTCGTCAGTCAACGGATCCAGTGCTCCAGGCCCAATAGTTGGCATGGTACTTTGGAATACCACGATATGGCCCCCCATCCCAGCCTACTTGCCAGTGATCAGGGATATCACTCTGAATACTACGGTTTACTTACTAAGGATGCAAGCCCCGCGATCAGTGCAGCGCCTAAACCAGCCTCCCTTAGTGACGTCATACTGTTACGGTCTGGCAGAGAGCTTAAAAGCCCTTCAATCACTGTTCTAGCCCAGCTCATCAAGCCGACCACCTAACTCGTGCCTAGGAAGATTCAACATACCTTGATTGCCAGGGATCCACGAACATCCCGTCACGGATTGGCACGAAGATCTCGTCCAGATCTGCTAGCACCACTAGGCTAGCTTGCGGGAGGCCCGACTAAAGGACCTGTATTAACTATTCCGGAAAATTTATCGAAAATGCTTACAGACAAGTTGTAAAAGTGCAACGTTCTATCGAAAGTGAGGATGCCAATCCCACAACTTTGCGGAAAGTAGGGGTTAAATGGGGTTCCATCCGTTACTTCGCCTCCATAGAGAATATCTAAGAGCGTATCGCAAGCAGATTTGAGTAGCCCCGATTCGACTGCTTCGAAAGAAACGTCAAAAGCAAAAAGGTAGTTCATCGGCCTAGGCTTTCGTGCAGCAGTTGAAGGAAGATCCGTAGAGAAATATGTAGGCGTCAACTTAGGTAACGGGGGCTGAGCCCAATAGTCTTCAGAGCTGGCCACAAAATCAACTGTGCCCTTGTTCAACTCAGGTCGGTCCGCGTGGTCCATACGCATAAAGTTAGCATCGATATTACAGAAGTAATCCTGAGAAACTTTGATATGATGGGTGCTTGGGTGAATAGAGCAGATAAGGAACAATAGCACACCTTCAGTTTCATGGCCACAAAGGTTACACCTCCATCTACTACCTCCGGCCGTCCAGACACACCAGGGGTTGATGTACCCTCTACATTGAGCGCAACGAGGAGGGCCGCTTTCGCCGCAATCGACCAGGGGAACAAATTCTTCTCGTGGGTCCAGATCCGCCAGCGGTTGGACTACCACTGCGAGAGGAATTTCGCATTCTCTCGCCAAATGTGCAGAGTTTGGGATATTCCAAGTTGAGACTCGCATGAATTTTGGGTTTGAGTTACCTGTAGCATCACTGTAAGCTGCTCATGCCCCAATGCAATCTCAGATGGACGTCCAAATACATGTCGGGCTCATCCACCACAGTACAGAATCTGACGTACATAGCAACCTGCGTGCAAAAATCTCACCTTGATCGAAAGCAATGAAGTCCGTTGTAGACATCGGTGGAATGTTCCCTGGGAGTGTCATATACAATTGGGATTCCCATGCTTCCTTGTCTGCTTCTATGGCATCCACCGGCGACGGAATTTGGTTGGGGTCTATGCGAGCGCGAAGACCTGCCGGGTATTCCATTCATGTGCAACGTTCGACGTTGCTCACATGGTGAAGACTGACCTTTATAGGGCTCTCCTGCGCTATGTGGAGGCTGTGGTATATGTTGATAACGTGGGGTCATGGACGAGTGCATTCGAGTTTATGAGAAGCTATTCGACCGTTATATCATCGTCGAAAATGCGATACTTTGGCAAACAATCCCCACGGCTCGATATTCGATACTTTCATGACTTGATACGATCGTCGAATACTCGAACAGAAGAGGTAAACCGACACTCCTGGCTCTTTTGCTAGCAACCTTAGTTGCCACTTTGTGCTCAGCAGGAAACAAACAAAACTTAGGAACGAGCCCCGTCTACCACCAGACTACGTGAAGACCAGGCGGAACGAACGTGTCCGATGACTAGCTGATCGGCACGCTTCAGAATATTCCATCGCTTCCCGTGATCGTCTCATCTCTTTCCTGAATGCCTTCTCCCGTTGCTTGAGCTCGGCACGGCGAAGTTGGAATGCGGACCCACAACTCAACACTGTGGCGCTTGCTCGTGTAAGGTCTGGACAGAACGGCATCTCTTGTTTGGTGGGCGTTTATTTAATCAGCAGCTGATCCCCCATCCTTCGATGCTTACTATTTGGACCTAACTGGACTTGCTTCGCGTCGTCGATGACTTGTGTCTGCGTCGATGCTGGGCAGTTGACCATGACAGCGTCTAAACACCAGAGCCACCGCCCCATGGCTGACTTCCTGTGCAATGCGATGGTGAGATAAGTCCACCTTCCAGGGTTTCGATGCGGAACATGGAGATGACGAAGAACTAGATACGGAGGCAAGAGAATGTTATCGCGAACAAACAAAGGCTGTCAACGCTGGGGTCGTTTAAAACGCCAAACTGACGCAGTCTCGGCGCGAAAGTGTGACATGGCAATTTCTGTCCGCTCGTGGTCGTCGCAGCGGATTTGCCGATGTCATTGCCAGGTAGAACCATCCGAAGTCTTATAAACAGGTCAATCAAGGGGTCGTTTGTCCATCAGTTGGTCACCAACCCACGGCAGTACACCTGAGTTACTGTCCTTCTGTTTGCACTTCGTATCAATTCAAGCAATCCTGTTATTTCCTATGTAACTTGTTTTCTCCGTGTCCGTGGCCTCAGGTAGAGGCCGCATGCTCAGGCCTGGGATACGGAGGATATCGTGAGTGCATTATTGTCTAATGCAAAATCTGTGCTGGTTACAATAATTTTTTTGGTGTCTGGCCGCAGTGAAGTGTTGGTGAAAGGACCTATGCTGTCGCGGTAAAACCCAGTTCACTTAGAGAAGACCCTCATCCCAAAGTTGGGGTTGTCACCGGATACAAAACAGGGCTGGTAAGAGGAATTAATCGTGGTCTCCGTGTAGCGCCGCAGGCGGAGCTCCATACACAAACGGAGACGTCGAAGATACAATTACTAGGCTACTGCTATGTTACATCGGCGCACTTTCTGTTCTACCAGATGAATTGACTCGTGCTTCCCAGTGGAAGATCTTGGAGCAGTCAGGTATGTCTGAAACGATAACAAGATCCCCAACCGCTTACAGTAATACATGTCACCCTCGTCTCCATGCAACGAGTTCAGGATTGCTTGCCCTCCCCCAACTGAGAAAGTCGTTTGTACCTAAGTGCTTGGAATGTAGTTCTAAAAGGTGGCACTACACGACGTATCGCTTGGCACCACACGTTTAACGGTTTAGGTTCTAATCTCCGGCAATCCACCAAAAGGACGTCGACGTCTATTATACACTTCCCACGTTGCATATACGTGATGATGGGACTGCTGGGGAACATAACAAGAAAGCGGAAGTAATCAACGGAGCCCGCAACGCCACGCATTATCAGTTATGCATTGGCAATGAAGCGTCATCGGGCCACCGGCTTGTATGCTTGGTGTGGTCAGTAAGGTGGCTTCTTGAACTCGTCGTGAATGGCTTGAGCCTCGGGGTCGAGGTCGCAGCTCTTGACAGTGCATCCAGCTGGGTCAAACTCCACGTTCACCGTGTCTCCCCTGACGACATTCATCTTGTAAAATAATCCTCAGTTTCGAAACTCAAACACAGGAGAAAGGGATAAGAGACCACCTGGATATGTAGGTCGTTGCCATTTTTGAGAGTGAACTGTCTTGAAGAGTCGCTAGTGGTGTTGCCACGGAACGCCAGAATTGAAGTATCACCCATAGTCCTATTGCATAATGACATATCAAGTTAGTAAGAGCGTAAAGATGAAACGATGATTGCCTAACACCGACTGCCCCAGCGTATTGATTGTCTCAAAATTCGCCAGCCTCCTTACAACGCGACAGGCTGCGATCTAACAGAGTCTGTATTGCAGAGAACGCAATGGGGCAAGGACTGACTTACCGTGCAAGCTATTGCTGCAGGGACATTGGCAATGATAGACATCACAGCATTGAGGTTCAGTAACATAAAGGTCTGTGAACGAGTGTGTCGTCGAATGAGAACCATCAACAAAGGACTCGGTGGCTCGCTCACCGTAGCAATCAAATTGGATAGAAAACTACAGAATATCAGATTTGATCCGTCGCGGCCGCTTTATGCACACTTACGCGATAACAAAGTAGATCAGCCCATCTCCGAAAATGAGTTTCACTAGCTTTGAACTGCCACTTGCGGGATATGCCAACTTCCAACCGGCCAGACATAGCACAAGGAAGTCAAATGCCATAGTATATATGAAACTGATGGCTAGGATTTGATTATTAGTCGATGTAATCACGCAAGCACCGTTCAACCACTTCGCCTCGAGAAGGATGCCTAAGAAAATTTGTGATTAAGGAATTTTTATCGGGATGAGAGTAGCATACCATGAAGCAGAAAGGACCATTGGCCCAACATGACTGCCACTAGTAAACATACGATAACTCTGTTCTGAGACCAAACTGCAATGCTGACATGACACGCGTGAAGGTACGCGCGACTTAGATAACATGGACTCACGTTCGAAGAGAAAGATTAACACTCGCTAATCCGATAGCGGCGTTCCCACAGACTTGGTTGAAGGTATAAAGCGCTTGACAGTTCACTGGTTCGGTGACGTCGAGGCTGATAAGGCTGCTGGGTATTAACATGCGTTGCACCGTTTCATGAGAATAACCTACATGCCGATAAGGGCAAAAAGTAAACAATAACGGCCGGCAAAATAGAACACCTGACGTCGGTGTATAAGAGTTCTGTCGTCGATCTTAGTCAGTGAATCTCACCAGAGGCCATCGAAAGCGTTTCCGGCCAGAGATGAACTGCCAGTCGAACTTCAAGGAAGTGACCACTTCCCACCTGATATAACCGTCAACACAGGATAACCACGGTAATCAATGGTGCCCGTTCTCACAAGTACACGCCAAAAAGGGTATGTACAAACCGGCTGAAAACAACTGTAGAACAGCTCGTGCCGATAGAGGGGAAGATATGGATGTCACCGACCACTGTCAGTCAGGATTTCAGCAGACGACTGCCAGTTGACCATGCTTTGACGGAGGGTGGGTGCCGATAGAGGGTGGGATCGAAACCCCCGAGCGATGAAAAGGACGCCCTTTATGTGAAACGACCACGCAGACTTCGCATAGGGTCACTGGCTTCGGCGAGGGAGTTTGGTAGGGGTGCAAACATTCGGAGACCGTGACCGCTCGATCGGGGAGAACCTCGACTTCGACAAGAAAATCCAGTAATGGATTTACCTCCGCGGAAGCGCGCGCGCGCGCATGGACTAGAAGGTTACGTGCAAAGCGAGAAGGAGCGATGCGATCATGGATGTCCACAATAGCTACCAGCGATTGTAGTAGCGGAGATGGTGAACGCGTCCCAGAGACGAGAGCGCAAGAACGTTCGAGTACTCGTCCTCGGCTGCCAGAACGGTGGATTGAGTGGAAAAAAGCATCCCCGACCTCCACGGCACAAGAACCACCGCAGGACCACGCAAAGCACCAATCCAGGGGCTGCTTCGCGCACAAGTGTACGGCACAAGCATGACACTTGGAACCCGCGTGACCTGGGACATTTTCAGGATAACTTTCCGCGGAGGGCGGATGCGTATCTTGCGTAACTTGGGACAAACTATACGAGCAACGGGAAAACCGAACCAGGGGGACAGGTGGCAAGAACGTTTCCGAAAGCATAAAGCGAAGAAACCGGAGGATGGAGTAACCAATCACCCAGTTGGGCCTACCTGCCAAGTGCACCGTTCTGTAGATGCATTCCACAGTGAACTTCATACAGACGAGAGCACACGAACACTGACTTGGAACACCTGCAAAAGTACTCCGGTGTTATGTAACAAGATTTTAATGCCAGTAATTATCAACGCCCCAATCCGCTAAACCGCAGTGCTCAACATAACACTCGTCTGACAATCAGGTATGATGCAACGGGGAGCTACGCTTCGGTGTATTGGCATGTCTTACAACAATATTATGACTGGTTTCCGGATCGAAGTATTCAACGAGTCGCTCCTTTCGTTTCAGCATTCTTGGCTCGGTAAATCTTGAACTGTTCATTTGTTAGCATGACGATGTTCAATCGCATGAGCTTGAAAGAAGACCCCGCAGGGAACCCTCGTTTCTGAGCTTCCCTCTCATCATCGATATGTTCCAATTTCTAAGAATTGGGACGATGTCAACGATAAGCCACAAACGAAAGCGCGTACGTACAACTACAAGAGATTCCTTTACCCCAAAAACGCTGTCACTTTGGATGAATTTGGAACCTTCCGGATAGAATGCGGTGACAAGTTTGTGATATCCGGGCGCCTCAACCACCATGTGCAAGTGACTGGGGCGCATGTTGTGCCGGTTCATGACGAGTAAAAGCTCGCCCACTGGTCCCTGGTCAGAAAATTAGCTCGCACAAACAAAAAGGTTTGTAAAGTATATCTACGTCTCCGGGAATGGGATAAGGAACGGGTACTATAGCACGGAAATTAAAGCTTCCGTCGTTGGAAGTTCGAAGACGTCCACGACAATCGGGGTGAGAACGGTTGATATACTGTGTGTCATAAAAGCCTTGAAGTTCTGAGCGAGCCGCATGTAGATATCACATCAAGGAGCCTACCATCTGAGTCGGACTCCCACGTATCGATGATGGCGTCTGGTATCGGCACTCCTTCCGTAGTCAAGACGCGGCCCTCGACATACATGTACTCCCCTTTGCCTTCGGATGCAATAGTGTCACCATTCGCGACTGCGAACTCCGTTAACCATGTAGTCGTCCCGAATGCCACTCGTGCCACTCACTGTGCAAGGTATCGTCGGTGTAGAAAGGGCCGAGCACCGTATTTTCAGTGGCCATCCCTTCCACAGGATTGTTCAGAGAATCGACCAATGCCGAAACGCCAAGTACATCTGAAAGGAGGATCATCTCTTGACGGAGAGGGGTGCATGTCTGCCCCACGCGGGTCAGAAATTGAATGGCGGCCATCCATTCATCCGTAGTGAGACTATGTTATTTGATAGGAGACGGTTTGAACGGGTCTACGCAAGAGACGACACCACTGACTCGGTTTCATTGACAAATCCATGAAGGTACTTGACGAGGTTTTGGAAGATGAACCTTAGCCGTCTAAAGAGGGGTACGAAGTGCAACAGATACATGTCTCAAATGGACTTACGGGTTTGGCGTTCCTTCAGCGAGCTTGAGAGCGTTGTCCGTTATGATGTCTGCTCGATCAGGTAACTTGACGATGGGTCAGTGCGATATGACCCAATGGCCTATCTCTTTGGACAGACTTACTGGCAGGTCGAGGCGAGGAGGAATGCCATTTGACACGGCTTTGGATGGCAAGGCTGGAGTGCTGTTGCTGCGTGCTTGTTCGGTCATCCTGGGGGTACGGAGGAAGAGAGCTCTTGCATGCTTACCAGGCGCTCTGCGGATCTTACTGATATGCTCCTAAATCGAGGACCATTCGTTTAACCAGCGCATAGCTACGATGATATACCCGGCGTGTCACGCGTCACGCGGGGCGCCCACGTGCACGTGGTCTGCGTTCCAGGGATGCCATCCGTTTGCGGAAATGTCATTACATAAGCGCGCCAGTCATGCGCGACGCGACGCGTCTGTTTACACTTATTTACGTGGTCACTCCGGCAATGGCTTCATGTCTTGCGGTTTGGTTCCAAGACTGCAAAGCTTTGTAGGATGGGCATATGTGGACTTTTAGGCCTGCTGAAGTCCATACAGACAACCAAACATCTGTCTGACTTCGCGGGGCAGACGCTCGCGGTCGATGCGTATGTCTGGCTGCATCGAGGGATTCACACTTGTGCCACCGAGCTCGCTACAGGGAAGAGTACCAAAAAGTGAGTTCGTTTCTTGCATGCTACTCGTTCTGACGCGGACTTCAAGGTATGTCGACTACGCAATGCAACGCATTCGACTTCTTCGCCATCATAATGTACAACCTTACGTAGTGTTTGATGGCGGTCCATTGCCCGCCAAACGAAGCACGGAGAGGGACCGCAAACAGAGAAGGGAAGAGAATTTAGCAAGGGCCAAAGCTCTGACTGCAGAGGGCAAGCATTCTCAAGCTCGAGAGTTCTATGCCAAATGTGTGGATGTCACACCACAAATGGCGTTCCAATTTATCAAGGTGATCGCGATCTTTGGTGTTCGATCAAACATTGACACAATGACATATGGATCAGGCACTTCGAGCAGAAGGCATACAATACATCGTTGCCCCCTACGAAGCAGATGCTCAGATGGCTTACCTGGAGCGTATAGGTCTTGTCGATGGCATCATCACGGAAGATTCTGATCTGCTAGTGTTCGGATGCCGCAACGTCCTGTTCAAATTCGATTTCGCGTCCAGTACAGTTGTCTACATATCTCGGACAGACTTTGGTTCGGTAACCACTGCCGAGGCAGGAATTTCTCTTGCGGGCTGGACGGATAGCCAGTTTCGAGCTATGGCAATCCTCAGTGGTTGCGACTACCTCCCCAGTATTCCCGGCGTTGGATTAAAAACCGCATGGTCGCTACTTCGGAAACATCGTTCTGTTGCACAAGTCGTGCGTGCATTGAGATTGGAGGGGAAAAAGCCCGTTCCAAAAGGGTACATCGAAGCCTTCGCACTAGCCGAAAAGGTATTCCTGCATCAACGAGTCTACTGTCCATTGGAGGAGAAACTTGTCAATCTCACGGACATACCAGTGGAAGAAGGTTACGATGCTGAAGTAGAGGCATACGTCGGCAGGTATTTGACGAGTTGTCCAGCATCTATACCCTGTAACTGATTGTACATGGCAGAGATTTAGAGTCTTCTTTGGCCAAACTCATCGCGGTTGGAGAAGTTGATCCTGTAACACACCAGGCGATACAGGATATCAATCCCGCATTCGCACCCCGGTACTTGAAGCCACTCCAATTCACTGATGGAAGTCGACGGCGACCGAACACAGAAGCGAAAGAAGCTACTTGTGCCAGTGGGACTCTACTCTCATTTTTTTGTAAGTCGCGGGTATCCGGACAATGACATGTCGAAGATTGACCTGACCCTCGTCGCGCGGTTGCAGCTTCAAAACCTACGTTGACGCTGCGCCGTACTAACTCCGTCCCAACCAGGAAAGCCACGGGTACCGCTGGAAAAAATAGTGGAAAGAGGTCCCTGGCTGAAATTTTAGACGAGGAACTTGCCGCAAAGCGAGTGAAAAGGCGGAGTTGCAGTGGTGATCGAGGTTCCAACCGGTGTCCGCAACCCGCAGCAGGCCCTGGATCGAAACGAAGGCGACTGTCAGCAAGCAACAACTGCCTTCCGTCTCAGGCATGCGGCCAAATTAGTTCCCCAACACATGCCAAGGAAAACATCGATCCCCGTATCCCCATGGAGGGTGAACTTGATGAATACCCAGATCCTGTCAATCAAGAAGATGGGTACATGTCCCCAACAGAGTCCTACTTCCGGTCAGCCACGCCTGACTTGTCTTCTCCCGTGAGGCATCCTCGTGAAGGATCTCGGCACAATCAAAGAGCCGTGGATGACTTTGGTGCTGATATCATTTCAAGTCCTGCGGCAAAGCGGCGCTTGGGATCGGATGTTCTTACTGAGTCCCTTCTTTCGGCACCTGCGAATCTCCTCGTTCGACGTACGCCATCGCCAACACCATCGACCGGTATAGCGGGCCCTGATCTTCGCGACGTTCTGAGCATCGCTACAACGAGGAAGGCTGAATGTTTTCGGTCACCAATTAAGGCCTCAAGCTCGGGACCAGCGCCCGCGGAAGATGGCGCATATCCATCCGTCGACGAGTTGTCGGAGGGTGAAGGGTCTGATATGGAGGGACGCATGCGCGAATCTCGAGTCGAGACTGTCAGAAACGGGTGGTGGAACAAGTGGGCATGGAAAACAGAGCCAAGCACTGTGACTGTAAGTGGACTGGCTGCAGACACAATAATCTTATTCTGATGTTCTGGAAAAAGAAACTTCCGAAGTTAAGGCGGTGTGAAACTACTATTACCTTCACTGGCCGTCAATCCGGTTGCCCCATGCCCTTGACAGGCAATTCGCCCTCGAACCTTTGTGACAGCGGCAGGACCGCGCGGGACACGTTAAAGCAATTCCAGCGGAAATTCTCTGAACGTGCATCAAAGCTTAATCCAACTAGTTAGATACCATACTGATTTACTATGCCTCAGGGAAACAGGATGAAGTGCGGATGAGGTACCGTGTAATATACATATAGAGGAGCCAATCGTATCGTTATTCGACACAGTTCTGTGGGGCCGAGCGTTGTGAACACATTTCATGATTCATGACCGTGAGACACGGGTGCGCTCAACAGGACAGCAGCAGACGCCCTTGCTCTGACAGATCAAGTCCTGTGCATGTAATTATAGTCACGGCACGCGCACTACTCCACCCTGAGTACTGAGGAGCCGTACAGTAGTCGTGGATTAGCTGGGTGCTCGTGCCACTTCCTAGTAGACGTGGGTCGCCCCACAGTGCAAGCAAGCGTCGCGGAGTTGCAATCGGTGTCGAGTCTTTTCGAAACTTGTCACGATCATCCTTTCAATCGACCGACCCCCCACCGACGTGAGGGAAGGAGAAATGAGGGCAGTTTGGTATTAATAGCTGCCAATGGGCAATTGCTTAGTGGCGAGGGCCAGTGTGGAGGGGGCTGGCAGTATTTGCACCGCCTCACTGATGGGCCAGTGGGCTCATTGTGAGCGTGGCGACCGGCTGGGATTGGCCAGCACCTGGTTTCTGCGGACCAGTGGACAGACGCTGTTAGCTGCGCTTGGCTTTCATGGACTTTAATCTGGCCCTAGATTGGCAGACTGGAGGGCTGGTCTGTGGTAATTATTTTAATAGGGGGATGAACTTATACGGTTTGGTGATGTGGTCTCTTTCCTCGCTACGCGTGGAAAGGCGCCCCGCCATCCAGACCGTGCAAGCTCACCTCCCCTCGTACATACACATGTCTCTCTCAGCTCTGACATGCACCTGATGAGTGTCTCCGTGGCTTTTTCGTTTTTCTGTCTCGGACTCCGGGTGCCCTCCCACAGCATTTATATTCCTCCACTTCCTCTTACCAGGTTACTCCCCATCCCTTGCCACTTATTGTCACTGCTTTGCGTCCTTTTCCACGGTGAAGAATAAGGCAGTTTGCGGCAGCCTTCGGTAGGTGCCAAACTTCCGTCTAATTGGCCCGGCCGTTGGGATGACCTTTCGTTCAGTACCAACCCGCGTTCCTCCATGACTGGAGAGCCCTCCAGAAGAACATACCACTCCGTCACCCATCCTGTCTCCCGAGTCCAGTTTACCTTTGAAAATGATCAGTCGAGCACTCCATCATTCGTGCCTCACCCCAATGCCCGATTACACGATTGTCCTTACCCAGACGATGTGGCGCCGTACGCTACCCCACCAAATTTACAATTCGTGCGGACTTCCGTCACAACTGATCCGACCGATGTGGAGATTTCTTTTCCTCAACGCAACGTCGTCGTCGGCTCATACAATCCATCCGATCCAGTCGACTATCTTGTATCCTCTCAAGCTACACCCCTTTTACCTGTTGTACATGTCCCGGCAAATCTCAGTATGCACTCGTACATCGCTCCATTAGATCCTTTTCCAAGACAAGTAGATGGGACACTGAGATACTCCTCTGGCATCTCAGTGGTAGGTAACCGAATTTTCGTCCGTTGGGTTGATCTGTCTGACCAAGAGGACAGCTGTCCAATGATTTGCGGTTGTTCCCTATGTCACAAAGTGCGGTGGAGTCACCGAGCAGTTCGTGGGCAGAGGCTTTCCGCGACGACTGCGTCGGTGACTCCAGCGCAGAGGAAAATATGCTGACATCTCCAGTGGTTAATCAACAGCTGCTTTTTCCAGTCTATTCCCGCCCTCTACTACCGCACGATGTATACGGAGGTCCGTCTACGCTGCCAACCGTACTGACGTTGCAACTGTCCAACAATTTGTTGCAACCAGTTGATGATCCCGAAAACGATCAGATCCTTCGAAGTTTTCATGACTCTGAAGTATGCGATGATACGGAAACCGACAGTGTTGGTTCATATACTCCGCAGTCGTCGCCTGATTTACCCGTTACCGTCCCATCGGAAATCGCTACCACCGTCCAACACAGCAACTTCGTTGATGAAGTATCCATCACAGCCAGTGGTGCCTCTCCATCCCCGATACGTCACGCCGTGTCGGGCAGGCTACCTTCTGCGGCTAAGCGATCATTGTGTTCTGGCATCACCCCACGTAAAGCAAGATCAGTCAGAAGGCAGAAGATGCACGAATGCGAGCAGTGTGGAAAGCTGTTTCCACGGCCTAGCGGATTAACGACACACATGAACTCACATTCAGGTGCCAAACGTAAGGATGTACTAGTGCTTGATGCTGATCCGGTGCTGATACTGTTGCACAGCGCACAAGTGCCCCGTACCGGATTGTGATAAATGGTTCACTGTCCGCTCAAATGCGAAGCGGCATGTAGTCAAGACCCATGGCATAACCGTGGCCATTGGAGAAACTCCATCCACGCCTCCTTACAGTGTTGGCTTTGAACAGCCTGTCGTAAACGACGTCCATGATTCGGGGAGACAGCCATCCCGGTACCGATGGATCTCTCAGAATGCGGCGCCGAATGAAAGCAGTTTGCTCTCCACCTCGGCTGTTTCGTTTTCATTGTTATTTGCGGAGCAGCCGTATTCTTACGACGATTTGGGAACAGAACCGTCCCTACAGTACGAAACAGACAGTACACCGTAGTCCTGGTTTTCCAATCTTTGAACGCTACATCTCCTCGACATGTTTTTGCGTACGTTTTAGGTCTAGACAATCCGTCATGGAATAGACTCAGCACATGAGGGTCTCATTCACAATACTTCCGTGGGCCGTATAACACTCGGTTGACTATTCCGATAGGGATATCGTACGATTCTGGAACAACATTTGGATCATTGGATCTCCGATAAGGGTCGGGACCATCCAGAGCAGGAATATGAGCCTTCGCATCTGAAAGCCATATGTATTAGAAACTCACGTAGAAACAATCACTGCCTCACCAATGAATGCCATCGGATCGGAAAATGCGGGCGTGTTTGCGAGTGCAAGTGAAAAGTAAGTGAAGTAAGTGAGGAGAACGATCATTACGGCGTAGGCCGGTAGCAAGACTGCCCACTCCCTGATAACATGTCAACTTAAGTATTCTCGTTGTTATAAGCACGTACCGGTTAGGATACCAAATTATGCCGAGACGGCGAATGCACTCATCCGGCAGGAGTGCCCAGAGCACGTACGTGACGAATAGCACGGAGGTCGACGTCCATGCTACGAAGCCATAAAATTCTTGGGAACGACTGCGGTGACTGCGCAGTGGTTGACGAGGAGAGACTACGACCGGGGCCAGTGCGAATAACCAAAGGTCGTGGTAAGAGGAGAGCGACGATATTTCGATGACCTAACGCGTAGTTCACACGAATGGGACGGTTCCACGCAGGTCCAGGGAAGCCCCAGTCACTTGTCAACTCCAATATGTCAACCGCCGTCGTCCGTGCCAATAAACGGGTCCTTCGAAAGGCCATTAGAACCACGCTCGGGGAACTACCACCGGAAGACATACAGTCCCAGTGTAAATTTCGGTAACATACGCATATACTCGCTACTGATCATCAACCTGCTTGCGGACAAGCAGCACGGGCTATCATAACCAAGGTTATGGCTCTCCCCGCCTTCCAGAGCAGTCGAACGTTCAGTTGTTATCTCAGCATGCCTACTGCGGAAGTCCAGACAGCCTCACTGATAACGGACATCCTAGCAGACAATCGTAGGTAGCATGTCCGCTTTTCAACGTTTCTTTCATTTCGGGCCTCTATATACCCAAGGGAAGAAGTTATATGTCCCAATCATAGTCTCCGAGACAGACCATATGGACTTCGTGCGGCTCCACGATGAACAAGACTATCGTAATTTGCCCATCGGCTTGTGGGGCATCCCGCAACCTACCACTCAATGGAACAACGAAAAACGTCAAAGTGGTAGGTGCCATGGCTATTGGTCGGATCACGGATACCATCTAACTACTTTACCCGAAGTCCTAGATGATTCCACTGAAAACCTGGATGTCATTCTTCTTCCAGGCAGGTGGCGAATAATACGCTCCGACTCTATGTATTGAAATGTCTTTCGGTCCATTTTAGGCGTTGCTTTCGATCGATCCTTGTCGCGTCTAGGTCATGGCAAAGGCTATTACGACAAATTCCTATCATCCTATATCACCGCAGCGAAGAGGCCACGTCCACTTCTAGGTAAAATTATTGGTTGCCTCGCCCCTGTTGTGTGTCAACTGATCGCGCATAGTTGGGCTGGCCTTACAGCAACAATTACTCGGTGCGGGGTCGGTACCCATCACGGAGACCGATTGGAAGGTGGATATGGTTATTACACCAGACGACATCATTACCAAAGACGATCTACACAAAGACTTTGCTAATGCATAACTCTACAGGACAGGTGTACATTGTGTTATGAGACATACTTGATCACTCCGTGATGTCCTTTGTATACCCGATGTTGCGAGTGAGCCATCGGAAAAACCCATGTTCGTTAGCCTTACCAAAATATATCGTTCTTCAGTCAGGGTATTTTGGTGTTGTTGACATGTGGGTGAAGACACAAGCCTCACGATTCTGAGCCGCATCAGTGTTATCATACAAAACATACGTTGGCAACGTACCCAGATCTTCTGGACTGCGGCACAAGGATTATGCGGAACAATCGGCCCAGTGGCAAGTATTTTATTCCTAGAGACGTGTAAATTGCTGGGCATCATGAACAGAAGAAGGTCGAGCACCTAGCCGCGGAACCATAACTGCTTTTGTTCCTGAGTCAAAGGTTGCAGGGGAGCCGTCAGAATGGAGCATCTTGGTCGCCATCTGAGACGTGACTATGACCTAGTTGCATAGTATGAACGGACACGATGCCAAAACTGCGCAAGACCACGCACTGTAACATTCCTGTTTATGCATGCATCTAACAGATTGCGTCTAATATTCCCCAGGATGGCATTCTTTTTGGATGATGAAAGATCCGGGTGAGATTGAAAAACAAACGATAGGGAATTCAAGACCAAAAGCCCCGTCTGGGAACGTCAATGCATTCACGAAATGAAATGAAACACCAACGCACACCTTCGGGCAGATACTTGAAACCATGCCACGGAGAAATATAAGGAGATCAGGAAGCGTGTGTACACGTATATAACGCAGTAGCGTTCCGGCTGAAGGCAGACCTGTACAACGCTGGTTACAAATGATTGGCAAAATGAGTTAGATCATTGACTTTCAAGAAGCCTTGAAAGGGCATGCGGGCTTGTCATGTTCTGCATGTCTTCCGTGCATGTCGGACGTCTCAGCCACTTCCAAGATACGAAATTTGCGATTGGAATTACCAACAAACACGACTTCTTCATCTGCCTTGATGAAAGCCTGCACAAACTCACAAGCGAGGGACTCCTTAAAGCTACCCGGAGGACCAGATATTTCCAATACGTGACCACGCAATAGCCCACCACCAAGGACTTTGTTGACGGCAGGATACTTGCACGTAAAAACGTTCATCCGAGCTAGTGATGCTGCGGACTGGGACATCCGCGGAACCTTTGGTGCTTGGGTTGCACTGACCAAGATTTCAGCATCCCTAACAGAGACGCCGAGTTCTCAACAACGCGACAGCGATTAAGACATCGCTTGCGGATTCATAAACGAGTACCACATACCTGCAGATAACGTCTCGGCAGATACGCCAGTAATGTCGTCGATTGTCTCATACCCAGCGCTTATGAGTGCAACTTTGAGGAAAGATGGAAGGGCGGCACACTGGAATAGGCTTCTAGACATCTTCCAGGACGAGACGGAGCCAAGAAATCAGTCTAGTGTGCGCCCACGTGATTGGAAAAGTCAATTCACGTGATGTCGCGTTCATAAAAGCAGTCAGAACAACACGGGCGTTGCCGCACATTCTCGTCTCTCGAGTCTTCTTTGTATTCGTGCACGCCCGGCGTTTTCTTGCAGTATTCGGTCAGTGTATACGACGATCATCACCATTTCTACTCGCCGATCACTCTCACAGTGATTTCTTGTGTACTATCAGGCGCGGTGGCCTATACCCAGACTCTCTTAGAAGCGATATCGTCTCGAGATAGATTGTCAGTGCATCTCAATTAAACTATCTCCCTTCTAAATGTTGATCTGTGTGGAGATTTTTTGCAGATAACCTTGAGCCCGGTAATGACGTTGAATACCCCTGACGATAGTAACCTGATCCGTCCTATAGCACCACGGAGGCTATGCACCGAGAACGTTCCTTACGCGCTCGCTCTGTAACAGGTAATGATGATGGTACAAGACAAGACTCACTCTCTAAGCACCCTAACGAATTTCGAAGAGTTTTCCAACGATAGGGAATCGTCAATGGCCATAGGCCAGAATGCCAGTGGGATTTCCATGGAAGTAACCCGAAAAATCTACCTTTTCTGTGGGTTCAATGTTTATCTCTACAGTGGGAGCTTGCGTCCCTCCAATGCGCGGGTGCAGCATCACAACGCTAATTCGGACGGTGACACACGCCGGAATCTCTATGTCCTTGGTTTGCCTTTCGATCTCACGAAGTGGGGTTTCCACTGTCTATCATGGTCATTGCCTAACTGACTTGTAGGGCCGAGTTTGCCGATATATTCGCACCCTTTGGCACCGTGACGCACGCCGTTATTTTGGCAACCGTCGACAGCTCATCCCGTAGACGTGGTTTCATTGTTATGTCGACCAACGACGAAGCTCGCGCAGCTATGAATGGACTATCGCGAACCCAGATAAGGTAACTTAGTATCAAGTTTTTGGTGGTTTACTGATTCGACGCAGAGGGCATGTCCTTGACGTTTCATGGGCCGTTGTCCAGCGTTCACGAGGTACGTGGGCTTCTCGTGGCAAGAAGTCCCTAGTCTACTCTTTTGGGACAGGTTTCCTAGATGGCGGTGATCGCAGCTTAATCCTTACAACCGCTTTGCCCTCTCCGCCTACGGGACTCGACGCTAATGCATCGAAAGAACTGCTCGGTAATCGTTGGACTATCAGTGACCGCCCCACCTCGAAGGTGCTGGTATTCAACTTGCCAACCTTACTTTTTACCCAAGTTTCCGATTTGCAACCTCTTTTCTATCCTTTTGGTCCCATAAAGAAACTGGGCGTCCTCCAATCTCTGCAAGATGCCTTTGGGAGGTCAATCGCAGCAGTTGTGGAATACTTCGATGTCCCCAGTGCTCAAGAAGCTAAGGAATCCTTGCAATCCCAATCATATGCAGGTTACACCATCGAAGCTCGCTACATCTGCGATAATCCCTTGGTCGCCGACAGCAAGGTGGATGCTATCCCTCAGCTCACTATGGTCCCAAGTCAGACGGCTCAAGGACGCCTTAACCCCTTTGCGACACCTTTTCCAGACCCGAAGTATATATCTGTCGCTCGTTGTAAACATTCTCAACTGGACTTCCCGTTACGCCCGATACTTAGAACTCCCGCCGATACCCCACCCTTCGCCCTTAACCACGTCTCGCATCACGCTAGCGACACAATACCCGGATTGACTTCGACGACTGGCTTGAAGTACGCTGTTCTCTTTTTCAATTTTTAATTCTGATTGCCACATACTTAGCTGGAATCAAACACGCACTTTACCATTGAACCGGGTCAACAACACACATTCCTTCGTCACCTCGTCCAAGGCATAGTCCCACTCCCATGAAATAGACGGAAGTCCATTGCGTTCTCCGCCAGCCAGTTTCCGTGGCAAGCTACCTCAAACCTACCATGACTGTATGTTTCCGCGCATCCCTTTTAAATTTTTTCATCACAAATTTTCTGCAGCTTGTAATTTCTCGGTTTGGTCGATGGGCTTACTACGGGGGCTTTGTCAAAATATCACCTTCGCCCTGTGGAATCCTATGTAGCGAAGTACAGCGCCTGACTCTATTCTGTGCGATTCTTTTCGATTGATAGTTGCCGTCATCGTTCCGCAGTTGCCAAGACCTGCGCCGTCCATTAATCCTGTGGTGTAATACTCAGACCTCCATTACGTAATCAGTATGCAAATTGGGACTACCGAAACTTGTCTTGTGTACGCTACACGCAACTGTTATCAGTGGAAGTATTTACCATCCAGCTCTACCTTTTGGTGCTCCCCACCTTTCCTGACGATGTCTTCATCCCTACAAGAAATGAGGCGGCCTTCAGGTGCCAAGTCGCGTCCAGTTCGTTTGTTTTCTCTTGATTCCACGGAAGTTGCTGCAGAGAGTTGTGAGGGTCGTGGCAGATCATCTTCGACTGATGTTACTCTTGAATCAAGTACTCGTCACTGTCCAGCCCCACTTACTGAGGGATGGGCTGGGTGGACGCGTGAATCGATTGTGGAATCCCCTCAAGCAACCAGCCCTGACGCGCTCAGCCGCCCGCCAAGTTCCTCTACCCCTCCGCCGTCTGTCCCAAGAAAGGCGTTCTCGCCACGCTTGGCACACGTATTCAAATCCTCCAGTTCGTTGTCCAGCGAATTGTCTGCGGATGATACAGGCGCACCGCCTCTTCGTTCCTCTTCCAAAGTGCGATGGGAACAACTACGCCAGCATGTAGTTGCTTCTGCCACTTCTGTCTCTCCGTCTCTAGCGTCATCCCAAGGGCCAATCGCAAGCGGAGCCTCTCTATCAACACCTAAAACTTCCCGTTTTGCTCGTCTTGGACTACGTCAGGTGGTGGACCATGTGCGCGAGGCTGCCGTCGACGATTGGCGTTTGCTCGCCGATGATATACTCAGAATATACTGGCTTTCTCAACCATCGGACGCTCGTCCCGGGAAGCCAGAACGGGAAGGATCAACGGGGATTGCTACACCATCGACTTTGCCATTCATACCAAGCGCCGTCCCCAATTGCGGTCTGTTACAGGCAGAATCTAGTCAAGATCTCCCGAGGCCTGGTTTCGCCTTTTTGTCGAGACAAGTGTCGGAACTTCACGATGCTATACTTCGCTATGCGTCGCGGCATGTATCATACTTGCCGCACGAACACTTGGTTCTTGCAATACTCTTAAAGCCTTTCCTTCCAGACTATTCTCGCGGATTAACCATGGAAGACCGTTGGACCGCAATAGAGGCCTTCGAAACTGCAGTCAAGATGTGGCGACCGTCGTCTGTTGAAGTCAGTCTAATTTTATGTATCGTCAAATAGATGCTCATTTAAATAAGATGGGTATTGAGCGCTGCATATGGTGCTGTAATGCTGCTCGCCAGGAAACACCGATGAGGCCCAGGGTCATTGGCATCCTCAACTCTCTTCTTCGTCCGCGCATCGGCCCTATCGAGTTCCGTGACCCTGGCGCATTCGTTTCGCTGATTCAGTCACTGATCGTGACCCGCGTTTGTTTACTTGGGCAATCGTCGGATAACCCTGATGCTACTATCGTTAGCGAGTTGATCGCTCAACTGCGATCCGGGAACTGCGGTAGTCTCGCCTCATATCTAGCTGATGTGGAGGTGGACGGGGTTCCTGTTATGCTGGATGGTATCGACGAAGCAGACCTCCGGGACGCCTTAGTTTCTGAAGCCTTTATCCAATGCTGCAAGTTTTCACCTCCATGGGTTCGAACTCGAGTTATAGCCTACCTCGATGTATGTCGGTCTCTAATTTTGGAGATTCACTTTTCACCTATTGACACAGAACTACTGGAGACCCAAACTATCATCAAAATCATTCACCCCCCTACTCGGCGTCACTCACACTCGAAAACTAAATGTATTCTGCGACGTTTTGTCCGTATTCGCCTCCATGGATCAGGTGGGACAGAAATCTGGCGCCGAATTCATCGTCAATATCTTTGAAACTAGGATCAACAAAGAGTTAGTTTTGATCCCTGGGAAGCGTTCGGTAGATGTCATGAATCGTCTCGGTGACTCCCTCCTCGGGGTCCTATGTCTAAGGAACTTGCGGGGAGAATGTAAGGAGAGGATTTTAGCTTTGCTGAGCGAATATTTCGTGAATGAACGATGGAGGCCAGCTGTGGAAAGTTCCATTCAGAAAGTGGTGAGCGCAGGTATTTATGTCAATGTGGCCTGACACGGCTCCTGATTAGTCTAAAGATTAGTGATCGGGAGTGGCCGTTAGCTTGTTGTATCGTGGAGGTGTTCTTCACATTGCCCGAGACCGTTCGCGGTTCTGTTTTCTCAGTCGTCGTGCCCGCCTTGCAAGAGGTGCGCGATTCATTCTTGTTTCCACTATCACAACCTTCAATCATACTTCACAGAGACTTATCATTGATCCTCCATCCGACTCAATTTCGTTACTGACTAGTATCTTTGAAAGAGTCTCTCGATTATATCCGCAGATTTTCTTCAAGCCGTTGTTTGCTTGCGCGGCGTCTTCCAAAGAGTCGTCTGTTGTCCATCATCTTCAACAGGTTGTTGGCGTATCTGCGTTACTGCCAAGCGTTTGGCTCCATGACCCAGACATGATGGTCGTAGCTCTCACGAACGACGTCGGCGACGTACAAGAAACTCGCATGACGTGGGGACGAGCAAGGTTGGGACAGACTGCACTGTTGGTAGAGTTGATAATGGTGATCAGGGCATTGACCCCTGCCGAAGCCGCTATGGCTGTGCGTTTCAGACATATCAGAAACTTGCCAGCTCACGCTCCTGTGATAGCCTGGTAATCAAGTAGTTTCGATCGTCCGGTTCTTCAACACATTAGAAACGCGACTTGGGGTCATGCTAGAGGCGAGGGTAAGAATCCCTCTTCAAGTTTCCGAAGACCACTGATCATTCTCCAATCAGGAGAGAACTCTTTTGATACCTCTATCCCAGCGGCTTCTTCTGTCCGTATTATTGAGAGATATCAGGCTTCTCACCCGCTCTCTGAAACGGTAGATGTTTGTCACTTGTGCTGCGGCGAGGCTGTAACATATTCCTAGTTCGGCTTGGTTGTCAGCATCAATAGCCTGGCTCGTGCAATCACAGCCAGGCTCTAGTATTGGTGACAGTGACCACGGTACCCTAACCGTTGGCGACAACGTCATTGCCGAGCTTCAAGAAACTATAGGGTCGACTTGAGGCCCTATACCGATCCATACAAGAAGCTATCCAGGTCTCGCATCAGGTTTGCCAATGATTCGCACGTTTTCGATCCCCTTTGACACCCGCATCCGGTAGCGCAGCAGCACCTTGCTATTCTCTAGTCGTAGTTTAGATGGAAGCACAAGGCGCCAATCAAAACTCAACGCTCTCTTAATCGAGCGCGCAGACTTCTTATCGTCTTTACCGCCATCTCTTCCACAAGAAATTTCCAGATTACTGGTCGTTGTCTCACCGTCACTTACAGCGGAGGACCATGGTCTCCTTGGTCCTTTTCTATGGAAGCACTGTTTGCATGATGCTGCATCCCCTACTGCCTTTTCGGTATGTGAGACTTTCGCGTATGTCATTGTCACTCAGCTGATGTTGAGTAGGCCGCTTTTTTGATTATGCAATGCGCAGAGAGAGCGACTACGACCCTCCTGCCCGTGATCACCAGTGACTTGCAGAGGTATGTGTACCAGCTACCTTTGACACGGATACCGAGGCATTCCTAATTCATTTTGACATCAGCCGGGACGACCAAGTCAAAGTTGCTGCTATCCATCGGATCAACGTTTTATTAGCGATGCGCTTTCAGATTCACTCTCAATTCTTCATTCAGGACAGGAACCGCAGACGCCCATTCAAATCTGCTCGGGATCCTCTTCCATTTGTAGCGACGAGTATAGGGTCAAGTTTATTCGCGCAAGAAGAGGAAGAAGAAGCGGGCGAGGGTGAGATATCTCTCGAACTCAGAAAGCGTCTAGCCGAGGTCGGTTGGCTCAACAATAAGGAGTCCGTCGACAAAAAGCACGAATGGGCTCGCACACCCTTGTCATTACTGCCCCTCTACGCAGTCGACCGTGTTGTCAACGAGGAGCAACAGATACTTGTGTCCTCGTTTTCCAGCGGGCCTCGAAAGATACGTTCCAATAGTGATGTTTCCGATTCTGGATTATCGACCAAGACAATGGACTCCACTGCGCGGTCTGGAAAGCGCCGTGCAGTTTTTCTTCCACAACTTGCTGCCCTTTTTCCCCTAGTCATTTCCATGGCATCCGAACCTCAGCTAGAAGTTGCGTCCACAGCTCGAGACTGCATCCTCCACGTCCTTCGAGACGACTCGGCATTACTACTTCGACCCATATTTGACCTCGTAGTTGGGAACAAGATGGACGAGGCGGCAACAGCTATCCGGGGGTTACTGCACCTTCGGCATGTTCTGCCTCCTGCGGCAACTCACTATGTTTTTAACCACTTGATGGGTTTTCTAAAGTGGATAGCTCGGGAAGCCAATGCTAGGGACCACTTGCATGATTTCGCTATGTCTTCCACCTTGTTCGCTGTCCTTCTTTCCCAAGTCAGCGAGATGTCTCTGCGTGAGATAAGACGCGCGAAGGTTGAGTCTTTCCTTTTACCTACCGGATCGTTGTGGTTCCATGGAACAACACCAGTCAGTGCTTTGTTTCCCCGACATATCGCAGTAACTGCGGAGGATAGCATAAAGCGCACGTCGGCATTAACAGCGATAACTGTAATCAGGCTTTCTCAAAACCGACTTTTCCTTGCATTGTTGCGGAAGCACCCCCAAGACGTGCAAGGAATCCGTAAAAGCATGAAAGCAGTGGAATTGCCCAGCTTAGTGGACGGCGGGCAGTCAACCTTCTTGACACTCAATAGGCTTCTACCTTCTAAAGCAAGAGTCTCGGTCCTGCCATCCCAGTCCAGCAGGTGGACTGACGTCTTGTCTTCACTCCTTTCACGAAGCTACCTGCTCCTTACAATCCAGATTTTCAAGTCCATGCCTCGAAATATCAATGACCGAAACGAGCTTGCAACTTTCATCGAAGGTATCAACCGAATACTGCTTGCACACTCGAATGACATCGGCATTGTTGCCCAGGGGCTGATTGGTAATAGGACTACTTCAGCGTGGAAGCTATTTCTGACCACCTTGCAGCACTCATGGTGGCCAGTACTCGTTTTCGACGTTTATTCACTTCAGGAGGCGGCTACTCTCTATTCATGCTCCTCATTATCAAGCTATATGCCGAGAAAGAGGAGAACGAGGGCATCAGAAAAACCATAGAATATGCCGCGAGTCGTTTCTATGCGCTCCACCAAGAAACCTTTCTCTTCCAGACGCTCGACGTCGTCTCGCACGCTATCATGACTAAGGAATGTGATGGCTTCTGGACAATGGCGCAGGTTCAACAGCTTCTGTCCTCATTGCGTTATGATACATCCATGCCTTCGGATTATTCAGGCATTCGGGACTCCACTAAGTTGCAAGAGCAGGAAGCGCTAATGGTCGACACTGTCGAGCAGAAGCCGCAGGTGCTCGTCGACTCGATAAGGCGCGGAAGTGCCAACGAGAAAAAGGTGATAGCTGGCTTACCTGAAGAATACGCTTGTACCCCTCTCCTTCCCGAGAATATCATTCGACTTCTGTTGACTGTCATAGCCCATGACCCATCAGCCCAACGGGCACAGCGTTTCCTCCGTCTTCTCCGTCTGTCTGTCCAGACAATGTATAACGTGTCGAAACCAGCCCGGAATGTCCTACGTGATGGCATTGACGCTGTCGGAACTATCGTTACACGTATTCATCCTAAATCTCGTAATCCGGAGTCCGCTCCTTCGTGGAATAATCACTCATGTGATGATCGCCCACCTGAAGTTCCGTTTATCAACCTACTTCAGGCAGAATCAAAATCCTCCAGTGACGTCACCTCTATGCAGCTGGACTTCCTTCATCTCGTCCGCGAATATATACAGTGCGGTGGTCATGTTCTCGCCAATACATCCCAGAAATTCTTCGAGATTATGAGGCTCCTCTTGCACGAAGCCTGTGGACAAGAGGTCGTAGACATTTTGTGCCAGTATTCGAAAAGTTTTCTGAGCAGGACTAGTCAACACGGCGGCAAGGAGGTGACTACGTTTTTAGAGACTGTCTCACCGATAATACGCACCTATGGATCTACGATTGACTTCACCGGTGTCTACGATGCGATCACAGCCATTCCCTCCGACGATAGGTTTTCCAACGATATCCGTCTCTCCGACACACTCGTTACGAAAGTTTGCAGGGCTGGCCTGGAAGTACTTATCGTACGATGTACCGAAGGATCGTCACTCCATTGCACGACTCCGTCGGTTATCCATCTGATGGCCCGTGCTGTGTATATGCGTGGTGTAGACATCGTTGCTGAAATCGTGTCCCACCCACCCACCCACCAGTGGGTGACCTGTGTGTTGATCCCATTCATCCTGTCTTTGGACTCCGGCGGTCAGTCTGCGGGGGTGTCTAAGGCACACAACCGCGCAATCTACCATAGGGTCTGGTTGCGTCTGCTTTCATATGCTTTGACAGGCTGTCAGAACGCATCACAAGCTTCCGTGGCCTCATCGTCTCCAGAACGTCGCAGATCTCAGGACAAGCGCGACTCGGGTTCCGCCGAGGAAACAGTTATGAACGTTGTTGCCGCCCTACAGGCATTGAAAGTTATCTGTGTGAAAGGGGCAGAAGAGATCTCATTGTTACCCGGAATTTGGTCCCATGTAGCAAATGTCCTAAAGTCTCTTCTTACAGATGGTGATGCTTCCTTCGCATTTGGCGGGGACTCAACGGCACCTCCGTCGCCAGTCCAATCGCCACACCATAGTGTTACCTCCTTTGATCCCTTCGCCAGTCCGGACGGGCTTCGTCCGTCGGTGGCCTTCGATTTCCGCCGCGCGACTAACTCACCTTGTCAACCGCGTCTTGTTGACTACCTTCTGTGGTCTCTACTGGAGTTTGTCTGCCTATACCGCACCCTCCTCATGCTGCAATTCCGAGTTGTGATCCAGGAGAAAGTTCGCCGCTTACATGATGACATACATTCTCATCAAGGAGCGTTCTTCCCTGGCGTACAGGAACGGCGAGTGTCCTCCATCTTTACAAAGCCTCGTAAACGTGCTTCAAGGGTGGAGGCTGGTTCTGGGTCTCCGATGAGTCCCTCGCCACGCGGATTTACTCTTGTCAGTCCCACAGAAACGCCCTTGCAAACCCTCAACGTGCATGTCAACGTGGACCGCAAGGCGGGGTTCGAACGCTCGCCCTCTTCACCAGGGGGGCCGTCTCACCTTCCCCCAATCGTCCATCTGGGACCGACTCGACTGCATGAGCCCCAACAATCTGCATCAACGACGGGTATGATAAGCATGCTCCTTCGAAATAGCACCATCAAGTCGCGCAAGCTTATTCATGCAACATATCGGCGTATCCGGCTTGTCCAGGCCTCGATGGGCTATGATTTGCTACTCCCTTTCCCGCCTGGAATGGACGCTGACGAAGAACGCAACGCAATTGGGGCATGGACGAGGAGACGGGCACTTGAAGAATTTGTCCGTGAATTGGAGGAACTAAGAGAAGAGTTTTTACACGCCTCAAGGGAGTTTGTGGAAGAGGAGTCAATGGTTATCGTCAATCCTGATGAATCCAACTTGGTTTAAATGGGTACCACAAATACTGCAGGGCACATTGTATGCATTACTTTTTACCAAACGTAATGGAAAAGTAAGTAGGGAAAAGTCCACGAGCTTGAGCCATGTTAGTAGACTCCGAATTTATCTTAAGGAAATGACTAAGTATTGACATGCACTATTGTGTTACCTCAGCTTGTCAAAGAAGTTGCATGACGAGGGTTAATGCGAAGAGAGCAGAGACGGCTACTCCCGGTATGGCATTCAAGCCCGAGAGTCTCCCGGCATGGTTAATAAGTGTAGTCGCGTTGGAATATGCGATGGACGGCGTATCGAGGGTGACGTTTGGACCATACACATAGGACGTGACGCTCGAGTTCACCGGAGCAGTGTCATTGCATTGAACAGATACCGATTGGAACAAAGCGTAAAAGTGACCTTGTAGCAAGTAAGTGTGGAGGAGACGGGTGCGGAAAAGTTACGTTGCATACCGGCTGAGACGTAGTCTGGATCATTCCAGTTGATCATACCTTTTACAAAAAGAAAGGTCTGGCTCAGCTTCCCAAGCGTCGTATCAGGAAGTCTGTATACCTCCGCTCCACTGGATGGTGCCTTGAGGTTCGGTTGAAATTCCAGCCGGCCACAGGCTGCAGATAATTAGTGTCCAGGGATTCCACAGCAAGAGAACAGCCTACCTAAGTTGAATTCGGCTGGGAGTATTAGGGTAATGAACGACTCCGGTTGCATTGTCGACACAGTCAGATGCTTTGATTGTACGCGTGACGTTTCCATCAACGAGGAAAGTCAAGGCATCGGGTTGCCAGTCAATCTGTTCAGGTATCCGGGTTATCAATGCGAGCCACATGCAACCCATAAGTAAGTGCCGACCGTGAAGTCATGCCAACTGGAATACGTGTCAGTCAAACCCGTCTCGGTCACACCGTTAGTCGTTTGCGCTATGAAGAAAAATATAGTTAGCGGCATTCGGAATAAAAATCCACCTCACGGATAACGCCTTGCCAGAAGTAATTTGTTTGACCTTCGGTAGTTGCATTTCCGGGAAATTCCCAATCGATTTCGTCTTTAATGCTGCTCATGGTAATGAAGGCAGTGACTACTCCTGCCCAACGGCCGGTCTTCACTTAACCTGTTCTTAGTATATCCAGCACTCGAGATAGAGAAAGACTTACACCTGGCGGTGATAACACCATAGTGAACATAACGGGTGGACGACAGTAAGGTGCCACCGTTATTTTCCGTGAGAGTGAGAGCAACGGCAGGTTCTCCGTCGGAAGTAGTGTTGAAGACGGAGCCCTGCTGCACCACCCAATCTACGAAAAATATTGAGTCTGTTGCGTCAGCACGAAGGCAAATTAGAAGATCACGAACCGTATTCAGATGCATTACCATTGAAATAGGTATAATTACTGAGAATTCGGGAGGTATCAGAGAGGGTATACTATAATATCGAGTCGTGAGCGACCTTGACAACCGATAAATGCAGGGCTTACGTTGGCCGCATGGCAGATGGGGCTAGGCTTGCAAGAGTCAAGGGTATACGAGCTGATAGGATCGCAGCCTCCTAGGCAGTACTACCAGCGGGTCAGAGAGTATATATGGCGGCATACTTGGTACTCACGTAGCCGTTACCGCAGAATCCGTATTCACCTGGATAGAGACATCATTAAATGAATGTGCATGAGTAACGCGTGCACAGTACTGCAACAAGGGTAATCGGACGAGCAGGGTGTGGTCGCGTTGCTAAGTCACGGGGGAAAAAGTGGGGTGTGTGCGTGGGCGGTCATACCACAGTGAAGGCGGGATGACCCTCACCAAGTCGCGCCTCGTGTACCAAGTACGGGAGGCAAGATAGCTGCCAGCGAGACAACGATAGGCAGGAGGGAGAGAATATACATATGACAGGTCTGCAGGGGGGTAAGTATCACTGAAAAAAAGAGTGTATGGAGGCCAAAGGAATGACTGCCGGGACTTGACTGAAGTTAATGTATGAAGCGGAGCTGCCGACCAGCTGAGGACTTTTATCATGACATTTGGGCCTTGACCACTGCTTATGTAACTATTTATTCTTAGCTGGATTCCTTTTTTTTTTTGGACAGAAATTACGTGACCTATTTATACGCGCCTACAACGCGACGCGCGACGCGCACTTACAGCTTCGTTCACACCTTCAAGCGCAGCCATGGCCCCAAAGCCGCCAGCCAAGCAGAAGTCTGGGGAGAATATGAAGCAGAAGAGTCTCATGAACTTCTTCTCCAAGCCCACTGATTCCACGAAGCCTACCAAGTCTCCAGTTCGGCAAGCTCAAGTCCCAGAATCGCCTGTCGAAGTCCTCACCTCGCCTGTTGCGCCGAGTCGCAGATCCTCGGATGCCGGGAACAGCTTCAAGGACACGCCCCCTACTAGTGATCCTGTCGACGTTGACATGCTGTCTGACGAGGAGGTGGTATTATCGGCGTCGAAATCTGTGGTAGGTATCATCATATGCTCACTCTTCTCAACTATATGCGTATATTTCACAGCCTCGTACGAAACGGAAGGGCATTGTCTTTGAATCCGACGATGAAGTGAGCGCTCCCACCCATACACAGTCGTCACCTTGCCGTGGTCAGTACACAAACAGCGAACGAGTTCCTTCTCGTTGCTAATATCGCGTTCTAGGCCGATCAAAGAAACCTCGTACAGCCAGTCCCTCGGATGACGAGGGTGACGTTGCATCAAAATTTTCGTCCCGTTTATCGAGGTTCAAGAAGGCACCTCTTAAAACCCGTCGGTTTTCTACAAATATTAATATGAAAGCGCTAACCCGTGAATTTTCCGTAGTAGCCAAAAGGGCCTACCCTTCGGACGACGAATTTATCGCCCCATCCGACTCTGGCGAGGACTCACCAGATCGTTCGTCTTCTCGTGCCTCGTCCCGTAGCACTTCAACCCGCCATTCGGCGTATGCGGACTACGATGATGATGGTGATGACTACGAGGGGAATAACAGGATCAAAAAGTCGCAGTCCAATCGCTCTCTAAAGCGCCTTGGTACAGCAGGTGTGTCTGGCGGAGGGCCCTCTCTCTTCCTCACTGCCGCGGAACAACGCACTCAGCAACAAAAGACCGAGAAAAAGGCCTCAGAAGAACCATTTGCCTTCTTGCAGGATCCCAGGGATGTAAGCGTGTCTTTTTGTTTTCGCACCCAGGTTTGAAAATGTGCCTTTCTTTTGCAGAAAGATGGTCTCCGTCCTGGTGAACCGGGTTATGATCCAAGGACTTTGCATATTCCAAAGCAGGTCTGGGCGGAATTTACACCCTTTGAGAAACAAGTTCGTCGCACGCTTAGCCGATCTCACTCATTTACTCATTCCCGACGGACAGTTCTGGGAGGTACGTTTAGGCAGATCTTAGACATCCACAGCGGAACTCGAGTTAATTCTCCAACCTGAAGATTAAACAAAACCACTTCGACACCGTAAATCCGTTTTCCCTACCCTGAACTCTGCTTTACTTACCGATTGACAGATCTTGTTTTTCCAAAAAGGGTACCAGCCCGAATCTCACTTTCACGAGCTAGCTAACTAGTTTCCCATTGATGCAGGAAATTTTTGGAGGTACGCTTGCACACATGTTTTCTTTCGAAAATTAATGTTATCCTTAGCTATATGAAGAAGATGCTCGCGTCGGCCACAGGGAATTTGATTTGAAGCTCACCCAGAGAGTGAAGATGTCCATGGTATGATGAATCATCGGCTCCGAAATTCTGTATAACTCTGTCCAGGTTGGTGTGCCCGAATCTTCTTTTAACTTCTGGGCCGCGTAAGTCGGAACTTGCATCATCTCTGTACCCGTCTGACCATTTCTACCCCATCTAGCAAATTCCTCGGCAAGGGTACGCGTTCTCAATCCTGCAGCAAGTGAGATCCAGTCTTAGGTTTGTTCAGGGTACAAAGTCGGTCGTGTTGACCAATCTGAGACGGCACTGGGCGCCGAGATGCGCTTGGCCAAAAGCAAAGGCAATCAGGTCGAAGACAGAGGCAAAGAGAAGATTGTACGAAGGTAATATCACAGTTTTAGATATATGGGAGGCGCTGACCGTACCAGGGAGTTGAACAAAGTTTACACCAATGGGACGCTGGTGGACGAAGAACTCCTTACGGATGAGCACGCAGGTCATTGTATTTCCATTCGAGAGCATGCATCTGGTCCGCGAGGGTGCTCTTTCGGTATATGCGTTTTGGACAGCGCAACGTCACAATTTGATCTATGCGCATTCGATGACGATGTGTGCTTGACTAAACTAGATACGTTGTTCAGGCAATTGAGACCAAAGGAGGTCATGTTTACCAAGGTGCGATGCGACACTTGGATGACTGATGAATGATGACGATAATCATCGCAGGGCAATTTATCCGTTACTACCACACGCCTGCTGAAAGCCATTCTTCCTTCCGCGTGCCTGTGGACGAGCTTACGTGACGTGGAAGGGTATACCTTTGAGCAAACAATTAAGGAGCTCAATGAAATATTCTCGGAAGGAACGGAGGATGGCATGATGTGCACCGATAGCGAACTGACCTCTTCTGTGCCCCAGAGTATCCGAGACATGGCTGGATGTAAGACTGCAATAGAGGCCCTTGGGGCAATGACATGGTAAGGAGTTCTGTACCCCAGACACTGCTTACAAACGAGCGTGCTAGGTACCTTCGCCAGCTCAACATCGACAAAGATCTCCTGACTATGAAGAACTTCAATGTGTACGATCCTATGAAGACTGGGCGTAATCTCGTCCTCGATGGTCAGACACTCGCGCACCTGGAGGTACGTGGTGCCTGGTTCGTTGGAATTACGAAGACTGAGATACCAGCTAGGTATTGCAAAATAACGAGGGCACAGATGAGGGTACTCTGCATAAGCTCCTCAGCAGATGTATCACGCCTTTTGGTTCGTGTCTCGCCTTCTGCTTCTTACCCTACTTGGTTGATATCCGCACAAGGTAAACGATTATTCAGAATGTGGCTTTGTGTTCCGTTGAGAGATGTGGTCGATATCAACAACCGGTATTTAGCTGATTCGCACTCGAGAATCTAGTTGACTCGACGATTGTAGCCTTGATGCTGTGCAAGATCTAATGGACCATCCGACATTCGAGACACGCTTCACTGACCTGGTCAAGGGCCTCCCTGACTTGGAGCGCATCGTTTCCCGCATTCACGCGAAGAACTGTAAAGTTAAGGACTTCATCAAAGTGCTTTCAGTAAGTGGGCGCTATGATCCGTTATACCAGTTTACAAACTTTTTTCCAATGCTACCGTCGGATAGTCCTTCAAGAAACTCAATGATGGGCTTGCAAGTCTGGCGGAGAATTCGGAGTTGTTTGAGTCGAAAACCATCTTAGGGTTGTTGAGGTCAGCACCGGACCTTTCACCACACTTGAAGAATATTCAGTCGCGCTTTACTGTCGACAAGGGTGAGGAGTGTTCATATCGATCCTTCTTGGTAATTCACGTAAATTAGACACGGATGAACTCCTTCCTGTGGACGGTAGGGATGAGGTGTACGATGGTGTCATGCAGGAGATATCAGATTTGGAGCAAACACTTGATTCCCGGTTGAAAAAGTTTGAGAAAAGCATTGGGTACGCCAACATCTGCTACCATCTTTGCCACTCACTCATTTCCGAGCAGATGCTCCTTGTCTTGGTGGCATAGCGCAAGTGGAAACAAGGTACATCCCCTCACTACGTTCTCTCATGGGTTATACATCTGATTCTGATACGGTACAGGAAATATACCTCGTTCAAACGAAGGCCAACCAGGATGGTATTCCCGATGACTGGGTAAAGAATAGTGCTACTAAAGTAAGATGAACGATACTTCCATGCTGTTCCTGCGGAAATGATATTCTCAGGCCGCCAAACGATGGGTAGTCCCATCCTTACAGCCAACGATTCGACGTCTTAAAGAGGCACGCGAGAACCGCAACACCTCTGTGAAAGATTTTAAAGGGCGTCTGTACGCCGAGTTTGACACAGATCGTGGAGTATGGCTTCGTGCTATCCGAGTATTGGCGGAATTAGATTGCTTGTTTTCGCTGGCAAAGTCATCTATCGCCATCGGTGAACCGTCTTGCCGGCCCGAATTCGTCGAGGGCGAGGCCGCTTTCGTTGAGTTTGAGGAGCTTCGACATCCGACGCTCTCTGCCCTCCGTGACAACTTCATTCCAAATGATATCAAACTAGGAGGAGCCATGGGCCGCATTGTTCTACTTACTGGTGTGTTGTTCTCCATGTAGCCGGTTTGAGACTGACATTGTTGTGTAGGGCCCAACATGGGGTGAGTCTCATATGCAAAATTCTTGACTTGCTTAACCTCTCGCAATACTATCAGCGGCAAATCGACGGTGAGTTGGATATAGCCTGTGCGAATATGTCGTGACCCGGTCTGTTAGGCAATGAGAATGACGGCTGCTGGCGTTGTAAGGAAGTATGTGGTTCGCTTGGCCCTCCGAGCTGACATGTGAATCAGATCATGGCGCAACTCGGTATGCTCGTTCCCGCGAGATCTGCACGGTAAGTGACCTTCAGTATTTAACTTACTCTGACTGATAGGGACAGAATCTGCCCTATCGATAAAATTCTCACCCGAATGGGAGCCTATGACAACATGTTCTCAAACTCCAGTACGTTCAAGGTCGAGCTGGACGAATGGTAAGTTTCCGAGTATAACGGGGGTGAACTGTGGGTTGATGATTCTCTCCAGCTGCAAAATTCTTCGTGACGCTACTCCTAGATCGTTGGTCATCTTAGATGGTGAGGTTGATAGAATTCGTGGTCATCACACTAACAACTGTAACAGAACTTGGTCGGGGTACCTCCACATACGTGCGTTAGTCTCTCACTTTGCGAAGCTCTCGTAAACTGACCCAAGACCGACACAGGACGGGATGGCGATTGCTGCTGTAAGTCGTTCTATTGCGCATTTAGTCATACAATGACCAGAACCGCTCGCAGGCAGTATTACATGAATTGGCAACCCGAACCCTTCCTCTTGCTTTCTTTGCCACTCACTACGGCTCTCTTACGGATGACTTTGCCTACCACCCTGATATCAGGAACATGCACATGTCGACGCTTCTTGATGATGAAAAGAAAGAGGTACCGCATCCGATTTGTTGTTTTGCATCCGCCTCACAATCGTGGCTTTTAAGCTTGTCTTCCTGTACAAATTGGTTGAAGGCGTCGCATCGTCATCGTTTGGAACACACGTAGCTAGTCTCGCTGGAGTTCCCTCTGTGGTCGTGTCTCGCGCGGAGGTTATCTCGAGCGATTTCGCCAAACAATTCAAAGCGCGCATTGATGGCCAGAAGAAATTGCTTGCATCCAAGCTTCCTTTAATTTCCTACGCCGACTTTAAATATCTACTGGCCTTGGCAAATGGTGACCTGCATTTGCCTCAGGACCCTTACAGGCAACAACAGCTCCTTGGTCGACTGAAGGCAGCCATTCGGTCTTACCTCTCCTAGACATCAACATACACTGACAAGGTACTCTATGCCCCGATTCTAAAATATCATACCTTTGCATCCGTTGTACATTGTGTATACCGTTATACCTCTGCTCGTAGCCCACATCTGCGATTTTGTTGCCTCGGAGAAGCAAACTCCTAGCTGACATAAGCCAACTGAGGCGGAACTTTTTGTGAGCACAAAAGTGACTTATACCCACCCTCCTCCCGTTGTTACCCAGCAGGCAGTGGCCAGTCTACACAATGTCTACGGCAGAATCGGTACAAGCAAAAGCGCCTCCTCAAGTCTACAACGTTGTACATTTCCTGCGGAGCAGCCAGGCTGGCATGAAGACTCGTGTTGGCGCTCTCAATGGCAAACGGGTGGACTACTTCAAAGGTGTACCTATGCACCCACTCTTCCATTTTGCACTGCGGGTTCTTACGAATTCACGATAGGCAAATCAGCCGTCAAAGCGTTGCTGTCACCGGCCTATGCAAAGGTCAAAAACGTGCCAGAGATTACCACAGACGCACAAGCGGAAGCGTTCCTGCAAACTATCTCGCAGTACATGTTTTTCGTCCGGGTAGACCGCGCTGAACAAGTTGGCTCGTCGGGATCTCCAAGACAGGTCACAGTCAATCCCATACAAGGCTTTTCCGAAGACGCGCACTTTGCATGGTTTTACGATGGATCACAGTGGACCACCTATGCTGGAGGTCTACTAATGGTGACCATCATGCTCGCTGGTGTCATGTTCCCTCTCTGGCCACCCATCATGCGTCTTGGAGTTTGGTACTTGAGCATGGGAGCGCTAGGTCTTATTGGCGCATTCTTTGGCTTAGCCATCGTCAGACTCATATTCTACATCATCACGATCATCGTCGTGCCACCTGGCATATGGATATTCCCTAAACTGTTTGCAGATGTTGGCGTTGTGAGTGACTCTCATTCTATGCCCAACTCCCAGGATGTCGACAGGATGGTTGCCAGATTGAATCATTTATTCCGTTGTGGGAATGGGACCTACCGAGGAAGAAGGGCGAGAAGAAAAGGAAAGGCAAGAAAGGGGTAGTTGAGAAGGGCGGCGCTGAGAAAGCAGGACCGCAAAATGGCGCCAGTGATGTGCAAGCAATTGCAGATGATTCTGCTGAGAGCTCTCGTCCGGAGAGTAGATCAGCGCGTGTGGAGGAAGTCCCTGACGAGGACTCATGACAATCAATAACGGAGCAGTTACACGTTGGTCATCTGGCACGTCGGGGCTAGTAGCATATGCACGAATGTGTGCGCCTTATATTTTACCAGTAGCCCACGTATTATAACTACACTGCAATGGTGCGAAGGGAGTGGTTTTTTCATGAGTTATTACTACCCTGTCTTGTGCATATTAGTCATCGCGCGTGTCGGAGGCTCTCGCAATGGCGACCTCCGAGCTAACGCAGTTCCCGCCCACCATGTTCCGCTCGGCGCTGAACACCTCCGTAAGAGCTACACCGCATAATTACCCAGTCATGCTGATCGCATAACAGATTTCCTCGCTATCGCGAAACGTGCTCTCCGCTGGCTGGAGAACTCCGGTATTCCGACGTTTTCTGTCAGATGAGACTCGCGCCAAAATCCACGCAGCGGTGAATGAACATCCTGTCGTGTTATTCATGAAAGGCACTCCGGAAATGCCTCAGTGCGGTTTCTCGCGTGCGGCCATCCAAGTCTTGGATATGCATGGAGTACCGTCGGAGAAATTGCGAACATACAACATTCTCGAAGACCCAGAACTCAGGAGCGGAATAAAAGAGTTTTCGTAGGTTCTGTTGCTAGGGCTGTGACTTCTTATCAAATTTGGCATTCCAGTGAGTGGCCGACAATCCCGCAAATCTACGTCAATGGGGAGTTTGTGGGTGGGTGCGACATACTTTTGTCGAGTGAGTTTGTTTCCTCGGCAGGTCGCTGGCTCTCGAATGATCTCCTTGTAATAGTGCATCAGTCAGGGGAGTTGGAGTCTCTGCTCGAAAAGCATGATATTATTCCGAAGATTGAATCCTCGTCTCAGTCGTGATTGATTGATTTCCCATCTACGACTCCGCGCTTCGACTCGTAAACAGGGTTCTACCATGCAGGGAGGTTAGGTCACCGCATCTATGGCTATTTCGAACATTACCGATAACAACTAGGCAGGGAGAATTTCCCACTAGAGCCCAAATGACACACCTGAACACTTAGCATAACCTTTAGCTGTAATAAAGTATTTGAGGCGTACACATATTGTCACGAGCATCGACGCGCTAAGATTTTCTTTTTTGTCGGACACGTATGTTTTCTGGAAGCGTCCAGCCTAACATCGTTTGCCTGTTCTCGTCTACGGGAAGTCAGCCCCTGTCGCTCTTCTCTGTGCATGTCGACGCTGCCTTGCCGTCGGATTCCTTTGTCCACCTTTTGAATGACAGGACTTCTCTTCCCGCACCCCCTGGAGCCTCTCTGATTTCACTACCAAAGGCTTACCGCAACGAGGATGCAGAGGCTTGTGTAGGCAAACAGCTTCGACAGACCGTTTTGCACATCCAGTCGCCAACTTTACGCACGACCTTCATTCGGTGTCCCGCGTCCTTCTCGTTCCGGACAGACGACAAGGGTCTCGGCTTAAAGCACGCATGGCTGCAGATTCAAGTCCGTAACGTCGGCCGTGAGTGGTCATTCGAGGTGGGCATAGTAGACAAGACTGGCAAACATGGAGTCATAAGGTGTTCCACCTTTCAGGTAGTTAACCTCTTCTCTTTCTATAATCGTGAGACGTCCGGTGTCTACCCATATCTTCCCTGCTTTATGTTCTGGCACGAGTGCGCTGATAGTTTGTTCTCTTATTTTAGAAGAACCCGACTCTCAGGTGCAATTACAATCTTGCGCCCGTTCTCCACCTCCCTCTCAAATTCCCGTCCTCTTCGTCAAATACTTTGACTGCGTGGTCGACTGTAACTGTGTATCTCCCAGATTTCATTCCTCAGTTCGCCTCCGTTTCCCGTGATCAACGGTCGCGAACAGATGTCTCGGATGAAGATGGTAGCACGGACCCCAGCAACGTTCCTTCTCCTCAATTCTTGCCTGGCGGGGCATACGCTCATTTAACGTACGTCAAGATCTACGCTACGTGTCGACTGCGCAGAATCTGGCTTAGCGACTCTGCACCCGGTACGGGGGGTCCGACTCCATGGGAGTTTGAACTTTATGGCGACTAGGCGGCATTCCAGGTCCAGATCTCTGTTCCCCGGCTCATCTGTGGCCCGCTTGCTTGTGATGCATGTATTTTTTTTCATTGCGCTTTATCTCAGCCTGCGGTATCTATCCATCATCACTCTGTCTCATCTGGGACTAATGTGAGCATCACGCCGGCGAGTTCCCGTCTAGGTAAGGAGCAACTTTTCCTGCTGGTCTTTATCGCCCCAGCGACTGGCGTCTGACGGGCGTGAAACTGATGTCGTGGTGACACCCACGACCGGCGGCCTGCGGCATTCCACTGAACAGAAATCGGCTCATCTCGTCCGAGTAAACTCGAGGGTTGTGATCGTGTCTTATGAACCGATATTTCCCCTTCCGTCACATCCTATCATAAGGTGTTACTTTTGCAAATTCCTCGCCCCGACTGCATCCCTCGCTGCCACATCTTTCCGCCTCGTATAGTCATTGTTCTTCCCCTCCAGCATGAAACCGGAACCGTGTCCTTCCATTACGTGTTGGTGATAACAGGTCCATTGTTAGCCGTCAGGACCGTCCACGGTACCAGCTTTGGTTGAACCGGCGTGAAAGGTGCGGGAGCCGTTCCGTTCCATGGACCAGCATTCTAACCCTTTGCCCTACTGTTAGACTCTTGCGCAGTTGGCCATGGTGGGGGCACACGAATGACTTGGGATTTCCGCCATCTTTCCGCATCAGCTTGAGACGGAAGACTCCGCGTCCCTAAATTCATCCAGCCGGACGGTGCTTTCCGAAATGACTTTCATCATCACATCGGCGATCATCGATCGTGTCTTGACCTGGTACAGACTAACGGTAAGGTAATTAATGCGGGACAAGGTAAAGCTGGTCTCCAACTGGACCACTTTGTCAGTCGTGTCAAGGGCAGCTGGAGAACGGAGGCTACACATGGTAAGAATCCAGAGCCTGCCACTCGGGCGCTCCGTCGTCCTTTCCCCTTGTCCAAATTCATTCTAATCCGGCTATCTCCACAACGACAACGCTTGGCAATCTACACAAGAGATGGGACAGATGATGCGATATCCCTTCTTACAGGATATGGGTGACAGCGGAAAGTTCCTGTTGTTGCATCAATTGTGGGAGTCGCTCGCTCGGCAGCTAGCGTGCACCCTCGAATTCGTTGCTTGTGCCATTCCGCCATTCGATGTGACAGTTATTTGTTGGCTGAGGAGCTTTATCGAACTCGATGCAAAACCTAAGCAACAATCAATCAACTAGTCATACTGACATCTTCCTTAACGAGAGAGGTATCTTATCTACATCTCCCATCTCGTGCTCGACAAATTTTGTCGGGACGAGCGACTGCCAAGTCGTGGTATCCTGTCGGGCCGTGAGCCCATGCTAGGTATTTGAAGTCTACCGTATAACGTTTGTTGCTGTTGTCTGTATCGTACGCGATGAAACAGTGGCGATATATCTTCGTCTCATCCTCAACTACAGGTGGGGGGAAACGCTTCACCAGCCTTCAACGCTAAGTTGCCACCATCCCTCCGACTACGGTGGTTCTAGCTAAAGAAAAAAGGGTCGATGTCGAACTTATCCAGACCCGTGACGTGTCTGCAGACCCCCCCAGTGTCATCGATAATAAGCGAACTGCCTCCCAGGGGGTGATTGATATCCATACACTGAGCCTTGCCCGATCTACGTAGTGCAACTGACCAATGTCACTGGCCACGCGCGGAGATCGAAAAATTATCGATCGTCCAAACTCCAATCTTATCGCCCTGGACCACTGATTATCGTCTTTTGCAGAAAAAAGTGCAGTATTGCTTGGTTGTAACACTCCATGACCGACGAGATCAAAAACGCAGAAGACATTCTGCTCGACTCACTCGGGATCCTCGGAACGGAGCGAGTAGAAGATCCGGGGTGCATTCGATACGGCGACCTCGTGCTAACCGTCGCACCTAAGGTGAGTTTGTAGACAGGTTTCCGCCGGTGTTCTTACTGAGATTTCTCTTTCTTAACAAAAAAAGGTTGGGTTAAATCTGCGGAACTCTCCCTAATCAGACTAACGTCGCATTGTTTGTGTTCGTGGATACACAGGAAGGAAAGGTATGTTTACCACTTCGCTTCTAGCGCGTTTGCCCTTGCGTGGACAACTGACAACCCCGAGTTCAATGCTGATGGAGCTTCGTTAAGGCGAATACGTTGCTCGCAGACCATTTGTTCTCGCCGGCCCTTCTCCTCGCCGAGCGCATCGAACGAGGCCTAGTAGAAGTCGCAGGTCGATCCAGTGAGCCTTGATCGTCATACGGTTCACTACAACATGTAGAAAAACGAGCAACGTTTCGCGTTTTAGTCATCGAACTTGGGGCGGGATGCGCACTTCCCTCACTCCTCACCGCTACCCTATCTGCACCTCCCATACTGGTGGTTGTGACGGACTACCCCGATGACATCATTCTTGGAAACCTCAGAAGCACCGTGGAACGTAACGAGAAACATTTCCGTCCCCCATGTGTCGTGCATTGCCAGGGATACGAATGGGGAAAGGATGCTTCTTCACTGCTGTCAGTACTTCATGCCTCTACATCGGGTGCCCTTTTTCTCCCCATTCACAACGTCCATACTTACTATCAATGCCTTTTTCTTCCTTTTTTTTTCTCTCTCATTCAGTCACCTCTCTGAAAATCCCGAAGGGTCACGTGGGTACGATGTGGTGATAATGTCCGACCTGCTACACTTTCATTCGTCCCATGACGCACTCATTTATTCGCTCTCGTCCCTCCTTGCCAAGAAGGCCAGCGCCAGGGTTTACGTCGCTGCGGGTACATATACCCCGCGAGCGGTATGCCAGAATTTCCTCGACATGGGTTCTCACATTGGTTTGGTGTGGGAGAGCGACAGCGGCACTAGTGGCCAAGGAAACGAAGACGAAAATAAGGGGGATATCGAAGCTAGGAGCCTGTGGCTGGGCACCAGAATTATTGCCGGCATTGATGCCACGCAGCTTGGCGTCCGCAAAGGCATGTGCCGGTGGTGGGTCGGTAGGTGGCATATCCCAGGCATTAAAGGTGCTGCTGTTGATGGGATCACTGTGGTCTGATATGCGAGCACTGTTCGTTGGCGTTAAATTAATACACCTCTGGTGCTGCAGTGCGTCAGTCCCGTGTGGCTAGGGTTCTCTGATGAACTCTTCGGAGCAGATATCTCCGTTCATCCTACCCCCACCGCTCTGGTTCGTGTCATCATTGCAAGTGCGGAAGGCTATACCACATGCTTTCCACTAGACAGATTGATGAAATCTTTTTTCTATGGGGCTACTGTGGTGGCCGCTTGCGGGCTCAGGGTTTCTGATTAGGTGCCGATCGAACGGAGAAGACCAGATTTCTTCACTCACCGGAACAATTGTCTCATTAATTGTGTCACATCCTCATCAGAACTTGGGGTAGTCTTGCGAGTGCTCGCGATGCGTTCCCAAGTCCGTGGCTACGAAATGTCTGGGAGTTCTCGTACGCCTCGTGTCATACTAGGGAACGGATCGCGTTTTCCATGGAGTGCGGCAAGATAAAAGCCAGGCTGCAGTGGTGCGATGAGCACCCGGTATACGAGACGGACACGAGGCAACAAAACGTATAAGAACTAACATAAGATACAAAGAGCCAGGCAGGAGCGGCCGCATTGTGTCTCTGGTATCAAATAACAGCTATCCCCAGCAGTGGTTTCATATCCGAAGAACTACTACGTCGAAGGTAATATTCTGCAAGCTAAAAGTGTCACGTAGAAAGGGTCGTCATGACGGCCTTGAGTAGGGCTGAGAAAGTGACGTTGACTCACGTGGACCAGTTGGTGATTAAAAAACGAAGGTACGGTCGTGTTACATACACTCGACGTGATCGTTCACGTACAGGGGGGCCATCGGGCCATTTGCATAATGGATCAGAATTCGCTTAGGCTTCGCGGAGCGAACGCGTTTTCATGGATCAAAATCGCGGAGACCGAGACACAGACGAGACAGTGAGTGAGTGACGTCAAGCGCGGTGGTAAGTCCGGGAGATTGACGGTGTCTGCCGAGAGAATTGTGTCGTTGAAAACGGAGTCTGTATAATGGGATCGGGCGTTGGCTACTGCACATTGCTGAGCGTAGAGCACGAGGTCTGACAGATCTGGCCACGCAGTCGAATACAATTGAGCACCTGCGTAATATCGCGCATGTCTATGTTCACAGCCCTGACATCGAAGTTTTTTGCTCTGCTGAGTGGACCGAGAAGCAAGCGAATTCTCCGCGCGTAATGATAGTGCAAGCCCGGAGGCGCCGTATCGAGAAACCTGTCCTGTCGACTCGAGGCCTAGCGAAATTCACTTCACTCGCCAAGTCATATATCATACCTCATGGCCTCATACTTGCCGGAAATCTGGGACTTGGGAGACGATTGCTTTGTCTTTTTTATTTTATTCTCGGTTTGACCCCCTTCCAGGTTTTGATCTTGGGAATCCTGAGATTCTCTTGTCGAGGCCAAAACTCTCACGGCCAAGGCATGCACTTGAACGCCACGGTTTACGCCCCCAGATATGCCGTGGTGTCGTTAATTCATTCATTCGATCCATTCATTTTGGCAAAAACCCTTTGAGAATGCTAAGTTAACATGTGTATAAGGGTGGGTGTCAGAATCGCGGTCATCTCGCGGCGTTTCTGGCATTGGCTCGCTGATGTCGTGCGGAAGAAAAAACGCCGGGAGCACGTTGCACTGCAGAGGTCCAAATGCGAGCCGGCCTTCAAGCTTCATGCTTCATGATCGTTGCGGTGGGGAGAGAGAAAGAGAAAAAGTTTCCCCTAACCCTAATATACACATAGCCACGGCGCATGTCCGTTCCAATATGAAGACTGGCAGCTCAAATGTTAAAGAACGCGCAATGTTGTTGATGCCGACGGCACTTCCACGGTCATGGTTTCGAAATTGTTCCGGTTATTGCCTAAGCGCGTGCCCCCAGCTGCACCTGTGCATCCTCGAAAAACAAAAACAAAAATACCGAAGAGCATGTCTCCGAAACCGATGCCGGTGTCATACCCGAATCGTGATTAGAATGTGGCTTGTGCGTATCGTATCGTTCGGTCAGCGATTATTACCTAGCTGCGAGCCGTAAATCGGTTGGGTTGTATGCGACGCTTCACTGCTGCTGCTATCGGGAGTAAGGCTTTGTAATAGTCTCGAGAGATAGTACGGGAACAAGTGCGATCCGGAACGACTGCATCTCCAGCTGGATGGAACACATCGAGCCCAAAACAATTTTGGGGGGATTCACGGCGTCGTATCTAGTTTCTTGCCGAGCTCGACTGTAGTTTGCAACGGCCCATGGGGCTTGTACGTAGATGTACGGGATACGCGCGATGGGTATGAGATCTTGGGTGAGACACCGTCGCCCCTGCATCGCGAGCGTCAGCAAGTAAACAGCCTGCGAGAGATTCGAAAAAAATGCACCTCGTGGATGCGGTACGCTATCGATCCACGACGAATTCTGACTCCATTCTCGCATGTGCTAGCGCATTGCGTTCCACGTGGTCGTATTTTGATTTCCTACACCAGGGGAAAATGTGGTAATGGTCGTCTTCTCATGCAGGCGCATCTAGACCCGCAGAAGCTGCTATTAAGAGTGTGTCAAACAGTACAGACAGCCGGTGGGCTTGCTTGCATACGTGTCATCTGAAGGGCAGAGGTGGAGAACCAAGGAAGGCCTTTTGGCAAGTCCAAAGCAGAAGCAGAACGGACAGAGATAAGGTCTGATCTGAACACGCGCCAGTCACTCGTTCGGCGTGACGGACGAAGGGGATAGTCGTAGATGATGGTCGTGTCTTCTCTTCTATGCCCCATTTCCAAGCGACCGGTTAGGGTAGGGCGGGTCGTGACGGCGTACAGCGTCGCGGGGAAGGTCACTACCACTGGAACGCAGAGAAGCGGTGGAAGCGCTTGGTTCCCCCACTTTATCACACCGTGACCTGGTCGGGGGACGAGCGCACCAAAAAAAAAAAAAGAAATCGGCAAGCAGGGCTGGGCAGCAGAGACCTCTATCTTTGGATTTTCAGAAAGGACGCCGAACCTCCCAGTACGGAGAGGAAGCGAGAAAGGGGACATCATTATCTTACATTCTGCGGCGACACCAACCTGGCACGTTGGATGCCGCACTGGATCCCTGGCGACATACTATAGCATATCGGTGGTGGTGTCGTGGCGCGTTCCCCATGACCGGGATACGTACCACCGTACACAATCATCGGATGGTGGCGCTGTTGCGCAGTATCATGCCATCGTGCGGTTGAGTCAGCCTGTCTGGATAAGCTCCAGCGAGTTGATGAAGCGATCATAGACCGTAGACCGGTGGCGAGCTGGACAAGATTCGTATTCAGACTGCTTTTTTTGAGTGTGAGCCGATCTCGTTGTGGTATGGCGCGACAGAGGTGTGCAACCGTGCCCGGTGCGACTGTGACCCCATGGATCGCGCGGTTAGGCAGTGTCGTTACCTCGACGGACTGCTCTCGTTTGTGTCTACGTTCCGTGTGCTGGCCAGGGCGAGCACGAGTGTCTATTGTGTGGCAGCGGGAGATTCCATCAGGCCCAGGCGTAGTAGAAGACGAGCCGATATTCCGGGAAATGGGAAGTGGACAGGCGGTGGCAACGGAAATCCTCGAAGCACGTAAAAGAAAGAGCGTCCAAGTCCGCGGAGAGATACTCTGACCGCGAGATGGCCAGGTCGTTCATTAATCCATGCAGGGTCACGCCGAGCCAGCTGGCCAGTGCACTCGACGAGGTCTGAAACAGCTCTTTCCATCTATAAACGGGTCAGCTCTGAGAGCCAACAAACGTACGTGACAAGATCTATGACATGCTTATCGTTTCGAAGGAAGGCTATCAAATTCCCGTTCCCGCCGACATGCACGGATGGATGACCGCGTGACAAGTCGAACGAGATCCATCAGTGGCAGACGCGTCTTTGTACCTGTACGAGTCGATGCATCGTAATCAGTCATCTGGCGAGGGGCTGGTCTTGGATGGAAGTCACCACAGAGATGCTTGACTGACTAGGACTGGCGAAGGGCTGATGAACGGGGACACGCTACTGAGTCGACGAGGCCATCGTAGATCTCGCGTTGCGAACTTGGCTCGGATAGGGGCGAGGGTACGGAAAAGGGCATGGGCGGATCGCCACATGGAGAACGTAGGATTTTGGGTTCAATTTGGATCTGAAACGAGAGAGAGCCAAGATCGAAGAGAGACGATCCGGGAGAGAGGGGTTGTTGTTGTTCAACCCGCCCAAAGTGTATGTCATAGCCACATGGTATTAGCTAAGCCCGATATCCGAAATTAGCAGGGGCGGTGAATGCGGATCCCAGCAAGAACGCTTCCACATATGGGACGGTGACATGGATATGATATCCACTCTGGTGTATGCCCCAATGTCCGTGTGTGGATGGCTGGTATATTTACTGCACACACGGCTCACCCCCGTCCCCCCCCTGTCCCCTCCTCCGTCGTCGTCGTCGACAGAATAAAATGTATCTGGATCAGTACAACGTCCTCACTGCCAGGCGTTGTTTCCAACACAGCGACAGGCAGTCTTCGCCAGCCATGCCTCTGTCTTCTCTGTGGGACTCTCACTCTTCGCGTTCCTTCTCAGACTGTCACTCTTCACAGTGGATGCTCCCCGATATGTCCTCGTCCTCCTCGCCCCCCTCGTCCTCTACTGGATCTCCCTCATATCACACCAGCACAACCGTGTACCGTCAAAACCTCGATCACCCTTCCGACTATCACCCTGCTTCACACCGCTCGCTTGTCTCCCAGTCCCCTTCCTACTCGCGAAGTCACGCGCATACATCCCGGTCGATCAATGGCTCCCTCGGTTCTCAATGGGTTGCCGCTGGCTTGTACACCCTCGATCACTCAGATACGTCAAACTCCGAACTTCCCCCTCCATCCACCACCCCTACCGCTTCCCCTTCTCCACGTCCCCTCTCGTCCTCCGCAACCATCCACAAACCAGACCACCTCAAGTCGGACGAGGACACCGTTTCATCAGATTGCTTCGTCATGGAGTTCTCCGGCTCTGCCTCAGCCACCGCAAGCAGCGCCCTCGCCCCTCCCACAGAAGTACCCCTCCGCGCTACACAGGCCAGCAAGGCCATGCGCAAGATGATGGGTGTCTTCCGTCTCAACCCCTTTTCCATGCACGACAGCTCTTGCCAGTCAACGACCACTTGGACAGGTGAGGAGGCCGGCCCTCTCGACGAAGAACCACAGATGTTCGAGTTCCAGCTTCACATCCCCGGCTACGAAGACTCTACAAGCGAATCGGACACACTCGACTCCCCTTCCTTGCAAAACATTTCAGAAACCGACATAGATAGCGGAGCAGCGAGCATCGGTTGGGCGGAGGGCAACGATACGCCTGTCTCACACTACTCATCCAACACCCTGTCCCACCCATCTTGGTTTGGGTCAGACTCACCCCAGTCTCATACCCTACCCTCACTGCGTCCCTACAGTCCCCACAATATCCCTCATTCCCCGTCCCTCTCTTCCTCCTCTTCCCGTCGCACACCCCTGGACATGGCGGTCTCACAGGTACTTTTCACCTCCTTTTCCCCCCAAAACCAAACTTTCTCACCACATATCAGTACTCCTCAGCGTACGCTATGTCCGCTCCCGCAAACTGTCCATCCGCGGTCGATAACCTTCCCTCGATATCGTCGATGGCAAGGCGGTGGTCTAATCCCTCGAACATTCAGGCTCCCTTCATGTTATAGTCATCCGTAGGTGCGTCTGAATTTCCTCCTCTGGGGGCCATATAGCGCTTGCCCCAACTTTTTCCTTAGACCTCACGTGTCGGCTTCCGTTTTTTTTTTTTTTTCTTTTCGTTGTCTTTTATGTGTTTTGGTGCTCGACACCCAGCCCAGGTATTATTTGCACTGAGGTTCGAAGACAAGCACCCACAAACCGATCCGATCTCTTGCTGTCACTCTTTGTGACTTTCAAAATCATTCATGACCGATAAGGAACTCCATCCCGACCACGCTCAGTATTCATACACGATAACACTCGCATCCATACCCTTTTCCAGTCGGACTCGGCTCGCAATCATTTTTTTGTTTGTTTCAATTTTGCAAATTCTTTCTTTCCGGGTTGGGCTCGATGGAGGTGGAAGGGAGACAGGTAAACAGTAACTATAATCTACGATGCGATCGAGATATCCGTTCGTAGAATCCCCACTTTAGTCTAGATTAATATACATGTGTGTTTTTACTCGGAACCCGGCGTCCTCGCCGTAGCCAGTAACTGGTGCTGCCAATATCCTGCGTCGTCTGCCTCGTTCCAAAGTTCGAAACGAAACACATGGCAACTCGATCCACCTCACGCTGCTTTCGTTTTTTTTATGGGGGAACCCAGTGACGAATCCACGCTTTACACGTTCGCGGTGGGACAACTTCCTCTCTTAGACGTGCTCTTGTGCTGGAAACTGAGACCATCACCCTTGGCCAAGCATCACTCCGGGTTCAAAGGGGTTTGGGTTTACTCCATCGGCCAGACCTGCAGCATCTCCTAATGATTTTGTCCCCCGCGCGGCCGTACGATCGAGGGGGTTGATACGTATGTACGACTGACATCCACAGCCTTTCTGTCAAAAAATCACGATTGCGGTACCGTAGGGCCCGGTAACCCCATTATCCATCGCGCGCCGTAGCACGGAAAACCGATCCGTGCCTCCTCTGATCTTTGTAGTATGGAGGCCATGAGGCCTGGTTGTGGTCCAGGGTCCAGGGACCCATATGGGGTGGTCTCATATGCTGGCACGTCAACGTACGCTGTGTAACAAGGTAGCGGTGTACTGGAGGGGTTCTCCTTGCGACCGCACGCCATTATACCGTGGATGGGTTGTGGCAGCCTTCCCTGTCTTCTTCTTCTCTCTTTCTCTCTCTCCCTTTTTGGAACGCGGCTTTCTTTGCTAGGTGCGGTTCGACAAACTCAGCTAAAGTACCCAGGGCGCCAGCGGCGTTGACGTTTCAGGCGCGGGTTTTCGTTGACGATGAAACGTACGCCGCGAACAAAATTGAAGCCCCCTCACGTCAATTAATCCGTCAGATGAAAAGTCATGGAACCGGCACAAAGAAAAACCCACAGGTACATTGCTGTTCGGCATTAACGTGTATACGTTCGCCTATTCATGGAGCAGGAGACCCGTACTGGTGGACCGACGCAGCCTACCCATTTTCTCACCGCAGATACGAAAAAAAAGGCGCCAGAACGTGTGGTGCCCAAGACGTCTGCAGAGCGGCCAAGGAAGAACGCACAGAGCGGCGGTTCTAGAATTACAAATTCAGAGGTTTACCGCTGCCACCCGGCGCCCCTCCCCTAGATCAGCGATCTTGGAGTGGCCTGCTTCTGCCAGTTTTACTTCTCCCCCTCCCCACCTGTGAGGCGAACAAAACACGGCGACCTGAACGGAGAGACTTATTCGTGGTACATGGTGCGACCGTGATCGTGATCGAGTGATCCGCTACCCACGGCCATGTTGGTAATCCTGACTCGAAATACGTACCATAGGATTCTTCTTGTCTATGTGTCCCACAACAGACACAATGATATCAACTGGAACGGGAGCAACAAGGCGGCCGTGATTGAGAACGGAGACACCAACACGAACTTTAGATCAAACTTCAGGTCCCCCCACCCGTGGGCAGTGTATGAATGGGATGAAGGATGTGACCGTGAGCACCAAAGTTTCATTCGGCGACGATAGTAGGTTTGTACGTTCGTGCGAACTTCGCTTTTAGCGACATGCACGGACGGACAAAGCGATGGCCTGCAGAAATCCACTAACCATAATCAGAGCACCCAAAAAAAATCAAACAATCATCGTCAATTGGGAGAAGTGACGACAAGTGGGAACGGTTGGAAAGCAAAAACCGAATCGCCGGCAGTGGATAACGGTGGACATAACCACCCCCAGTTCCCTCACTGTTTTCTTATTACGAAATCTGGTCGATCGTGGCGATCACTGAGTGTGCACAAACAATTCAGGAGTACATGATGGTACGCAGTATGCATCTGCAAACGGGCGTTACAGCAAGCACAAGTCTCGGACGACGCGCAAAAAGTTTTACCTGGTTTGCACAGACATCGATTCGGGGAGGCATCCCGGCGCGCCCGAGTGCACGGAGTCAGCCGGCAACACGTCTTGCCTTCCCGAGTGAACGCGAACCCAATATAAAAAAAAAGCTCTGTCGCACACAACCGGCTGAGGACCCCGGGAACGTGTAGGCCGAGAAGAATCTTGTGTGATACCGATGTATCCTACACATCAACGACAGGCTCCACCGGTGGATGGGGGACACGCAGCGTGGAGTTAGCGACCACTGAAACACCTCTTACACGTCGGCGATCGGCTTGCTCGCCTATCACGGTGTATCTGGTCGGTGCTTATCAAGTGAAATGAACCCCCAAGAAAACTGGGCTACGCCATTCCATGTTATACAGAAAACTCGGCAATGTCGAGGATCGTAAGATAGGCGTTGGCATTATCAACGCATACTAGCTAGGCAAATCATTACGCCAGCCTTGAAGCTTCAAGACCCGAGAGGAGACGTTGAACCAAACCAGGGTAAGGAGAACAAGGTTGCGCCACTGAGTACTGGGCGCTCCAGGTAACAAGTTTACTTGCTGCCTATTCAGGAAGAACGGTTTTCATTGTATGAATGGGCTCCGTAACCCCGGGCGAGATAAGCACCACATGGAACCATTGACCTACCTGTGGTGACCACGTTACACAGGCAGCTCCGCGCGGACTATACTTGCTATGGATGTGCACACCTGAAGTGAACGTTTGGGTGGCGGCGTACCGCATCAATGAAACACGATAAACAATAGCTATTTCACATGTAGATTTCAGCGCCAGTTCCACAGATGCGGAGCTCACCTGCCAAAAAATCAAGAGTTGCTGGTGCGGTGCAATGCCATCAGTGGGCACCCAAGCGCTGCAGTTGGCTTCGCGTAATGGAGTCAATTTTCATTTTGTGACGACATCTCTTCTGCTCGCACTTGCCTTTCTAATGAAATAGAAAACGGGTTTTATGATACGGACGAAAGTAGGGCGAATACCGAGTGGAATGTGCAGAGATGTGGCGTCGGCAACGGGGAGAGATAAAGCATGACACCAAAAATGAGGAAGACGCTTCGATTTCGACAGTGGCCAAGGCCGTGGCAATTGAATGTACGTGCCAGGCGGATTTTCAAGCTCGTAAAAGACCCAAGCCGTGGGAGGAGGCACTGCCGACTGGAACTGACGGCAGGACTAAACGCTACGGGGTAACGTTTACGCGGGCCTTTCTGCAGTCTCAAGCCCTTGCACCTTCTAAACCCGAGGACATAGGCTCCGACCAGAACTTGCTCGCTGACGGACTGCAGACGCGGAAGTGATCGACAAGTGGACGACTTGGTCTACACACACACATGTTGACCCTTCAACTGAATTGCGGGCGATGATAGCGGTGATAAGAAATAATCAGTATTGCGTTGATGGGACGCTGGCGGGGCCAATATACACGGCGAAAGCACTTGAACACTTCATCCACTGATGGGTCCGAACCATTATTTATAATATGACCAGCAGCTGACCCCGGTATCGGTCAGCAGCTCTTTGCATACCGCTGTCGAAAAAAAAAAGCTGACGCCGATTGCCCTGAGTTTGACGTGCTTCGTGAGGTGGCATTCGCTCAGTGGTCCGCCCTCGAGCGTGGGGAAAAAAAAGGATGGAGTGGGGTGACGTCGGTGGTCGGGCCGAGCTGTCCACGTGTAGGAATGTAAAAGGTAAATAAGCCACGCGAGGGCCACGAGACCGAACTTGCGAGTGCCTTGCCTGTCAAAACACAACGTTTTTGCACGCGAGCGGCAAGATCATCACGTCCCCGTCCCATTTCCCCCCCCTCTTACAGTAGTGTAATATCAGTAGTACTCGCTCCTCCCGCTCAGCCACCCTGTCCGCCAAGCTGTCAATAATCACGTATCCTCCTCTCCATGCTCGATAACGAAGAATATGCCCATGGCAGGCGTCGAAGCGTAGACGTCGGTGGTTTAGCGCTCGCTCTAGGAAACCAGGCATTGGGCCATGGCTGGGGCGGTTGGGAGGAAGTCCAGCAAGGCGAAACCCGGTACGATTTCCCTCACGATTCTTTTTTCTTCTTATCTACTCGACTGACACGTGCAACGCCAGCTACGCTGAATTGCTGAGCCAGATGTATACCCAGACGCAGACCACCGTGGATCCCCGTAATATGAACTTGTAAGGCTTTTCACACCGCAGCAAGGCGCCCTTCGCTAATACTTCTTCCTAGATCTCCAATCCAGATCCCACCAGAAACAAGATTGCGCCTGATTGGGGCCCTCGATGGCTGGCATTTCGAACCACACAAGTTACCCGACGAGGAAGTGCTGTATTGTGCATATATCCTCTTCGAAAGTTTGTTTAGGAGAGCTGGCATGCACTGCGAGACTGGCGTGGCTCTCAGTCAGTCCCTTTTCGCGCTTGTCGTCACTTTGGTAACCTTTAGCCACCAGCCGACATTTCCATCTTCTTGCGGCACCTACGACTCCTGTATTGCGGCCAAAACTCGTACCATAACTTTCACCATGCTCTGGATGTTCTCCAAGCCTGTCATGCGTTTCTGTGTGCCGCTGGTGTAGTCCCGCCAGCGGAGGTTTTATGCGGGGACGAAGGGCCATGGGAACCAGACAGGCATGGCAGAACCGACCGCTTGGCTTTCGAATTATCCAATATGGACCTTTTTGCACTTTTTGTCGCCGCAATAGGACACGACGTTGGCCATCCCGGTCTCACGAATCTGTTCATGGTATGATATCATGTACACAAGGTCCGAATCCACCGCTAACATACACACCTGCAGAAAAATGCAAACGCGCCGCTGTCTACCGTGTTTGATGGGAAATCCGCCTTGGAACATATGCACTATACAATTCTCATCCACGCCATGCGACAACACGGCCTAGGTGCCCTGCTTGACAAACCTAAAGTTGGACAGTCCTTCCGCAAGTCTCTGGCTGGCATCGTACTTGCCACTGATATGGGAGTGCACTTTGAATTTATGAAAAACTTCACCCTCTTGGCTGACGGAAGGGACTTTCCTTTGGACTACAAGAGACTGTTGTTCTGCCAAGCAATAATCAAATGTGCCGACATCAGTAATCCCGTGAGTTCTCAAAATCCTTCGCGTAGTCCTGTGCTAATCTTACTGCAGAGTCGGCCACCGGGAGTATCCCATTACTGGGCAAATGCCTTAATGGCTGAGTGGACTTCACAAGCCTCCTTGGAGAAACATTGGCATCTGCCCCCGTCTGTTCAACCCTCGTCTAATCCGTTAGGCCAAGTTCAGGGGCAAATTTTCTTTATAGATACTTTCGCAAAACCTCTCATGGATGTCACTGCCAGAGTCATCCCAGGTGCGTACACCACGGTTGGCATTCTGATACACTGCATCTCATTCGACATAGAAATGCAACGATTTGCAGACCAGTGTACTACCAACCTTGTCTCTTGGCAAAAAGAAAAAGCAAGGCTGACTGGCTGCAGTGATCGGGATGATGTTTCCTCATGCGGCTTTCCTCCCCCGTCACCGCGACCACCACAAGATTTCCTCGCGTCTTTTCCACTGACGTTACCGTCTTTCGCCCTCGGCCATCCTGACGATTCGCATCTTCTTCAGTGGGGTCCTCCCAGCCCCTTTCACCCGACATTTGATTCCGATGGACAACGAGTGGATTCGTCACCACCAGATTCTCCAGCACCGTCTGTCAGTTCTGGCTCATTTGTTCTCGCGAGCCCTTCCTCAAGTTTCCGCACGATATCAGGCGTGAACAAAAATGATGCTGCCACCGCAATGCGAGCAGCTTATCAGGCTGGCGTTCGCAAGAAGAGAAGTTTTTACAACCGGTATTCTTGGACATCGGACTTCAGCCCTGTCGCATCTTCACCGAACCTTGTTGTCGCCGCTATCCCCAAAGCAACAGTGCTTGTTACCGACACAGTCGGAACGGTCTTAGTAGGCTCCAGTGCCGGTAACGAGACGTCTGCTCCCATCGGGACGGTCCAGTGAATCTCTCCGGCGGAGATCACGAGCATCCTGCCATTCGCTTCCTGCGAGACGATAACGGATGCTGCGCACTGTTTGATGCGATGGCTGTAAACTGTGCACTCCGTAGCCCTCGATCAGTAGTTCAGGCTACGGGTCGCAACCCTCTTGAGGTCATAAGCGGTAGGTCATGCCGGAGATCGCCTTCAGGGCCATGGGGATTACCATGAGTACCCTTATATGGGACAGGAACATACAGTGCCCGTCCTTTACTTCACTTTCGTTTCATCTGGTCTTCATCTGCATTTTCTTTTTTAGTGTACTTGTGGGTGTTATGGGAAATAGCAAATAGCCAGAACCCTAAACTTTCGTGTCTTCTTGAGTAGTATCCTGATTCATTCGACGAATGAGACCTGTAAGGCAGGCTACGATACCAACGTAGTCAGCAAGTTGATCCAGAGAACTCCGTACTGATTCTAGGAGTTATGTTGCGACGGAATGAACAGGCGAGCGACGACAATAACTGGAAGTTTTCAGGCTTTGGACAGAGTGGAACGTGGATGAGAATCTCTCACTGGTTGTCTCGTACGCATACACGAAATGAAAAGGAAACCAATCTGAAAGGCGTCGTAACAGCGCTCAACGTTGCAAGCATCACCGGAGAAAGTTGGGAGGCAAAGTCAAACAGACCTCCACTGTAGTACTCAAGAGTGGCTATGTGTGGAGACACAGGTTTGTGTATAGCAGGGACGACCGACCGTACTGCCATAACATCGACTCGGAGGCGTACAATGCACGATCCTGTGGACTGTGGAGACGCCACTCCCAAGTAATCACGCCTGCGAGCGAACTGCCGCTGTTGAGTGTACGTTTGTAGATAGTGAACACCACTGCTTTTGATATCGGCCACAAGTAGAGTACTCAACATTCGGTGTGTTGGGCTGCTGGATCGAATTTTATAAGAGGATAAAACATTATCGAGTTAGAGTTTCGGACATGTTCAAAGAAGCGGCGGGAATTCATTTCGTGGATGGGAACACTGGAAAAGAGTGGGTCTTCTGTTCTGCCGCCGAGGAGTGGCCGCGGGGCCACAGAAGCTGTGACTGAACTGCCACTGCAAATTTTTCGGAACGAACTGACTGACTTAGATTGGTGGCATTAGTTTATCCTGCTGCCCACGACCCCACACCGACTTACAACAAAGAGGCTGATCTCAAATGCTGTCCGACATGTTGACAGGACTGAGGTGGCGACAAGATTGGATCCCCGACTCTGCATGCAAACTCTATGTACACGCGAAAGAATCATTTGGGTCTGGATTTCAAGACGCTGCAACGGACCCGGTCTTCCCTTGACGCGTGCCCGTACACGTACAGATACTCCAGGGCATGCGCAAGTACGTGTGGTAAAACAGTGATACCTCAGGGGTGTCAGTGCAACGTCACTTGACCTCCACCTCCTCCGGTTTTGGAATGACGGAGCAGCAATGAAATTATTCAGAACCCATCGGCTCCTTGTGATATATAAGTTGCGAGAATGCTATCACCAACTTGGCTATCTCTGGAGGATGTTCCGAATCACAGGTCAGGCGGTAAAAGGTTTTTGACGGAATCGGTCGATAAATGGTGCAGGTTGCACTAGGGTTTAGGTCTAAGGGCAGATCGACGGTACGCACATGCTGACACGCGGGGGCTAGAAGATGCAAAATACATAAACCAACATAGCGTGGCCAGATAACGGTTCTGACCGAGTATTGTCGTGATACCACGAGGTGAAGTGACATGGGGACACTCCGGCAGGGTATTATGTCCCTACGACAAGATCAAGTGTACGTCAACGGTGAAGAGGACAGGCTGAAACCGAGCAGTGCACCGATTGTCGATGCTGCGCAGAGGTCCCATGAAGCTGTACCCGATCGGCGGGCAGTGGCTGCTCGTCGTAAAGTACGACAAGATTTGGGGTCCAGAGCCTTCCTCGGCTATTTGTTTGTATTTGGATGGCCCTCGACCCAGGATGCAGTACTTAAACTGTCTTATCGAACGCTAAACCTTTCCTTCCTTCCCCAGTGCTACTCTTTGTTACTCGCGACGTTTCCCTCAGCTTTCACTCGCATTACCCATCGTCTCAACTCGATCCATCATGTGCGGCATCTTCGGTTACTGCAACTTCCTGAAGGACAAGGTGAGTTGTCTCTATCCTCGACTACGCGTCGGTGGCGTCAGAACGTGTCAGAGGCTCGGTTTTGCGTGCATACATGCGCGTCGCACGCAGATGCCCTGGAAAACCAGGTGTTAGGTCCGCGGATGGCGGCGTGCATGGCACTCTCCACGTGGTCTGACGACCAATTCCAATGAGTAGCCTGCTGAGCCCGCCTCTTCAGGATCGCAAGGATATTTTGGAGATCCTCTGCAATGGTCTCGCTCGCCAAGAGTACCGTGGATATGATTCTGCTGGTCTGGGAATCGATGGAGACAGCCCAGGAGAAATTATCTACTTCAAGGAAGTTGGCAAGGTTGCCGGGCTTCGGAAACGGATTGCCGAGTCGGACGTCAACACCACCAAAGTCTTCGCTTCCCAGGTCTCCATTGCTCACACGCGTTGGGCCACCCATGGACCTCCTTCCACCGTCAACTGCCACCCCATTCGCTCTGGCCTGAACAATGAGTTCATTATCGTCCATAACGGTATCGTGACGAATGCTGCTGCTCTCAGGCAGGTCCTTCAAAACCGTGGCTACAAATTCGAGTCCGAGACAGATACCGAGGCCGTCGCCATCCTTACAAAATACGTTTACGATTCCCAGCCGGACAAGAGGATTACCTTCCCTTCCCTTGTTAAGACGGTTTTGAAGGAGCTCGAGGGGTCCTTTGCATTCGTCTTCAAGTCCATTCACTACCCTAATGAGATTGTTACCGCCCGCCGTGGTTCTCCTCTGCTGATAGGTGTGAAGACAGACAAGAAGTTGAAAGTAGACTTCGTCGACGTTGAAATCTCCGGACCGGACGATGGCAAGGCTGTGGATGGCTGTAAGTCAACTCTTCATCGGCCCTTCCTAATTGTCACTCAGTGTCCACATAGTCGTCTCCACCGCGCCTAACTCGCGGCTTGCACCCCCTGCACCCAAGATTTCCCGCAGGCAGTCGCGCAACTTCATGTCTGAGGATGGTATGCCTCAACCAATCGAGTTCTTTGTTGCATCCGATGCCGCTGCTATTGTCGAGCACACCAAACGCGTCCTCTACCTGGAAGATGATGACATTGCGCACATCTCTGATGGTCAACTGCACATTCACCGTCTTCGTAAGAATGAAATTGGTCAGGCGGAGACGCCTGCTACGCGTAGCATTGAAACCTTGGAGATTGAGATTGCTGCTATCATGAAGGGCAAGTTCGATCATTTTATGCAAAAGGAGATCTACGAGCAACCTGAGTCGGTTGTGAACACCATGCGTGGACGTGTCATCTTCGACGACTACCGCATTACCCTTGGTGGCTTGCGCTCCTACCTCCCTATCATTCGTCGCGGCCGCCGTATAGTATTCTGCGCGTGTGGTACTAGCTACCATTCAGCCCTGGCTACGCAAGCAATGTTCGAGGAGCTGACAGAGATTCCCGTCAGCGTTGAGCTGGCCTCAGATTTCCTGGACCGTAAGACACCTATCTTCCGTGACGATGTCTGCGTTTTCGTCAGCCAGAGTGGCGAAACCGCAGACACTATTCTAGCTCTCAGGTACTGCTTGGAGCGCGGTGCACTTTGTGTTGGTATTGTCAACACCGTGGGTTCCACGATCTCTCGTGAGACGCACTGTGGTATCCACATCAATGCTGGCCCTGAAGTAGGTGTGGCGTCAACTAAGGTACGGTCGCATGTCAGTTCGTTGCTTACCTCGTCTCACTGGGTTTTTTTAGGCGTACACGTCGCAATATGTGGCTTTGGTGTTGATGGCACTTCAGCTATCTGAAGATAGAATTTCTTTCACGCCGCGGCGTAGAGCCATCATTGACGGTCTCCGTGAATTGCCGGGCCAGATTAAGAGGGTGCTGGAACTCGACGGTAGCCTTCGGGAGTTTGCCAACACTGTCCTTGCGAACCAACGCAGTTTGTTGCTCATGGGCAGGGGGTACCAGTAGGTTATGCATTCGAAATCATCCGGTCATTTGAGATAACCTATCTTGCAGGCATGCCACGTGCCTCGAGGGTGCATTGAAGATCAAGGAAATTGCTTATATGCACTCAGAGGGCATTCTTGCTGGCGAACTGAAGCATGGACCGCTTGCATTGATCGATGAGAACATGCCAGTGATCATCGTGATGACCCAAGATTCCCTATACCCGAAGGTTCAGTCAGCATTCGCTCAGATCACTGCTCGCAAGGCACAGCCGATCGTGATTTGTAACGAGGGCGACGATGGGATCAAGAAAGGTGTCAAGACGATTCGTGTACCCAAGACCGTAGATGTCCTGCAAGGCCTTCTTAATATCATTCCTCTTCAGCTGTTGAGTTACCATCTGGCCGTCAAGAATGGCTTTGATGTTGATTGCCCAAGAAACCTGTACGTGACCCGTCTTCCCTGAATGGATCTTCGCTGATTAGTTTACGACAGTGCCAAGTCTGTGACCACAGAGTGAAGACTTCAAGCCCCACGGATGGACCACTTGCAGTCCTAGTACTGCAGACTTCTACTTGTACATCAGACATATGGACAATCCTTCGCCAGCTTTCTTCACTGAGCTCATGGACATGGATCTGGTAGTCGACGACGGACGCTTTGGCACTTATGGACAGTTTCATTAGTTACGTTTTTCGAACGTTGCAAAACTTTCGAGCCTGCTTGATGCAGCAATACCGAGTTCTTGTCATCGCGATCAAGTGGAGCCCATTCTCCTAGTTACGTTACCCTGTCGAAGTAAAGGCAATCGATAATGGACCCTTCAGATGATCAAGGTTCGGCAGATTAAGTGGTACCATGTATCTTGTTGGCATACCTTCGCACAAAAGCGACTCACCAGGCCACGGAACGAGTTTATCATACTCCAAAGGAGCACGATGATCCTCAGCACCTGACCCAGGGTTAGGGTTTGATGACGCCAAGGTAGTAATAACCTACCCACTGGTCACTCCACATAACTTGCACTTGGTCATCATGCCTCCACGCAAACGACCTATCGCTACGAGAAGGATTGTATCACCCCCAGAAGAATCGACCTCAGAAGCACATGACGACCAATCCGAACGTGTAAGCTTTCGGGCAGAGTCTCAGGATGAGCTTTGGGACGAAGAAGAGCCAATTCCAGAGAGCGCCGAGCCCCTTGCAAAGAAGGCCAAGGTATAGTGTTGTAGACTACCCATTGACATACATCACGAATTGGTGGCAGCCCAGCTACACTCGATTCGACGAGCTCAAGTCTTTCGAAGGCCAGAGGTACAGCGGTATGGCCATCGGGGGGACGCATCGCTGGACCTATGACAGTGGCCAGTGGGTTGAAACCAAGGAAGAACCTGACCTGTGGAAGGTAGGTACCTGCAAAGTCGAATGAACGGCGTGCGTTCGAAAGCTGCTTCCAGATCAAATTTGAAGCAAAGAAACACCGGAACCGGACTGCTCCGAAGGGTTCAGGAGCACCAGTTGGAACAGAGTATCACTGGTTAATTGGTACGTGTTTCTTGGCTAGACTTGTGTTGTTTTCTCACCTTGTTTCCAAGTTGCACACCAGGTACGTTCGCTACCACTGAGCTTATTTGCTGCATTCATTGCTCCGTACAGCACGTTGTTAAAGAAGATGCAAACACTTACTCGACGCGGATGGAGGGGCGCAAGTATAAAGTTGCTGTCGTAGCATATGAAGCTTTCACGGGATTGACGAACCATTTTTAGCTCGCACACAAATCTGTCGGTACGAATGCTTGGAGCGTGAAGACAGTCAGGGGGCAACGCGATCGAGAAATCCAGCTACTCGAAGATTCTATAAGGCGCGTACAGGGTCTTCCCCCAGTAACTTCATCGCAAAAGGTTGGTTGTAGTTTTCCGACACGAATTCAGGAGAGTAAACAAATAAGGGAATTCAGGTAGCAACGCAAAAGATGAAAGACCCTGGACAGAAAACTCTGGACCAGATATTTCTTGGAGGTTCTGGTAGGAAGGAAAAGCAGGAGGATGTCAGCAAGGAATGAAGGCAGTATTACTATTAGTCGATCTGTGTATTACATAAGCTAGGATGCGGAGTTAAAATTGAAGCTGGCATCCTTCCAACCACCATTTTTGTCTTTTTTCGTTTTCTGCATGGCTTCAGTCAGGTCTGACAGAAACAAGAAGCCTTACTCGGTGTGTCGTCCTTCGAAGTTGGACCATCCAATGTGATAACTAATTGGTTGACTTCAGCGGCCGCGCCGTTCGGATGGCTTCTGGTTGCACGAACGTGCTCCCAACAAGCCCAACAACACGGTCGACACGCCAAAATCTGCTGCTCCAAATACAAAACTCGTCGTATCCAACCTACATTATGAGATCACACCAAATAATTTAGTGGTAGGTTCACACGTACATCCCAGCATGTCCCTTTCTTTGACAACTGTCCACAGTCCATCTTTGGGCAAGTGGGCACGCTCGTTCGCGAGCCACTCATCAGGGTACGATGATTCCGAATTCGAATGCACGCTGTCACCTCGGCCCCGTCCTTCCATCTGGTCACCGCACGCGTGGGCCAATTGCTATATATCATGAATGTTCGGGGTTTCGATGACCGCTTTCGCTCTTGGTTACTAGTGGGAATGAGCACGGAACTAAACCTGAGCAATCACCTTTTCCTTTTAAAGTACGACCGCAGCGGACGTTCATCTGGTGTTGCAATCGTTACGTTCGAAACTGCCGAGGAGGCAGAGCGAGCGAAGAAGCAGTTCGAGGGTAAAATCGCGAAAGGTTGGTGGCTTACTGGGTTGTCATCTGACTTCTAACGCTTGAATGTTAGGTCAACCAATGGAAATTGCCTTCGACACGACACCACCGAAACGGTTGCGATCCGCAAGTATGCCAGGTGTCCCGACATCGTCCCTCCTCAATAGAATTGAACGCCCGTCTCTTGCCGAACGTCTGGACAATGGTGGCGAGTCGACCCGGAAGACAGCCACGTAGGTCTCTCGTTGGGCTTTCATCGTCGCCACCTGACGATACACCCCAAGAACCGGCCCCATTCGGCGACATGCAGCCAGACCGCACAGGGGAGCCCCTGGATCCCGTGGCGGACGTGCATCACGACCAAGGCCGAAGACTGTGGAAGAGTTGGATCGAGAGCTCGATGTATTCATGGGGGAGGATGCTCAAGAAGGAGCGAATGCAGACTCTACTGTAGTAGTAGAGTCCTCCGCAGGAGTGGTTCAAGACGTTGAGATGGCATGAATGTCAAAGTCTTTTTTTTGTATTTTCCTGAAGTAGGGTAAATAAATAGGCTTCGCTCTGTAGGATGGCGAGCGACCTCTTGGCGCACGCAGTGTTGATCTCGCCTGAAAAAAAAAAAAAATGCTGTTGAGACAGATTGTATACGTAGGGGACATGAACTTGTCGCGTAAAAGCGCAAACTTCAGCTGTGTTGAGTGATCCGTTAGGGTTACTCTCAAGTTCCCGTGGCCGATCGATGGTTTTGTGTCGTAGCGCAAATCGCCCGCTGCGTATCTCTGCATTAACTGCCGCCAAGTCCCCCAAGGGAAGCACTCCGGCGAGAAGTTTTCGAGCTACACGCTCGCGGAGACAGACCTCCGCCGACCCACCGAAACGTGATGGGGACACGAACAACGGCCTTGTTTCACGAGAGCCGTTTACAATCCTGTTTTTTGGGCGCGACGCGTTCTCATGCAAAGTTTTCGAGTGCATCTACGAAGCGAGAGGTGAGTGGCCTTGAAAAAGTAATTTTAAGCCGTCCATGCCCAGCCCCCACGAACAGACATCTGGCATAGCCTGCACATAGCTACGAACCCCGACGTGAAGGCTGGCCGACGCGGGTCTCGGCTAGACATCTGTGAGTCCCCTTATTAACCGTTCTCTGTCGTACGATACGCCTCAACCCTACATATACAGCACCGCTGAAAACACTCGGAGAGACACTCGGAGTACCTGTACATTCCATCCCAAAAGAGAAGACAGCGTTTAGGCGTTGGCTCGTATGTAGTTCTCCCTATGTTGGCCGTCACCCCAACGCTAACGTATCTTAAAAGCCCCCTCCGCCATTTATGTCCTCAGATCTGAGCATGGCTACTGGTGCATTTGAACCCTTACAGTCTCATGTTCTTGTGACAGCCTCGTTTGGACGTATCCTGCCCTCTTCAATCCTTGGATTATTCCCGGAGGCACAACGCCTCAACGTGCACCCAAGTTTACTTCCTGCTTATCGTGGACCTGCACCCATACAGCGAGCGCTGATGGCAGGGGAGAGAGAAACAGGCGTTTGCGTGATACAAATGGGTGAGGTGAGTCGACGGCGAGGCAAGGTAGTCGATCAGGGCAAGATCTGGGCAGTAGATAAAATGGTAGGTCATCAGTTACAGGCTCCATATGGACCAATAATTCGGTGACATGTAGCGGGTGATGCTTCCGGTCCCCGACATGTCCTCTGTAACACTTTGACACACGTCTAGGCGCTGACCGTTGGTCGATAATCCTTAGGTCATACCAGACGATGCCACTTTCACCGATGTGCAAGACAGTCTTGCTGGGAAGGGAGGGAATTGTTTGGTACAAGTACTTCGCGACATGCTGAAGGGAAAGGTATGTCTCACCTTTGCCTTCCCCATTCGTTGTCTACCCGACGTCATTGACAGGCACAGTGCATTCCCCAAGCTCCACTGGGCGCAGAGACTCTTCATGCGCCAGCTATAACTGCGGCTGACTCCACCATCAACTTTGCTGGACAGACAGCTGATGTCATTGTCCGTCTTGAACGGGCGATCGGGCACCAGCGTGCTTTGTCAATTCCTCATGTGCTCCCTGGGGGACGCTCGGTCTCAATTTCCGGTTTGCGTGTCATTCCTGCGGGCTCTCCACTGACATCCGAGATGGGCAGTATGTATCCAGGCAGGGCCAGGTACTCGTCGATCACGAAACAGCTCTTGGTGGTTTGCGAAGGCGGGAGTCTGTTGAGTGTGGATAAATTACAAACACAAGACCGCGCTATACTGACAGCCAGAGAGTGGTGGAATGGATTGAAGGGGATGGGGCTAGTCAAAGGTGGGACGTTTACATTCGGACATACTGCGAAGGATTCTACGTCAGGGATCTCGCATACTTCGGTGTGACGGGGTGCACTTAGTACGATAGGCCGGTAAATGTGGTACTACAGGCTTAACCCGGGCGGAAATATCTTAAATTCTTCGCGGGGTTGCCCTCTGTGCGCACAAGACGGAGTTGCTGGAATAGGGAGGTTGCGACACTTCGTAATCGCGACTTTTGGTATATACGCAGCGCGCGAAGAAAGTTTTAGAAAAATTGAGGTACACAGATCGAGCTACATCAAAGGGGGGATATTGTAGCAGGTATCGTGGAGATCTGTGAGTAGACATGTCCGTTCCAAGGGATCGGAGTCCCACTAGCTTTTCACGGGATATAACGGAACATGGGGGCCTGAGGGCACAATTCGATTAGGGGCGAAGTAAGAAGATTCGGGTTACCGACCTTGTCCGCTAACTCACTGGTATCGACTGTGGCGTCAGGATCAGGTTTACCATATAATTCGTCCCTGCGCTTGTTATCTTGTCTGTACGAAACGTAAAGGATAACGGCGCAGACCGTTGCCCAGGCCATGAGAGCGCAGGTGATCGTGAAGCCGCGTCTGTTAGGTATGAACTATCAACAGCGATTTCAAGACGTGCTGGAGCTGAACCCACAAATAGCGGGGGCCGTCAGATGAGGGGTATATGTTGGCCCCAAGGACAGAACCACATTGGCCGATAGCCATGAACATGGGAATACCAGCAGCCTTCTTGGTCTCAGAGCCTAGGTTGTGTGCAACTTGATACACGTTCAGTACCGTAAGTCCGACGACGGGAAGTGTTAGGTACGTACACCATGCAATGATAACACCGATGGCAGTGTAGGTGCCCGAGGTAATAAGGAAGACAGCAAAATACCTCACGTGCATATTAGAGGGCACGAGAACGACGAGGAGATAACCTAACGTTGGAAGGTTACATGCAAGATTCAATTACGAAGCTGGAAACTGACCAATAGCACCAGCAGCACAAGAGCTGGCGATGGCTAAGCCACGGCTTTGCATCCTGTCTGTCGCGTAGGCAGTCATGCAGAGCGCGATTGCGCCTACAACATATGGAGGTACGGTGAGTAGCTGAGCGAGGGCATTGGCTACAGTCAGACGGATCGTGAGTTCAGCAGAACATTTGAAGTTAGGCATAGTGTGCGCTCACTGTATCCAAATGTCTTGATGATCGTTGGTAGGAATGCAGAGATGCTAGCAAGAGCACAGTTCACGCCGAAGTAAATAGTGCCGCAGGCAAGGACGCGCCAGTCAGTGACCGCCGCTATGACGTGTTCTGCGGTGATGATGCTAAACAACCAAGTGATACATCCATGGTGCATGCCTTACTCTTATTGATGACCAAGCCTACGTCTGCTTTGGTTCCACGGGCTCCACGTTCTAAAGCTATTTCGCGCTCTCGTTCGTTGAAGAGATGAGTCGATTCAGGTCGGTTCGGAAGAGCAAACCATGTAACGACACCGAGGATGATGGCGGGGATACCCTCGATGAGGAAGAGTATCTTCCAGTCACTTTCGTTGTCGGGGCCGAAGTGAATAAGTTGAACCCCGAACGCAATGAGGCCGCCAAAGGCACCAGCAATGGCAGCAAAACCGAACCAGTATCCCAGGCGCAGACCAAGCTCGTTCTTAGTGTAGAAGAGGGCTGGGGTGACAAGTGAACACAGAACACAGCTACGCAATCATAACTTACAGAAATAGAGGGGGATTGCGGGTCCGAATCCGGCTTCAAACACACCAAGACCAACACGGCAAACGATGATACCCGCGAGGTTAAACGCGCTTGCCTGGAGTAAATGAGCATAATATACCACGCAATGAATTGGTCAAAGATGCCTTACTTGTAAAGTAGAACAGATTCCCCATCCAATCGCCATGGTAGCTATCCAGTAAGATGGATGGAAAAGCTTTGACAGCACGGTGGCTGGCACCTGGAATAGGATCTGATCAAGGTTGTTAGATTGCTGCCAGCCTACAGGAAAGGAGGGATGACTCACATATGAGAAGTAGAAGGCAGAAAAAACCCATTCGTAGAGGAGACCTGCGGGGTCACCCCCGAGAATTTCTTGTGGGAGACCTTGGAGGCGAGCATTACCGAGGTTGGAACGGTCGAGGTCTGTTGCAAAGTAAGTCTCAGGTTTTCGTTAGCGAAAAATCGTACTCACAGGCCAAGAGATAGAGAAGACATGTTATGGGTAGAATAGTCCTATCGAGCTTTCTGACGAGTCTCTTCTCTTCGTCTACAGTGGCGAGGGGAGGTTTGTGTTCGAGCTTGTCGTCATGATAAACCACCTTGCCCTCGTCCGACATTGTGAGAGTAGATCCAGGGTGGGCGGCCAAAGGGCGCTTTGGGTGGAGGAGAATAGCTCTGCCTTATAATGCGGGTTCGCCGGTATCGAATATTGAGCCCGCATGCTCCAACACATCGTTTCATCCGGGAACCATATGCCAGCCGCGAATACATTCTCCCTCCCGCATGGGGCACGGCTCAAGACCAGACGTTCTACACGCTTTGTGACTCCTGGCCTGTCCCGACGCCATACGATTGCGATCTGATGCTGGTATGTACCTACACATGATGGCCCTAGGCAGCTACTGACATGGATCTGGTGCTAGTTACCAGTGCTCCCGATCATTTGTAACGGTTGAACTGTTCAAACACCACATCTTCTCTATGAATCGTGGATTTGAGCGGGTCCACTTTTGAGCAACCAGAGTATGAGGCACGTGACCGTGATGCGAAGACGGCTTACGTCATCCAATTGTCTGCTTCCCGCAGCAGTCGCGCAGATTAGAATTGTGAAGATGCCCGACAACGCAACTGATACCCGGACTTTCTCTGCTGATCTATACTTTGCGACTCAACCGAAGCCAGCTTTTCTTCAAGATGATACGCTTATGAGTGATGTCCGGAGTTTTATAGCGAAGCACGAGAACAAGAGAGTGGTCCTGGTAACGGTGGGACGTCCTCACAATTTCCATGACGCACTGACTGACGTCGCCTTCCAAGTAGAGTGGAGGCACCACCGTGCCACTCGAGCTCAACGTGTAAGCCATGGCATCCTATCTCATCTCGTCGCTTAGTCAGCTACGAGATTAGCGTTCGCTTTCTGGACAACTTCAGTGCAGGGATGTTGTCCCGCTTCGTGTCGCTGGGATACTTACATTATCCTCACAGGCACTAGAGGTGCAACGTCTGCCGAATACTTTCTCAAGCAGGGATATGCTGTGATTTTCATGCACCGGCAGTTCAGCCTCCAGCCATTTAGCCGGAATTATTCCCATTCTACGCACCCCTTCCTCGATTTCCTTGAAATCGAAGAAGACTCGAAAGAAAACAATCAACAAGAGCCGCAGATCACCGTGAAGCCCTCCGAACGTACGGCACTTCTTTCTGTGTTGCGCGCGTACAAGGCGGTGCAGGCGGAGGGGACATTGTTGACGCTCACTTTCGTGAGCGTAAACGATTATCTTTTCCTCTTACGTGAAGTGAGCCAAGCGATGGCTACGCTGGGCCCGAGGGCGATGTTTTACCTCGCTGCTGCGGTCAGCGACTTCTTTTTACCCCGTCAGCGATTGGTTAGTGGGACGAAATCACGGATTAGTTGGGAGACTCTTACTGATGTTCCATCCGTCAGTCTGAGCACAAGATTCAATCCGGAAAAGGCAGCCTTTCCATTGAGATGGATCAAGTGCCGAAAATCCTCAAGCCCATGGTTGCGGATTGGGCCGTCGGTGGCTTCACGGTGTCTTTCAAGGTTCGCTACTCTGGCTCTGAGCTGTATGCCCCTGACATGCAGATGTACGACAGCTTGAGACTGATCAGGCACTGATTATACCCAACGCACGCAAAGCACTCCAGCGTTATGGACATCAGGTCGTCATTGGGAACGATTTGCATCATCGGAAGTACCGTGTCGTTCTCGTTTCCCCAAGAAGATTTTCATTGGTGGACGCCCATGCCAATCCGGACGGTGACCTGTCAACTGAGTATGAGGAATCGTGGATCGAGATCGATTCGTCGTCGCCCGCACCCAACAGAGAGATCGAGGAAGATATTGTGAGGGAGCTGGTGAAGCGACACGATGAATGGATTTCTCGACACGGAGCTACACATGTACCTTGTTGAGACGACGGAGTCTCGACAAGCCAGATTCACATGCATACTCACATGACTGTGCACGACCAGTCGAGGCCGTACATAGTCTAAGAAAATAGTGAGACATATGACGAACAAAGAGTTCTCGATTGCGGGCATGGGGCCAGACAAAGAGTCTTGTCCGACCCCATGGTAACAGATATCAAATACTACGAATGTATATCAAGGTAGCTACCACACCGTGAATCCTTATGAGACGAGACAGTCGCTCGTCGCCCCCGCATGTACGCTCGATCATAAGCATCTCGATCCGTAGCGTCGGCACCCGAACGACCTATAGCTATCAGCTTAAGTAACCGTACCCCGTCGCTGTGCTCACTAGAGGTTATGAGCCCCGTCTCGTACCTCTGAGCCAACGAATCCACCCTGCCTCGAAAACTACGCTCCAATACTAGGGGACAACCCCCAACCATGACGGACCGCCAGCCCGACCCGAGCACGACCACGACAGAACCTATGATGGGACCCTCCTCGTCAGCGCCAACAGCGCCCCCCGCTACTACTGAAGATATCGTACCTGTGGATAGCCCTGCCATTGCAGAGGCTAGACCTACCGCGTCCTCGTCGTCGAGGATCGACCCGACGCCAGTACCAACCCCCATCGTCGACAAGGGAAAGAGGAAAGAGAAGTTGTCAGAGGAGAAAGAAAGTGGGGGAAAGATTGAGAAGACGGAGAAGCTTACGGATAATAACTGGTCGGCGTGGAAAAAGAAGATCTCGGCTATGCTCCGCGCACGCCGCCTCTACGACATCGTTGTCGGAGATTACCCGGAGCCGTCCCCGCTTAACGCGGATGAATTAGAGGAGTGGCAGCAGCGAGACAGGTTTGCTTACGCGACCCTGATGACTAATCTCGCCAACAGTCAGACTATTCACGCCCATCCGGGCGAAGAGACTAGCGCCACCCTGTGGCAAAATCTGCACGTTGTCCACGAGACACGTGGGCAGCAGGTTATTGCCGCCATTAGGCGAGAGCTCTACGCGACTAAGGCCGAAGAAGACACGGACGTATTACAGCATGTCAACACGTTACGCACGCTCCAGAACCGCTTACACGAGATGGGCGACACGATCGATGACAACCACTTCCAGGCGATCCTCCTCTCGTCTCTTGACAAGAGTTGGGACCCGCTCGTCGCTCGCTATCTTGGTTCGTCCAGCCAAGGTATTAGCACACAAGAAATCGTTTCCGCTATTCGTATCGAGTGGGAACGTCGTACTACTCAAAAGAAGATGGACGCCGCCTATCACGCCAAGAATACCGCGAGGAAGCGCAAGGCTAGCGACCTCGACCCTTGCGACATATGCGGACGTACGAATCACAAAACGTCTGACTGCCGCAATAGGAATAAGCCCAAATGCGGGCACTGCCGAAGGTTCGGTCACACCACTAACGAGTGCTGGACCAACCCGCGTGCAGATAAATATAGGGAGCGGAAGGGACGCCCCAGATCTAGATCCCGAGACCGAGAAAAGAAGCGGTCTGCCAGAGATAAGCGGTCGGGAAAATCCGACAAAGCGCACCGAGCTGTCGAAGAGAAAAACTCCAGCGATGTATCTTTTAGCTCTACTGAAAGTGTAGACTACAAATCGTCGAAATCTGACGACTATTCCGTTTATTTTTGGTTGGCCGATAGTGCTACAACATCCCACATATGCGCCCAACGAGAGGCATTCACAGAGTACGAGCCGCTGTCCAACAAGACAGTAGCCGGCATAGGGGAACACCCTGCTACCGCATTAGGACGCGGCACTGTCACCGTCCGCAGTAAGCTAGGCGACGGAACTATTACCGTGCATCTACGTGACGTGTTACATGTGCCGACATCGCCTAACAATCTATTTTCGATCGGCCGCTTAGACAGCCAAGGTGGCCGCTCCACCTGTGGCAAAGGCCGCATCAAACTGTATGATTCGTCGGGCAATACAATTGCTATTGGAAAGCGACAGAATCACTTGTATAAGTTACAGTTTGAGACTACTAAGTACGAGCACGACGAGACAAATCAGACCGTCGAAAAGCGCTCATGGAAAACATGGCACCGAAGGTTCGGTCACATCGGTCTAAGCGGGCTTCGGAAGCTTTTCCGGAAGAAGCTCGTTACCGGTTTGACAGCGGATGACACATCATCCGACTTTGACTGTCAGGCGTGCACAGCCGCCAAACAAACACGCGAGCCGCACCCATCCGAAGCCAAACACCGCGCTAAGACCCGGGGGGAGCTCACACACACAGACGTGTGGGGACCCGCCCGCACGACGTCCACCGGTGGGATGAGATACTATGTGTCCTTTATTGATGATGCTACGCGGTACGCTACGACGTACTATATGAAGAGCAAAAGTGAGACTACAGAGCGAGTGAAAGAGTATGTTACCATGCTCGAGCGCCAACATGGCGTCCTACCCAAACGCTTTCGATGCGATAATGGAACTGAATACATCAATAACACTATGAGTGCGTGGTGCAAGGAGAAAGGCATAGTCCTCGAACCCACCGCACCATACTCCCCTTCCCAGAATGGCGTGGCAGAGCGTTTCAACCGAACCGTTGTTGAACTTGCACGCGCTATGATCTACGCACAGAATCTGCCTCACGCACTATGGTGCGAGGCTGTAAGCCACGCCGTATACCTAAGAAATCGTGCATGGACACGTACCTGTGATAAAACACCATATGAACTATGGCACGGCACGAAGCCAGATGTTTCACATTTGCAGGAGTTTGGGACGATCGTCTGGATACTCGACGAGACGCCCTCCACCTCGAAATTGGCGGCGAAGTCCCGTCCACACACATTTCTAGGTTTCCTAGATGGCCCGAAGGCCGTTCAGTACTTCGATGTCAAAACGAAGCAGGTGAAACACTCACGAAATTACCGCTTCGATAAGCATGACCTCGCCGAAATCGACTTGCGACCCACAGGGGGAGCAGTCGAGGGCACCGAGGAAAGCGCACAGGAACCTACGACGCTCAGGATAAGACTGAAGCGAAAAGCGATTCCGCTGGACACCGAACCGATTAGTAAGCGGGCAAAGACGGTACACGAGTCAAGCCCAGATCCGGACATACCCGATTCGGACACTGAGCCGGATCCGGATGACAGCTCAAATAGCCGAGAACTCTCGTCTGCGGACAGAGTGTACCTAACTTTTAACGAGACTACACTGGGTGAGAATGACCCGAAAACACTGGCGGAAGCTAGGAGCTCCCCAGATTGGCCTGAATGGGAGAAAGCCGTGCAGGCTGAATTGCAACAACTACGAGATAAGGGTACATGGAACCTAGTAGACCCGCCGAAGGGGCGGAAACCCGTATCCAATAAGTGGGTATTTACCCGAAAGTATGACAAAGATGGCAATCTACAAAAATACAAGGCGAGATTGGTCGCCAAGGGATACTCCCAGGTACCGGGTATGGACTATCATGACACGTATTCACCCGTGGTCCGCCTGGAGACGATCCGACTTATCTTATCATTAGCTAATGCCCAAAACTGGGAGATCCAACAAATGGATGTCAAGGGCGCGTACCTAAATGGTATACTAAAAGAGGAGATATATATGAAGCAGCCCGAAGGCTATGATGACGGTACAGACCGTCTATGCCGGTTAATTAAAACACTGTACGGACTGAAGCAATCCGGTCGGGAATGGAATGACGAGTTCAATGGGAAGCTCGAAAAGGTGTCATTCACCCGTATTCAGTCCGATCCATGCGTATACATACGGAAGACATCTACTACCATAGAGATCATCACCGTATGGGTTGACGACCTTATATTGGTGACTAATGGTGTCGACCTTATGGCACGCCTAAAATTGGAACTACAGAATATGTTCGAGGTGACAGACCTCGGTGATCCGAGTAAACTTGTGGGGATAGAGATCTCACGAGATCGTACCGCAGGCACACTCACTATCACCCAATCTAAATATATCGAAGGCCTACTCGAAAAATATGGCATGCGCGATGCGAATGCAGTTAAAACCCCACTCGATCCCGGCAGTAAGCTCTCGAAGGGGGAGCCCGGGAACACGGAATCTAATAATAACAACTATGCGACACTCATCGGGCACTTGATGTATGCCTCCGTCGCAACACGACCTGATATCACATATGCTGTGAACCGACTCGCGTCATTCACATCGAACCCCCAGCTCCAACACTGGACTGCGGGAAAACGTATCCTAAGATATCTAGCAGGCACCCTGACCGCCGGCATCACTTACCGAGCGGGAACAAATGACCTCATCATGTATTCCGATGCCGACTTCGCTAACGACGATGATCGGGTATCTATATCTGGGTATGTATCCCTACTAAATGGGGGTGCTGTTACCTGGTATTCGAAGAAACAAAACCACGTCGCTCTGTCGACTGCGGAAGCCGAGTACACCTCAATGGCCAACGCTGTGCGCGAAGCCATTTGGTTGAGAAATTTACTGAGTGAACTCGGACATCCGCAAGGGGGAGCCACGACGCTCCATGGAGACAATCAGTCAGCGCTCGCAATTGTGAAGAATGCGCAATATCATCAAAGATCCAAACATTTTGATACTCGGAACCATTTCATTCGCGATTGTGCAAGGAATGGAACCATAGAGTTAAAATACTGTCCTACTGCTGAAATGACAGCAGATATATTCACAAAAGCACTAACTAGAATCAAACACGAGCTTCACTCCAAAGGCCTAGGTATGAACCTGGCTTGAGGGGGAGTGTTGAGACGACGGAGTCTCGACAAGCCAGATTCACATGCATACTCACATGACTGTGCACGACCAGTCGAGGCCGTACATAGTCTAAGAAAATAGTGAGACATATGACGAACAAAGAGTTCTCGATTGCGGGCATGGGGCCAGACAAAGAGTCTTGTCCGACCCCATGGTAACAGATATCAAATACTACGAACGTATATCAAGGTAGCTACCACACCGTGAATCCTTATGAGACGAGACAGTCGCTCGTCGCCCCCGCATGTACGCTCGATCATAAGCATCTCGATCCGTAGCGTCGGCACCCGAACGACCTATAGCTATCAGCTTAAGTAACCGTACCCCGTCGCTGTGCTCACTAGATACCTACCTAGAGCCTCTACGTCATGATGAATGCTAGTCCGTTCGGTTTGGCCTTGTTTGCGCCTCCGACAAGCCAACACCCAAATTATTTGCTAAACATACTTGCGAGGGATTCGTCGCAAACACAATGGCGGCGGACCACGACGCTAACGAAGTTACCGGGGAAGATGCTACTCCGGACACCAAGGTCGCACTCGAGCGCGACGAGGACGCCTCAGAAGCTCAGGCCCAGATCATCGCATCCCTGCGCTCTCAGGTAACCGACCTCTTCACGCAAGTCACGCAGCTCAATGGTAAGCTCGTCGCTTCGTACGATCGTGTATCGGATGTCGAGGACCAGCTTCACGAGGCTCTGTCCTCTCTACGCAAATCCTCGATTACCATCTCATCGCTGGAGCTTGAACGTGCCGAGCATCTGGCAGCCCTCAATACCGGCCTGTTGGTTGAAAAGGCACATGTAACGGCTGAGTTGAACAGACTCATGGAGCGTGCTACGGAGGAGGCTGCACAGCGTGGTCAGGCAGAGAGCGCACGTCATGATATAGAGAAGGACCTTGATGACCTCAGCGCTACATTGTTCGACCAAGCTAACACCATGGTCGCCGAAGCCAGGCTTAACCAAGCTCGCAGCGAACGGAAAGTACGGGAGGCTGAAGAGGCACTTAGGAGTGCCGAGGAGGCAGTCAAGGTTATGCAAGGTCAATTGCAAGCTCTCGAGGCAAACAAGACGGCAGCCGAGAGAGAAGCTTTGGGTGCGCTGACCACGATGGGCAAGGGCAAGTGGGTCGAGCGGCATGATTCCAAGGGAGATGCGCCAAAGTTACACTTCTTAACAACCCATACGCCTTACGCGGAATTCGTAGCATTCGTCGCGTACCTGCGGACGCTTAGACCGGCGCAGTTGACCCCCCCTATCATATCTTCACTTCTCAATCAGCCATTCCTTGCACGTCTCAACACAGAGGATTCGTGAGTAGCGCGCTCATTCTTCTTTCTTGTGTCTGTTCTGAAGGAGGGGGAAAGGGAACCGACCATACGTCTTGACCTTGCACCTTCGCTCAATTGGCTGTCGCGTCGCTCGGTACTTGGTGCCATACACACTGGTATGCTAACTGTGGAGCCGATGCCTTTCTCGCATTTGGTTCAGGAATTGAGCTCACAGTCACAAACAATCGCCTCTGTTTCGTGTGCTCTTTGTGGCACGCATATAGCGCGTCTTACCCCTGGGTCGGCTCACGAGAAACCTCCCAGTCACCCTCTCGCTGCTCTCACGCGTTCCAGCAGTGCAAATGCGAACTCATGGTTCAAATATCCTCTTGCGCTGTCTTCCTCTACGCATCAGTGTGAAGCTAGCGTTTCACATTTGCAGGAAAACGACTATCCAGAACTCATTTACGTTTTCCGTGTCGCCACGCAGACGTCTTCCCAGCCGCCCCCTCCTCTCGCCTCGGTACCTTCCAAGCAAGCGTCAGCGCAGACAGCTTCAACGTCATCACGCTCTCCTGTGCACTCTTCTACGACATCTCGCGTACTAGCCGCCCAGTCAAATAACTCCCCGCATCCTCTGTGCACATCAAATTATTGTCTTCTCCGTCTCCGCACCACCTGTTCTTTGTGGGCCTTTGTTCGCACTGGTATCGTTGAGCGCGTGTGGCAGGAGGAAGTAGCCCGGCTTCCAAGCTCTGCTAGCGCCGATGGAATAACTATAAACGGAAATGCATCTCCCAATCCACCGTCAACTCCGCGAAACAGCCAACTGACTTTGCCAAATGCGTCTGAAAAGCCTCCTGTTCCTCCACGTAGGCGCAGGCTCTGGGAAATGGCCAGTGCGCTTGGTGAGACCGTTGGTTGGGGGAAGGACGGGGGAGAAAGCCCCAAGCTTAAAGATAAGGAGAGAGAAAAGACTACACCCAAGGGTTTACCACCACCCCCGCCATCACACCCCTCCGTGCCCCACCCCCACTCAGAGCCCGCCGAATCTACAGCCCAGGTTCCACCAGCTCTTCCAAAACGCAGCGAAATGCGAAGTGTAACCCCTGAGGGCGTTGCAGTTGAAACTAGCGAAGGGGGCTCTGTTATTGGCACTGTGCAGAATGCAGAACCAGCTTTGGTTGACAACACTACAGTAGACCCGGAACACAGCAATAACCATACATCCACCGAGACATTTGCTACCCCAACAGATGAAGTGGGACCCTCGGTGACTGCTCCAATTGTCGGGGTTGACAACGAGGTAGCCGTTAGCGTATCTCAAGAGGAAACTCCTATCACAAAGACCTCGGAGCGCCCGCTATCCCCGCATACTGTTCCGCTACCGCAAACGCCCCCGGCCACAGCTTCTCCGCCCCGTTCGCGGGTGGGCTCGCCCATTCCCCAATCTGCGGCTTCTCCTATGTCGTTGAGTCGCTCACGAACTGGATCACCTGCGTCTGGTCGACCTTCATCTCCATTCCCACCCTCGAGAACCGGTTCTCCTGCACCACTACGGGGTGCGCCGCCGGTTCCACGGCGGGCACCTGCTAGGCGAGCTGTACCGCTGCCTCCGCCGACATCTAATGTAGAACGATCAACCACATTAACTACTCGACCGAAACGAGAGGGGACCAAGAAGCCTAAGACGTGCGAAAGCTCGAAAGAAATGGAAACACCCAAAATGGCCGTTGCACTTACGGCGAATCGTGAGGATGGCGGGGATCGCGAACCGTCCTCTATGTCAAACAACAGGCAACCAGAAGATGGTGATACTCCGGCTGAACCATCCACGAAACCTGCGTCATTACCACCAGAAAGACAGACTTCTGCCCTTTCTGAACTGGTCAACGCGCCACCGGAGCCACCTACCACAATGACGGTGGCTGCCACCGACGGCTCTTCCGTCACCGAAGACTCTCCTTCTGTGCAGATCGCAGAAAGTAATGGAGAATCAACTGTAGATACGGAGAAACACACTAAGCCATGTCCAAGCATTGACACGGAGGGTTGTGCCAGCGACGGGACGTGGGAAGAACGCACCTGGAAGGAGGTAGTTCGTCTGAGGGAAGAAATGTTTTGGGCTCGTGTCGGATGTGTGCGAGAGTTGTGAAATGGCTACAGTAGGCTGCAGATTCAAATAGGTATATGTAACTCTGGATTATTTCATTACAATGCCGATGAACACTCCTGGTATATCCTGTGCGGCGAAACAAATAGGTTGTTAGGGTCTAGCCGCAACACCCGTGTTCAAGCAGGTATGGATCTACGACTTTCCAGCGGGAGGTGGGACACCTTCGGAAAGTAAAACCGGTGACTGTGCGGTCTCCGGCTCCCCCATAGCTTGCTTTACGATAGAGTTGCTCAGCAAGTTCGCGTACTTGGGCTGAACAAATGTACCACTATGATGCTATCAGGGCAGAGGTCTGCCGGAAGACGTAAGTCAACTTACTTTGCCTCAACTAGTACGTTGCCCTTGAGGTCCTCGACCCGACCGCCTACTTGAACTTTGCGCCCCTTCTTCTCTAACAGACGTACTTTGATGACAATAAACTGTTCGCACAACGATGAGAGACGGTCAATTTGATCGTGACGACGCAACCTTGCCTGATCAGCAAACGTAGGCGCACGGTAATTAATTGAAAGGTTGGCCGTGACGCCGATTTTATCGGGTAAGTTGTTTATTGCCTTGTAGTAGGAGGAATATCAGGGACAACGGACAGTCAATGGACTAGTACTTACGGTCCGTGCCAAACTCTCATCCAAAATGGTTGCCAGCAACCCCCCGTGGACGATTCCATCATGACCGCAAAGACCTCGGCCAACATGCACGAAACCAATTGCTTCACTCTCGTCGAATTTTGATCGCACTAGGGGTATGATTGCGAGCTTTCCCGGTCCTCTCAGAGCTCCGGCAGTCAAGTTATTGACACGCCTTTCTTCTGGAAAACGTTTGTAGGGACGGGCTTCGTACCACTGGTCGGCATCAGGCTGTGAACGGAGAGAGTTTAGTAGTGGCAAGGATTGAAGGGCCTGCTCAAGAGAGGCAGCATAGGCTAGTGATTCTGGAGAGTGTGGATCAGCAGGTGGTCCAGGTGCAGGTCGTGGTGCGATGAAGGCGAAGATGGGATGAGGCGCAACAGCGCCAGCCGTGTAGGCTCCTACGCCAGTAAACGAGAGCAGTGCGAGGGTGCGCAGGTGGCCGCGTTTGGGCTGTACTTTCGCATCTGTGCGCAGTGAAAAGGGCCTCGCACCAACACTCCGCCATTGGCATACGCGTCTCAGCAGGTTGGAAGACATATCTGAGATCTGATTCCGGGCCGGAGATGGGATGGGATAGAATTAGCTGACTACGCTACAAAAGGTAACTCAGGTATTATGTGGGTAAGCACTTCATGCTGATATAAGCATTTCGGAAGGATCCGAGCGGAGTTGGTCATTTCCAACTCTGTCGAGTTGTTGTTAGCCAACACCTCCCCCCCCTCCGTCGACCAAGCCAGACATCAAGACCTCGACACCCAAGGTTACCAAAGACATGGTAAGTTTGTGGTGACCGCTACTGCATCTCGGGAGGTTTGTCACTGGCAAGCACATAAACGATCGGGTGGATGTCCAGCAGACCACCTGGATGAGCGACCTCCTGCGGACAATGGCTGGGACATCTCGGGGGACGTTTCGCCCGTAAAAACCGAGATGGAACCTCAGCAGTCCATTGGGATGGCTTGTTTTCCTACCTAGAGCTCCGAGACACAGTAGCGGTCGTCGCACCTATCATCTGATAGTGCATGATCAGCTACTGACACTGTTCTCGTCTCAATGACCATAGCCCCCCAAGTCCAAGCCAGGTTCCGGGAAAAAGCCTGCCCCTGCCCCTGGCGCTGCCAAAGGCGCCGCAAAATCGACCAAAAACCCTCTCTTCGACGCGCGCCCTCGTAATTTCGGTATCGGTGCGTGTACCGCCCCAGTTTAAAGAAACGGCCAGAGGCTGAAGTACTTGCGTTGCACAGGGCAGGACATCCGTCCCCAAACGGACCTGACCCGTTTCGTGAAATGGCCCGAATACGTCCGACTCCAGCGCCAGAAAGTCATCCTCAGGCAACGTCTCAAGGTTCCCCCCGCCATTGCCCAGTTCTCCCACACCTTGGATAAGAACACTGCAACTCAACTTTTCAAGCTCCTCAACAAGTGAGTTGATTGCTCTGCCCTGATTGACTGTCATTCATATTGCTAGGTACCGTCCTGAGACGAAGCAAGAAAAGAAAACTCGTCTCGAGGCCCTCGCAGCGGCCACTGCGGAACAAAAGGAAGCCACCAAGGATAAGAAGCCCCTTTTCGTGAAGTTCGGTCTCAACCACTGCGTGGCTCTTATTGAGGCCAAGAAGGCGTCGCTGGTCGTCATCGCTCACGACGTCGACCCCATAGAGCTTGTCGTCTTTCTCCCAGCACTCTGCCGTAAAATGGGTGTTCCCTACGTCATCGTAAAAGGGAAAGCCCGTCTTGGGACCGTGGTTCACAAGAAAACTGCAGCCGTCCTCACCATCCAGGATGTTAAGAGTGAAGATCAGCGTGAACTTGCGACATTGATCAATGCGGCCAAGGCTAACTTGTGAGTCTTTTGAATCGTCATGAATAAAAAATGCGACCTGTAACCCCGAGTAGCACCGACAAGTACGAGGAGCAACGTCGTCAATGGGGTGGAGGACTTCGCGGTAACAAGTCTACCCAGATGCTTCGTAAACGTGCGAAGGCCGCTGGTCAGAATGTTAACGCTCCTTCCCTTGGCAAGCTATAAAATAGGTTCGACCTTGGCATGCATGGACGAGGTGCTTCTTGTCGTTGGTCGTTGGTATATGACATGCTGTATGGAGTACGGATTAGTATGACATCTCATACATTATGATCATGCCATCTAACCTTCCCGAAGCTTGAAAGGAGATCCATTGTCTCCCTGCCATGGACTGTGCACGCAGTTCCACATCTGTTTGCCTCCACTCGGGAGCCGCTATACTCGCATATGTTACACAGGCATAAAGTACATGTGGTGCAGCGTTAAGATGTATGATCGCTTGAGATTCTGGAGTTACTTTCAAGAAATGCGCATCTTTTCCTCCTCTTTCAGCTGAGGCCAGAACTCGGCCTCTAATTCCACGACGCGAGCCCATATCCTTTCTGCACGTAAGATTGCCTCGACATGCTTACTCGCTCGATCGTCCGAAACCTCTTGGAAGAGAGGTGTCCAGTACTCGTCGACGAGTGTTCCTATGCCTTGCACGAAGTTTGAGAAGTCGGGGTTTGCAGTGGACCAACTGTAAGATAAGTCGCGGAGTGCTTCTCCCGTTACCCCTAATTCCGTCTCTGGTTTCGTGCGAAGAGCGGATGAAACATTCGACCACGCATCCAAGTAGACCTGCGAAGAGGAAGGTATTATCCATCTGTAACCATACGGCGACCAGCAATCGGCCACTCAGTGCTGTTGCACGGGTGATCACTCACCTTCTCCATGGCCCACAAGAATACAAGCCCTTCTTCAAGCGTACCGAGGGACGCGATGCGCGCCATCTCAGCTGTGTAGTCTCGTGTTGCCTTCCTCTCGAGCCACACCTGCCCTTCTCCCTGCCTGACGCCGCCGATGTCCAGATCATATTTCCTCGCCGTGTCCTCGAAAAAGTTAACCTCGCGGACAATATTATCCAGACATCCAACGAGAACTTGAAGAGTGCGCCTGCTCCGACCCTGGATTGACGGGTCCGTGGAATCCAACGGTATCTTAGTTATGAGAAGAGCGATGAACCGAGGATAAGCTTGGGCGGCATAAATTCTGTCTTGTGCCAACCAAAACGCAAGACGATCATGGGGTAAAGCCAGGTTTGCGGCATCTCGCAGAAACGGGTGCGAAATAGCCTCCTCGTAGGGAACAGACGTCGATAGGTTCACCAGGTGGGAGGTGAACATGTTGTCCGTGAACGATGTACTTTGCTAGACGCTGAAGAGTAAGTTTGCAACGACGCGACTATGACATATCACCGGCACCACTCTACTGAGACTAACTACATACTATCCCCTACCACACGTCCGTGATCCACCTAGATTTCGGCATTTTTGTTCTACAGCACTCATTTCTCAACTCCTGCCCTTCAAACTTCGTATACCGTGGTTTACACACAAAAGCTCTCTGTTCCAACTTAAATGAACAAAATTGATAGGGAGGTTGTGGAGATCGATGTTTTTTGCTGGTTTGGGATGTGTGTCACCGAAATCACGCTTGTTGTCACATGCCGAAAATGTGCCGAAGCGGAGCTTGAATCTCAAATGCACACAGCCACTGACTGTCCCCGGCCTATTCCGGTTGCCTCTCGCCGCGGTCGCTGGTGATGGCTGGTCGTGTGGGGAAGCTGGCTTCATCCACAGACCTGGAGTATGAAACCCGCATGCGTCTCGCCATTGACGGGTTGGCTGAAGGCACTTACAGGACTATTTCTGCTGCTTCCAAGGCCCAGAAGGTGAGTAATCCTGAAATCTGATTCGGAGCATGACTGATCACCACCCAGGTTGCAAGGCAAACTCTCAGTGACCGAGTGAATGGCCGGCATCAGTTTCTTCTGAGACAAAGCAGAACCTCAATCCTGCTCAGGAAGGAGCTGTGAATGAGTGGCTCGTCTTGAACTCTAGCACGGCAACCCCTCTCCACCCTCGAGATTTACGTGCACGTGCCTTCGAAATCAGCCAGGGAAGATCTGGCACTGCTGCTACCCACGACGCCACAAGCAGGCAATCAAGCTATCCGAGCCCCGACGGCTTGATCCAAAGTGTGCCCAAAGCTTCAACAAAACGACGTTGAGGGCTACTTCAAGCTTCGACAACAGATCGAGAAGAGGTATATTATGTGCCGTATGCTGGCGTGTCCAATAATGTTCCTTTACCAACGAGTACTAACATAGAGCCAATCTACATATCCCAGTACATACTTGATTCCCACTCCCAATCAGTCTCGAGCACATACAATACCCCACACATACAGAGCACCATCTAATTAGTCTGCGTCTACCTAAATGTCTCATTTACTGGCCACCAGCCTCTCCTCAATGAGCATTGTCCCCTACAACCGTATCTGTGTCTCCGGACTTCGAATTGTATGCCTGTGACATGTGTGACATTCTGTGACATTCTGTGACTGCCGAAATCTAGGTGGTTCACGGACGTGTGGTAGGGCATAGTACTACTACCATATTGCCCCCCCAAATTACACGCCAGTACGAATGAGAATTCCAGCGAAGAGTGGCAAATTTATTGGCAGACTCAATGGCAAATGTCACGTGCCTGTTATGTACATGTCGCGTCTCAATTTAAGCTCCTGAAACAGCTTCCACCGTAATGTTACAGTACAAACCACAATGACGACGGGTGCGACTTCGTCTCCCCCTTCTGTGCAAGACATTTGGAAATGGACATTCACGAGGGATGCCATAGCACCGTGTTTCATTCGGGACGTCCTTTCCATGAAGGAGGCTAATGCGAAGGGTGAGTCGGTCTCTGAGGTCGGTCACCCAACGGGGGATTTTATTTTCACATTCCAGACGCTGATTTCTTCTGGATTGGGTACACGCCATGTCGATTCGTAAATCTCGTTGGCATGGTCGTTGCAGTGCAGGTTCGCGAGAATCGGACCATTTACACCTGTAAGTCACGGTGGCCTTACTTCGGCCTTGATTCATGTCAGTCTGTCCCCGGAACCACAGTAGACGATGGGACTGAAGTGATCGACTGCATCCTACGTCATCCAGCGCCCTTAAAGCCCACTGCGGAAAGTAAGAACACGACCCGGCCACCTTCTCCAAAAAAACCCAAGTCACGTATCAATTCGGCCGCACCTTCAGAACCTCCAATACCGGTAACCGAAGTTGGATATGTAGTTCGAGTTGTTGGAAGGGTTACTTGTCACTATGAAACGCGGCAGATCGTCGCTGATTCTATTGGTAAAGTGTTCACAGCATGCATCTCATCTCACCCCTGTCCTTACATTTACTGTATACAGAGCCGTGTGCGTCCGTACTCGATGAGGCAGACCATTGGCTACGCGTCGCGGAGCTTCACAAGTCCAAGTACTCCCTTGCTGTGCCATTTGTAATACCGCCATTGGTAGAGCACGTGCAGGACAATGTCGACAGACGATATACAAATGGTAAAAGTGTCTTTTCTGCCGGAGTTGCCTACGATACTCCGTCGTATACATTGGTACCACGGGGAGCGCTGCTACGGACGTGGGCACATGAGCTACCATGTGACTCCCGCCTTTCGCTGTCGCCAGAAGCGCCATCTAGCCCAATAAAGGGATCCAGTCCGACGAAGCTCCCGGCTTCGGTAAGATCAGCTTCTACAACGCGTTTTCTTTTTTTGACTGAAACCTTTGCATAGCCCTCGAAAATCAAGCTTCGCCATCCTTCCAGACTTCGCAGCTGTGACCTCACATCAAATATATTTCGTCTATATCTCAAACACTATATGGACAACACCAGAGTGAATCCACAGGCAGATCTCTCGTACACCCGACGCAAGGCACAAACAAGCCTCTCAGAGCAAACACCTATGACGCAACGGACGGATGCTCTATCATTAATGCCGGAGCCAGCACACGGCTTTACTCTTTCTCACCTTCGACGCGTGCCTGAATTGGCATTACTCGCAGCGCGTGTCGTACGGGCTGAAGCACGAAGAAGGGCAAAAGCCGAGCAGTCCAAGGCACGCGGACACGCCAAAGCCCCACCTGCCATGCCATCTACTGGGACAGACTCCTCAATGAGTGCCGGTAACTCCATTCAAGTTCCCACCAGTAAATGGGACCCTTCTCACGATCCCTTCCGAGCAAAGAAGAAACGCCTCTTCGAATGGGCGCTTGCGCGGCTGTATGAGGAAGGCAGTATAATACTCTGGGATGGGCCAGTGCATCCCCTACCGTTACCTGTTTCTACACCGGAGGCGCGGATAGAAAACTCATTGTGGAGTGAATCCGCGAACAGTAAATTATCATCCTCCGCCATCTCAATGCCTTTATCTTCGATCTCCGTATCTCACACCAGCGGGCGCGCCACAGAGGAGGAAGACATAAACGAGTATCTGTCTGATCCTCAGATTAACGAAGACGCCTATGTGTCTCTCACACCAGAGTTATTGTCGGCTTATGTGAAGGAGGCGGCAGCGGCTCTTAAGCGTCGGAAGGCAAAAAGGGGAGGGAGAGAAGGTGGCGGGCGCGAACCGACATCCGAAGAAGTCGCGGCATATCTTCACCGGTCAGATGCACGGTGGGCACGAGTAGGGGCGTGGGCTGTGGAAGAAGCACTGGAAGCCCTGCGCAGATAAATATAATCACGGCAGGTTGTTCTATCGGTCAAGTAATTCGTATCTCACGTACACATCTTTCGCAAGCTAGGCTATGGGTACATTTGAATGTTGCATCTGGATTGCATTATGGCAAAGAGACTTCCCAAATTCTTGCACAGCCGTCTGCTCCTGCACTCACCAGTTCCCCCTTCCCATTCCCTTGAGATTTCAGCCAGAAAACCGCTGAACCACCACCTGGCGCTGCACCTCGGATCGCAACGTACTTTGAAATGTTTGTGACACTGTAGATGTACACGTTCGTGTCCAACGAGATGGATGCAACGTGAGTAGCCGACCCCGCAGTAGATGGGCAAAGGAATGCTAAAGAGGCTATACGTGCTGTGTGGTGAGCCCAACGATCCGTTATTTTCTAGGGATTTTGGTCAGACTTGTACATGTCGAAACGTGGATTCCCTTACGGCTTTGCCCGAGGTGCCGAAAAGTACGATTTTTCCAGCAGACTATAAGAGAATACAGTTAACCAGTCTTGGTGAATAGGCGGGAAACCTACATCTCCCGCAACGATGTGTTCACCGCTTGGGGACACCGCGATAGCTGTAACAGGCCCCTTGTTCCCTTCTAGCACGTATGATTGTGACAGCGCTCTGCCGTCCCATGCATATACATAAACCTTGGTATCCTGGTCCCGAAGAGAAACTTAGTCACCATCTCGGGCATAGAGCCAAGCAATACAAGGAAACCCACTTCAGCGCCAATTGCGACAGTATTTCCAGCTGCCCCTATAGCGCTCGGAACGTATGTTGGCGCAAGCTCGAAGACGCGTTGATTGTTTCTAATTGCTTCTATTATGTTAATTCCAACCACGAACAAAGTCCCATCCATCGTCCCTGTCAGTGCCTTTGGCTGAGAAAAAGCGCTAAAGGACGCTTGTCTAGTGCCTCCATCAGGTGCAACGCATGAACGTATGACACGGCCAAACGCACGTAAAGCTGAAAGTTCCGTCACTTGGCTCTATCTCACGAACACGATCGTCGAATCCAGATGAGTATAAATTTTCATTAGGCCCGGCTGCCAATCCCGACACCAAGTTCGTGTGTCCTTCCCCCTCGACGGCATGTATGGAATGCGAAGATGTGTCATAGTAGAAGGTACGGCCGTCCGCTGATCCCGCGATGAATGTGTGCGAAGGACCCCGCACGGCTGAAGTGATAGCTTTTTGGGGCGCCTGCAGTACAAAGTACGTAGCCGTCAGGGTCAAATGGAAGGATAGGCAGCAAAAGATTTTACCAACCCGGAGTACGCGTGAGGGACGATCCTTGTTCTCGCGCTTGTCGAATACGTTTAACGCACCCGACAGAGATAGAGAAACAAGGTCGTCCGAGGATGTCCACACGCAACCAACTTGTTGATTCGTAACGCCCTTCCCGATATCCCACGTTTTTGCAACCTTTCGGGACTCGACATCCCCTGCCACAATCAACGTTGGCCGGTAGTCAAAGCTGGACAAGGGTAAACTTACACAGTTTGACAGTGCAGTCCAGAGAAGACGTCAAGAGAGATTTGCTATCTCCGCTCCATGAACAAGCCATCTAACATAGGAACTTGTCGCTAATTTTCAGGGGAAGTGAGATCAAAGGACATACAACACTGCCATTGTGGGCGTTCTCGGCCCCGGTCAACTCAGCTAGAGTTTCACCTGTCTTGCCATCATACAAGAATACCTTGAAATCCGACCCGACGCTTGCAAAAACATCACCGGAAGGCGCATATCTGACATCCTGGACGAATTTTGTGTGCGCCCTGATCGTCTGAAGGGTGAACGGGTGAACCAAGCGATAAGGTGACCCAGCAACGTAATGTTCACCTTGTCGTACTTGTACGGCACCCCTTGTTTACTGCTATTCGACCTCAAAACATAGAAACAATATAGGGAATATTACCTTGACTGAAAATGATCAAACCGTCATCACCACCAGTAACGGCACGATATGGGCGTTGACGACGAATGGAGACCGCATTGACAACCTAACGATTGGTTGAGTTGAACTACGCTGGCAATACTACTATGCCAGAACTACCTTTGCATGACCTGTGATCTCGCCACAGGATGCACCAGTATCAACGATGATGGGACGACCAAACCTTACCACGGGAAGTCAGAATCGTTCCTAGAACCCTGCACGAGTACTCACTTGTCTCTTCCATCACCTACGGCTATCATCCTCTTACTTTCGCCGTCCCAGGCGAGATCATTTCTGTCCGAAACGCGTGTGAATCGGGTTCGAGGGAAACGATCCTCAAACAATGGTCTTACACACGCCCAGAGATAATCCTGTACTCCCACTTTACAGACTGATCTTCACCGATCGTATCCCATATCTTCACTAACGCAAACCAAGTCAGTGAACACCAATTGCTTCTGGAGTTACATACCCAAACCAGTTGCGTCAGCGGATGCGCAGTAGAACCCGGTGGGGGAGAATCGGGCAACCGTGGTGCTCTGAGCGTGGCCAGTGAAAGTTCTGCTCGATGCCAGATCCTTTACACTTCGTGAGCAGTTGGCATTTTACAACACACTGAGCGATCACCTTGAGGTCGTGGATCTTGTAAGTGCAGACCTGTGAGCTTGAAAACGTCTCTTGAAAGGAAAGGTTAACCCACTACTATCGTCCTTCCATTTGCATAGATGATCTTATCTTGGTGGGAGCTGAGCTTGGTCGACACCCCACGGGTAGTTACAGGGTTGCATGGATACAGAGCCGTCCGCGTGAATGACATTTCCAACTAAGAGCTTCACCAAAATCGATGAAAGCTGCTTGGAAAGCGAAGGTTGTGCAAAATATCGTGCGATCAGTTAGACAGTCTTTGGCGTGCAGTGTTATGAGCAACCTGCGGCGTAGCCAGGGGTTTACCACTTTTAGGATGTGCTGCTGGTCTCAGGCAATGTCAGTAACAAGAATTCACCTCGGAACTGGGCTAAGTTAGCGAAAAACAATCTACGTATTACGCATTGTAAGATATCAGAGACAGGGCATCAGCACTAGTGGAACCAATTCAGTCGTCTACCAGAGAACACTCGTCAGCTGGATAATTCTTTAATGGGTCTTTCCTTAGAGCTTCTGCCTCAGACAAGACGGAAGGACCTCTGCCACCGGCAACCTTGATCTTCATCACGGTATCCGGTGCAGCTACGGCCGTCCCTGCACTGGGTGTAGCAGGCTAGACGTTCAAAGCTCAGAAACAATTCCAGAAAAAAAGGCGGGTGCCTCACCTCATCTCGGAAGGGGGTAAACACAGGGCTTGACGGCGCCCCGCCTTGCGCATCATGGTCTGAGTATGGCACGATCGTACCCCTTCCAGGAGTCTTCGGTGGTAGTTTAGCGGGAATAGGTGGAGGGGGCATTCCATCCGACTCGGTATTTTGTTCCGGGTCAGGGTCCCTGTAAGGAATAATCCTTGAAGTACTAGCTGAGTTGGAACCGGGAGTGACATGACGAGAGCGACTCGTATGCTTTAGAGTAGTTCCTGCTGCCTTTTTCACCTCAGGGACGTTCTCCTTGACGCGTGATTTACGAGTTCCAATATCAGGAAAAGCAGCTCTTGTTTCTTCCTGAGGTTCGGAACCTGTCGGGTCGACGAAGATCTGAAGACGAGAGTTTGGAGCAGCCCTCGGCAGCGACGGACCAGATCCAAATAGGTCGGCATCAAATGAAGATGGACCATGGATCCTGGATAGCGAACCCGATGAGGACGAAGATGTCGTCAAACCAAGTGCAGGGCGTCGGGAAGCACTCGTCGGTTCTTGTGCAGGAGATAATGCAATTCCCGACATCATGCGCTTTTGAAAGTCTGCGTGCTTGCTCTGCAAATGTTCGAGGGGTTCTGCCTGCCGCGCAATTCCTAACAAGAAGATCGCATCAGCCTCGTTTCGCCTGTAGCCATTGGATCAGTCTCGCAACTCAATTGCAGACCCATCGTAGAGCAGGATGAAACATACCGTCCTGTCCTCTCCAACGCAATCGCGTATTCTTCATACAAAACGGCATGACTCGTCCCGATGTCATTGGCAAGTAAGAACTTGAATATCAATATCGGTTTCTCCACAAAGACCCCATAAAGCAGCCAGAGCTTGAGGTATTTGAGCTTTCCTTTCCAGATGCCGCCACGATTATCTTTCAAGACGCGAGTTGCCTCCTCTAGCAACTCAAGGAGTCCAGATTCGGCGCTTTGACCCTGGGGATAGTTGTCTAAAATCCAATTAACGAACCGGACATAGGCCTCGAGAGGGTCGTCGTCTTCGTCTTGCAGTGCGATTTCGACGTTAAGCCGGTGGCGCTTGCGCGCAGAAAGGAGCTGTTCTTCACGCTGTGCGTGTGGTGTGGACAGGACAGCAGATAGCGCTGTTACGCGCCGCCCAGATGCGAGAGGTTGTATGTTTTCCTTGGCTGCTTCAATCACTTCGATGTCAACGATGGGTGGGGTTTGTGTGAACACGTCGTCATCAACGTTTGCCATGGCTGCGGTTCGTCGACTGCAGCTTGAACAAAACTTCGATTTGAACCGGCACAAAGAACGCGTCTCAGCTCCGCGATCACGTGATCATTATCAGCCTTAGCTACACGACCGCGACTTGCCTTGTGACCAGCTGTGTATCTCCTCGAATACTTCGCACCCTTGTGCACTACATGATGGCTGCTCGCGAATGAGTTTCCCAACACACCGCGAACACGTGTTCAGGGTAATGTTTTCGGCAGAGGGCCGGTGACGGAATAACGTAAGATCGATTTGACTCAAATCCCAGTGGGCGGGTGTTTATTTCTCAAGACAGAACTTGGTTTTGTCGGAGATAGTGTTCTTTCGTGTCTGATACCCGTGGTATGTAGGATGATGTTATTGACATCCTCCTCTTTGGGTGTTGCCTTTTGGTTGACTTTTGGGGGGTCAAATATCTTTCCGTCGTGATAAAGACAAAGCAGAGACCGCTTTTGTCTAAATTCGCAGATGGTACATGTGGATTAGTGAACTACGTAGCCCGAAGTAAGGAATGTAAAAAAGTCGGTTCCCAATTCGTTATTTTACGAAAGCATAAAAAAATCATACAAGTACTTGTCCTGGCAGGAACCCGTGTTGGCATGTATTCGACTCTTATGAGATTATGATCACGCAGAAGTGGAAGCTGGCTGAGCCGGTCCAACAATCTCTTGTTTGACTCTTGAAAATTTGTCAATGGTAGCATCATCAACGCGAAGATGTGCCTTGACAAGTTCGGGGGGGGTGAGTGCCAACCACTGACTGAGGGAGATGTCTTGGAATAGACCTAGACGCGTGTCGGCAACTTGGCAGTATGGCATACAAAATGAGCCATACCAGATTTAAAGATTTCCAGGAACTTTAAGGTGGTATTACCCGTATTCTCAATGTAGTGGCCTAAAGCAGATATGTCAGCATGGTTGAAAGCCTGACTTCCGAGTAGACTAACCAAATGACGGAGGAATATACGCAACGTCACCAGCCTGGCCGGCAGATCAGAATCTCGTCGAGGGAGAACGTAATTACAACGAACCTGGAAGTCGGATGTCCGCGCATTGGACGATGATGCGTATACAGAAATCCGAGCCTCGCCAGAACTGGGGACAGGTGAGAAGTTGCGCAAGTAGTTAACCAAGCGACTGACATAAAGTAGGTCCATTCTGGCTCAGTGGGGTGCCACTGTCAATGTTTAGCCTAGGAGTCACAAACAACTTTGGAACGTAGGATCTCACATGCAGTTCACTGTGCAGAATCCGTTAGTCGCCGACCAGGTAAACACATGTATGACGTACCGCATACCCCCAACCTCTACAGTAACTTCGGCAGCACAAATAGTCGTCGCAGCGGTGAATGTTCTGGAGTCGACAACCTTGTAAGTCCCACCCTCTGTCTTAGTACCGTTGACCTGGGATAAAGGGAATGTATAAGGAACTGGTGTATCGTTCGGTACGACCATGTCGCTAGCAACATCATCAGGAGGGGGATTCGCTACGTCGGATGGAATCAAGTCCAAATCATATATTTCATAGGGTGGAAACTCACAAGGGAAGATGTACAGCTCGTGAGATGGAATACGGTCAAACGCAGAAGCGTCGACTTGGAAATTCTTTGCGATCACCTCTTTAGGAACATGGGCCAACCAATCCTGTTGAAAACATCAGCGACTACCCATCTCCTAATATACCCACTCACAGTGAGAAGGAACGTGGAATCTTCACTAAACGAGCCGCTGTCGAAAATGAGTAAGAACTCGGCACCTTCTTCCGTAGTGTTCTTGGCTTGAATACTACGGAAAACCATCAGTTTATTGCAAGGGATGAGAAACACTCGAATCTCACCTGTGGGGAAATCCGGGGGGGAAGTACCATAAGTCGCCCGGACCCTAGTTTACGTGACATTTCCGCTTGCGCAAGACATTCCGGAAGTACTTACGACGTCAGCAAGATACACCTGACCGTCGGGTGTCACAGTGCTAACCCTGACGTAACCGGATAACATATAGGCCCACTAAACCCATTTCAGTATCATGATTATTCAAAGGAAGAGCGTCACCTACCTCTGCAACTGAGTGCCAATGCATTTCACTATGGGAGAATGAGCACAGGGGCTACCGCAGTCTATTGAGACCATCTTACCGGATGGCGCCTGCTTCTAAGCGCATATTAACACCTTGATATCACAGCGCGTCAATACGCGGATCATTGGGGCAAAAAATCTGCCTCACCGGCAATGTCCGTTGCAGCCGGCACATCGTTTACTGTTTGGAACGACGGTTAACGAAACTTTGACATCGTACGCTATGGACTAACCATTTTGCTCGCGAGCCCAACCACCGGTCTGTAACCTGTTGTGGCTTAAAGAGAAAGGCCATTTAAAGTTAGGGCTGATGGGCGGTGAGTAGAGACAAGGACGTGTATCGAAAGGAGAAAGGCGTACACGGCGCCATTGTCCGTGGTTGGAGGGGCAAGCGTATCTGGATTTTGGAGATCCACTGGGACGTTTTGCGGTCCCAATATGGTAGCACCTAATCCACCGCGAATGGGCTTTGGGGTAATGTCAGAGTCCAGATTCCAGAGGGGGTAGTTTGGATCATCGCTCGCATATGGAACGGTCGGCGAAGGAGCTGGAGCTGAAGAGGTTGCGGAAGAGGTTTCGGATGAGGGTGATGCCGCAAGGGCAGTGGAGATGGTGACTAATGTCAACAGAAAGGACCAGGAATACATTCTCCAGGGAGAAGGAAAAGAATGACCTCTGGGGCGGAACGCTATTGAACAACCACACTGCAGCCAGTGACTCAGGTTTGTTTCCTGCTAGCAGACCAACCTCTTTATACGTTTTGGGCTCGTCAGGGCCCTTCGGATCGCCATATAGTAAACACGAAACTTTGGCGGTGACTTTTTTCTGGGGGGCGAGTAAGACAAATCTATTACGGCATCTCCGTCGCAGGTGCAGCCGCTCACATAACTCTCTCTTACCGTTGGCCTTGAGTGTAGCATCCTCCGTAAGGTTTGCACCGCCAGTTCACCGTGGCACGGTGAGCTCCACTTTGTGACCCAGGCAGGCATTGCGGGTCGAGTTTGACGGTGAAACCTTTACCCTCTTCGTTTTCTGGTCCGCTGCTTTCAACCTCATGGAGCGTGCTATTTCAAGGTCGCGTCGACATTGGGTACGATATTTTTGAAGGTGCCACTAGCCTGGAAGTGGTCGCGGTGTTCATTTGGCGATTCGTGATTCGCTCCAGGAGAATGAGCATGTAATGCCGATTCATCTATCGGCTCGAAAGCTCGCGTACCTCCCCGAAGCTCTCAGCAGCGCATGACCATAAAACATACAAGAATGCTTTGGTTGGCGCTCAAAAGCGAACTTGTTGCTGCAGAAAACAGCCGTCTCAAGTGTTTCGCGTGGTGGTATTCCAGTAGCAATTCTCGGCATGGATTACACCAGGCCCATGGCACAGGGCAGCTTGGGGCGCGAAGGTAACTGCTTGCGTTGCTATGGTCAGGGTTACCTGGTGTACTCCCCTTTCCATTCTTACGTTCGGTGCAGTCTACTTCTCCCAGAATCCACATGGGAATTTCTTCATATGAGGAGAGTTCGCGTCTAGAAGATCGATAACACGGCGTCGATGAATGAGCATCATCTCACCCAATCGCGGAGCGAAGTAAAAGCGTTATCTTCGTGCGTTCGAAACGGTTCACACTGTTGGCAACTCACTTGATGCAACTCTATTGTGTGTTCAGATTTCAACAAAGGAAGGTCTCTACTTAACTGCAGCGGGTGTGAGAGCATCCAAAATTCAGGCATATTGTAGTACCGATTACATCTGAAACCAGCCTTCCACGTCGGTAAACGTTTGGTGTACGAGGAACCATGTGTTGATGGCCTTTTATTGATGGAGTGCGGCATGCCTCATCTCGTTTCGGGGGGTATAAATATACACGGCACCCGCACGGGCGGAGCGGTACACGATCTGAGTGGGAGTTAAGTTGTAGGATGACTGACTTCCGCGTCTGGCCACCTTACCAGAGATGCTGAGCAAAAGGAATTCATGTCGGGTGCATTCGGGTGTGCAGCGTAGTACCCCGTATATTTTTCACTCCACAGGATCATTGCGGGAAATGATTAATGACGCGAGCTCAGTGGGTTTTCTTGCATACTCTTGCAATGTCTGCACTCCGCTGTACAGTGTACGCATATAAAGGTGGTTGGGTACTTGGGTGATCGAAGTTAGGCCTTGCCAGTAGTATCTGATTTGAACAGAATTCAATCTGTTCTGAACGGTTAATATTCATTACTATCCCCTACCACACGTCCGTGATCCACCTAGATTTCGGCAGTCACAGAATGTCACAGAAGCATCACACATTTCACAGGCATGCAGTTCGAAGTCCGATGGCACAGATACTGTGCAGGGGACAATATTGGGTGCAAAGAACTCATTCGGAAGAGGCCACTGGCCAGTAAAATATGAGGTACATAGGTAGATGTGGACTAACTAGATGGTCCTCCGTATGGGTGGAGTGTCGTATATGCTTGAGACTCATCAGGTGTGGGAATCAAGTATGTACAGTACCATGATATGTAGATGGATCCACGTTCTTCGCTGGCTACTTACAAGTGATTTCGAAGGCACATGCATGTAAATCTCAAGGGTGGAGGGGAATTGCCACACTAGAGTTGAAGACGAGCCAGTGCTCATTCACAGCAGCTTCCTGAGCAGGATTGAGGTTCTGCTTTGTCTTGGAAGAAACACGACATGACTGGCAGCAGTGGGCAGTCTTGTAAGTGCCTTCAGCTAGGTCGTCAATAGCGAGACGCATCGCCAGCGACTGGGATAGGGAACACTCGGCTACTGTGAACGTTTGAGGTTCGAGCTCCGCTTCGGCACATTTTCGGCATGTGACAACAAGCGTGATTTCGGTGACAGACCAAACCAGCAAAAAACATCAATCTCCACAACTTCTCTATCAATTTCGTTTATTCAAGTTGGAACAGGTAGATTATTTGTGTAAACCATGGTATATGAAGTTTGAAGGGCAGGAGTTGAGAAATGAGTGCTGTAGAACAAAAATGCCGAAATCTAGGTGGATCACGGACGTGTGGTAGGGGATAACTTCAGGTCGGAAGCGCACTTTCTGCGGACTGCGAACGTGACGGTTTTCTCTTCGACCCCCGTGAACGATAAATCATACAGCATTGCTCAGGTTCGAACTTGGCTGCTGCAGAAACATATGAAGACACCCGCATGCGATCTAAGTGTGCATTGCAAATATCCCTTCTGTGATACAATGAAAACTGACTGACCTATCTAAACCATATTGTACGTCAGTTTCGATAACGCATGTGGGTCACATAGTCAAAGCGGGACAGTGTCATCGGGACTCCACACACCGATGCAACCAGACTCTCAGGAAATGGGGATGGAGGAGGGGCAGGCAAATACACAGCATTAGGGTTGTGTCGCACGGCAGCCCGTCGCAAGTGTTGACATATCAGGAAAAACAGCAGCGAGGAGCTGCCCAACAGTTGGTGGTTATCATCAGAAGGGGGACCAGGTAATTGCTCTCACCTCGTCAAGGATAGTATAGGGAGATATGTTCGACTATGGAAACATCTGGAATTCCTGAAGAATCCTCATCTGGAGGAGGGATATGTTACATGGACCTTTTGGCACGCAATCTCAGCAGAAAATACCTTGCTCGACATCCAGTACCAACTCCATCGCTTCCTTCCAGACTCAACGAACCCCAAGTAATACCAACCCCGAAACGCGAACAATGACGCCCGGTCAACGTCACCGCACACAGGGCAGCAGAAACGCAAAGAAAACAAACAATAGCAAACGAATTCAGGTGATACGGATAATACATAGGCATAGGCATAGGTAATTGGCATGGATTTTACAAGGCAGGGTAGCTTGGGGCGCGTAAGTAACTGCTATCCACCGCTCGCGTTGCTACGATCGGGTTATTTGGAGCCCCCCTTCCATCCTTACGACCGGTACAGTCTACTCCTCCCCGAATCCACGTGGAAGAATCCTCGCATGTGGGGAGTACGCGTCGAGAGAATCCGTTTCGGTATGTAATTGACTCTTAAGAGATTGTGATTTGGCATACGTGGGAGCTGGCTGAGCCGGTCCAACAACAACTTGTTTGTCCCTTGAGAATTTAGCAATGGTAGCATCGTCAACCCCAAGATGTGCCTTGACATGTTCGGGGGGCGTAAGTGCCAGCCACTGGCTGAGGGAGACGTCTCGGTAAAGACCTAGACATGTGTCAGCAACTCGGCCATATGGCATATGACGAGTTGAACCACACCAGATTTGAAGATCTCTAGGAACCTTAGGGTAGTATTACCCGTATTCTCAACGTAGTGGCCTGAAGCAACGACATCAGCAGTTGTAAAAGCCCGGCTTCCGAGCAGAGTCACCGAATGTCGGAGGAATATACGCAATGTCACCAGCCTGATCGGCAGATCAGATTTTCGTCGACACGGAACGAAATTACAACGAACCTGGAAGTCGGACGTCCGCGCATTGGACGACGACGCGTATACAGAAATCCGAGCCTCGCCGCAACTAGGAATAAGTGAAGACTTGCGCAAGCGGTTGACCAAACGACTGACATAAAGTAGGTCCATTCTGGCTCAGTAGGGTGCCACTGTCAGTGTTTAGTTCAGGAGTCACCAGTATACTCTGGAACGTAGATCATACATGTAATTCACTAAGCGAAATCTGTTAGTCACTGACCGGGGGAACGCACGTATGACATACCGTGTGCCATTAACCTCTACGGTGATCTCCACAGCGCTGATAGTCGTCGAAGCAGTGAACGTCGTGGAGTCGACAACCTTGTAAGTCCCACCCGCTGATTTCGTGCCGTTGACCTGGGACAAAGGAAATGTATAATTAACAGGTGTGTCATTTGGTACTACCCTATCGTCAGTGGCATTGGGAGGAGGTGGGTCCGCTACATGGGTTGGAATTAAGGCCAATTCGGATGTTTCTAGAATCAAAACCCACAGGGAAAGATGAACAAACCACGGGATGGAATGTGGTCGAATGCCGAGGAGTCGACTTGGAAATTCTTTGCGATCACCTCTTTAGGAACATGGGCCAACCAATCCTGTGAAAAGTATGAGCGCCTACCTAACCCCTAATAAACCCACTCACAATAAGAAGGAAGGTGGAATCTTCACTAAACGAGCCGCTGTCGAAAACGAGTAGGAACTCAGCGCCCTCCTTCGTAGTGTTCTTGGCTTGAATGCTACGAAAACCGTCAGCTCCTCCGGGGAGACGAGAAACACTCGAATCCGACCTGTGTGGATATCCGGCAGGAAAGTACCACAAGTCACCACGACCCTGGTTTACATGGGATCACGGCTTGACCGGGACAATCCGGAAGTACTTACGACGTCAGCAAGATACACCTTACCGTCAGGCGTCACTGTGCTGACCCTGACATGACCGTCCAACATATAGGCCCACTAAACTCGTTCTAATTTCATCAAATCCACAAAAAGAAGACGACCTACCTCCGCATCGATGTGCCAGTGCATTTCACTATCAAGGGTGAGCCCGGTGGGGCAGTCTTTAGGTCTGTCTTACCGGATGGCGCCTGCTTCTAAGCGCATGTTTACAGCTGAATATCACAGCTAGTTAATTATGCGGATCATTGAAGCAAAAGATCAGTCTTACCAGCGATGTCAGTTGCAGATGGTACATCTTTTACTGTTTGGGGGGACGGTTAGAAATCTTCGACATCGTTCACATTGGACTAACCATTCTGCCCGCGAGCCCAACCACCAGTGTATAACTGGTTGTGGCTTAGAGAGAAAGGCCATTTGAAGTTAGGGCTGTGAAGCGGTGAGCAAAAATTGTTGGCGTGTATCGGAAGAAGAAAGACGCACACGTCCCCATTGTCTGTGGTTGGTGGGGCAAGTGCATCTGGATTTTGGAGGTCCAATAGGCGGTTCTGAGGTCCCAATATGGTAGCACCTAATCCACCACGACTGGGCTCTGGGACGGTGTCATTGGAACGTGGATTCCAGCGGGGGTAGTTTGGATCATTGCTCGCATATGGAACGGTCGGCGAAGGAGCTGGAGCTGAGGAGGTTTCGGATGAGGGTGGTGCTGCGAGGGCAGTGGAGAGGATGGCTAGAGTCGACAGAGCAGACCAAGAATACATTCCGGGAGAAGGAAAAGAACGACACTCTGGGGTGGAACGACCACACTGGCAGTGATTCAAATAGCAGACTAACCTCTATACGTCTGTGGGCCCGTCACGGCGTAACAGTTATCAGCATGGATTATCGCACCACATTCATTGCACGAGGCAGCTTGAGGCGAGTAAGGAACCCATGTTCACTGCTTGCTGGAGCCCTTCTTCCACTCTTAGCATCCGGAACAACTCTCCCCGAATTCCCATTGGAAATTGTTCATATGTGGAGAGTAGGCGTCGAGAAGGTCGACATTACGGCCTCGATGAATGAGCATCACCTCATCCGAGTGTGGAGCGATGTAAAAGTGTGGGTTCGAAACGGTTCACACTTTTGGCAACTCACTTGGCGCAGCTCTATTGTGTGTTCAGATTTTAACTACGGAAGGTCTCTACTTATCTGCAGCCGTTGTGATAGGGCCCAAACTTCGGATATATGGTGGTACCAATGCATTTGAAACCTTCCTCCAACGTCAGTAAACGTTGGTGGAGCAAGGAGCCATGTGTTGATGGCCTCTTACCGATGGAGAGCCGCATACCTTAATTTGCTTCGAGTGTATACATGTACACGGCGCCTGCACGGGCAAAGTGGAACGTGATCAGAGCGGGAGCCGAGTTATAAGATGATCGACTTCCGCATCTGGCTACCTTAGAAAAGGGCTGAGCAAACTGGGGTCTGTGAGGGAATCTGAAGCAATTATGTCCGTCACGTTGGAGTGTGAGCGTAGTACCCGTTGAATTCTGGGTTCGCTTTTATTCCAAAGGATCATCGAGGGGACGCATCGCACGACTTCACGGGGGAGAACGATGCTCAAGTTTACTGTGGGACCCAAGCGGGACGAAGAAGCTTGCATCGAGACTCAGTGTGTATCGGATTGTCGGCTTAGTGAGGATTCAGGAAACCACCTGGCATCAGTGAGATCAGGGCAGGTCATTAATGTAGTTACACGGCAGTGGAAGTAGGCATCATGAGCGCGCCCACTATACGTGTTGAGTTTGGTTCGTGGCAGTTAAACCGCGTTTGCCAGATCTTTATTGGGGGGGGGGGGGGGAAGAGGGAGTTCAACCAGCATAGCCACGACGGCTTCAAGAAGACATATAACCACATGTGAACGCGATATTCAGCACAAGAGAAACTGAACTGCACATGTGTAACTACTAATAAGTCAGTACTGGGAAGAGATATAAGAACTCACTCGTCACAGGAGCTCAAGCGCTCAAGTTCCAGACCGAGTCAACCCCACTCGCAACGTCCGCGCAGTGGTGAGTCTTCACATGTTACGCATCCAGTCTACCTGCACCAAACTTTGGTTGGGTACGAGGCTGCTGGCTGTCCAGCTCCAGGGACGTATTAGTCGAGACTCGCAGTGTTTTCGACAAGCGACGGCTTGACACGTTTGATGACGTAATATTTCCACGCGATGAATTTTCTTTGGTGGCTGGCTGCATCGACCAACCCTTTGACGCTCAGCCAACGCTGTGGGTGTGCCTGCAGGTATGTCTCGTTTCGTTTCCCTGTAACCACCAGCATCTTCCTGCCCTCCCGTCACACTCCACTCTTAGTCTGCAACATCCAGAGTAGTCATTCATAGCCGATAATCAAGATGGCTTCTGGATATACTTCCCCGCTCGCACAAGAAGACGGAACTCCTCAGCCCCACCCGTACCTTCATGAACCTTTACTCTACGTTTCCAACCTTCCTCCATATGTTACGGATGAAAATCTTGCTATGACCTTTCAGTCGTGTGCTCCGTTCAGACCAAGTATCCCACGTGACGGTAGCAATCGCCCTCTTAGCGGAACCGTCGAGTTCAAGTTTCTCGAGAAAGGTGGGGACGATATCTCATGACGTCAGAACGTATTCACAAACTCAAGCGACTGTGCAGCTGAAAAGGCACTGGCCACCCTGCAATCGCGTCCCATCCAAGGACTCCAGCCTCCCGTGTTCTTGGTCCTCTCACCATATCCACCTACGAACCCACCTACACCTCTTCACACCACTGCATTGCCGCGGCTTGTGAAACATCTCCCTGTAGGCTACACGGAATCTCAACTTTACGATCTATTCCGACCATTCGGTGCTCTTGCATCTGTTCGGATGCAAACTGGTTACGGTAGCGATACAGGTATCGTAGAATTCTGGCGAGAGGAGGAGGCACGTGTCGCAGAGGAGGCTATGCACTGCGTCGACGTCGAAGGCCAAAATATTGCCGTAACTGTATATCAGAACAGGAGAGCCAGCGGAGGACCGACAGAATTCAGTGCTCACGCGCCAGCTTTCGTACCGTCAAGCTCTGTTTACTCATACCCAACACAGGTGCTATTGTTCCTCCTCCCATACTGTTTGCACTCACCCTCAATCTACAGTATTCTCCCCCTCGTGGTGCTCCCTATGGGGCAAGAAGCTCAGTGTTCATACATGGACCAGGCCAGCAAGTTCAATTAGCTCCCTTGTCCGGACCTGGTTCCAATAGCCACAGTGGCCTGATTGACCCTTGTAACCTCTTTTGCAAGGTTGTGGATCATTCGTGACTTTCGCCAAGATGACTCATCTTCGGATTTAGAACCTTGATCCTGATATCGATTCGAACCAGCTCTTCACTCACTTTCGCCAGGTGTGTTCCGTTCTCCGTGCCTTCAACATCATTACTGATTTTCCCCTTCGTAGTTTGGCCAGATTGTCAGGTAGAGTGCACTTGCCGCTTTTCCATGGACATGCAAGTCATTCCTACTCAGTGCCCGTGTAATGCGTAACGAGGGCGGTGATAGCCGTGGGTTCGGCTTCGTTTCCTTTCAAACACCAGAACAAGGTAGGTGCTGAATGACCAGCTATCCGCGCACGACCGTTAAATCACTCACAGCCTCGGCCGCCATGCACGCTATGAACGGAGCCATCCTTGGTTCTAAACAGATTGTCGTCAGACTTCATGAACCCAAGCAACTACGACAGGAGAAATTAGCCCAACGTTTTGGTCATAACGGTCACCCTCGGAGTGCTAGCGGGGCGACGAGTCCAACTGCTAGCGAGGCTGGTGAAAGTTATGTTGGCTTCTCTAGTCCCCGTCTTTCCGTGCTCGGGTCCCCTATTATCAGCCACGATCGTCCGGACAGAGGCAGGAGAGGCTCCGGCAGTTATTACAACGTGAGGAACGCGTTCAAATGCATGGAAATTCTACTGACTTGATCTTGTAGGCCGCTCTATCTGGAACACTGAACTTGCCTATGCGTTATGATGATTTGGCGGCTCTTTCGCCTGTCGTAAGAAAGGAGGTACTCACTGGTGAATTGAGCAGACGTCTTAAGGCGAGCGATTCCCTACCGGCCGATGAAATAGACTCCGTCGTCGAGTCATTGGTTAGCCTGTCTCTCAGCGAGGTGGTTGCTGGCATCCATGATCCTGCCAAACTTGCAGATCAAATTGCGATCGCTCGCAATGCCTTCAGGAAGTCCAAGTCACCGTCTCCCGCGAAGTCACCATCGCCGGCAGCTTCCCAAGATTCCCGTGTATTGGATGCGAATGCTCTCAATGCGACCGCGTCTGCTCCCGAGCATCCATCCACTCCAATATCTGTGTCTGCGTCTATCTCAACCCCGCCTCGTACTTCTTCGCCGTCGGGCTCCGTACCACCGATCTTTGAGAAGGACCGTATCGCCGCTGCCGTCGGCAAGCTCGAGCCGTCCAGACAAGCTGAAATAACCGAACTTCTCATGAGTTTGCCTAAGCGTGAACGTGCGATGTGCCTCTTCAATGTTGAGGTCCTCCGGGCCAAGGTTGCTGATGCCAAAATGGTCCTCGATTGTTCTGAGGGAGAGGACGAGCAGCAACAACAGTCGCAGCTCGAACCCAAGCCCACCATCCCTGATGTACCCGTCACACCTCCAGCGAAGAAGACCGTGGTCGCAGCCCTGGAAGATTCTCCACATACCCCAGCACTATCCTCACGTGGCCCATCAGCAGCTTCTTCTCCAGCACCAACTACACCAGCTTCGTCTACACATACCATCGCGTCCTTGGCGCGCCTACCTGCTGTCGATATTGTCAAGCTGGCAAATTCGCCCTCGGCCACCGGTCTGCCATTACCAAAACCCGACCCTCTGGTCCTGAAAGCGACCGACGAATTTATTGATGGCCTATTAGATAAACCTATACAACACCAGAAGCAGCAGCTTGGCGATAAACTGTCCGTTTTCCTGACTTGAGGAAATTAAGAAGTACTGACATGTCAACATGTAGGTTCAGAGCGATAAAGTCATTCGGGATCAAAGGCGCTGTGAGTAGTTTGTATCTGGGTTTCTTTCCGTGTGCTCACCCGGGATATCTTAGCCTAAACTCACCATTGCTCTTTTGGATCAAGAAGATTTACGCGCCCTCGCACATCTTCTGAACAGCTACCCTTCCGTGCTCAAAGAGAAAGTTCTACTCCAAGCCTCGCAAGTTAGTGGCAAGTAACCATTCTTTACTTGAATCGTATCCTGTTCCATTACACTTGTTGAAAGTCTTGCTTTTACCCGCCACCCTCGGATTCTAGTCGCATCACGGGTCAAAGGATTGCGATTTTCCCCATGATGATGAAACGCCGTTTATCACACGTTTAATACCGCTTACTGTTTCTTCCATATCTATCTTCACTGGAGGTTATTCCTCTTCTTTTCTACTACCCTCGTTGTCCTTGGCTTTTACTACTACGTTTCATCTCTTGTTCACGACTGTCATGATCTACTACGTTATATAAACCAGTCTGTTTCTGTGGCTGAGGATGGCTGTTATGCAAATGTCACGACGGTATACTTTGACATCTGAGGGGCCGTAAAATCGTACAGGACAAAAGGAACAATGCACTATTGTACATCGACGCCCGGTATACATGTCCTCCACATTTGGTATTCAGCAACCCGCATCACCATGAGAAAAATGATAACACAGGCAGCCGACATCTCCGCTAGTTAGGGTATGTATCTGAACGAGTGTGCCTAAAAGTAATCATGGTTGAGGCGATCCGACGGGTATGCCGGTACACAGGAAACTTACCTTGTCGGCGAGCACCGAAGTATCCACTCTCTCATCTAATTCAGGTTCTCCGTACAGTTCGTCTCGCCGTTTGTTCTCCCAACGGTATGAAGCCTAGCTCATTGAATCCCTTTTCTTAATCATCCGAGTACGCATCAGGAGTCGTTCACTTACGGTTAGTACAATTGCACAAATGGCTGCCAAGAACATCAAAGAACCCGAAGCTACCCAAAGGTCAACGAGAACACGGGGAAGACAGTTATCATTGTCACACACTTCCGAAACCACGCCTGTTCTCTATGGTCAGCAAAACCGATATTAGGATGAAAGGATGAGGGCACACCTGTAAGCAGGTCCCTCGGTCAACGGGTATAGGTGGGAGCCTAGAATGCTACCACACTGACCGATTGCTCCGAAAAGGGGCATACCTGTTGCTCGCTTGGTCTCCGAGCCTAAGTTGTGGGTGACTGGTGTGGAGGGAGGAATTTCATGATCAGTTCGTCTGCACGTTCGCATCTCGAAGGCTCTCTTACACCACGCCAACACTAGAGCTATGCTCGTATACGTTCCAATGGCAACGCAAAAAGTGGAGAAGTAACGGACGTGTTGGTTGTGTGTCACCCCCAGCAGAATGCTGCGTGGACGTTAGACGAAGAGAAATCGAAATGAGGATACGACGGACAGGTAGCCTATACCTCCGAAAGTACATCCGGCGACGATGAAGAGACCCCTGCTCCGCGTCTTATCCGATAGGTACGAAAAAACCACCAGGGCTAGTCCAGCAGCGGCGTAGGGAGGAACCACCATGAGTTGAGACAGTGCGACACCTACGTGTGTCAGGAAGGTGGGCAAATCTCAGATTAGGGCCACGGTGACTCACTGCCAAAACCCATAGTGGATATGATGGTGGGTAAAAAGGCAGACAAGGAACCCAGGGCACAATTAAGGCCAAAGTATATGATACCAGCAACGTATACCTATCGTAATGTAGGGTCAAGTGCAAAGGACTGAAGAGACGGCCATCGAAACTGACCCTCCAATCCAGGAAAGCCGCTACAACATGTGCTGAAACACATAATTTTAGAAGATAAGACCTGAAACGGAGTAGACTCTCACCGTAATTTACCGTAGCACCAATATCACTGCTTGTGCCTCTATTGATGCGCTCGACGGCCAATTTCCGTTCGGCAGGGGTAAGGAAATCAGTCGACTCTGGTCTACCGGGCAGTATAAATAAACATAACGTCCCAAGTAGGACGGTGGGGAGTCCCTGAACGACCGTCAGTGTTTCGCGATGATCCGTAAGTACCAAGCTGACTTCTAGAAGAAACAGGAGCCTCCAGTGCGCGATGAGTACTTCGGCGTTTTGTATCCCGTACGCAAGGAAACCACCGAATGCACCGGCGACCGCAGCAAACCCGAACCAGTATGCAACCCGCGTCCCATACTCGCTCTTGGTATAGTAAAAAGCTTTCGTGGAGTAAGACTGACAGCGGGAAAGATGAAACGAGACTATACAGACAAAAATACAGCACCACGGATGGACCGAAGGCAGCTTCGCAAACCCCAAGAGCCAATCTGGCTACCAGTAACTGGGGAAAGTTATTCGCAGTAGACTAGCAAACCCGATCACGAAGTGTTTCACAGGATTGCTACTGAAGCGATACCATTAAAGTGGAGCAGAGACCCCATAATATTGCGGAACCACCAATCCACAGTCGGGGGCTATGGTACTTTGATAACACGGTCCACGGCACTTGAAAGAGAATCTGTTTGACCGTCAATTGGGTTCCCTCAGCCAAAGACCGCAGTTCAACCTACGTAGGTTATGTAAAAGGCTGCGTTCACCCAATCGAACAGGGCACCTGTAGGATCTCCGCCAAGAGCGTCCTCGGGCAATCCTTGCAAACGTGCATTTCCTAAGTTGGATCTATCGAGATCTTTGAAAGTGGTCGGTGTGTCGCCACGGTCACCGGGATGGGATAAAAAGGACTCACAAGCAAAGAGATAAAGTACACACGTCAACGGTAAAATCCTCGCATCCAACTTGCGAAGCAGTCTCTTCTCTTCAGTGTCGGGGTCGAGTAAAACCAGACTATCGTGCGCGTCGGCTTGACTAGCCACGCCGTGCTGCTGTACCGACATAGTTGAGAGAGAGGCGAGGAGGGCAGTTCCGCCCACACGACTCGGACTGCCTGCGCAGAGAATGACCGATGCGGTATCCGGAAATTAAAATAAGACCAATATAAGCCGAAAATAGTTGTCATGGTCGGCGTCAGAGCTGTTGAGGGCCGAAATCGCAAGCTGGGATGAGCAGTTCGATGGTCTTTGACTTCACATTGGTGCTCGGCTCATTGGCACGCGGGTATGTATGCCAAGTTAGTAGTATGGCGTTTTACGCCGAAGGCGGTATTAACCTTATCCCGCACAACGTGTAGTCCAAGGCCAATAATACGGTCCCAGCGATCATCAGCTTCTGGCAGTGCAAGGAACCATGACCTATCTGCCAATGCAGGCTCAGGCTGGTGTACGTTCCCTTCCTCATATGACGCTGTGGCAGCCGAGATAAGACCAGCAGTGCTGGCCAGGTGTAATAGACGGGACATCGTGGTCCCTGTCAAAAATTTCCATTTTCGGGTAAAGCGAATATGAGCCGATTTGGGGTAATTTGCGAGAGCCGGAACAGATAAAAAGGGACTTCCAACAACACGACTCAACTCCGAGCGACCTTTCATCTGAGCTCGCTTCCCCCTTCTACGCTTGTGTAGTTGACTCGTCCATCTGCAGAAAAATGGCAGCAGTATACCCTGACGGTCGCCAAGAAGGTCGTGTAGAGGGCTATACTAAGTTTTGGCAAAAGGACCTCAAACACGAAGGTGAAGCAGACAACAAAAACCGTCTCGATAGTTATACCGATGTCGTCAATGGTCTGTTCCGTTTCTTCCGCTGGCGTTCGTACCAAGCTTGACACCACGGGTGCCCTAGGATACTATGATGGTGCGACCGAGTTGTACGAGTATGGTTGGGCACAATCGTTCCACTTCTCGCGTTTCTACAAGGGCGAGGGCTTCGCTGCATCCTTGGCCCGCCACGAACACTATCTGGCTGCTCACATGGGTCTTCGGCCCGGCATGAAAGTGCTGGATGTTGGGTGTGGTGTTGGCGGACCAGCACGTGAAATTGCACGCTTTTCTGACGCGCACATCGTCGGTCTCAACAACAACCAATTCCAAGTCAACCGCGCTCGGCGATATGCCGAAAAAGCTGGTCTCTCCGACCAGATCACTTTCGTCAAGGGCGACTTCATGAAACTTTCAGAGCAATTCGGTGAAAATTCCTTCGATGCCGGTACGTAAAGATTTATGCACCTGAACACGCGCCTCACACGCGCACAGTATACGCCATCGAGGCCACAGTCCATGCACCCACGTGGGAAGGTGTTTATGGTGAAATTTTCAAGGTCCTGAAACCAGGCGGTGTTGTAAGTTGCGTTCCTGTTTCATCCTGTTCGCAAACTCATGCGATCACCCAGTTTGGTGTTTATGAATGGTGCATGACCGATGCCTGGGATCCATCTATTCCTTCCCACAAGGAGCTCGCTCATCAAATTGAATTTGGGAATGGTATTCCAGAGATGCGACCACTGAAACTCGCTCGTCAGGCCATGAAGAACGTGGGCTTCCAACTTGAGCACGAGGAAGACCTTGCCGACCGCCCAGACGAGGTGCCCTGGTATTACCCTCTCGAAGGTGACATCTCGAAAGCACAGACTGCCTGGGATTACTTCACTGTTTGGCGAATGAGCTGGAGCGGCAAGCTCGTCACGCACACAGCTATCAGAGTGATGGAAGCTATCGGTGTTCTGCCCAAAGGCACATTCGAGGTCGGTGAATCGCTCAAGGTTGCGGGGGACGCACTGGTCAAGGGAGGGCAGGCCAAGGTCAGCCTCGCGGTCGTACTGAGGTGCTGGTTGACTAATCTGTTGATGCGCAGCTGTTTACGCCCATGTACTTGGCAGTCTGTCGGAAGCCTGCACTGGCCGAGTGAGATAGTATTCACTGTTTCTACCCCTTAGCTAGTTTGTTACGATTGTGCTGTCCATTAATACTTCTCGATTCGTGAGCATGAGGGGAATGTTGGGATTTTTTTGACCTGACCCGAGATCGTAAGCTTGACTGTGAGAAGACACATGGGATCCATGAAGGATTCTTCGGAAAGTGCCGTGGTGGGAAGATGAGGCGTGCAATCCGAGGCTGAGGTTGTCGACGACGATGGACAACGATCTCAGGGTGAGCAAACCCAGGTTGCCCAAGGCATACACTGATGAGCAACTGGTATTTCTGCGGAGCCATATCAGCGGCTTTGAAACTCGAACGAGGGGGCACGTCAGGGGAGACGCGAAGAAGTTCGCTTTAGAGCGTGCAAACGACTTTCTAGCGAGATTTGGTCTGCCTGAGGAACTCCAGGGAATCGAGGACGCTGAGCCACGATTCCGTGAGGTAAGTAAGGAAAAAACAAAAAAAGATCTTTCGTTCACCCCCTGAATCGTTCATCGTCTGAATGATTCCAGCAAATCTACAATTGGTACAAGAACACCGTCGGAAGAGCAAGAAGAAAACTCGAGGGCCGCACGCGACCGAAAAAGACTACTTGTGAGTAGTCGCATAGCGTACGATCATGTCCCCCAACACGCATAACGTTCATCCAGCATCAGCGGCCCCATCCAATGGAGAGAACGGTCTGACGTGGGGCCCTACGGTCGCCACTCCACCGACCGCGCAGTACACTGCCCAAAACGAGACCACCGCCCAAAATGCAGATTCTTCCTCCCAAATACCCCCCGCTCAATCAGCAGGGCAGATGCAGTTCAGCTTCCAGTCTAATGTCCCAGTCGCGTCCTCATCCACCATCGCTCTCAATGTCACTCCAGCAGCTCTCCGGGACGCCTTCCTGACCCATGGTATCGATACGGCCACGTTGTCTTCGCTAATTCAAAGTTATGTCTTATCGCATCCCTCGCCGACGCCGCTGGATACCGTAATCAGCTCTTTGTTTGAAGCAATCTCATCTCTGCTGTCTGCGCCATCATCTTCGAGAACCGTTTCATTCACTGACCTCGTGTCTAACGTTGTCCGGCGCTTCCTTGACGCTTGCTCCTACTTCCCTTCTTCTCTCCTTCACGCTGGCATATCCGGCCCACTGGCTGGCCCGCGCGCACTTCAAATGGCACTACGCAAGTCGTCCGTCTGGAGTCCTCTCAGCTCGTCGTCCGGACATGCGTCCTTGGCTGACGAAATGGAGCGCATTGCTGCAGACCGACAACGTCGAAAGGACCACATCCAATGGGCGCAGATACACGCGGCTGCACTTGAACTGGGCATGCTCAATTTCCGGCCTAGCACTCCCGAGCTAGGGTACGCTCTCCCGAGCAGTCTGACATTTTCAGAGATGATGGCCAGAGATGCTGTGTGGGAAGCGGATGAAGTGGAATGGGTCGCAGGGATAATCGTTTTCAGAGCACTCATACGGACGGGGTCCGCCAACCGAAAAGTTGAATATGAGCAGTTGTTGGCCACATACGAGAGAAGATGGAAGGAGATCAAGGATGAAGCGCGGCAAGCGCTCGTAACGGTGGGAAGTTTCTCTTTTCTTGTCTGCCAGGCGGCTGATTTAGTGATCAGGAGGTCCTACTGGGTGCGCGAGAAGACCTGGCTCACATGGGGGAAACTCGTGTCTCGTGACATCACTATTTTCATCCAGTCAATGGCCCTTGATAAGCCAACGCCCCATCCTTCGTGTTATCAAAGTTGCTGCTAGACGCATCAACTGCACCTGCTATTGTATACCGCATTCCGACTGTAATTTCTGCGATGCATTATTTTATGTAGAATGATCATATCGCATTGGTTTTGGAAAGCAAATGTGAATATCACGACAGCACCATAACATGATAGTCTCAATGATCGCTAGCGCTTCACCCTCTTGAAACCCCCGTTTGTGTCTGTATCTGAACTGACCGCAGGCTGCGGCCCGGCCACAGCTCTGGTATATTGTTGCCATGGTCGAGAGAGACCCATGCCTTGCAAAGGCGGTCGAAACGTTGTTGAGGACGAACCCCTAGATTTGGATGAGTAGCGAGGAAGCGCAGAAAACGAGACGCTCACTGTATGGAATCCACATTCCGTTTCACCCCTATCGTAGGAGGTCCCCCTGGGGGGTTTGCTTGCTGCTGGCCCTGTACAGGCTGTATCTGTCGTGATAACGCCGCATGACCCGTAGGTGGAGACGCAGCATTAGCCGCTGGACTTGGCACGGAACCCGAGTATGAGCCGGTTTCATTTGATCGAGCCGCGATACCTCCGTCCTGTACAATCGCGGCGCGTCGATGTTGTGGTGTTGTTTCGGAACTTACACTCGGACCGTCCATGCTGTGTCCGCGGGCTCGTCCATGACGGACCACGGGTGAGTTTTCAGCGAATACTTGTCCCTGATCGATCACGGAGTCGTTTATCGTGCTAACGCCCCCTAAACCCTCTTCGAAATCGATGGGTCTACCAAGATCGCAATCGCCGAGGTCAACCGTGGCTAAGAACGCATCGTCGTCAGAATCGAGACCGTAATTATTTTGCGTGTTGGGAATTGGAACAGGAGGCTCGTTGTGATCTGGAGGGTTAGCGAAGGATACCCTGCGGTCGGGTGGTCGCTGGCCGCTCTGACCACGAGGCCTCTGTACGACAGTCTGCTCTGATGCAGTCTGGACGGGTGTTTTGGAACTAGCGGCTTGCTGAACATTCGGTCGAGTATCAACTACTTCTTTGACCGGTTGCTTGGAAGTTCCTTGCACTGTTTCCTTGCTTTGCTGAGCGGCGGATATCATCTCTTGTCGCAGGTGTCGTGGCACATACGCCATCACTTTCTCAGGCTGCTCCGAAACAGCTTCCGTCTTAATTGGAGGTTTTTCTTGCTGCATAGAGTCAGTGCCAATGTTCGTTGTTTGCACGGGCCGACCCGGCGCTGCTAAAGAGTTTGACTGCGGGGGACTTGGCCTCGTGTCCTCGAATTCCGGTCGACGATACAGGTCACCCTTGTCGAACTTGGGCTGTATGTCGGTCATTCAGCGATGCGGATTTCGAAATGGGGCTTCAACGCACGGGCGAGACTTTCATCTTCACTACTTCCTGAGCATACGCCTTATCGTATAGACAATTTCCAAGTAAATTGCCGAAATTTCGTAGGGTTCGTTTGAGAGCATCCGTTACAGCCTCTTTCTTGCACTGGCCATGTGACAATCAACTGCCACCGAATACATGGCGAGGTCAAGATTCACCTTATCCAACGCTGCTGCTTTACTCCTCGAGTTCTCCAACATACCGTATCCGACGTCTTCATGGAACGCTCCATCCTTGAGCGTCACACGTACGATTGCAGTCACGCCTACGTTGAATCTGTGGGACTCCTCGTTGTAGTCAATGAAGTCCGTAGTGATATTCACGACACTGGAGCTCCATCCATTGAATCCAAAAACCTCGTTCGCCAGGTTGATAATCTTCCACCCTTCCGCATACGTGAGCTTGGGACCACCTCCTGGGCCGGGACGCTGTGACACAAACTCGGGACCCAGTTTTTTGTTTAATTTTGCCTGAAGCGTCGCAATCTTGGTGGCAGTTTCTTCCGGTGGGTCTGCAAAGGGCGTATGTCCGAAGAGTGAGGTAGGGTAAAATGGAGAGAACCCGTGTGCTTGTGGGGAGAACGACATGGCGCCGCTGGTAACGATACTCGGTGCGGCTGCGTGCATAGATGGCTTGGCGTTGAAGGAATCCAGGAGGTGTCCGCTAAACGCTCCAGCCATCCGTCGCAGTCTGCGAAGGAGATGCGTTTCAGCACAGGCCGTGGCGCGTGTCACATGCGAGTCACGTGGTCGCGTCCTAAGACGACAACACATTGCGGGGAGGATAACTTCAGAACGGAGTCGAAGTACTAACACAGCCTCTTTTCTTCCAGGGATTTGAGACGGAGTACTAGGGCCTTGGTCGATGTGTCTTCCATCGCCTGAATGCAGCGGCGTACAGAGCCGAGCTCTTTACTCACGACCGTCAGTCTTCCAGAGGTTCTTGATTTCAGCGTGAACCAGGCGTGTCACTAAATGGTACAGCCCGTACTGATTTCGATCGGTGAGCTAAGTGGAGACCGCATCACACCATCTCGATACCATTTGCGAGATTAAATGAGCCACTGACCGCAGCAAACCACGGATTCTGTCCCTCTAACCCCAACTGAGAGCGGTTTCTCGTGCCCTCTTTCCGTAGATGTGACTCGACATCTATCAATTACGTTGTTCTACATCCCCTTATTTTTAGGTGATAGCAGTGGTTCCCAGGATTTTGATATCAACCGTTTCAAAATAGTAAGAGGTTACAGCGACGAAGCCTCAACTGAGTTACATATCTTGTCGACTTGGGCCAACGACACTTGGAGCTTGGAGACTCGATGCCGACGTTCAACTTGTGAACACTGACTGCTTGGGTTGGCGTAAGGATTAAGGTGTCATTGATGTCCATGATGCATCTTCAGTCCTACAAGAGTTTCCTCGACGTTCCCATCGTCGCGGCGGCGCCGGGTCAGCGTTACCGATTAGCATCCATGTGACCTAATATAAGTCACTCTAAACCGTTTTCTTTGGCGTTGACACCAGCGGTCGACTTGTTTTCGGTCGGCCAAGGCGGCCAAGACCGGGGGCAGTATTGGATTTTGGCTGGTCAGACCACAATTGAACGGACACTATAAAGGCACCCATAAATGAGTAAGTACTTTGATGGCCTTCTTGCATCTAGTGCATAAGTATACGTCCTCTGTAAGACAGGGTGGTGTGGTTCTACTCAACGCTGGAGACTCATGTCGTCGTAACCAAACAAACAAAGGCGCGGAGTGGTTTGTTTGTCATGTAAACAAAAGCGCATGAGTGGACTTTTCAGGATCTTGGTCAATCGTTATGAAATCAGCCGCAGAGCCGTCGCGGATGCCGCGGGAACCACCGCATGAAGAACAGCGCCCGTTCCGTTATGCTCATAAAAGCGCTACCTAGTATGACACTATTACGACTCTTCCTCGTCCTCCGCTAACGGTCATTTCCTGATGGCCCCTTCCAGAATTGCACAGGCGAAGTCCCCCTCCGCACAGCGTCCGGATAGCCCTCGTCCTCGGGCCAATGGACCCCTCATATACGAGGTCTTCAAACCAAAGCTGCCCCTGGACCCGTTCGCAAGGCTTCATGTAATTCGGGAGCCATGGATGCTACGCTTGGACAGCGTCGCGATGGCCGCGGGTGACCCTCGGCGCGACGTGATTTTGGTCTTTGGAGGTGATTGCAATCTCAGTCCAATAGGATTATGTGGTTCAACTGATACGTGTTTACCAGCTCCTACGCTCAAGGACATTAGTCCGGTCTTGCAGTCTCCCCAATTCTCGCGGTCCTTGATCATCCTTGCTAGTCACCGGCCATTCCCGGTCCCCACTGGCGTCCTCCCTGCGATCTGCACGATCCGTTTAAACACTTCCGTCACAAATGAGAGGAGTGGTGCTCTTCGCCTTGCTGCCGTTCTGCAGTGCGCTGAACGTGTGTCTCGTTTGTGGAGAAAGGACGGAGGGTCGGGCGTTCGTGAAATCAGGGAATCAGAAACTGGCCTCGACGTTTCAAAGATCCCGGACAATCTTTTCCTCATACCAGATTCCGGCAGTGCACGGTCTTCACCATTGTCATCGTTGGAAGGTCTCAAGAGTACTACACCCTCTGTGCGTTTACCCACCTTGTCCTTCCTTTCTTCATCCTCGTCCCCACCCACGGACCGGTCGCAACGTGCGTTCGATGCGATGCTGAACTTCATTCCGGATGGAATCAGCGATGTAGCTATCATGAAACAGACGATTCTTATCACGTCCCTTACACACCCTTACCTTACACCTGCAAGCTCAGCTTTCACTTCCACGACACGCGATTCGGAAACTCGGGAGCGAAAATTTCTCCGCCGAAGAACTATTCCTGCTTTGTCCTTCCCTCGCGCGTTAGACTCCGATAGCCACGCTTCCCTCGAATTTAGCATCACCTCTGCCTCTGCAATCAGCGATCGTGGTGTCTCGGGTCCCCTTTCAAAGTCACACCTGGTTCATATTCTACCGCTCTCTGGGCGCGCATACCTTTCTCAAGACAAACTCGTGCGCAACATGGAGTCTTACCAACTCTCGTTTGCGCACCCGCCCTGTCTCAGCATGAAGCGACCCGAGACGCTAGAACGTGCCGTCCCATATATCGTTCCCGTCACTGCGTTGCGAGAGGTTGTGCGGTACGCTCCTAGTCCGAGGGCTTCCAAGTCCTCTGCCTCACATACTCACCACTCGTCTGGTGCTTCTTCCTCGTCTTCGTCGCTATCTTCGTCTGGGATCGCCCGTCAGGCAGTCGTGGAGTGGACTGTAGCGGACATTCTCCTAAGCGGTGTACTTGACTCGCAGGCGAATCCGGGCGGTGTGCCATATGCAGGTCCTCGCGCGTGGGTATGCAGTGGTGCCGACTTTGCGTTCACGCCTGAAAACGAGAACGATAACCAAACCCAATCGGTATCATCTCACTCCGTTGGGATGACACAAGATGAAGTGCTAAATGTCACGAATGGCTGGCCAGATGTTTCTCGATCTTCGAGTAGTTCAGAGCCAGTTGAGATGCTGCGGAGAAGCCCGGTCATCGCGGATGATGCAGCGGTAGAAAACTCTGGCGGTGATGTCGCGGTCACCATGAATAAGCGGACAAGATGGAAGTTCTGGGGCTCTAGGGATCGGGTCGTCACCCAGTAACTCGATAAACTCGATGGCTGTGTGCTCAGACGGCGGTTTCTTCGGACGAATTATCCAACGAGCTAAGCTAATATTTTTGTTTTTATTTGTCCTCTATCTGCATCGGACCAATATATTCGGTTACCACTCACTCGGACAGCCCAGTCAGTCGGACATGTATTTGTAACTCGCGAATTTTGAACTTGCATGTGACGTATTTTACTCTACGACTAAAATTCTTGGAACGTTCAAAAGTTTCAGCCATCGAAACTGGTGCACTTTTGAGCGTGACGGTGGTGAGATTAGGGGTGTTTTACCTTTTTAGGAATTTGCACCCAATTTGGATCCGGGTATTTTTTTTGCGTGTCGCAGGGTTTTCAGTTGTCGACGATGGCCGCACGCGCCGTGAAACGGTTCAGGATTCGGGAGGTCCTCACTGCAAAGGCCCCCTCCATTGTGCCCCCTGCTGCGCCAAGTCTCTCGGTGCCCCGTCTTCAGTCGGTGGCGAAACCATCGCCATTCCAAGCATTGCAGCAGCCCTTTCAGTTCCAATATCCTTTCCAGTTTGAACCCCCTACTGCTCCTAGTGACAGCGCTGCCTCGACACAGACACAGAATGACATCCAGGTGGATGCACCTGCTGTTCCGAAGCATGTTCCTCGACGAACGAACCCGTTCGTCCCACAGCTGAATGCAAAGACGGGTAAATGGGCTCCACCGAAGTATTCCTTGCGCCAGCAGGCGGATTTGATCAAGAAGGCGCGTAAGACGGGGATGCTGGACTTGTTACCACCGAGCACGAAGACGAAGAAGGCGCGAGAAAGGTTGGCGGTCGCTCAGGCTGCACAGCCAGTCGTGAAAGCACAGGTTATCACGGGAGAAACGTCGTCGACGCCGACGAACCCGAAGGATGCTGGGTGGCAACGACCGGTTGAGTGGATCGGTAAGGTTAGAGAGCGCAAGGTCGCTGGTGCGGAGATTGGGAATAGGTTATACGCTGGCCGGAAGAGGATGTTCAAGGGACACAAGTGGGAGCGACTCGCGGAGAAGAGAGCGATTCGGAGGAATATGTTGTTGCGCGATATGCCCAAACGTATTGCACGGTACAAGCAGGTGAGTGATTTCGGCACCCGTGCGCGCGTCAAACGCTCTTGATATACTCATTCGCCAACAGTACTACAGGAGGAGACGTCCGAACCCTCTCAAAGCTGCTGGTACACCCAAGAACGCGAAGCTTCCCTTCTAGATACATTAATACTGATACGAGTGCCCCCACGAATACGTGTGACTCCGAGGAGATAATTTGGGTTACCACCTCACGCTGATATTGGGTGAGTCCCGTAGGCTTACGTGTTCATTCAGCATATTCTGGATACAGCGTGAGTGAGAGTCCACCAGCGAGTGACTTCCAGTGCAAGGCAGTGTCTGAAAACAGGAATTGGAAAGACGACGCTGCCATGCGACGTGTTTTATTTCTGGGAAATGACATGAGAAGCCTGCCTCGGTATCAGGTGGTCGAAATACACGTGTGTTGCTGGCAGACGTGGGCTTGGTGACTGTCGTCGACTGACAGCATGACGTCACGGCCCCGGTAAGCAGTTACACGGCTCAGAACGAGTCCATACTGCAACACGGGTCCTACCATTATTTCCCCATCAGTGTTCACGAGGACTCCGGGGGTGGATTCCTTACCACAAATGATATCACTGGAAGTGTATTAAAAGCACCGGCGCAGTTCAAGCAGCACGCGCCCAGCCACCGGTTTCTCTGTTGGTTAGCTGTCCTTCCTCGACCACCTCACCCCCATGGCCTCGTCACGCTCTTAATTATTGTTCCCGTACGTCCTCGACCCTCTTCCTCATTTCCTCTCGCCAAGGTCTCAAACGTGAGTACCGCCTCGCCGCTCACCACCGCATCCAGTCAACTGCCTCCGGCTAGGGAGTTGACTAAACTTTATACAGATCGTACTAAAACGTAGTCCTTGCTGGCGGTCCTGGACATTCTTTTAGATTTCTGTCTTCTCACCTTTCACTTATCTCGAGGGAATCTTCCGATGGACCACTACCAGGCTCGCCAGTCCGCCGTCCACGTTTCGTTCCAGGTATATGTACCTGCTCCACTCCTTGGACCTCGGTTTACCCGTTTCCCGTATAGACGAAGGTCGCCCAGTTCTTCAGAAGGCTCGGTCTTCGCACCATCCATGTACGGCGGGGAAAAAAGAAAGTCGTCAACTCTTCCACCGACCCTGTTACGACCGTAGTCGACGGTGACCGTCCACGGCCTCACTCTGTAGATATCATTCGCAAGACCACCTCGCCAATTATCGGATATCGAATATCGGATACCTCCAATCCGACCGACACCGATGACTCATCACAGGATATCCAGTCATGTGACACCACTCCCAGGCGTCATTCGACTTATGACCATCTCTCTCGCACCGCATCCGTGCACTCTTTCTTCAACGCGCGACACTTTGTGGGCGACCAGACTATCTCAGAGAGCACACCGTGCGAACAGGATGGCGGCCCAATACTTTCGTTCGAACCAGATTCGTCGACGGGTATAGTTCAAGCACGGAGCGCCGATCAAGACGCTAGCACGGCTGTCCAGAGCCCAGGCAGTGGCCCCTCGCAACATCATGCCGAGTTTGGACATGTTCCGTGTAGCGACACCACCCAATCGCCACTACCGTTGCAAAGTACCGCGTCTTCCGACCGCACTATCGCGACCACCGCCACGGATTCATCGCCATCCGCAGGAGTTTTGTTGCCAGTCGTCTCTCCGGCTACATCTAGCTCAGGGTTGCAATCTGATTTGACAGCTCAGAAAGCGAAAGCGCCGGAGTCTGTACAACACCGTGAGGCCGGCCCTTCGCTCATGATATCCCTCCCCGCACCTTTCCGTGTCGTTACGGAACGGGGCGCGAAGATGTCCCCATCCGTCATTACGAGGCAGCCCTTGCCTGTTTTGAATCTCCCGCCTTTGCCTCTACCGACGCCATCCATCTCATCGTCATCGAGACCTCGGGTACGTCTGAGGAGCGTACCGTCTCTTAGTATCGATGGTCGTGGCTCTATGGATCTCGAAGCCAGCAATGACAGGGCATCCATCAGTACTTCAGAAGGAGATGAGTCTGAAGAAGACGACTTTGAGATGATAAACCCAACAGATGTTCATCAGAGTGACGATGAAGCAGAGGAAGATTCACATCATACGGGCTCATCAGCACAGCTTACCGGAAATCTTGCTGTGGGAGGTTCGGTTGCAGGACTTCCTTCCTCCCCCAACCCTCCCGATTACTCCAGTTCAAAAGTGTACTACAATCCTACACAGTCCTCATCACCTTCTCCCTCTTCTCCTCTATCTTTCACTGCTAAATCGCCATTTTCAAAAGCCATGAACCGACTCGATGTGCAAAATAACGCATCAGCAGGTCCCTCTAGGATTAGAAGCTCTTCGTCAGAGCTGCAACCAAGCATTTACCGCGTTGCCTCGCGGAGCATGGTGGACATTAGTCGACATGACCATGATCGCGTGCGTGCCTCGACGGCACCGTCCATTACCAGCAATGCGGCGCACAGCGACGCCGGAGAGTCATCTGAGAGCGATCAAACGGAAGCACTTATCGGGCGGTTATTGCGCCGAAACTCGATGCCCAACTACTACCACCCCGCATCTGACCCACCGCCATACCCTTCATTTGATCCTCGTCCAAGGGTGTCGCACGAAGGTGTGGTCCATATATCGATGCAATTCCGAGAGGACGTAGGGTGGGAGCGACTGCCGCCCTACAGTAATTCGCTCTACCTTAGTGCGGTCATGCCCCGCAAAATGGAGTTTATCGCACCAGGCGTGCAGGCCAAGGACAGAAAGTGGCGGCGCGTTCTTTGTGAACTAGAGGGCACTGCGTTTAGGGTATACAAGTGTCCTCCAGGCGCGAGTGGTGTCGGGGTTCTGAGCAACTGGTGGGAGAAGCGGGTTGGAGCTGGGGATGTGGCAGTGAGCGGGACAACGAGCAGCCATCATCAACGTCCTCCGGCGCGGAGGTCGGAGGAACGGAGGAAATCCACAAAGGTGGGGTTCGAGCAACCTGAAACGTCGACCGCTATTATTCCGGAGGAAGAAGCGTCAGGGCTGATACGTAGGAGCGAGTCGCAGTCGTCGAGAGGTACAGAGGTCAATACTATGTCTTCTCGCGCCGCGCGACGAGCTTCTGGAGCGAGCTTTCTGTCCTCGCTGCGGTCGGTTGCCGCTGGGGTCCAGGGTAGCCGCCCGCAGTCACAAGAGCCAAGTGTATCCCGACTGACGCCGCCTGACTCCACTCGTCAGATAGAGCTTCTCCCTGTTGACTCGCGCGACGGGCACTCGGCGGAGTCGTCTGTGTCACACGGAGTTCACGACAATCGGTCGAGTACGCCTATACCAACTCATCAGCCACGCTCTGCTTCGCGACTGAGTTTCCTGTCGTCTGGACGGCCGCGTATTGCCAGTGTCGGCACTGTTGAACATCTCAATCCATCCAAGTGCGACCTGATTCGGGCCTACACATTGCAGAATGCAGAGAGTGGACTGGGAAATGACTATATCAAGCGCAAAAATGTAATACGGGTAAGGTTGGAGGGCGAGCAGTTTCTGCTGCAAGCACCCGACGTGCCGTCGGTCGTGGAGTGGATCGAGGTCAGTGGGTGGGCTCTGCCTTCGTTCATTGGATGCGTAATGACATCGCATGGCCCTTGGGCTGGCTGACTTTACAGGGACTACACGCTGGTACCAATATTGCACTTGACCTCGATCACCGGACGATGCCACGGGGTCCGATGTTCCCGAGGTGCGTATCTCGCGCACAATACGCTACAGTGCTGTGGTTATGCCAACGATGCTTTTTTTTATATACAGAAGACGTAGAAGAAGGAATCGGCGGCGGACCGAAGAATACCACCAATCATCCGCGTCAGCGGAAGCGGTTGCAGCCATGAGGATGGCGTGATACGTGTGCAAGTGTGATTTGGACGATGCATTCTCCGGACTGCCACATTCCCCACTTACTCGTTTTCTATTCTCTATCATTGCATGGCCCGCACTAGTAACATCGCGCTCGTCGTGTATAAAATAGTTTTTTTTCCTGTACACGCTGTAGTTGACAAGTGAGACACGCTGCGTGAGGGAGTACGTTCCCACGGTGCTCCGTTGTATGCCGAGTTTGTTCACATCGCGTTGCATCAAACGAGTCGCTGTGTTATCTGCCTTCCCCCCTCGTCCTCATCGATTTTTTCTTTTTCTTTCCTTTCTTTTGCATTTCTCGTTCTGCAATTTGCTCTGTCGACAGTTCGCTTGGACGTTTCTGTCACTCCCAAAAACTGTAAAACATCCAACCGTTCGAAGCGCCAAAATCAACCCCCCCCCCCTTGCGTGCCTCTTTTTTTTTTCCACCCCACGACATCATAAACTCAGCCCGCTCGCACTCCCTACGCTTTCACAATAACAACGTCCACCACTGTCACCCAATTCGATGGCTGATTCTGCAACAGAGATTGATTTGGACTCGGTAATCGACCGGTTGTTGGAAGGCAAGTGGCGCTCGCTTCATTCCTTTCGTGACTCGGTCTCCCTCCCATTGGAGTTTGATGTCTACGTCAGACCATCTCGTCGAGTGTGTGCGAGGGAGGGACTCCCTGGAAAGGAGAACCACTCGGGACGTAGTCTGGATGTCGTGCGGTTGCCATCCTATGTCGTCCGCAGTGCCGCGTGTCCGTCGATTTTTTAACTGCACTTTCTCCCCCTCCTTTTCGATGAGGGTGTACGGCTTATCTTCGATTGCGTCCTCTTTTTCCGAACACAGCTTATTGGCGTTCCTCCTAGTAGTATGGTGACGTTTTGACTGATTGCTGTTTGTTCACAGTGCGTGGTAACCGACCCGGAAAGCCAGTTCAATTACAAGAGTACGAGATCAAATACCTTTGCACGAAAGCACGCGAGATCTTCATAAATCAGCCGATATTGCTGGAACTAGAGGCACCCATAAAGATTTGCGGTCCGTATCAACTTCGCGTCATCCCATGGTAAAATTACAGTGACTTATTCGACGTTCCCTTTTTCAAAGGTGATATTCATGGTCAGTACTACGACCTACTCCGACTCTTCGAATATGGGGGATTCCCGCCAGAAGCGAACTACCTCTTCCTGGGTGATTACGTCGACCGGGGTAAACAGTCACTCGAGACCATCTGCCTATTACTAGCATACAAGATAAAGTACCCTGAAAACTTCTTCATCCTCCGGGGCAATCATGAATGTGCAAGCATCAACCGTATTTACGGCTTTTATGACGAATGTATGTCTACCTCCTTGTGGTTCGCGACGAATCTCTTGATTTGAAATCTGATGCTAGGCAAGCGGCGCTACAACATCAAGCTGTGGAAAACATTTACCGACTGTTTTAACTGCCTACCCATCGCTGCCATCATCGATGAGAAAATCTTCACCATGCATGGTGGACTAAGTCCTGACCTCCAATCCATGGAGCAAATACGGAGGGTTATGAGGCCAACGGATGTTCCTGATACTGGTGCGTCCTTTATTACCATCCCCAGGGCTCTGATCTTCTTTTAACACTAGTTACTGTGTAGGGTTGCTGTGTGATCTGCTATGGTCGGACCCAGACAAGGACATCACCGGATGGTCAGAGAACGATCGTGGTGTCTCCTTCACATTTGGACCGGACGTGGTTTCGAGATTCTTGCAGAAACACGACATGGATCTCATCTGTAGGGCACATCAGGTACAGGATCTTTCGCTACTCTTGACTTACCTTATCCCACCGAACTACTTTTCATTCTAGGTCGTGGAGGACGGATACGAATTCTTCGCCAAGCGACACTTGGTGACGCTCTTTTCGGCACCGAACTATTGTGGGGAGTTTGATAATGCTGGCGCGATGATGAGTGTCGATGAGACACTGCTATGCTCCTTCCAAGTAAGACTTGGCTTGCACCTGTGATATGTTCGCTCTGATCACTCTACTCGACAGATCCTAAAGCCGGCTGAAAAGAAGGCGAAATATCCGTACGGCAGCATGAACATGGGGCGGCCGGTGACGCCACCTCGCAAACAGAAGAAGAAGGAAGGCAAGATGGGTTAAGGCTGCTGTGGACCCTCACGTTTGCCCTTCTTGATCCTCTCTGTTCTCGTGTGTTTATAATACCTCCCTCAACTGTTTTTCTCTCCCACACACACACACTCTGCTTTATCGTGGTTGTGCGCTAGCTAATTAATGGCTTTCTGAGGATGGAACGATCTTTGACGAGGTGATGGTGGAAAAGTGTGTCCGCGTGTACCGTCTTTACATATCAAGTCAAGCCATCCAATCCCAGGCAACTTGGTTCTGTGTTTTCTTTCATTCTCTGGTCTCGAAATCGGGCAAACCCGAAGACTTTTGTTTTCTTTTTCAACTGACGGTTTCATTACGATGCCCAAGTTACTCTCGTAGGCCTGTGCATAGTACATAGCTGGTTCACCCTTAGTGGTTATATTTTATGTGTAACAGTGTTTCGGAATGTCATGCAGTAATAGACAAACCGTGTGGCCATACAACATGGCCTGGAGAAGTGACTGAAAATGGTCCCCCTGTGAGTAGTCGCTGACTCTTCAAAGGTCAGTAACGACGAATAGCGGGCACATAGTCTGCCGAATACGCCAAGCTCCAAGTAAGCCCAAGGAAGGAAACGAACACATGAATACCCGGTCGTAGCTCGCTCGCCCCCGGGGTAGTGTTGCTGAGGAAGCTGATCGAGAACGAGTATGAATTGAGTTTAGGGGTTTTATTCATCAGCCATGACGATCGGTGTACTATCTATGACAATGACTGGAGGTACTGTATGCAATAAAAGACGACCTACTTCTACAGAGTAAGGAGCCTTCTAACTTTTACCGAGTTCGCGTTTGTACTGTACAAGGCGTGCATGGGAGGGTGCCCCGTATGCATCACACTGGGTCAAGGAAGGAACGTGAGTGCAAGTCTATGTGATGTTAGCCTGGGAGTGCATAGCTCGACAGACTAGTAACGGCGGAGCTGTCTCGAAATGGTTGGATGGGTGCGCTTGGATAGGTATGGGAACACTCACAGGTAGTGTAAAGGCGAGGAAGAAAGAAGGCGAGGGCTACTGTGGTCTGCTCACCCTCACTCGTGACACATCGAAATGGCGACCACTCAATGCTCCATTTCATGAACACCCATTTCTTTCAGCCGCTGATCGTAGCGTCGGAGAAGTAACCTCTCGACCCAGCCGTTTTGTGGAAACGGCCGATTCCACCGATTATGCAAGTGTACTGCAAATATTCTCTTGAGTACTTGGTCCAGACCGCCATTCTCTTCGAGGCCATATCCATTTGTCCATTGCCCGTCTGACCGGTCAGGTTTGAACGGATCTGGAACGCTGTTGTCCAATCGGCACGCGAGTGGGTCACTGAAGCAGAACGGGAGAATCCTGAACGGAGGGATAGACTCGGCGAGGAGACGTCGCCAAAGTCGGAGGTACAGCATGGCACCCCAGTCTGTCGACCCGGAGCGGGGTGGTGAAGAGGTTGACATGAGGTGGAAGGCTTCGCAAAGGTAAGGCGAGTGTTGGCGGAAGCGCATCAAAGCGCCGTTGAGGGCCTGATAAATTTTATCTGTAGAGAGGAATACGAAATAAGTACGCGTACTTCCGAATGAGATGAACGTACCATAACAGTCCCACTGCGTGACGAACTCGTGCTCCAGGAGAGGACTAAGATCGCGTGTGAGGAGCGTGTCCATGTCGATCCACATACCGCCGTGATTCCATAGGATGAGCAATCTGATGAGGTCGCCGTCGACCCATGCTTTCGCATCGTTCAGTTGGAGCAGCCGGCTATCCTCCATGGCTGTTCCGCGTGCGAGAGTGGGGATGTCCACTATGCGCAAAGCGAAAGAGTCAGGGAAGAGACGGAGGTATCTTTGGATGATTGGGTTCGAAGAGATGTCTCCGTTGGACCAGAGGACGAGACGAGAGGTGTGTATGTTCTGCGTCGCGAAGAAGGACCTGAACATGTATTCTTGGCGTTTACCGAAAGGAGCGAGGTCGGTGCGCCAGTAGACGTGGTATTGCACGCGTTGCTCGGGGTCGATGTAATGGTGGCGCAAATCGTGGTCGTCGTCTGGCGGAAAGACGGTGCCAGCAAAAGCGTAGCAATCCATTCCCATTCGCATTGGGACACCGGCCTGGACCTCGAAGCGTTTCATTCCATAGACGGCGTCGGACAGGTTATACAGGGGGCTGACACGCTCTGGGCGGAAGCAACCCGAGAGGGGAGTGACGGGGTCCATTTCTGCGGATATCCAGTTGCGGTCGTAGAAGACGAGGTCGACGTGGAGGTGAGGCTCGTACAGGTAGTATCCGACCAGGGAAAGGACTGACGCGGTGACGAGCACGAGCACGGCATAGAGACAGACGGTGCGTGGACGGAGCATCATCGTGTGTACGACTGACAGCGTTTCTGTCTCGACCACGACGACAGCGACGACGACGACGACGACGAAGCTTAAGATGCATTTCCCAGAAATTTATTACATACATACTAGCTTGGTCTTTTTCCACTCCAAAGTGCCAAGTCAGCAGCTGGGAACAAATGTCCATACATGGAATGCAGTCCTCTCCGTCCCTCCTCCTCCTTCCGTCATGTCACTGAGACGAGTGCTTGCAAGGACGCTCTCGTCCAGTGCACGCAGTTGGAAGGATCCATGGCCACTCCCACACACACCACAGCACATCGCATCCACGACCACCCCGTCCGACGTCGCACCACCACAGCCCATCGCACGTCCAAACGAATCCATAGACACCATGCGAGCTAGACTTGTATACCAGTCGCGCAAGCGGGGCACCCTCGAAAGCGACCTGCTCCTTAGCACCTTCGCACGTGACCATCTTCATACCATGGCCATACCGGAGCTGAGCGAATACGATAAAGTAAGTTCCTTTGCCATCGCCACCCGCCAATGCCTCATATCACGTCTTAGTTACTGGACGAATCAGATTGGGACATCTATTACTGGGCGACTGGCAACCGCACGCCTCCGGACCGGTGGGCGAGTTCGCCCCTGCTACAAAAGCTGAAGTTACACGCGAAAAACGAGGGAAAGGTCGTGCGAGTCATGCCTCCTCTATCATGAACCACCGCTGCAAAACGTGCCCGCCAAAGTACCTACGCCCTCATCTGTAATTACGGATCTCAGAAAACGCACTCGCAGTAGAAAAACATTGAATACGTGTGCTATAAGTATATCCGTGTAACTTACGTCGCTCACCAATGCAAGATCGAGATACCCACTCAAACCTATAGTTCATCAACATTCCCATTGCCAAGCACCCGCTCGTATTCGTTCAGCAACAATCTCTCAACCCACCCGCCCTTTGGAAACTCCTTTTCCCATTGGTTATGCAGGTGCACCGCAAACACCTTCCGCAAAACACTCTGCAACCCTCCCGCTTCGCCCACCCTCGTACCAATGGCCCACCACTTGCTCCCACCACCTGCTGCTGACCCGTCGGGTTCAAATGGATCGGGAATTCTATTATCCAACCGGCATGCTCGTCCATCGCTGAAACAAAATGGCAAAATCTTAAATGGCGGAATTCCTCCTGCGACGAGACGTCGCCACAGCTTCAGGTAGAGCAGAGCACCCCAGTCCGTCGAGTCCTTTCGGGGAGGCGGCGACGATGCCATGACGTGAAAGGCTTCACAGAGGTAAGGCGACCGTTTGTAAAAGTGAAGGAGTGCACCGTTGAGTGCTAGGTAAGGCTTGTCTGGAGTCGAGAATGGTGTGAGATAGACGCTATAAGCTAGGACCGTCATCGTAGCAAAGACTCTCACCGTAACAATCCCACTGAGTCACGAATTCATGCTCGAGGAGCGGTTCCAAGTTCCTCGTGAGCAACGAATCCATGTCTACCCACACGCCACCATACCTCCACACTACAAGTAGCCTCACGAGATCCCCATCGATCCATGCCTTGCCGTCATTCACGTCCAAAAGTGAAGTGCCCTCGAGCGCTGTACCGGCGGCAAGACCTGTGAGGTTGGCAACACGCAACTCGAATGCCTGTGGGAACCGGTCGAGGTAGCGTTGCAGAATCGGATTCGGAGCGAGGTGACCATTCGACCAAAGGATGAGCAGCGACCTGTGCGTGTTCTGCGTGGCAAAGAAAGATTTAAGCATTTGCTCCTGTCTTTCCCCGAACGGGGCAAGGTCGACACGCCAGTAGCTGTGGAAATGCGTCCGCTCCTCCTTCGGTAACACGTCGTCTGCGTACTCGACCGGGCCAGCGTCGCCGTGCCCGTACAGCTCCGACCAAGGCCGCAGAGGCGGAGGCGGAGGCGACTCGATAGTCCCCGCAAATTCATAACAGTCCATCCCAAAACGCATCGGTAGTCCCGCGTGCACTTCCGTCGTTTTCGGTCCATAAATACGTCGCGTCACATTATAATCGGGACTGACGCGCTCGGGCTCGAAGCACCCTCCAAGGGGAACGGTCGGAGTGATTTCGTTGCTGACCCATTGTCGAGAGTAGAACGCGATTTCGATGTGAGGTTCGAACAAGGCAAGGCCCAGCAGGATCGACGATGCAATGAGGGCGAGGAGGAGTTTACACGCGGCACGCGGTCGGAGGGTCATCATCGCACCTGATGTTCGTGGCCGTGGTTTTGGCGAAGTAGTCCACCAGGGAAACCGAAAGAAAAATGGACGAGTCGAAGGGGGGTATCGAGTGGACGTCGGCCGTGGGGAGTGTTGAACGTCATCGTCGTCCCACTGCAGGGTATCTGACCGAGGAGAGCCGGGTACAGCATGGAACGGCAGTCGCTCGTTCCTCGTCCACACCATGCTCGTCGTCGACGGCCCCTCGTTGCTTAGTAATCATTCATATCCTCCGACGAGCTGGCAAAATTATTGAAAAATGCGGTAGATAATGTACATGCAAAAAAAATGGAGTGCTTCAGGATCTGCGGGGTACACACTAGTACAGATACTTGATTAGTTACAATGGGATGATACAAGAAAAAAAAATGCAGAGATCGTGACGTCTGTGTTCCGTATCGCAAGAAATGGACAAAGTCAGCGCTTCCAACCAAAACTTCATCGCATAGTTACCGCCAAGCCAGGTGCTAGAGCACCATACTCCACCAAATGCCGTGCCACGCTCTTGTTCTGCCTGACGATTAGCTTCCTCAGCGCACTCCCGGATCTCTTCACGAACTCCACAAACTCGGTATGTGGCCACGGGTCGCGTTCACGATAACAAAACCCGATGTCAAGTTCCTCGAGTGCAGGTGCGGTAAGGGCATCGAGGACAGCACCTAGCCCATGTCGGATTACGCGCATCTCGAAACGTCTCAATGTCGTATGGTGGATCGCACCCGCGCGTAGCGTGCGTAACAAGGCCAGCTGATCTGAGTCTGCGCATAGACAGGAGACAGTGAGGAAGCGCAGCGATGTGCAAAGAGATAGGATCTGCAAAAGTACAGTACTGTCCAGCAGGGCAAAATGGAGATTAAGTTCTGTCAGTTGGGGCCATGGGAGATGTATATTGTCGAGAGAAGGGAAGTGGAGGGTAGCACATTGGAGGAATGCAGAGTGCAAGTATGGAGCAGGGCCCGGAAGACGGACGGCGTAGGTGTTTCCGCGATGCGAAGTTACATGGAGGCGAGTGAGATAAGGTGTGGATGAGACCCCGCAAGTTACAGTACCGAGTGCAGCATCGTCACTGTCCAGCAGAGAATCCAAGGCTGGACCGTGCCACCAGAAATCACGGCAACGCATCAGAAGCGGTCGCAGCCAGTTGACAATGTGTGCTTGCGTGGATGGATCCGGATTGTCTAGATCATTCAACACGCGCATCGCGAGGGGAAGACTCTTTGCTCTGCCGAGCCATGCCTCGCACATCGACCTGTACCCTTCCTCCGTCGCAAGGTCCACGTGGAGTGTGATGGAAGCCCACAGTCTCGGCGTTGACATGGCCACTGCACGCCAATGTCTGCAGACCTGAGTTAGGACCATCGGGCTCTCGACGTCGCGCGGAGTGACATAAGGTGCGGTTGGCAAACAATGGTAGAATATCTCCCCGAGCACTTCCGGGGGAATACGGCGGACGGGTGAAGTGAGTGCCTTGTGAGAGATGGCTGAGAGACGGACATGGGATAAACTCTGTTCGAGACGGGTTTGGAGTGCTTCCAGCTTCCAAAAGGCGGATTGCGCGATGGAGAGTTGGTACGAAATGTTTATGAGTTGGGCATGTCTTTGACGGAGAACCTCGTCGATGTAGGCAATATCGCGAGGCGCTGGGACAAAATTGGTAGAGTCATATTGAGAATAGGGTGTCTCGAGATCCTGTAGTTGCTGGTAAGACCACGGCGGACCAACGAACGAGCCACACGTCAGACCCACCGAGATGATTGGCTGCGCCTGTTTCAGTCAAGGGGATGAGCAAGGATTGCGCCATCGTTCGGATGCACTCACGAGACACTCGTCCAGTAGCGAATCTAGTTTGGCCAGTGCGACCATGTCGTCCATCATTTGTGTTTCCATCAACGTTGGCGTCGGCGGCGTCGTCGTAAAACTTGAGGTGACCACACAACTGGCCGGCTGGAACTTGCTTGTCAGGTGGTCACGCGCAACAACGCTCTCAGTGAACAGCGTTCGGTTCCAACCCATTGTCAGCTATACTTCGTTCTTCCGACCGGTCGGCGCCAGGAACATTCAGAATGACCCGGACAAGGGCTACGCCATATTGCTCTCGACAGCACCTTCTCCATTGTCTTCCTCAAAAGAAGGGCCCCGTTTGTCTGTGCCCTGGTCTATCCCTCCACTAAGTTGCATTCGACTCTCGCTCCATCTACTCGTGTTATGGATGTGTCTATATGCTATCATTGTTTCGTTATCAAGTTATGTATCAACGTGCCGTTCTTGCACCCCAGATATACTGTGCGATGAACCCAGTGACACGGCGCTGTACACTTACATCCCAGTTGTTGTTCAAATCAGAAGATGCGATTCAATGACTTGTTCCATTCACTAATCAGCTACACGGTCTACTCATTAGTGAACAGATTGTACGTATGGGTACCGCAGTGTGAGGGGGTGATCTATCGCGTTCCCATGAGGCTTCAAGTGACTACCATTTAATAGATGTCCTCAATAAGTTGAGCTAAGCGATGGAATTTCTATGTCACGGTCGTTGGGAGGGGTGTTTTTCATCTTTGGCATCGGTTATATAATGCTTCGACGGTCGAAACAGACGGAGCAGGTCTCCGTGGTCGACTCCAGTTTGCCTCTTCCCAATTCGCTGACACCCTCGATCGTGGTCACACACGTGGCAGAGTGACAGTGTGAAGAGCGGAAAGGTCCAGTCTCCGGTTTCACGGAAAGCACGAACAACGACCAGCCACGGCAAGTAATTATCGGCGGGGTCAGTGTCCGAGTACTTTGCTTGGATCTTGCAACGTACGCTGCCCACCGCTTAGACGACCCGCTCTTTTGGTCACCCACCCCCCCAAAAAGTCGGTTTATCGACCCCTCGTGAGCTGAGTATTCTCGCACTCACTTTATTCCAAGGTCGGAAGAGAAAATACATCGACACCAGAATTTCGTACCTGATCCAAAGAAAAGGTCTTGCTGTTTGGCAGTTGCAACTCCTTTGTGCCTAGCAGTCGCCTTGCGAATAAAGTAGTCAAGGCGAGCTGTGTTCCGGGGCCGCTCATTCCGTTCTGACTCATATCAGACGCAGTGTCGTGAAAATGATCAACCGAACATTCGTGTGTTCTTTTCTTTCTTGTCACGGTTCTGTTTCACCTCATTTTCTGAAACATATGCGCGTGTGCCCATGTATGCCATTAACACAATTCCTACCCGACCAGTTGACAAGGCTGGGCTTACTAACGCTTTTGGGCGGCGGGAGCTTTCTAATCGTAAAGCGCGTCTTGACAGAAAGGAGGAGGCAGCGATACGAAATGGTGGATCGATCAAAGGCAGAATGAACCTGCACTGATACGTATGTTTGTGGGGAACTGCTGCTGGCTGACGAATTCACCACCGTACGAATCGGGAATGCCCTTTGTCGGAATGACAATGAGGCCCGAAGCTGAGGCTGGCGTCAGTTAGTATGTATCTTGGGTACGTCGTAGGCCATCGTTCGATTGACTAGTGTGACTTACATGCACGTGTTCTGCAATTTCAAAAGTTGACATTACTAGCCTGCTGCAATGTATCAGTGATATGACTAGTCGGTACACCCGACAGTCCAGCCTGGTCCTGACGACAGTCCGACCCACTCATGCTATTCGATAGATAAGATATGATGGAGTCTCTACTTTCAACCTTCTAGGTCCATCGAGTAGCTCTCGATGGACCTCCCAATTAGAAATGCGATCAGAAGGCCTTCATATCACTTCAGAGTTCAGCGCTGCAACGATCAGCTTCGGTTTCGTTGTTTGGTCATCGTTAGGTTCATTACCCGAAGCAACGCTCTGGAGTATTTGGATACTCTAAGAGATCTCGGGTTTTCTAATCGGTGACATTATCAATCTTCGTGTGGCCGTCGATCGACCGGCAGGGTCTTCTCTGCGCTGAATCCACTGGCAAGACTACCCAGGCTGGTATTGTCGCAAATGTAAGTTCGCGATGCTAATAAGAGTATGCAGTAAATCTAGCTTAGTCATAGTAGAACTTTTGCCGTTGATAGTGAAGTGGCTGTGCTCGTTTTTGCAAGGCCATGAAGGCCAACTATCAGGTACGTTTCGTCTGGATTCATGCTCTAGCACATACACCAGGCTGAATGCCAGACCGTGGATACGACAGTTTTCGAACTTATGTGGGACGGTTTATAGGCAAGGAAATGTTTTGTTCACTCCGGATGGCAATAGCCTGCTGAGTCCCGTCGGGAATCGCGTCTCGGTCTTTGACCTGGTGAAGTGAGCATCTGACAACCTCTGTTTCTTAACAACGTCTCGACGAGCGACTCTTTTTTTGAAGCAATAAGTCTCGTACGCTACCGTTCCAAAACAGAAAGAACATCTCGCGAATTGCCCTCTCCCCCGACGCCAGCGTCCTCATCTCGGTGGACGAAGGTGGACGTGCTCTCCTCGTCAACTTCAAACGTGGCGTAGTGCTACATCATATCAATTTTAAAAAGCCTGTGAAAGACGTTAGCTTCTCTCCAGATGGAAAGTCAGTTTATTTGCCGGTCCTTCTACTTCGTCTGTCCAACGCTGTTGTACTGAGCCTCGTCGGTGGTTGACGCAGGTATATTGCGGTGACGCACGATTCTCACCTTCAGGTTTGGCGCACTCCCAATCACCTTGTGCGGGAGTTTGCGCCGTTCACTTTGCATCGAACGTACACCAGTCACCATAACGAGATTTTGAGCATTCAGTGGTCATCAGACTCGAAGTGAGTATTAACGTATTACACCCTGGGCCGTCCTCCTGACAGCGCAGTAACTTTCCGTAGGTGCTTCTTGACAACGTCACGAGACATGACCGCAAGATTGTTCACTCTAGATCCACTTGAAGGTTTCCGACCCAAAACATTCGCTGGACATCGAGATGCGGTGATCGGGGCATATTTTTCCTCGAGTGGCGAATCCGTGAGTTATATCACCCTAGGTTGCAAGCCAACCCCATAATTAGTACAGATATATACTGTCAGTCGTGATGGCGCTGTGTTCACGTGGAAAGCTAAGGTTTCTGACGATGATGCGGATTCCTCGGATGATGCAATGCCCGTTCCTTCAGGGTCTACCAGCACTTTCGAGTCAATCGCCACCACACGATGGGGTGTCCACGAGCGGCACTTCTTCAACTTTCCAAACACAAAAGTCGTCTGTGCATCTTTCCATCCGTCGTCCAACATCCTCGTCGTCGGCTTCTCGAATGGCGTGTTTGGACTCTGGGAGCTTCCTGCGTTTACCAACGTGCACACGCTGAGTATATCACAGCAGAAGATTGCTTCTGTGGCGATATCTCCATCTGGGGAATGGTTGGCCTTCGGCGCCCGCACGCTTGGCCAACTCCTTGTGTGGGAATGGCAGTCCGAGTCATATATCCTCAAACAGCAGGGGCATTTCTTTGACATGAATACGCTATCATATGCTCCCGATGGACAGACGGTCGCCACGGGAGGGGATGACGGCAAGGTGAAGGTGTGGGCGGTGCACTCCGGATTTTGCTTTGTTACTTTTGCGGACCATGCCGCACCGGTAATGGACGTAGCATTTGCTAAACAGGGATCCGTCCTTTTCTCAGCGTCCCTCGACGGAACCGTGCGCGCTTTCGATATGATAAGGTATCGGAATTTTAGGACTTTCACCTCGCCATCGCCGGTTCAATTCTCAGCGCTAGCTGTCGACCCGTCGGCTGAGGTCGTCGCGGCAGGATCTACCGACTCATTTGAGGTCTTCCTCTGGTCCGTGCAGACTGGCAAGCTACTAGACATCCTCACTGGTCACGAAGCACCCGTTTCATCCCTTGCCTTCTGTCCCTCGGGAACAAACCAACTGGCGAGCGGTTCGTGGGACAAGACTGTACGCGTATGGAATGTGTTCGGGCGGTCTCGCGCAGTTGAGACATTTTCTGTATCGTCGGACGTACTTGCCCTTGCCTTCCGGCCGGATGGCACGGAACTTGCAGTGTCGACGCTGGATGGACAGATCACGTTCTTCGACGTCCACTCTGGAAAACAGACCAACCTCATCGAAGGGCGGAAAGATATTTCAGGAGGCCGAAAAGCGGACGACAGAGTCACGGCTGCGAACAGTTCGTCTGGAAAAGCTTTCACTAGCCTGGTGTATACGGCCGACGGCACCTGCATTCTTGCGGGTGGAAACAGCAAATATGTCGTCCTGTATGACGTCCGCGAGGGCGAAGGAGTACTTGTGAAGAAGTTCCAGATCTCGGAGAACTTGTCCCTCGATGGGACGGAGGAGTTCCTAGATAATCGCAGGCTAAACAGCGCGGGTATCAACGTGGATTTGATTGACGACCGAGGGGATGCTAGTGACCTGGAGGATAGGATCGATACCACGCTGCCCGGGGCCGTCCGTGGAGCCGGGGACATGTCGGTGCGGAAGTATCGCGAAGAAGTGCGCACAAAGTGCGTCAGGTTCTCACCGACTGGACGGGCGTGGGCAGCGGCGAGCACAGAGGGCTTACTGATATATTCACTCGACGACACCATTGCATTTGATCCCTTTGATCTTACCATCGACCTCACACCGCAGAGTGTATTGGATGTACTCAGTCAGGGGGAGTACCTCAAGGCTCTCGTACTCGCTTTCCGGTTGAACGAAAAGCCGATCATTCGACGCACTTATGAAAGTATTCCCTGCTCTGATATCCGTCTTATTGCGCGCCAGATCCCCGTAGTGTATATCGCTGCTCTTTTGCGGTTCGTTGCAGAGCATATGGAGAAAAGTCCACATTTGGAGTTTGACTTGATTTGGGTCCGGGCGATCTTGATGAGCCATGGGAGGTATCTGAAGGACCGGAGTGGGGAATTTGCCCCTGTTCTAAGGGCGGTACAAAAATCTCTCGTGGATGTTGAGCAGTCGGTTTCAAGTTTGTGAGTTCTCGCTTTTTCGATTTTTTAAGGCCGGAAAGTGACAGGAGTTCTAGGTGCGAAGAGAACACGTTTATGATGCTCTTCTTGATCGACCAGTCGAAGATGAAGAACGTCGAGGAAGAGAGCTCAGGAGATGTAGAAATGGACACGGAAAGCTAAGCGACTATGTCCGTGTGCAGATACGGTACGAGGGAGGAAATCACTTTTTCGAGACTGATTTTTATTACAAGCTCAGTGGTGTTGCTACATTTTTGCAATCGAAAAGTAACCAATGTACCAAGTAAATTCGATTCTGCGGTGATTTTTAAGGACCTGAAATGATAATGGTATGCCTTTCCGACATCATATGCAAGCTCCCATCAGGAGTCTTGCCGGTGCTTCAGCGGCGCTTGTTATTGACCTGGGCTGGTGCGGACACGTTCACAATCACCGATACATCATGGTGTGCAGTGGACTTACTTTGGTTATGCCTGCGATCTACATCACCATAAACCCAGTAATACGCTCCAGCAGAAAGGGCAATGGTGGCTGCGGAAGCAATCAACTAGTCCAGAACGGAATGGTGAGCTTCACGATGGTGTCGCCCACTTCCTGTACTCACAAATTTGTTTTTGGGTGACTGGTTAGTCCAGTATCGCGCCGTGAACGAGTCGTTCGGTCGTTGCTGGTGATAGACTTGTGACGGGCGCATGGATTCCGACGTGTACTTGATTGATTCTCAAGTCAAGCTGTAACAGGTGCGAGTGGGTTCTGTCCAAGCGAGGGTCGGCTGGAGGACCAACAGCTGATGCTAACCATGATGTCATTTGTTTGCCCGTGTGCAACGCCCGTCGACAATGTCGACTGCTCTAAACTGACTTGGCTATAAACGCTATTTGAACCCCAATGTACGTATAGATAATAAATACGTGCACGACGGTCCTTAGTCTTACAAATTATGCATAGTGCGATTTGGATTTGCTGTACACTCTCCCGTCATTCGTGCGCTGCGGTGTTGGCTCTTGCCCGGGATGAGGATGCGAGTTTGGGTCAAGCGCCACGCCTTTCTTCGTCTCACCTGCCTCGGGGACAGCCCTCTGTGCTCGGTCACGGGAAGACAAGGTTTCGCCCTGGTGTCCCTCCGGTGATTTGAAGTGTCCACCCGATGCGAGTGGTGGCGGAGTGTGTGAAGGTTCACCGCCATGCTCGTGATTGCGCAGCGTCGCAGGTGATTTGGCATTATCCGCGGGGAAGAGAGCCTGGTACATACGGGATTCCCCTGCAGGCTCTCTCGTCAGTCATTGGCGTTGCCTTGAGAGTGGGAAATCGACCAACAAGTGGGCATGCCGCCTGGATGTACTAAAGCCTTGGCATCTTTTCGCTCTTGATATCGTTGTAGGGCATACCACGACAGCCCAAAGAACGACATAAAGAGCGCTGTGCCTCCCACTAGAACCTGGGTAGCGGAACGGGAATGGTCATTGAGCTCGATGGACGTCGAATATCGTACCGGTGCTTACCCGGGCTCTTGGGGTCGTACCAGCCAACTCTCGTAAGTCTTTTTTACTGCTCATCGGAAAGTCACTAGGTTGGTTTGGATAAACGATGGGTGTAGAAACAGGAAGAACGGCGCATGGCGCAAACTTATGACGTCAGTCGAGGATGCCCCATATTTGGGAAGACTGGCAATTCGATCCTTGCGCGCAAACTCGAATCGAGAGGGAACTTGAGCTTCTTCTATACCTGCCATGCCTCCTGACTGGATATCGAAAGCTCGACGGACCGAGGCAAACTAATAGTCTTGTGGTCTCCCATTGCCAATCTCCGGAGAGGGAGGTATGTATTTCTGGTGCGGATGTCATCGATCACGAGTGCGGGTTCGTGCATTCATCCGTCCGCGCATCCTACTCGCACTCGGCAAGTCGCAACTAGCGATAACATCTTGATGGTATCGGACTCGAGCACGGGTTGTCCTACTTGGACTAGCTCATCAGGAAGAAGGTAAGACGCAAGCAATGATTGGGATTGGGCGAGTCATCCTCGAGTGAAGGGGAAGACAACTCAACAAATGTACGCTACCGCGCCCAATCATTCCTGGCCTCGGCACCCACCACACCGACTACAAACAGCCTGCCAATCATCCAACTCAACCAGCATCCTCCAAGAATGCGCAACAACGCCAAATATCCACAGTACACGACACGAGGGCGGGGGAAGGGGATCGGGGTAGCGTCACCGAACTACGAGTGCAACCAACGTAACCTATGATATATATAGTCAAACACAAAAACACAAGGCGAATAGAAAAAACGCTGTCGGGATTGCGACAACACGGTGTTGATAATGCCGATCACGAAGTGGCCACCAGTCGCTAAAATATACTGAGAAAATGAGAGAACCCCCTTGGTCGATGCCTGTGAAAAATGGCGTTGAACGTATTTTCTTCGGATGCGGATATCATTGGCCCACACGACCCCAACCGCCAACACCAACACCACCACCCACTCCAAATACGACGGACGTCAGCTTTCACCGTGCAACAGGCGTCGCACGATAGCTGGGTTGCGCAGGATAAGGAACTCTTTGCTGCGGTAGAACAGCTTGCACGCCATTTGGCCGTCCGTTGCCCTGGTGAATATGAACTGGTTGACCCGGCGTCTGCTGCCGCTGCTGCTGTTGTTGTTGTTGTTGCACCGCTTGTTTCTGAGGCACAGGCTCCGCGAGACCACTCGGAGCGACGTACAAGCTCTTGTCGATAATCTGGGGGATGGGTTGTATTTCCGTTCCGAGCTCCTGCTCGATGCGGTACAAATTGAACCGATCTTCATACGTGACGAGGTTGATAGCGAGGCCAAAATGTCCGAATCGACCCGACCGACCGATTCGGTGGAGATACGTCTCGGAGTTTTTGGGGAAGTCGAAATTGATGACAACGTTAACGGCTTGGATATCGATACCTCGCGTGAGTAGGTCCGAACAAACGAGGTTCCTGCATACGCCGTTGCGGAAGTCGTGGAATACGCGATTACGGTGTGACTGCAGCATCTTCGCATGTGAATAGAAACATGAATAGCCAAGTTCGGTAATTTTCTTGGCTAATAGCTCGACGCGGTTGGTGGAGTTGCAAAAGATGATCGACTGGTTGATTTGTAGCTACGACGATTTTACAAGTTAACTCGAGTCTACAAGGACGGTCGTGGGTGACACTCTCACCTTGGAGAATAATGTATTTAGGCAGTGCACTTTCTGTCGCTCTTCTACATAGGCGTAATATTGAGTGACACCGCGTAGGGTAAGTTCTTCCATCAAGTTGATTTCGTAAGGATTTTTCATGTGTTTATCCTGAAGACGCTGTCAGCCAGCGAAGCAGGTGAGATGAGCGCAGACAGACCTTGAAGTCCTTCACAATGAGGGGGAATGTTGCGCTGAACAGCATGACCTGGCGGTCAGTGGGGAGGAAAGAGAGTAGTTGTTCCATGACTGGGGTGAATTCGGGGGAAAGGAGTTTATCTGCCTCGTCCATGACGAAGACGGGACATTCGCTAAGATCAGCCACGTTCTTTCCAGCCAGGTCGAGGATACGGCCAGGAGTGCCCACGAGGACATGGACCGTTTCGGATAGTCGCATGATATCGTCTTTGAGTGTTGTACCACCGGTGGTTGCCATGACCTGAATGCCCATATGTTTTCCGAGTACTTTACATACTTGGGATGTTTGTAAGGCAAGTTCACGGGTAGGTACGAGGAGAAGAGCTTGAATCTTGGGTTTGTTAATATCAATCTGTTGGAGAGCGGGAATGACAAAAGCGGCTGTTTTGCCGGTGCCGTTCTTGGCGCGGGCGAGGACATCACGCTTTGTAAGTGCAATTGGGATAGCTTCTTCCTGTATAGGAGAGGGCTTTTCGAATCCTGCTTCGAAGATGCCCATGAGGAGTTCGCGGCGGATGTACATGTCTTCGAATTCGAGACCCTTGGTGGCTGTCACATCTTCTGTCTGTGGTCTGGCGTCTTTTGGTGGTGGGCGAAGTCCAGCCTTCCAGGACAAGTCGATGTTGTTAGTAGTAGAGAGGCTGGTGTGTTTTTTTTTCCCAAAAAATAGAGACGGTATCGTTAATGATGGTCGGCGACGTGGAAGGGAGTCACAACTTACGAGTTGGATGAGGATGGTCTGGTTGCTTGTGACATGGTTCGAGAAGGTGGAGTGGATGATTTCGGAATGGGCGGTAGGGTTGTAGCAGCGACGAGGCAAGGTTTGATCAAAGGAGACACGTAAGTGTCGTGGGGTATTATGGTGGTGATTTCCTGAGCTTCGTTCGTTGCTACGTTCCTAGACACTGCGTGTGCGACGCTGACGACGGCGAAGAGTGGTTGTTGAGTTGGGGGTTTTGTGTGTTCAGAGTAGAAGCAAAGATTGCAGTCGACTGCAGAAGAAAAAAAAGGGCGTCTCACTTTTTGTCCGCGACAAATAACTTTTGCCTGGTATTCCCACGGTAAAACTACCTCGTATTATGGCCGAGACAACACAGTCATTCCATACCAAGTTGCACAGATGGTGTCTGTCACCATGGTCGTACTCGCACCTGCATCCGAGTACGTGGGGATGGTCGCTCACAATTGATGTAACCAAGTCACCCCAAACTCACCCGCGCATTGTTAACAGAACAATCCTCGGACAGAAGGGCCTGGACTATCAGAATATGTGGACATCCAAGAACCCCACGGGTAGATTTAAAGAAAGGAGTCGGTTGCGAGGGAATACTATTATTCCTACGAGGTCGAAGCCTTGAGAGAGTTAATCATGCCAGAGTCTTTCTCCGCCTTTGCTACACGCCATTTAGACAAGGTTCACTGTGCAAGTCAGCATCATTCACGCGAGAACAGCGGCGAATTCTATCCTTTTGCTTCTGAGAAAACGGGGTCTGATCACATACCACGGCACTTCTACCGCACTCCGCCTTTTGAGTGGTAATCTCCACTGCGATGATGATGCATCCTGCGTAGTAGGAGAGGGAAATACTAATACGCTCCCTCCGTTGTGACGGCTGTCATGACTTTGGGAATGTCATTCTACGCTTGCTATATATGGAATCCATGTTGCCACCCCCTCCTCGCCAGACGAGCTTGTGCAATGGCACTCCTCGCAGCGACACGGGTCCGACGCATGTGCAGGGGTACACGACCACATATCAGCCCTTGGACTGAGAGTTGTAACAGCGAGTCATCTGACAGGCGTGTTGGAAAAGAGGCCCATCGAATGGCTGACCCACTTGGTTATTCGGCTATCATCGTCTCATGTCACCCACTGCATGCGCGTGTCCTCTCGCGCTTTACCACGCCGATGAAATTGGCTAGCCTGCTTTTTGCACGAAAAAAATATCCACGGTGAGCGCCCCTCTGCCCATTACTCGAGTCGCTCAGGTCATCCATTTTATTTCTACCTTCCATACCACCGGAGCGCAGTCTCTCGGACTTGACGCTCCTCGACGCTCATTTCGAAACAACACACTCGTTTGTAACTTATACCCACTTTCGACGTTTATGTTTACCCCTCCCCCATCACCCACTCCCCCCAAAACCAGACCACCACCGTCACCCGCGCACCTCGTTTCGGACGGGCTTCTCGTGCCACCAACTGTACCCCCTCCCCTCGCACCAGTCGTCACTTCTGCACCCTCAAAATATGCCGTTGCACGCCGACTTCGGTGGTCGGTCCTCCTCGTTCCGTTCACGCTCATTCTGATCGCAGCCACGACCCGCTTTCTTACTCACCCTGCGGCGTTCGACCTTCTGATACCCGGCGCGGAGAATAAATGGGACCAGTGGACGGAAAAGATTTTCGATTGGACCCCTCACAGTGGTCACTCACACCCTCCCCGACTGCACCTTACCTCCCCATCCTTGTTCCGCCGTGCTGCGACACCCACGACTGTTCCTCCTGTCCCTCAGAATCCCACGCTTCCAACACCCTTCCCCCAACCCTTCGACACGACGCTTTCTACCAACTTTTCGACGACAGAATGTTATAGTTTCTTCCTTAACATGACGCAGACATTACCCTTCCGGTCATGTCGACCGTTTTCCCTTCTCGTCACCCACTCGGAGGCGTTCCAAGAGGTACTACCGCTCTTCTTGTGTAAAGCGAACACTGATCGACTCACATCCAGGCCCAGAATAATATTACGGAAATGAACGTCGACATCTGGGGGGCATGTAATACCGACCTCAGCTGGGATCAATGTAGCACCAACATGGCATGGTTTGTGTCGGCGTTGCAGTCCTCCTGTGTGAAAGACCTCAGTGATCAGAACGCAATGGCCGCCGACACGCTCATTGGTAAGTACAAGAACAAGTCGGTGGCGATTGTACTTGACTTCTGGAATGCTGTAGCACTTCAAGCGTATGATCTCATGCGAAACACTTCGTGCCAAGTCGACACGGCAACAAACGCGTACTGCTACGTCGAATCCGTAGGCAGCTCCGATCCGTCGAGTTATTGGTTCTATCTGCTGCCTCTTGGTCAACCACTGGTTGGCATCACCTCCAGCGCTTGTAACGAGTGTACAAAGCAGCTGATGGCAGCATATGCGAGCGCTTTAGACAGCAGCGACAGCACACTGCTAAGTGGCTTGCAGCAGACATACCAGAGCGCTGCAAAGAGCCTGGACAACGCCTGCGGAGCGGACTATGCCCAGACGGTGAACGTTTCCAACAGGGCCCTCGCACGCATAGGTACACCACACGTGGGCATCCTGCTGCTGGGTGTGCTACTTGCGTCCTTACTTTCTACGACATGACCTGTGAAGTCTTCCCTTTCTAAATGTAACTATCGGGTATGGGTGGTGCTGGGTTTGCTGGGTTATACCATATACTCTTCCTTGATTCTTCTTCTTGCACTTTGCACATTCCGAGCAAACTACGTATACCAGTAATTGATGCACCCCCGCGGAATCGCGCCACCTTGCTATGTGCACTGATCCATGGATGTCATCTACCTACGTGCATCTCCGGCGTTGAAACGTTGACGTATGTACCGGTTGTCGAGCTTGTCTCACCTCTCTGCAGCCTTAGAGTTGTTGGCTCGGATGATGTCAGTGGTCGCTTTAGCTACCAAGTATTGGAGCGAGTCTGACAGGAGTATTTCTTGTTATGTGGTGCTATGACGCTGAAACACACATTGCCCAATACCGGTGCCAACTGCCAAGCCATGGTGGTACATAGTGGCGTTCTGAAGAAGACCGCCATCGTACTTTGGTTTCTTCAAATCAACTGACATCTGACATTCCTCTGACTTACGACGGTAATGCCCGGACTACGCGTCCGTGCTGGGACTTGTGTCGAAGATCTTCAGGACATCACCGAACTCGTCAACACGGGCAGAGCCCACCCTTTTCGCTCGGAACAGTTCGAGGGACAAGTCGCCATATACATCAAGGGGTTTAGGAACTCGCTCGGGCAGCCGTCGTACAGCGAGTATTTCCAACGGCCGGACCGTAAGGGAATAACATGGAGCGTGCAAGTGAAGGGTGAGTACACACCACACTTGGACCCTGGGCACACGCACAACTGCACACATAGGGAGGTTTCTGCAGCCGCGCTCTGCCAACGAGATTCTGCTCGGGAATACATTTGACAGGGCATTGAATTTACCATGGGGGTCTAGTCTTGCACTCCAGTTTGCTAAGTGAGCGAGCGGCTATTACACATCTGGAGACAGAACGGTGACTTACAGTGCAAGGAAGGTTTGTAGATCCTGCACTAGAACACGACCTCACATCGGATACGAAGCCATGGGCACTCTCGCCGCTGGTTGTGACTGTGCCTCATTTTAAGCATGCCCGTGTGGATCGTGTGCCGGGAGGACTGGGAGAATTTCCACCTCTCATGTCCATCTCAGACGATACATCCCAGCTTGGCATGGCTTCCATGCCCGAAGACAGCGCCAGGGGAACACAGACACGCAATGACGATCGGGCAGTGTTTCCTTTTCGGACACCGGGCGAGCGCAAGAAGTATTTCAGTAAGGAGACGAACCGCAAGGATCTAGTATTTGGTCCCGATGTGCGTTTTCCCCTCGAATCTTCCTGCCTACAGTTGTAACCTTGTACATGCCATAATACAGGACATCATCACAATAGACTTCTGCTACGGGTTCCTAGAGTTCTATCCGGACATCATCCTACGGCTTCCGGCGGGCATAACTTTTGACTTAATGAAATATTGGGATAAGCAGCCAATTCGTTTCGTGTGTGGCACGCGAAGAAGGCCCTCTCCAGGAAGGAAAGAGGAAGGCGACGAGCCAATAGCTGATATGTTTTGGTGTGTGGAGGTAGTGTCCGCCGATGACGACGAAGCGGTCAGCGAAAAGGATGGGGATAGTGAGGAGGTGGATTAAGAGACGCTAATCGTCGAACGCGTGGTCGTACATTTCATTACTTTACCAAGGGAACGCGTCGAGGTCCCCGTGTAGCTATTTAGACTTTTAGTAGTAGTACATAGACGTGACAATCCTTTTTTTGCGCTGGGGCATGCAACAGGAGTAAAGTTTCCTTGTATGGAATATAGGGATGTGGTTGTAGGCGGTCGCCGTCACGCACGCACCAACCTGCACCTTATTACCCTAACGTCTTATTATGATTCAGATATGTCGTGCTGAAGACGGAGAGTCATTCCAGGTGTGTGTGTATGTTACGAACTGACCTTGGATCACGGTTGCGGTTGGCCCCCAATGCTAACGCCCCACCAGGTCAATGCCACCCTTCGGGATATCGAAAGGTGAGCAAGCGTGTGGTTCGACCATCCGCGAAGGTTTTCATGTCGTTATCGCTCACCTGGTGAAGGAGAGGGAGTTTGGAACTTTTTCTTCAACAGGAGACAGGAGTAGATCAGGATGCTATCCTCGCATACCTCTCGGATGGCACACGCCTACGAACCGACAACGTCCGTGAACTGGTCGGTGCTTATGACCAGGTGCGTCCACCTTACATACTGTCAGGAAGACTGCGTTCATCTCCGGGGAACAGACCATATATGTATTCAACAAGTACTACCTCGATATTGACCTACAGGACGTCCTGAAGGAACTTCGAGTCGAGCCGCCATTGCTGCTTCCAATCGAGGGTGCGTCTATCATCTCATCTTGCTTATCACACACCAATAGGGATGACTCGACTGCGTTTCCAGAAATACTCTCGACCACACCACCCTATAAACCCTCCCAGCTTGCAGCTTCGTACCTCCGCAGTGCCCAAATCTTCCTCGAGCACGTCAATCGCACGCTCGCAACGCTCCACAAGCAACATCAAGCCACAAAAATCGCTTTTGGCAGCCTTGAATTGAATGTACTCAGCATCACGGATGCTTTCGACGGGATTGCGGCGGCTACAAGTCAAGACCTGGAAAGACAGGCAGCTTCGCTCGCAAGCATCGATGCGGACCTCGAGCTCATCGGGCGTGTGGAGGTGCACATCGAGTTCATGTCGCCTGGGTTCAGGAAGGCGATCGAAAACGGAGAGAGGCGGCGCACCTTGGGTGATTATGTATCGAACGTCAGAATGAAGCAAGTTGCCGAAACGTGTTCACGGACGCATGGTGGGTCTCGCTCTTCGGTTGATGATGTTCCGGTAGACGTTCACGCATTTGGGCCTCCACAGATGACCTATGCGCACGGTTCTCAGAAGCAGAGAAGTCAGTGACGAGGTTAAAGAATGGAACGGACTCTGTACGCGCGATTGTGACGAACGTCAAGTGAGCTCGCTGTGGCTGGATCTGCTTGGGTGCTTAAGTCATATTAGGGTCATCGACGAAGCAGAGCTGTCCGCTCGACGGTTCCATGATGCTTACGACAAGGTTGTGGAAGTCGCAGGTGCACTTGAGAGCCCTGCGAGTGACAGCGACACTCTATTACAAGGTATCCCTTCCTGATTCACAACGGTACCCTTCACACTAAACCCACATCAGAAGTCAAACAGCTTGATAACATTCTTAGAAGACAAGTGGAGATCATCACACAGTTGAAGGTGTGTATAGTTAAACTGCTGACAAGAAAACAATCGGTTCAATTATTTCAGAATGAGTATACAGAGCAATGCATAACCGCCCTTCAAAGCATAAGCACGCTCAATGTCGACCTCGTTCAACTGCCCATGACACTCTCACAACTGCAGGCTAAGTTCCGAGCAAAGAATAGTTTTCCCCACATACATCGGCTACACAACATGCTATATGCGTACGGCGCGACGGTCATCGAGATTGTGCGTCGGAAGGAGTTTTGTATGTTCTTAAGTGTCGTATGCTTGAGTGCACCAACTAACCATCTTGGCTAGCACGATTCTTCTATCAACGTGCGCAATCGATATTGGAGGTTATGGCAAAGCTTTCGTGGGTTTCATCTTTGATTTCAAACCTTCGACTCCGACCAAATCATCCTTGAGCCTTTAGAGCGAGTGAGAAGAAACGAAGGCAGATCTATCGTGGAGAAGTATATGGCCAATTGCCATTTGATACAAAGGGAATGGAAGACCCTGTTCCTACCATCGATTTTTCCCCAACTGGAGGGAAGAACCAGCCGTACTCGTTGGAAAGGGAGGATGTAGATGGTTGGTTTACGTTTCCTCGGTCTTGAAGTAATCTCATGAGTCTCTTTCTCGTCCGATCACCTAGCGTTCTTCAAAGTGTTACAGGATTTGGAAGAATTTGCTCGATCGAGTCCCAACCCTGCGGTGCTTCCATCTGTCCAAGAAGCCCGTCTAGCACTTGAGAAGCACGTACAAAAGATGGACAACTTAGAATCTGGTTTCGACCGAATAGCGGAACGTTCTCGTGGGTTGAGCACGTCTCACCCATGGCTGTTCGATCACTCACGTTTCTCGCAGTATTGTCAGCGTCTTGGTTATCGGCATCGCGACGAAGGCGTACGTCCCTCCTATAGCGCAGCTAACCTTGTATCTCATTGTTTGTAGTCACTGAAGCTGATGAACTAGCATTTCAAGAACTCGCTCGACGCCTTCGTGAAGCCGAGGACGATAAACAAGCGCAGGAGAGAGCTAGCCAAGAAGAACGTGGGTCGTTTCAGGCCGAGCTGTCCAAACTAAACGATGAGCTGCAACGCGCCGAGACCACACTGCGATCTGAACATGAGCGGGTGGATGCACTGGAACGTGAGCTGCATCAAGCACGCGCACAGATCGAGAGCGAGGCAACGGCACGAAAGGTTCTAGAGCGACGAAATGCAGAGCTGGTGCAGGATGTAGAGAGCCAGCGATACGAGCGTAGCAAGGCTCTGGCGGATGCAATCGAGCAGGCGAAGGCGGCAGACATGGTGCGACAGGAGCTCGCACAGGTGCGTGCCCAGGCGGAAGAAGTGAAGGCACTCGAAACAAAGAACGCGGTCAAGATTGCACAGCTTCTAGAGGAACAAACGACAACTCTACAAAATCTAGAGGCGGCACGATCGAGAGGGGAGGATTTGGAAGCCCAGATACGTGTTGCACGCACGGAGAACGACGAGGTGAACCGGATGCTGAAGGAATCTGATATGGAAAAGGAGAGGCTATTACGAGCTCAAGCGACAGAACACGATCGGATGTTGCGCGATCATATAGCAGAAGCTGATGGTGACCGTGCTGTTCTGGAACACCAGTTTTCGGAACTGCGAGCGGAACTCGAGGATATGACCAGACAACTAAAGGGCGCGCAGTCCGTCGCAGATCTGGCGAATGCAGACGCCATAGGTTTGCGGGAGGAGCTGCAGCGAGTGGAGCACGAGCTTCGAGAGGCCAGACACGTCGAGCGTCTACTTCGCGATGACCTGATGGCGGGTCGTCTGTCCCAGTCCGACTTCGAACAGCGCCTGGAGGAGAGCAGTCGACTCGTAGCGCAGCTTCTAGATATCGCAATTGCGTTCCGGAACACGCACTGCAAGGCGTTGTCGATGTTACAAACGATGGCGGTCCATCCGAACGCAAAACAGAGCCATAGTTTGGCCGAGTCCGTATTCTCACCACATCCACGCAACAGCACTACTCTAGAGGAGCCGTCTCCCATCGACACCTCCGACACTGGTGGTGCAGTGGAGACTCTAAGATCGTTTGATCATGACCACTTCCTGGAAGGCGTTGCCAAGACAGGTTCCGTCATCAGGAAGTGGCAGAAACAATGCAAAGAGTACCGGGAACGTGCGAAAAGCAAAATAACCTTCCGAAATTTCACCAAAGGTGATCTTGCGCTGTTTCTGCCGACGAGAAACTCTGCCTCGAAACCGTGGGCAGCCTTCAATGGTGTGTGAATTCCTTATTTCGACTACTGGGAACCATTCACCACGACACCAATCATCTAGTGTCGTTCCCTCACTACTTTCTGCAAGCAACTGGCCATCTGGGGGAGCAACTCAAGTCCCGTGAATGGATCGTCGCCAGGATCACATCTATCACTGAACGAGTGGTAGATCACAATGTAAGGGGGGGCCTCTCGTGCGCGTGACCATCTGACTATAACTATTATCAGGATCCTAGTAGCAACCCTTACGGGTTGGGGGATGGCATAAAATACTACATGCTTGAAGTTGAAGATTGGACACAGAATGGCCAAACCAACAAACGCAAGAGCGACACGCGCAAGGTTTCTACCCTTTCGGATCCCGGGTCTGCCACCCGAAGACCTTCGCACTTTGTAGATCCGCCGTCCATCTTGCCAGGTCCGCCTCAGGCAGAAGTCGAGGATTCGTTCAGCGCCACGCAACCACCCACGTCGCACCTTTTTCCTTCTCGTCCGCGAGCAAACTCCACTCCTTCCGCTGGCCCTTCTTCACTATCTCGTCTCCTTGCACAAGCGCCATCTGAATTACCTGAAGAGTCCGTTCAGATAGTCACCCCGTCGGGAGATCCGCCACTGAAAGATACTCCATCCAGCAAGGAACTCCCCCGCAATGAACACCCCATCACAGGTGCCACTACAACAACACCGGCCGTGCCAACTCCAATTCAGCAAGCGAGTTCAACGCCACATACCCGCAGTCCACATGCGCCCACTCCGCTGCGTCCAGGTTCCCGCGCTTCCCGGGGGTCAACATCGTCAAAGTTCTCCGCAGCCAGATTGCCCACACTGGCAGCGGCGTCGACTTCACCTTCAATAGTAAAGGCTATCGCAACAACAGCACTAACTGAACATGCGTTGGAATCGTCGATAGCTACGTCTCATGAGACGTCATCACTGGCAGGACCACCATCGCCCGTGGGGTCTTTAACGGATGGGATGTCAAACTTTCTGAGTCGGCGACGGACCACTTCACACAATGTACCGCGGTCTTCACCGTTAGTATCTGGCTTCACGAGCGGACCGGCACAGACGGCTACGAGTACTCTGGCAAATTTAGCCAGAAACTGGGGGTTTCGGAGGAAGCGAGATGACCCTATCCCTCAGCCTGTTTCTGAAACGAGTGCTGGACAGGGAGTTGGTGAATATCAATCCAGGGATGATGACGTTTCTGCCAGAGAATTACTGCGGCGGTTGTAGAGAGGTGTGATTTGGACATAGGGACACAGGAACACCTTGGTGGGTTTGAGCTGAGGTTCCACTTCCACCGAAGATCACCCGCTATGTTAGATACGCATCTTATCCGAGATTATTAGTAACGTGGACATTCGGGCTTCTCTATCTCGGCTGCAAAGGCATGGCAACTATTAGATGGATTCCGGAATGAAGGCAAATGCCAGTCCACATGGACAAACACTCGGCGGTAACTCGGTGTTATTTAGTGCCCTAGAGACATTTTGAGGTGGACGGGTGGCGGTAGTTCGACGGTTTTGTTCCGACTGCCAGCTCACTGCATCGGCGGTGCGGGGAAACAGACGTCAGAGCCATGTGCACGAACTCTAAAATGTGGTATTCGATGACCGGTCCCGGAAAGTGAGTTTCCGCCAAGTCCACAGAGAACAAGGCTCGTCATCTCTTTGTTTCGCTGTGTTCGGGAGGGTCATGACTTGGGTCGGGGATGGGTTCCCCCTTGCCCATCGTGCACTTGTTGCGCTCCAGGTGCGCTCAGAAGAATCAGTTTAGCCGAATCAATGTGACCCTGTTACCCAGTGGAGAACCAGGCAAGTCTCCTCGGCATAAGTACCCGCGAAGAATGCACTGTTAGCAGGAAAAAAAAACCTCTGTGCAGGGACGTTCAAACTGCCTGCCAGCGCTCATTTCCACCTGTAATTCCGCTTCCCAACCACCTCCTTCCTCGCTGTTTCGTATCCCATCCCTTCCGACTGCCTCTTCTCTCGTCAACAGACGTTGCAGCACGACATGGGCGCAGGTCCTGCGGCTGCTGGTGTTGCTGAAGATATTTCATTTGCACATCTCCTCAATCCTAACAGGAAGTGGTACAACAACAAGCGGTCGGTGTTGACATTCTATTGCCGCCTGCTTAACGTTGTACATCTGGCATCTCCAACAGCATTATCATCCTCAATGCCTGGATTGTTCTCCTGTACGTTCTTTTGGTCTCTTCGTTATCGACATTTTCGACTCACGCTTCACAGTCTGATCACCTCTTCAACTAACGGTTACGATGGAAGTATGATGAATGGCCTGCAGTCTCTGCAACAATGGCAGGACGACTTCAATCACCCGTCAAAGGGAAGGTTGGGCCTTCTCAATGCCATCCAGGTGAGCAAAGTCGCCTTTGGTCATCTACGGTTATTTTTCACTGTCCTTCAGAATATCGGTGCCTTGGCAGGCTACCCCTTCGCTCCTTACCTCTCAGATGGCATCGGCCGCCGCAGGACGGTCTTTTTCGGTGCAACCGTCATGCTCATCGCCACGGCGTTGCAAACCGCTTCTCAGTCAGTTGGCATGTTTATCGGCGCTCGGTTCTTAATTGGCTTTGGTTTGACTTTTGCTGGTGAGGTCCTCGCGATGTCATGGAAAATACCACAAACTCAAGTTGTCTATAACAGCTAATGCTGCGCCTATGCTTGTCACCGAGCTCGCGTATCCCGAGTACCGCTCTCCTCTGACATCATTGTACAACTCCCTTTGGTACTCTGGCGCAATCATGTTGGCATTTCTATCCTATTCCCACGGAACGCCCATAAATTGACGAAAATACCTAGTGCGGCGTGGGCTACATATGGAACATTCAGAATCAACAGTACATGGGCATGGCGGCTGCCATCCTTACTGCAAGGAATACCCGCGGCTTTGCAGTTTTCTTTGGTCCTGTTCTGCCCAGAGTCTCCGCGTTGGCTAGTTAGTAGAGGTAGGGATGCCGAGGCTCTCCGTACCTTGGCTTACTACCATGCCGACGGTGACGAGTACGTATTCTCTGCATCCTTGTGAGATATGAGCCTGAAGTCGGATAAGGCAGGATCCCCTCGTTCAGTACGAATTCCAAGAAATCAAGACTGCCATCGAATTTGATCGTAGCGGTATGTCGCACGTGGTCGCGAGCTCTAATATGCAAACATGGCTTCTCGACAGTTGCCGCCAACGTCGGCTGGAAGGCTCTCATTGCCACCCGGGGCAACCTTAAGCGCATGCGAATCATCGTCGCTCTCGCCTTCTTTTCGCAGTGGTCCGGAAACGGTCTCATTTCATACTACCTAAACGAGGTTTTCACTCAAATTGGCATTACGGGCTCGAGCACTCAGTTGCTCATCAACGGGCTTCTGCAAGTCTGGAATCTGTTCTGGGCTGTCCTCGCCGCCTTCATGGTCAACAGACTTGGGCGTCGGTTCCTTTTCTTGACCTCCGCCGTTCTGATGACCTTGTTCTACACCGCACAAGCGATTTGCTTCGCAGAATATAGTAAGCACGGAGTGGCTGCCTCTGGCCACGCCGTCGTCGCCTTTGTCTTCCTGTTCTTCGCCGCCTATGACATCGCGTTTACTCCTCTCATCGTTTCCTACACCGTAGAGATTCTTCCGTTCCCTCTGCGTGCGAAGGGTTTCAATGTATTCAATTTCGTCATCTCTGTGGCCCTCATCTTCAACCAGTATGTCAACCCTATCGCCCTAGCCGCTCTCGGGTGGAAGTACTACGTGAGTTATTTCGAGTCAACTCATTCTTCGTTTCTCCAAGTTAACCTCTTCCACAGCTTGTCTATGTCTGTTGGTTGGCAGTCGAGTTCGTGTTCTTGTGGGTCTTCTTAGTCGAAACCAAGAACAGGACACTGGAAGAGACCGCGGCCATTTTCGATGGTGAAGATGTCCTCGAGAAGATTGCACACGGCGGGACAGTACGAGAAACCCGTGATATCTATGAAAAAGCAGACGGGGAGGCATAAAGCGCATTGCCGGGCATCTCATACACTCCTTTAATTAATTAATACCTTGTCTTAGAGTTTACTTTTTTGCCTATACGATACATAATGGATATGCTGATCGTTTCGCACACTGCGACATGCATACATGACACAAAGCTAAAGTCTCCCCTCTGAAGTTGGCTCTGGAAACTTCAGGTGTGCTATTCTCCACCACAGAGATTGAGATCTCCACGCAGTTCGAACCTTCTTGCTGAATAGAACAGTATAACTCCCAGATAACCCAGGAGCCAACCTGTACCCCTGGTCCAATGGTATGGATAGTGTACAGATTCCCTCCCCCACCCCCCACAGGTTTACCCCTGAATAAAACAAAGACTAAAACATAGAAAGAACTTGGGGTTATGTACCTCGCCACTCAAAAGTGGTAAGCTGAGACTACTCCCAGCTTTCAGAACAACTGAAGCTATTGCGACATAATACAGTATGTTGGAGGTATAGTTTGAATCCGAGGTGTATGCTGAATTAGAGGTGTACGCCGAACCTGACCTAGTAGTCACTTGGTAAATAACATATCATCCGAGGTACAATTGGCCCGTGCCTGCGGTGCGATGATTCCTTCGCTGCTCGGCTGACAGGTTGTCCCATTCAGGGCGGATTATGGGTTTTTGCCAGGTAACATGAATATTCACAAGGAAGTCCTGTACCGTCACCCCTGAGGCCTGAAGGGTTAGTCACGGTAATCGTCCAAGTCGGCAAGACGACGCTGGATACTATGTAAAGGCTCTTGACTGGGGGATCGATGGCTGGCTGCATCGAAGGTGGGTGCGCCATGACGAGGCGAATTGCGAATGTCCCACCTGAGGGGGACTTCACTACGTCCACCTGCCTGGTTGCAAGAGAGGACGCGGTTGAGAGTCACTCGAGTGTCTGGCATTGTAACTGGTGGGGGATGCGGTGGGCGGACACCAAAGTGGGAAGAGAGTAGTCAGTTCGTTGTGGGATTGGCGGTGAATACCTTGTCAGACTGTTCTGAGCGCACGAGTGATGAATTCAAATCATTCTCCCAATGGGCGAGGACCCTGAAGAGAAATGTCATCTGGGGATGCTTACCTGGGAAGGAATTGGTTGAATCCTCGTCATGATGACTTGGCATAACCGGCACCAGCAGGTCTTCATCTCGACTGAGACGGCCGTCAAGCAACTTTGGTGAAATCCCGATTTAGGCGTGTAAAGACACCGCTTGAAATAATCCTGAAGGAATCGATGAAAACTGAGGGTGTGCCGTACGTCGACCCGCTGGACAGGCACACAATGGGGATACTGAGATATACTATTGCCCGTAGGCCGCTCTTACTTGATGCCTTGCAGACACGAGCCAGTGGTAAATGTTCTGCAAAACGTACGATTGCCGTAGGCACGGGTGGGGGAGCGGCGGTTGACGTTGAACTTCGAGAGTTCCAACGGTCGTCACCACTTAGAGTGGTCACCCACGTCATTTAACAGGTCGACAGCAGGAAAGATGGGACTCTCAGCACATTCATCTGCTCTTCTATGATACATAATACAGGTGGTCGTCACACCAAAATGCTACGGAAAAGCAGGCCAAAGTCGACGATGCTCATCGAATGCAAAGGCTAAGGGCAACAGCGATTGCACAAGCACCCGAGCACGCAAAGAAGCCCATCGGGTACCCAGAGGGGTCGTTCTGGGTACTCAACGACCAGAGCTAGACATATTCAGTATGATCGGATCATGGTACGACGTGCACACTCACATAGCCTCCCAGGATAGGCCCAATGCACCGCGCGAGACTCACGATACTCTGCGCTACACCGTTGGCAAAACCTATAGCTTGCGGTGGCGTCACTGAAGGAGATCTAAATGACAGTTCGAATGGGGTTGGGTAAATAGACGCACTGTAATTGAGAAGGATGGACACAGCGGTGTATCCAAAAGTGACGCCGCAAAAGCGCACGGCGCTTTAGCACGGTCAGCCTTACAAGCGAGCAAGTGGGACATAGAGAGTATGCTTACGTGCTAAGAGCCAGAGCTTCAAGAAACGAAGGAGAAAAGGTAAAGAAAATCAGAACGGGGCCTCATCACAGAGTCCGGTGCACACATACCAGACAGTAGGATAAAGTTGTTTTCGGCAGAAGGGCCAGCAAGAGCGCGAAACATAGTTACAGTTAGGTAGGCTGGAATAAACAACAACGATCCTAGACGAAACATAGAGAGGTGGGAGAAACGACCCCTGGGTGGCCTGTAGTAGGATTAGTCGCATGATCCCAATACAGCGAATGTACGTGCCCGATATTCCTACGTAATTTAATCCATTTGAGCACATAGCCAGTGCACACGGGAAGACAGTGCTTACGGGTAAAGATAAAATTGATACACAATTTGCGCGAAACACATCAATGCAACTATGGTCAGTGTACTTAGTGACGAGCTAGAGCATTTATCAAGAAAACATACTGAGCTGTGAGAAGTCAGCGGGGTTGAGATTAAGGCCTCCGGATTGATAGTCACTTTAAATAGTCAGCACGGGAACAAGAGAAGTGCAATACCACTCACGTTACGAGATACGACAAGAAAACTTGATCATGTGTAGTGCTGTGAAGTGCTAGCAAGCCATACTGAATAATGATAGGGATAGGCAATTGCGATGTAAGTGACGGAGGCGGAGCCTTATCGACGCCGTCGTCCTCCGCGCTACCTCCGTGGGTCCGGTCGGCGAAAGACGATCCCCAGGCCGCTTCCGCGCGAGCCAATGCATCGAGAACCGTAGACGGGGTGCGCACACCTGGGTGAGAGAATATGCTTCGAACGCCGGGGGTTGAACGATATGTTACGATGCCAGCATGGGGAATACTGTCGGCGTTGTGTGGTGCAGCATCCAAATGTAATAATCCGGAGGTATCTTGCTCAGAGTATTCCTCATGAAATACTCCGTCTTCCCCTGAAAATACTTCGCGGTCTGAGTATAGATCCTCTTTGTCTACATTCATCGCAGCTGCAACCCAAAGATCGGCGATATTTGTCACCGTGTTCTCATTCGCCAGGAGCAGCTTCTGGGTAAAATTGAGGTCTGAATAATCGCGTTTTTTTGACAGTCCTCCATAATACTCCCTTCGTCGCTTCAGTCTGTTCTCCATGTTTCCGCGACTCAGTGAGCTAGCAAGCCTGTGATTTCCGTTGTACCCATACGCTGATCCACTGAATCGAACTGCCTGAGCGTGAGGCTGGTGCCGGGGTGACGACAAAAGAGGAACAGATGTGGCGGAAGGTTTCTTAGCTCTGAAGCACAGTGACATTGACGAAAGGAACTCCGGTAGTCGACTCGACCACAACTTCTTCAACGCTATTATAGTGCCTGATGACGACTCCCTACTTTGCGGATCAACCGTATCGGCATCTTCTTCGGGTGTCGGCGATGGTTGATTTGTAGCTTTTTCAAGAGGTAAACGAATCGCACCACCTTTTGGTCCTCCATCGCGACCCAGAAACAAGGACAAGAACGAACCTAGAAGGATTTAAAAGCAATTGGGCTGCAGTTGAAATGACGACCGACCAATCATAGTGATACTTCCGGCCGCGGCACACGGAAGAAGATACGGGTACTTCACTAAAAGATGTATCTGTCCGAATACTCCCGGCCACTTCTCCGCGGGTTGTTCAACTAGGAAAGATGTCAATCACAGAAGCTGAAATATCATGAGGGGCTAGCGTACGCGACCCTCCGATGATTGCACCTGCCACACCACCAATGCCCCAGCAGAAACTATAAAGAAACTGAGTGTTTGATTTTCGTTTTCCAAGGTAATCTTAGTTCGCACCCCAATATCGCATACGCTCGCCCGTCATTTGTGATATCGGTCACCGACGTGACAGTTCCACGCGCAACCCCAACGGCCCCGGCGAAAATACCCTGCAGAAGACGAGTGACTAGCGCCTGGCGGAGAGAGGTGCATGTGCCAAAAATCGTAACAGTAACTGCGCTGCCAAGCAACGAGAGTGTGAGGACAATTCGGCGACCGTGACGCTCAGCGACAGTGGCCTGAATCGAGGATCAGATGCATGAGATCCTGAAAAAGGAAGGAAAGCTATCAGACTTGCCCACAGGAGAGACGTAAAAAACTGAGTGAGGAAAAACGCGGCCACTGGACGGCGATGAGAAGCCTGTTCATGGACGGTATTAGACGACCGCACCTAGTACACCTGTATAAAAGGCAACGTCTGCTTCGTCTTCAAACTCATGGAACCCTAGGGAACGATGTGAATCGCAGTCCGGAAATGATACCCATCTCAGTTCGCGCACCCTTCACCATGAATAACAGAAATGGCATGGCTACATTGGCAGACAAGAATTCTCCAAGCATGGTCTATATAATTGCTCAGTAGGAATGCGACACGACGGGTATAAAACTAACGATAGACAAAACTGTCATGGACAGAACGGGGAGAGGCGTCATACCCGACTCTCTCCCATGGAGCGCACTAGGGATTGGTGGGCGCTCAGAGGTTGGAGGCTTAACCGTGTGCTCGGACGGGAAGCTTGTCCTGGGCTGAACCCGTGACGAGGATGCTACCGAAGATTGCTCATCGTCCCAACCTGCAGACGGCGGACCAACATCTCCGTGGAGCTCGATCCCTAGTGCATTTGGGACACCAAGCGATCTTCTAGGTGGCAGAGGGGAGCTAGTCGGTTGCACAGGATTCGTCATAGGAAGACAGTCTCGCAATGAATGTCGCGCACAAGACGCCCTCGGCAGTCTCCTCGCTCGTCGACTCCGTCATTGGACACCCGCGGGCGCATTACATAAGCATCCCAGCCCCACTGCCTGGGCCTTCTAGCTCAGAATAATGCCGGCGACGCACAGCGTTCACGATAATAATCGGGAACACCGCGCATGGTGTTGTGTCACCCAGATGGACCTGTCAAGTTTGGGGATGTTCCGTGTTGTGAATCGTATTGTTTCCTCCCTTTCGTGATCTCACTGATCGGTCTTTGTCGTGCAGTGCTAGAACTTGTGACGTCCAGCTTTTCATGGTGCAGTGCGGTCAGGAACGGATCGTACTAGTACCATTGTAGCAGCATGCCGGGCTCATCATCGCCGTGTGTCTGTTGTGCTCGCTTCACTGTCACGCGTAGACTCACTCATCACTTCGATGGACATAGATACCAAACATCACACGAGTTGCAGTCTTTCCTCACATGCCGCTTTAGCGAGTAAGGGCGGACGGCCTTTGCTAGTGATGATCCACCGAATGCATCACATTGCTGAGGTCGGGCACTCAGCGTCTGTCTCGCAAGGTTCCGTTCCTTGTAATGACGTGAACCTATCCCAGCCTTTGTAGCAATTCCGGTACGACCATGGAGGTAAGCACATGGTATGAGAGCAGAATGTCCGAATGTCCGGGGAGAAACCCAAAATGGATCTCAAGCGGGCATGGACTATGCTCAGCCACTCGACTCCTACCCAATCACTGCCGCCCCTATCCCGTAAAGTTGTGGTCATTACCTCTGTCTTTCTTTCTTGCTGATTCAGAAATGCCTGAGGTCACTAGAAGTCGTGCGGCGACCAGGCTAGCAGGCAATCAGAACTTTATCTACCCGTTGTCTCGGCACACTATAAGAGATGCCCCTTTCACCCCTTTCGACCACCGCACTCACCATGTTTTCATCCACGTTATGCCCTTCTTCCCCCACTAAGGTTGTTATCCCTGACCTCGTGTCGCACTGCGCATTCAAATTGCGAAGTAGCACGCATCAGGAGAGGCTCTCCGTAGAGTCCGAGAGGTGGCTATTTAGGAGTGACAACCTCGACGAAAGCACTCGCCGTTCCTTTCACGGACTGAAGGCCGGCCAACTCACTGCAATGTGCTACCCCAATGCCGGGTATCCGCAGCTCCGCGTCGTTAGCGATTTTCTGAATTGGCTCTTCCATCTCGACAATCTGTCAGACGACATGGGCAATCGTTCCATAACAGAAGTGGCCAACGTCGTTATGAATTCTTTGCATCATCCGTATACGTACCATTCCAATGTCCGTCTGGGGCGGATGACCCGGAGGTAAGTCCTTGATTGCCCTTTTGACACCGCATGTACTCACGATTCCACTTAACTAGCTTTTACAGGCGGATGCTAAGGACCGCCAAACCCGGGACATGCCAACGCTTCGTCGAGACTTTGGAACTATTCTTCCAGGCAATTAACCAGCAGGCAACTTATCGCAATAATAAGTATATACCCGGTCTTCAGGCATATATTGCGCTTCGTCGCGATACAAGTGGATGTAAGCCATGTTGGGCGCTCGTGGAATATGCCTACAATCTCGATATACCCGATGAAGTCATGAATCACCCGTTAATCCGCAGTCTAGGGGAAGCCACTAACGATCTCGTCACTTGGTCGAACGTCAGTAGCATATCCATTTACTCGTGACCATCCTTTTCTCATAGTAGATCGGTTTAGGACATATTCTCCTACAATGTCGAACAATCGAAGGGGCAGACGCATAACATGATTGACGTCATCATGAACGAACGGGGCATCGATTTGCAAAGTGCCTTCAATTTCGTCGGCGACCTCTGCAAGCAGTCCATTGACCGCTTTATCGAGTGCCGCGGGCAATTACCTTCGTGGGGTCCCGAGATCGACCGGGATGTGACAATTTACATCGAGGGGCTTGCAGACTGGATAGTTGGTAGCTTGCACTGGTCGTTCGATACCGAACGCTACTTTGGAAAGCGTGGGCACGAAGTCAAGAAGACGAGAATCGTCAAGCTACTACAGCCACGGAGGATGTCACCATGGCATACATTTTTACCAGTAAGTCAACCTTTTTTGACGTAATACCGACTACAGCTAACTTCCGTTCTTAGCACCTGAGACGGCCAACGTCCTCCAGTCATGTCTAGTGTACGGCAACCTAACTTATGAAGTATCATGGACAAAGCATAGCTAAGAATCCTTTGCTGTAGGCGGTTTTCGCATGCTATATATTTATAGGCTACTCTAGGTACCATCGGGACCGCGGACGGACTCACAAATATTATAACTAGGAATTGGGTGTAACGGAGCACTTAAGTTGTGTGACACTGCAGGCTGGTGCCATACGCAATAGGCGATATTACTCCCCGGGCGGTGAGACAAATGCCCGTGGAAGACTTCCGGCCTTATTAACATATATATCTTTTACGATGCCAAGAAAGAAAGAAAAAAGAAACCAGTGTCCCTGGGTGGTCGCGTGGCTTTACTAAGCACGGAGACGAAAAGAAAACGAAAAAGTCAGTGCGTGCAGAGTGTATCAGAGACACCTTTGAGAGTCAGTAGCAAGTCTCCCGTCCACGTCTACAAGTTGATTCCGATTAATTCTTATCATGCTAAGATGTCTTAACTTACCCGGAGCATCGGCATCAAAATGGGTGCCCGTCCCTGCCATCGAACCGGACGCCCCTGGAGTTCCAACGGTCCCGCCATTTCCGGATAAATACAGGGTAGTCGATGACACCACCGAGCGTGCCCACATTCCTCAGACGGACGTGAGTCAAGTTAGGGAGATCAGACTGTTCGATCTGACACATGAGATCCTCTAGTGGCTTCATAATATAGGCGCTGAATATTTGCGCGGGAACTCCAACCACGTCTTCGCTGATCGGAAATATTCCAATGCGTTTCAGCGATGAATGTGTCAGCCGTTCTAAGAATTGGTGGGGAAATATCGTGATGAATGTCTCGAGGTTGGGACACTCGGCGATGATATCTGGTAATAGGGGGGTGTACGCCACGGTACGAATCATGCGGATTTTGTAACCATGCGTGCTCAAGAAGGCGGGACTAAAGGGTGAGAAGCCCTCCAGTCTCTGTAGAGAGGGGAGCTGGTCCGAAGAGTCGGAAAGCATCGTCAAGAGTGCATTGAGAGGCACGTTGCCGAGCGATGCGTGTGAAAATGAGGGACTATCTCCTAGGATAAGGGTGCGAAGGTTAGGTAGCATGAGATGCTCCTTCTTGATCCTTTCGGGGTATGACCCGTGAATGTTTGCGAGGGTGAGACTGCGAAGGCCATGTAAGGAGTGTAACAATAACATCAGATCGTCCCACGACGGACATTCGTTGCACGTCCATTCGAGACGGTGGAGTGTGGATGCACTAGTACTCAAGAGGGCTTGTATGACGTCGCTTGGTGTGCGGAACGGAGGGGATATGTAGTGAGAACCTACAGATAATGTCGTGTAGGAATTGCTATTGGTGAATATCTCGAGGTTTGGAGTACACCTCAAGATCCGAGCCAGATTGATCATAGCTTTTGAGGTAGGGTTGTGGATGCTAACGTCTATACGGCGGGTGTGGGTGCCAAGAGGGCGTCGACCGTCATGCAGTCTGCTCCGTTCGAAACGAGAAGCTATGACGTCGACTTGCCATACCGAGGTCAGATGGACATGCTCGTGGATCAACTCAGATATCACGCCGTGCCAGCCCTTGCAGACCAGTAGCATTGCTGCCTGTGTCCGAAGGTCTCTCTCACAGAGAAGATCGGCTTCCCTGATGGGTGAGAAGGGGTCTGTTCGGTCAGTCAGAAGTAGGCCGGGTATTCTGACAATCTGGACGAAAATATGTCTCCAGACCTCCACGGGTATGTTGGGGGGTGATGACGGCATGTTTGTGTCGAGGTTCTTTAATCGGCTCAGCGTGGTACAGTAGCTCAAGGTGTGGTTGTTACTTACGTGTTAGGAGCCAACCAACGCGAGAAACGGTCTGGAGACCAGCCACTTTTTGAAGACTTGTTCGATGTAAAGACGGGCAGGTGTTATAGAAAGTGTGGAGAAGTAGACTCAGGGATGTTGCCGAACGAGTGACTGCCGGTGTAAAATTTGGACCCACAAATATCCCCAATTTGGGTGTGGAGAGTGCTTAAAGTGGTTGTTTGGATCGAAGGCCAACTGCCAAACACTGATGGCGCTGACAATCCATATATGGCAATCTGGCTCCGAGTTGGTACACCGAGTCACCGGGCGGATAGACGGACACAGACTGGCTCGCCCTCGTCGCGGTTAGATTGATGTACTCATATAAATTCCGTCATCCGTGGGTTCATCGGGATTAGTTGTCGAATAGAAACCGCGAGATGTACACTAACTGATTGTAATGACCCATTTCTTCTGACATGTAGTCGATGGAGGGTTAACAGTATCTGTCACAATGTTTTTTTTTTACAAACCTATTCTGAAGTTTGCCAAGGGCTCGTGTGTGCTCAATCGATCCACAACTCTGCCATTGCTGTTTGAGTACCACCACCATCGCATCGGTCGATCATACGGGTCAAAAGTTCCCAGGGTAAGGACGTCTGCAGGACACATGAAACAGTCAACACGCATGGACGCAGACGGTGCGATGAAATCGTCCAAGGTAAAACTGAAACGAAAAGCGAGCTCGCTGCATAGCTCGTCAAGAAAACGCATAAAGGCTTCTTTCACATCAGCGGAGAGCTTGCCGTGGAAAACCGTTTCGGAATCTGTGGCGACAGGCTTTGATGAAGAGGACGGAATTTTGGAATTGGAGGAGGTCGACGACGTCGAAGTGGTCTATGAGGATACAGATCGAGGACGAGTTGTAAAATTCAACGTTCGTTCCATAACGCCATCCTTCCTGCTGAACTGGCTCAACCTTCAGGTTAGGTGCTCCAAAAGCCTGACGAGAGTCCACGCAGGGACCAAGAACCTGCTCGTGAACCTGCCTCACCTTCAGTAGCGATCGAAGCAGATGATTCTCAATCTCCGCAGTTATTCACCTTTGACTGTAGGGCTATTTCCACTCTGTACCGAACCTAGCGGTTCACCTTTCCATTTCTGCAGCCGCAACGCTGCTACCCGACTGGCACCACTTCAATCTCCACACTCATATCCTTCAAGTACTCCACTCACGCAAGTTCAATTCTCCAACTCCTATCCAATCAAAAGCCATTCCACCGGCACTATCTGGTCGCGACGTCATTGGAGTCGCAGAAACAGTTCGTGGACATATATTTATTTTACCGCAGCGTGAAGTCGATGATTCTCTGTTCACAGGGGTCGGGTAAGACCCTTGCGTACGGTCTCCCTATCATTCACCACATACTTTCGCTTCCGCGCCCTCCAACGAACCAGAGGAAACTCCAAGCTCTGATCCTTGCCCCAACCAGGGAACTTGCATTGCAGGTCTCAGATCATCTCAACTCATTCTCCAAGGTTGTCAATGGTGATGTAACGGAAGAGTCGGAGGAAGTTCATCCCACCCCCGGCCAGGCGCCATCGGGTAAGCCAGTGGTGCCGATCAAGCAACATGGGTGCCATGTGCCCCTCGTGAGTGTTGCTGTACTTGTCGGAGGTATGTCTGTGCAGAGACAACGCCGTGTTTTGGACCGGACGGTTGATGTCATCGTCGCAACCCCTGGGAGGTTATGGGATATCCTTGAGGAGGTGGGTTTGACCTATGTCATGTGCACTTGACGTGGATAAATATTTTTGGTAGGATGATGAATTGGCCAACCAAATGCGGAGACTGAGGTTTCTTGTCCTCGATGAAGCCGACCGTATGATCGAAGCAGGACACTTCGAGGAAATGGATAAGATTCTCCACCTAACCAGGCGTCAGTCGAAGTGAGGGTAACTTATTGTTTCGGATTATCCACTAATTACCGCCCAGGCAAGACGATATGGAACCTGAGCGCGGTATCTTGTCGAATACGGCAGAACAGTCGACTCAAGACGCAATGCAAACGTTTGTGTTCTCTGCGACGCTCAGCAAAGAACTACAACGTAATCTCAACAAGCGCTCGAAACATAAGGGCGGTAAGAAAGGCGACCACGCGCCCCTCAGCACCATCGGTCAGTAACTCCCTTCGATTCTCGGAGCGCGTTTCATTCTTTGCACAGATGACCTCCTGTTGCGTCTCGACTTCCGTGACCCACAGCCAGAGATCATTGACATAAGCCCAAGTGGTGGCACTGTGTCCACGCTCCAGCTCAGCAGGCTCGAATGCCTCTCGTCTGAGAAGGTGCGCCGGTTTGTTAATACCGGACTACCCGTTGACATCATCCGCAGGACGTGTATCTCTATTACTTCCTATTACGATACCCAGGACGTTCCCTCGTGTTCTTATCGGCTATCGACGGCATCCGGCGCCTCCTTCCTTTATTGGAGCTGCTCAACCTTAAAGCATTCCCACTGCACTCCCAGCTGGAGCAGCGCCAGCGGCTGAAGAATCTTGATAGGTACATAGATTGGGTCTCTCGCACGCTTTGATACTCCTGTCCTTTTTACTGATCGGGGTCTTAATGGCTGACAGATTCAAATCAACGCCAAAGGCTGTTCTGCTCGCGACCGATATTGCAGCGAGAGGTCTTGATATCCCGGCTGTTGATCATGTTATACATTACCAGATTCCGCGGTCCGTGGACATATTCGTACACCGGAATGGGCGTACTGCACGTGCGATGCAGAAGGGATTTAGCTTGCTTATGTGTTCACCGGAGGAAAGTAGGGTTGCGAGATCACTGTTGGCGAAGCTTGGACGTCGTACGTCTTCTCCCGTGTTTTTCAATGTAACACTTGCGCGAATACGTAACACTTCCGACTGTAGGCGAGGATAGCCTTCCGGCGATAGCAGTCGAGATGACCCTGCTGAGTGACTTGAAGGCTCGTGTTCACCTTGCACGGCAGATTGACCAACAGCAGCACAAGGTCAAGAAACAAAATCATGAGCGTCACTGGCTGAAGGATACGGCGGAAGCGATGGACATAGAGCTTGACCCTGATTTCGTGAGGCAAGCGGTCACCCATCCTGGGTTTGTGACCATGTGCTGATCTGTCTTTAGTGCCTCGGAAGACGAAAGCAATCCCTCGAGATACCAGCAAAAAAAAGCCGAAACCAAAACAGCTTCTCTGAAAGCTGAGTTGAGAGCGTTACTTTCGAAACCTCTCCTCACACGAGGTATTTCCGCGAAATATATTACGTTCGGCAGTCGGCCCATTGCCGATGATCTGTTGGAGGGAAACGGTAAGCGGAATCGTCGTGTGCAAGTCGAGCCCAGGCAATTTACTAGATGGAACACGTGTAGCTCATGAAACGATGTTGGGCCTGAAGCGGACGGATGCCGGTGATGACTTAATAGCCGGAAAGATAAAAAAGCACGCCAAAGTGAAGAAAGGGAAAACGGGACTAGAGGAGCAGTCTGAAGGTCGTCCTTGAGACCATGACCGTGATGTGAGGGGCTCGACGCCAGGAACGGCGATCCGCTGTGTTCGCCGTCAAAAGACGATGGATGATGCGTGGCGATGTTGACGCGTGGCGAAACTGTTGGGTGTGCAGGGATGTCGTTGTGGCCCTTAGCACGAGGCCCCAGCCTTGTTACGCCGCTGTAATGACGGTGTCCAGCACCACTCATTGTTTTACATTTCGAAACCATTTTAGCAGTGACGCCAGTTGGACGCACATACGTATGATGTGGTTGATGGCATCTTGGAGCGACTCCAAATGGAGACGGATGCTTCGATACAAACTCCGCACCCGATAACTTACTTATAAGTCTTTGATTCAAGACTGACGCTGCTACCCCCGCCCAGACAAAGAAAGAAGCTCTCTCGAGATTCGCTGGCTGTCACCCCTTTTAAAAACATGATCATGACGCCTCCGCCATCCCCAGTCACTATGCCTTTGACCATCCCATCCATGGCCAACGTGTTCATCAAGTTGCGACGGGCCAGAGACAGATCCAAAGCAGAATCGCTACACTGCTCGTCTGGTGATGTGCCGCACACACACCCATCGCTGTCTGGTGAAGGTGCTACCTGTCGACGCCGCGTCGCCGTAGTACACTGCGACCTTTTTACGTGCAAAGGCGGCGTCGATGTTCCAAAGCTATTGCGAGCCGCGCGAATGAGTCTCTTGGAAAAAGCGGAGTTCCTGGGTGCCAACGTGCTTGTGGAGGAGAGGTATGTCCCCCGCATGCTTGCCATTTAACGACAATGTTGTGGCCATAGATCATGGGGGCTGACCATCGCATGTTCCGTTGACAGTTGGGAGGTCATGCTACGTATACCGAAAGACCCCAAGCTCGGGCTATACAGGGTTCGGGTGCGTCTTTTGTCCGCTCTACTTGTTGCCCTGGTTACTCATGGCATTCAATAGGTACGCTATCTCGCGGCTGCCTCACGGTCTTCGCGACCCGATCCTCAGAAGCCAGTCGCTCTCGATAAAGTCCGTAACATTCCAGGACTCATGACGATCCTTGAACGAGAGGAAGTCACTCCTTAGCGTGCTGCTTCCCTGTCCTTCATCATGCCACGTAACCTATATCTTTATTATTTCACTCCACATTGTACTTCTAATTCAGTTATTACCATGCTGTCTTTTTCACATAGTAAAATCAACTTCCACGATACACTAATGCGGACACAATTCAGTGCATTGAAGCTACTTACTGTTTCGACAAGCGGGTCTGAATCCCGAGTATACACTCTTTCTGCTATGTCTTCTTCACATTCTTTCCAAGGACCTCGCCTTTCGTCTTGAACGCACTATCAATACAGCGTACACGCTACTGCCTCCCACCGTATGAACTGCCTCGCGAGTGTTGATATGGCTGATGGTGATGCCCGTACTGGCGGTCTGGGCGAGAATCATGCCTATGCCCTCTCCCTGGCGACGGAACTCTATATTCACCTGTCTCCCCTCCATACGCGTGGGTCACATCTGGAAAAGCAGGACCTCCTCCGGGCGGCACACTAGCACTTGTGAAGCCAGCGGCATGCCCATGCCGGGAAGCATACGCAGATGACGAGCCCAAATGGTAAGCAGGCCCTTGTCCTAGGCCCTCGGGGAACGAGGGTTCTCTGCCCCGGGAAGTAGTGTTTATGTATGGCGGTACATGTGAGGACATATGTGGACCCTGGTTAAGTGTGTTATGAACACCGGGGAACGAGGGACCCCCCATGGGTGACGGGGATGGCGCGTAGGCAGCGCTCTGCGCATGTGGGCTCTTATGTGGGAATGGAGGACTGGACGGGGGAGCAAACGGGCCTACGGCGTTCGAAAAAGGCGGTGCTCCCCCCATGCCAAGCACATGTGAATCTGGAGCGTATTCACTCGCTGGAACACGGGACTCGAACGCTCCACCCGGAGTCTCTCGTACGATCCCGCCCGTCCAGCCCGGCGACTGGGCTTGTACCACCGCCGGGGTAGAATGGCTGTATCCCCGGTAGGATTGCGGGGGCTGCACGCCTTGGCTGTGGGGAAACGCACCCCGTGTCTCCGGACCTTCGCTCTCCCCCGAGCGAGTGTTACGATGCGCACGCACGGATTCCTTGGTAAGCCTCCCTAGCACCTCCTCACGCTTCTGGCCGAGTCCTTGCACCCAACTATTCATGTATTGGATCATCTCACGTTGAATTTTGGAGTTCGGATTGTGGAAGTCGGGGTGGAACCTGTGCCGAAGGAGAGTAACTCAACATTGGCGTTGGAGTCGTGGAGGGCCTGGAGAACTTACAAACTCTGCAAGACATCTTCAGTGACTTCGTGAACGTTGACAGACGTATCATCCCACGCCTTAACCACCAAGTTAACCGTGTGAATCTGTACGACAACGTCTGCATTGTGCTCGAGGAACATTGTCCTGCACTCACGAGGATGATCTTGGCCAAATGCCCAGCGGGCTCGTTCAATATCAAGTTCTGCCAATGTCACATCTTTCATTTAATCTTCACGGCATAGTGAAGGTCACGTACGAAATGATCCTTGCTAAGGAAGGAATGCGTGGGATCGCTCTATATTAGATCGATGATTTGTTAGCATCAGCCAGTCGAGCAGCCCAGTCGTAACACCCAACACAAAATGAAATGAAACTCGCAGTGTAGTGAGAATACTCACAGCCAACGGGTCATTGAATACCTGGTGGGAAAAATATATAAAAGTCCAATTGTCATGTGCAAGATCGCACCTCGTATTGGTCATGGGTATTGACAACCTCTGCGGAGGCGGTCTGGAGTCCGTTGGTCGCAGTTTGAAGGACAGGCTTCACGAAAGGCTGACAAAAGGGAGGGATAAGAGGCAACAATATGGCGAAGGGGTTTTCACCGACCTCCACGGTCGTGAACACGAACACTGATCAGGGGACCATTGACATCAAAGTCCATAAACGAAAGTGGTGCAGCTACTCACCAGATATGGAGTCGCTAATCTTCTCTATGAGAGCACTTAGTCCCGGAATCTTCTCTAGAAGGTACTCAGCAATTAGATACAAAAGCGTGGGCCATTTGACGAACCAATAATTGCGGATATCTTCTTCATCACTGTCGATACGCGTCACGGATTCGTTGGTAAAACAAAATAAGAAGGAAGAACCTGAATCTCTGAAACTCAAGACCTGCCACAAGGTGGAATGTATCTCCTGCGGACTCATTTCTTCAGGGCGCTTTCCCCCTTGTGCAGGGCTTGCACGAATCCTCTCGACTCCCTCTATCTCGCGAGCCATCTCACTCCCGCTACCACCGGGGATACTGATAAAAAGGTCACGCAAGGTGTCAAACGGGCTCTTTCCTGAGGACTGCGACTTCGAGCGTGCACTGTCGAATTCTTTGTTGAGGTCGGTTACAGATGCCTGCAATAATACCGTGTAAAAGCTCGTCCTCAACCTGTTGTAACAACATACCTCACTCTAGAACATATGCGGCGACCCAGAGTGAGCTTATACCAGAAATGAGAAGACATGTAACCTACAAGATGATCGGTGGCCTCTGGTGGGTCGATAGCGGGCACGGTCAGCACCACAAAACTGGAGTGTATTATAGGATGATCCTACCTCCCAAAAGACTGTGCAAAAAGTCACTGGATCCGAATGTTCCTGTGACAAGGGGTGTTACCCTTCTCCCGCCAGGAGCTTGCACTCGCACACGATCGCCGACGTGAGTGAATACCTGGTTATGCCCCTGCGAAACGAGGGCAAGCTCGCAGAAGTTGGAATGCGCAGGAAAATCCTCAAGTGTATGCAACTGTAAGGAATTCCCATATATAAAAAAGCGTCTTAGGTGCGCTACAGGTACTCACGGCTTGTCCAAGAAGGCGGAACGCCTCGCACTGATCGGCTTTGTTGTTCGTCGAGCGGTACTGCCGTCCAAGATGTATGCATCGTTCGAGCGTGCGTCGGACAAGGGCTTTGGATGTATCCCAATTTCCATTCTCTTGGGATAATCATATGACGACTCTCCCTTCCCAACCGGCAACTATGCAACTCACCGTTGGCAATGTAATTCTTCATACCAGTGCGGGGGTCAATTTCCAGTTCTCGAGGCTAAAATCCAAATTATCAGTGAGGACATCGCGTGCATAGCTCAAACGGTTACATCTACGGGCCCTCGCAAACCAGGATGATATCTGCGGGCGTCTTCGCCATCACCGTAGCCTTTTGGGTTGTCGATGTGTTCAGTCTGTCAACTTGATGAATGGTTAAGCAGACATAGGAAAGTAGCAAATACAGGGAGGTAACAGCCCAGTCGTTCCAGAGTCACTTCGAATTCTTCTGTAGCATACCCGTGTGCCTTCCGTTTGTTAGACGCAGCCAAGAGTCGGACTAATGTGGCAATCGCATACCATGAATCCGAGAACCATGCAGAGGTTGATGATGGTCTGGGAGGCGTAAATCCAGTGTTACCGACTCGGAACTGGTGAGCGGAAACTCACCTGAATGTTGACTTTCCTCAACGTGCCGATATCAACCGCCTGCATAATTGATTACACTTCAACACAAGTGATGCTAGACATGATCAACGCCATCACCTGGCTATAGTCCCTTAACCAATTTCTGGCCACAACCTCAGAAATTGGATTAACTTTTTGAATCGCAGCTCACCCAAAATATACACGTTTGACGTCGAGACCTCCAAACTTGGTTCCTTTGGAAATCAGAGCAGCGAGACCAAATCCGCCCGTAGCCCCTTTCTTCAGAAGTTCGGAGAGAGTATCCTCCTAGATAGATAGGGACCCAGTAAGCATTGGCAAATTCGGTCACACGCAGGAGGTATACAATGTCGCCGTGTCGGAATGCTCTTCCTTCCATGTACGCAAAGCTATAGACCAAGGTGAATCTCTCAATCTGATAAGACGACGATCACCCGGAGTCAGACTTACGATGGAATGTTACCCGCTCCAAAAGCGTACACACCCTTGCCAGACAGACAAAAAGCGAATACAACGAAGAGAACACATAATAGTGGAATACGGTTAGACATCGCGAAAAATACTGAGATAGACAGATCGATGGTCCGCGTTGATCACTAGACCGGGCGACCTTTTATCGTCCAGCTGCGGGACCACATATGTGTCATCGCTGCTCAGCGGCTGTGTCGAGCACCGCCTTGATTAGGAAAAGGGTACCTTGGCAGGTCCTTGGCGTGACTGCCTCTAGCACTGCCTGCATCGAACGAGTGGGAATGGCCTAAGATACGAAAATAAAAGGCTGAACGCGAAATATGCGTGACTTAATAACTTAATTATGGAGCCGAAGCTCCCACTAAAGGGGCAGAAGAGGGGGAGAGGGGAAGTTAGGGAGCGCCACCACAGCTGAATCAGCAACCCGGCAAATGCCGAAGTAAAACTCCAAAAGTTTCGCGTCCGCTGTCGTCGTCGACCCGCGCTCGCCGTCTCATCCAGTGCTTCGTTCAACATTCAACAGAGGCTCCAGTTGTTGGCCTTCCCCCGCTGTACACTTTAGACTCACTCACGCACGCAACTACACGTCCATTTTATTCCCGTTTGTTTGGTAAATCGGCTGCTTACTTTTTTTTCCCCCTCAAACCGACAATCACCTTTAGCTTTCCATAATGTCGACAACCCCGTCATCTGCAATCCACCAGAACGTCGTTCCTTCCGAGGTTGGATGGCAGTTTGTCCCCCAGTATTATACGTATGTCAACAAACATCCCAATCGTTTGCACTGCTTTTATACCAAAACCTCCACCTTCACTCACGGCATGGAGGGAGAGGATGTCAAGCCTTGCTTCGGTCAACAGGTATGTCCTTCTAGTGATTAGATCCCATCGTGTATTTGGATGTCCACCTTTGCACAGGAAATCCACAACAAGATCACTTCCATCGGTTTCCAGGACTGCAAGGTTTACATCCACTCCGTAGACGCCCAATCTTCTGCAAATGGCGGTATCATCATCCAGGTTATCGGGGAAATGTCCAATCATGGGGATACGTGGAAGAAGTTTGTTCAGACCTTCTTCCTTGCAGAACAACCCAATGGTTACTTCGTTCTCAATGACATCTTCCGCTTCCTCAAGGAGGAAACTACTGAAGATGACGCGAGCGAAACAGATACAACCACCCTCGTTGATCAACCGTCCTCCGCGCCTGAACAGCTTGCTGCCGAGCCTGCCCCTGTACCTGCCCCAGCGCCAGAGCCAGAGCCAGTCCCGGCCCCAGCACCCGCTGCGGAACCTGCCCCTTCTCCACCTTCTCCCACTACCCCTCTTCCGGAGGAGGAAGTTACTACCGTTAATCCCCATCCGCCTACTCCTCCTCCTGCCGCAGAGACTAAGTTGCCCGAGCCAAATGGTATCCATCCCACGGAGCCTGAGACTCAAGCCCCTGCCACTTCCCAGCAGCCCTCTCCGGTGGTTTCCGTCGCCGAAGTTCCCCCGGAACCTACACCTGTGCCCGTCTCCCCGCCTCAGGCGCCACCCGTTCCGGTGACTCCACCTGTCCAGCCCGTTCAACAAGCCCAGCCTCATGCACCGATTCCTGCCAAGCCCAAGACTTGGGCAAGCCTCGCCGCTACCGATTCCAAAAGGTGGGGCTCAGCGGTCGCCCAGGAATCGAAAGGCTTGTCAGAGGCACCTGCATCTTCGAGTAGCCCCGTGTCAACCCCACACTCTCCTGCTCCCCACGGACACCGCGGTCAGCACCATGGTCCGCGCGAATATCCTGCAGTCATTGCTGCACAGGCACTTACTACCCCTCAGTGTTTTGTTAAGGTGTGTTGTTACGACAATTAATAATATGCGTGCCGTTGTCTGATTTTGAAATCTAATCAATAGGGTGTTGTTGAACCTGTCACTCACGACCTTTTGAACCAAACACTGAGCCAACGTTTCGGCCCTCTCAAAGATGTCGAGATTGTCCGCCCAAAGGCTTGTGCCTTCCTAGAGTTTATGTCGCTGGACGCTGCCAAGAAAGCCATCGTTGCGTCACTACCTTCAAGCCAAGGAGGTGAGGGCGGCATCCGCGTTGACGTTGGTGGGGATGCCGGATCAATTCGCATCGTGGTGGAAACTCGCAAAGAACGAGGTGATCGCCCACAGAGCCGTCCACGGGGCAGTGGTCCAGTGAACGGCGATTCACGTGGTGGGTTCCGCGGCGGTCGTGGCGGGGGTGGGCGGGGACGGGGGGGTCCTCCTGCTGGCAAGTAGGCACACGATGACGCTCGACATCCTTTTGCGGAAAGATTGGAGAGGGATCGGCGATGAGACGCTTCGGTGGGTGTGGTGGATTGGTGCATGGTATGTTGGCGTTGCTGCGTGCGCTTTCGCTTTCTTTGATTATTCCTTGCCAACTGTCGTTTCATCCACTAAAACTTATCCACCTCATTCACCCCATTTTTACCCTTCCTTCCTCCCCAATCCTTCCACAAGCTGGGTACTTCGTTGCATTTACCAATATTTTCTTTACTCCCTTTTTTTTTCCTTTGGACGTAGCTGCGTGAGGAGTCGAGTAGAGTAAAAGTAATGAATATGGTGATTTTAGCTCTGTCGCACTCGTAGGCTAATCGATGTGTTTTTTATGCATGGTAGTTTATGATCCAGCGCGCCGCTGAGCACTGTACACGGAAAACTTGTGAGTCCCGAATGAAAGTCACGCTGCAAGAATGTTCGTGCACGCAATGGTTGGCGGATACAAGTTTGCACTGCAACGGCTCTTCGGTGTCGCTGCGCACAAAAACACATCCAGAATTATTGCGCGCCCTGCAGCCAATCGCTATAAGAAGTGAGTGATGAGAGAAACCTCGGTACTTGGCGACGACGTAGTACATTTCTGTAGAATACTGGCCCTACGGTGTCAATCATTTACTGGTGATGTGTGTTCCTCCCTCGACTTCGATATCTATCCGATCCTTCCACGGCACAAAAGTGGAGTATCGATTCTTATCTGGACAATACCCCAAGCCCAGTATTCTTGACACCAAATCCTAACTCACGAGTTACCTTGCTTGAAAAGCAAGGTCTCTCCAAACCCGAAATACCGTGGGAAAGCGACGTTCGACGGAATAATTTTCCTTCAATGGAGACGTGAGAATATGGAGGAGGCGTGGGAAGATAGGTATAGTTTTCCGTATGGGTGTATCGTCCTGCTGCGATGACAAGTCTTTCCGACGTTTGGGTTTCTGACTTTCGAGAGGGTGTATGCGGCTTCTGGTACGTTTACGAGGTAACTGTGGTGTAGGAACACGCTAATTCTGCATTCGACGTTTAATAACGGGAGGGGGGTTGCTTAACGTGTCCCATTAGTGGGACACTGTTTCCCACGCTTCTTGTCTTGCACTCGTGATCGACTTTCTGGTACGGGTCGGCCCTCTGCAGGTCCCTAATTGCACTTCACATTCCGATGGTGAATTCCTGAATGAAATATGACGGTGGATTGTAGGTGGGTTTGTGTTTGTGTGTTACTATCTCTCTTGTCCCTAACGGGTCTTTCCGACGTCGTGGTTTCAGACTTTCGAGAGAGTGTACGTGGTTTTTGGTACGTTTACCCGGTAACTGTGGTGTAGGAACATACTAATTTTGCGTTCAACGTTCAACAACATTGGGAGTGCTCATCGTGTCCCGCTAGTGGGACATTGTTTCCCACGCTGCTCGTCTCACCCAATTGACTTTCTGGTATGGGTCAGCCCTGTCATCGGGATGGTGGATTTCCGAATGGAATATGATGGTGGATTGTAGCTGGGTTTGTGTTTATGTGCTACTATCTCTCTTGTCCCTTCCTAATCTTTTCCACCAGTGAAGGGTTTCATGATCGAGTTTGTCCAGCCTATCATTTTCGGCCAGCAGTTCTGGGCTGTGCCCCGCCTGGAAAACCTTGTTGTCGAAGTCACGTAAAAGCCGAATTGAAGAACGTCCTTTGCTGCGGGACAAAGCAACATATAGATTAAATAGAGATAAGCCACCGGATGGGGGGGTGGCAATGTCTACGATGACGAAGGGAATGGTTTGACCCTGAGCACGGTAGTCTGTAAATGCATATGCTGCCGTCATGGGCAGTTGTCGACGCCGAACTGTGCGTGAAATTGTTTTGTTTTCGCTTGATTTATATTGAATGTGAAAGGACCTCGTCACCGGTTCGACAGGAATGACCGAATCTTCCAGGTTTTTTAGTGGGGTGGCTCGAGTATGGTCAAGCTTGACCATGACGCAGAGAGGTAGGTTATCCAGTTTGGCAAGGTCGGTACATTGCTGTTGTGGGTTCAATATAATGTCAGTTATTGTCCCTCGTGCTCCATTGGTTATATCGAGGTCTGTTTGCACGTTTTCAGTTACCATTACCCTCATGCCTACACAGATGTGGATGGTGTCAGGGAGATCTTGTTTTCGTGTTGGACGTGAAGCCACTGCATAGCGTTCTGCAAGGGACAATTTTTTCCCTTTTATTGAATCCTCTGCTTGGCATTGCAGGATAACGCAATGGTTGTTCTGTGAGTGTTTCTGTAATGCAGCTTCGTTCCATTGTCGACGAACTGCATGACGGGGGGTTACTAATGCTACGTCCTTCCATGGTTCAGACCTAAAGTCTACTTCGGCTCACCATGTATTGTCTCCGAAGCTCCGTAGTATCATTTTCTGAATATGCCTCACTATGTAGTATTAGTATTAGTGCAATCCAATGCAATTCGCCATTTGGCCCAAAGGCAACATAATTTCATAAGTAAGTTTCTTCAATGTCATGGTAGTACTCCCTACCCAATCAACAAGCAAGGTTTCTGCCGCCTCCCGAGTTACCTTGCTTGCAAGGTTTCTGCCGGACCATAACTGCGTGGGAACCATCCTGTTGCTGAAACTCCTTCCTATTCCGGTACATCGCTTTTCCCACGTTTCCTACCCACCTCATGTACGAGGCGTAGCCACCACATAACTATTATTACACTGCAGTACGAGGCGTAGCCACCACATAACTATTATTACACTGCAAATGCCAGTCCGTACTTCGCTGTCCACCTCTTGTACGACGCGTAGCCACCACATCCACACCTATTATTACACTGCAAATGCCAGTCCGTGCTTCGCTGTTTGAGTTTCATCTATTCCTGCTTTTCCTCCCACCAAGTTCTCGTCTGCCCGTCCAACATGAGCAGGCGGTCGTCTTCTGCAAGTAGATCTGCTGAGTGATGACCCTGGAACACTTTCTCGTCAAAATCTCGCAACAACCTGATGGTGTCGCGCCCCGAGCTCCTCGACAACGCGACGTACACGTTGAAGAGGTTCAGCCCTCCCGTCGGTGGCCTCGCAATATCCACAACCACATGCGATATCGTTTGGCCCTGAGAACGGTAGTCCGTGAATGCGTATGCACATGTCATAGGGAACTGTCGACGTCACACTCTACGCGACACAGCGTCCCCTCCTGCGGTCTTGTACCGGATATTGTAGGATTTGCACACCGGTTCGACTGGGATTACGGATGCCTCCAGACCGCTCAGCTGCGAGGTTCGTGTGCGGGTGAGTCTCACCAAAATATATGGTGGCATATGTTTCAGATGCACCACCCCATCCACCTCAGTCAACGGTGGCTCCCGTGAATCCAAAAAAATATGAACGACCGTTCCACGTGCACCATTGGTGATGTCCAGGTCGGTTTCCACGTTCTGTGTGACCATCACTTTCATCCCCACACACACCTCTACTGTGTCAGCCAAGCTGCCCTTCCGTCGTCGTCCTCGCTGTTCCCCTCCTGTAACCTGCGTTGCGAATGCGAATCGTTCTTCCAATGTCAATCCCTCCCCTTTCACGGTGTCTTCCGCTGTACACACGAAGACGACTGTGCGTGATAGGCATGCATGCTTGCGCAGTGCTGCTTCGTTCCATAGATGACGGACGCCATGGCGTGGTGTTACGAGACATGCATCTGCCCACGGTGTTTCGGTGAAGGTAGGCTTCTCGACCGCTGCATTGGTGAGCACCAACGTTCGTAGCATGGAGACGTGCTCCTGCCGGACTCGGCCTACTCGGAGGTGATTGAGAAAGTCCAACCAGATCGAATCCGTTACACGCATCTGTTGGGTGAGCACGACGACTGTATTGAATTCCTCGTAAATTGCGCGGCCCACTTGAGCGCCAACAGAGTCTGTTTGCGGCCTGTGTGGTACGTAGAGAGCCTCGGATGGACTGACGGCCACCGGCGGGAACTGATGGAAATCTCCACAGAGGATGACGTTAATGCCACCGAACGACTGCGAGGACACCGTCCCATTGTCATCCATCTTGCCCAGTGCAATATTACGCGACAACTTCGCTAGAAAAGACTTCCCCACCATTGACATCTCATCAATGATGAGGTATTCATAGTCACGCCAGAAATGTTGCAGCTTCGCCTTGGTTTGCGCGCTGACACCTCGGTCATCTCCTCGTGTTATCATCCCTATTGTATGAGTGGTCTTGCCATCAATGAGAGAGGCGGCGACTCCTGTGTACGCAGCTTTCAGCAAGACATGACGCGCCCCTCTGCGTGCGAAATAATCTGAGATGGTCTGGATAACCTTTGATTTCCCTGTGCCGCCCTCTCCATGCAGTATCATGCGCAGTGCTGGTGGGGATCGCCCGCTGAGTGTTTGATCGGCGTGTGATGTGATGATGTCGAATGCCAGTCTTTGACGTTCGTTAAGCTGGGAGGGGTTGATAGGCGTCAGTGCCGGCTCCGCCTGTTCGTTGTTATCAGCCTTCTCGCCCTGTGAATCAACTGCCAGGTCTTCTATCATACGCACGTCCCCAGTGGAGGCAACACCTGATGTCGTGCATGGCTGTGAGGTGCTGCGTACATTCTGCAGTTCTACGTCTTTGGTCATCTGCTCCTTCCATCGTGAAAGGTTGTCGATGTCAGCCGCCTGCGCCCTCCGTACGCCGGACGTCTCGAAGTGGTCGTCGATGCCTTCACCAACAACCTGTGACATTGATGATACGGGGGGGGGATCTGGTGCAATGGACACATCTCCGGATGGGAATATGCCTGCGAGCCTCGCTGCTTCCACTGCAAGACGCCCATGCAAAAACTCGGACCAAGGGATGCGAGACGCCATAGCGTTGGTTACATCGTCTTCCGTCACAGTACTCTGCAAAGTTGTTGGCGCACCTCCATGGTCTTCAACCACGTCCTCTCCTTCCCCATCGACATCCACCCTATGGTCGCCGTCTGTCGGAGTTGTCATGCTCTGATATTCCTGTGCGGAACTCTCGCATTCATGGTAGTACTGGATCCCGGACAGTATACGATGGACCTCTGGGCCTGATTTGGCCACAAATGCGTCGAATGCACCCTGCCAGGACTCTGTTGACGCTTTCAAATCAGTTGCCACATTGCGCCATGGCTTCAAAAGTAGCAACATGGATGCACAATAGAAAGCAGCTTGTGCTGGGTCCTTGCACGTTGGAAACCGTCGTCCTATAAAGTTGGGAAGGTTGTGATGATCGGCTCGACGCAGGATCCGGTATTTATCCTTAAATCGCGGATGTTCGGGTTGATAGTCCACATGCTCGTGACGAGGGCGCCCACCGGCATGCCGGGGACGAGGGGACGTGACGTGCTGCCTGGTGCATCACCGGCCAGATTGTCGCCATTTTCCGGCTGCACGTCGCCCTGTGACTTCCTGATTTCATACGTGTTGGTGAAGAAATTTATAACATTCTCCGTAGCGAGTGCATCACCGCGATACTTGTAATCAGTCACCTGGCATTTCGGTATGATGTTCCCGTGGTTGTCTGCACACAGAGTGACAACATCCCCGCCGTCGTGCTGCGACGTCTTTGGTGTCAGATGTACAATCACATGCCTGGTCACTGCTCACCTCCTCCGCCACGTTAGCCTGTCCACCTGTTTCTTCACATGGCTCTGCATTATCCTGCTTTCTGTCACTGCCATGAAACGATGTCGCAGTACAACGGATGAAACGAGTACTCACCTTTCATGACTAACGGAGCGATGCAGCAACTCTGGGAAGATGGACAATAACGCAGAGGTGAATGCATCAGCAAAGTTACAATTAGTCTACTTCGTCTGCTTTCGTCTGCAGCAGACAGTGCAGACAGGTGCAGACGGGCGCAGACGAGTAGACGTCTGACGTCAAAATTTTAACATCTGTTCACCTGTCTGAGCTGTCTGACTCGTCTGCAGTTGTCTGCGAGTGTCTGGCTTGGATCTGTCAATTCACACACTTACGAGTCAGACACTCAGACGCTCAGACAGGTAAAACGTAGCCAAACCAAAGCTGCATTTCAATATCAAACCGTAGTGAAATGTGGTACAGTAACGACTGAGATTAAAATGAGTGGTAAATCACGGTTTCGTTTCGAGCTAGATCGCAATGGTGCACCCGACGGAATGAAAAGTAGCAGAAATCACGATTAAAATGATTATAATGCGTGCAGACCCAACGCCGGGAGATACTGCATCCATCGTCCATGATAATCGATAAAACGTATGCGAGAAGAGCCGAAAGAAAGTGCAGCGAGGAGGGTATCAAATGTGCAGCAGTGAAAAGCCTGAGGGATCTATTGGTTATCAGTGCTTCGTATCACGGTCTGAAATGACCGTCGTTAATGGGCCGCTCAGGAATTGATCACCGAACTTGAGACCTGATGACGTTGTGAAGGGGTCCACGAACGGCGGAACGATGGAATGGAAGGAGGTACCGGAGTTGGCCATTGCCGCAGGATCGTCTGTGATGGGAATTGGGCTGAATGGTGGGAGTAGTGGTGCGAACTGGCTATTAGTAGTGTCACGGTTCGTGGTAGAGACTTGAGGTGCAGCGGGGAGTACCGGAGAGGGAGGGGAACGAATATCTGGGTTGTTACAGGCTCGGTCGACCCAGTGGCCATCCTGTAGATGTGCCGTGTACTCTTGTGGATCGTCGTCATCACCGCTAATGCTTCCGGTACTCTCCTCGTCAGAGTTGCAGTCCACAATGCACGCACGGGCATCTTCAGTAATATCTGGAGATGAGGTCTTAAAACGTCTGCCATTCTTGGCATACTCAAGAGCCCCGTCCTCGATTTCCTCCCATGCAGCGTTCGAAAGTTTTCCGATCGAGAATGCGTATGACGCACTACTGACGCCCCACTTTGTCTGAGGGCTACCTGAAAAAGCGCCAGCAAGCCTTTTGCTTTCCTCAGAACGATGTCCGGTCTCAGCCCACATGGAAATAGCTCGCTCAACCTACATATACGACTCGTGAATATTTCGGGGTGCTCGGTGCTGGTACAACTCACTGCGACAGTAGCCAATGTAAGTGCGCCATGTGGATAAACGTTGATCTGGGGACATGGAAGGGCATTGGCCGTCTTCGTATAATGAAACGCCATTGTCTGGAGTAGTAGTGGTGCACGGAAAGCACCAACGCCCTTCTATAGTAGGGATGTTAGCGTCAGGCTGTCAGCACACACGAAACCAAGGGGAACGTCACATACGTTGTCGGACTTGAGGTACTTGAACACAAACGGCAGCCCGAAATTCTCATCAATGGCCCAGTCAGCCCACGCTGCACGGCTCTCATCATCTGTGAATTCGTCAGATTCAAACCATCCCGCTATTGTTTTCTCTCCCATCTCGGCGAATTTGCTGTGCCAGTCATATACACGTTGGCGAGCCTACATATGATTTGAAACCTTAGTAACAGCGGAAATATCTCACGAAGGACTTACCACTAGGAAGACAGATGTTCCGGGACCATGTTGCTGCTCGTCATAGGGTATCTGAGGGAAGACAACTGGCCACAGGTCAGCGATGATGTCCTGAAGCGGGTGCGGCAGATTCCATGGGTTGGGAACCGTGCCACAGAATGCCAGCAGTGTTGGAATAAAAACGTCTTGGAACCGGGGGGAAATCTCCTCAGGTAGCGTAGTATTGGACTTGCCAAATGCACGGGGGAGAGCGGGCTTGCTGCCTGATTCATGGTCAGTACCACAAGTAACACGAAGGAGGGTCTAGAATGCAACAGTTAGTATGACTCAATGTAATCTGGCATGTACATTTTGGTTACCTTGCTGTTTGACGTCGTTCTCTGATGCTGGAGAGCAAAATCACGCTCAACAGACTCATCTTCCTCATGAAAGCCTCCATAATCATTTACGGGCATGTCTGCAGAGTCACCAGTTGTATGGCGAATGTGGGAATGACTCGGAGGCTTAGTCGCAGGAGCTAATTGGAGTTTAGTGAGAGATGAAGTGTGAGCATCGAGAATGCGACGTACCTTGGCTTGTGGTAAAATTAAAGGAAACAGGTCGCACGCCTGGCGTTTGCAGCTGACGAACAGTTTGGCTGATGGTCTCGTTGGGTGTCTGTTCTCGTGAAGGATAACCGGAGCCAGAACTTGAGCGACGATGCAATGTCAGGCCAGACGGCTTGTACGGTTTTACCCGCTTGTTTGAACTGCATTTGCGCAAATCAATTTTTATTAGTGTTGATTAGTATTTGCAACCACATCGCTCACCGGTCCTTATCAAAATCCAGTGCCGCTGCCTTGCGTTTCCCTTGCGTCTTCGTCAAGCTCAAACCTTCACCTTGCTGCTTTGCCATGGATTCCACCTCCTCCCGGAGCCTTGGCTTAGGTGCCAGTATTTTGCTCCGCTTGTGCACATCATGGTTCGTGGATGCGACCGCTGTGTTTTCTTGATTCACTGACGAATCACAACAGCACATCAGCAGTGATAACATGTCTGAACCCAGATGCCATCCCACCTGGTAAGCTTTGACTGTCTCCTAGTGATTCCAAGTTATGTACGCTGAACGTTCGTGCAATCTTCTTGCGAACTTGTGATGCTGGTGGCCTTGCCGCCTGGGCTAACGCTTGTTGGCTCTCACCCAACATGCTCTGTTCCAATGATGCCAGGCCAGCAACATGGCCCCGCCTCTTTTCAGCCTTTCGATGGGAAGCAGTGGCCTTCGCAATCCGCTCAGCGGCAACCTGTTCCTTTGGTCTGCGGGGTTTTGGGGCCACAGGTTGACCTGGGTGAGTATCTTTGTTCTTTTCCTGGGTTTGGACCATAATAAAAGGAAAAAAAAAGGTAGACGAAATGACCGTGGTGAACTGAACAAAGTCTTTGGAGCAAAAGGCAAACGAAATGAGTGTGGTGGAATGAACAAGTCCAAGTTGGGAGCGACGTGGTAGGTGACAAATTTGAATAGAGACAAGTATGGTTTCGTTGTGTTGACCTTTATTGGTTTTATTGGTTCGGTGCTAAGGGTCATGTACACGAGTCCAGACTATTTTCTAGACAGTAACTGCATGCCTTCCAAGCTCCCCCAGTCTCAACGCGATTTTACTTGTCCTTCTTGTTTCCGGGTTCTCAAAAATCGTTCTGGCTTGACCCAGCACATTATTCACACCCACTCTTCTAGTTCCAGAAGACCACCCAAGCAGAAGGCCGTTGATCGAGAAGACCCGCCGCCACGCGTGGGTTTCGAACCCTCACTATGTACTCGGGAAAATCATGCTATTCTTGATGGTAAGCCAAGTCTTCGTCACGGGGCCTATTGTCTCTTAAAAAAGTCAGCTATACCAACAGACGCTTGTGGCAATGATCTCTGTGCAGGCGCTCCCCCACCTTCTCAAATTACGGCTGACAAAAATGACTGGTATCCCTTTACCTCTCGTGTGGAATTCGAGACAGCGGAGTTCCTGTTTACAGACAATCAAATGCCACAAGCGCAAGTCGATAGGCTCTTGCAACTCTGGACAGCATCTCTGCTCCCTTTCAATGGCCGGCCACCCTACACTGATCACACAGACTTACACAAGGTCATTGACGCTATTCCACATGGTGATGCCGTGTGGACTTCCTTCCAGGTGCAGTATGCAGGCGATGTTCCCGAGCCGGCCCCTCGCTGGATGACCAAAGGTTATGATGTCTGGTTCCGTAATGCGAACGCTGTCGTCAAGAATCTTCTGAGCAACACCGATTTTCACGAACACTTTGATTATATTCCGTACCGTGAATTTGAACCCACGGGTCAGCGTCGATGGGAGAATTTCATGTCAGGCAACTGGGCGTGGCATCATGCAGTAAGTTTCCGTCGCTTACTATTAAGCTCGTGGACATGTCAGCTAATGGAGAGGCAGGATATACTTGCGCAAGATGCTGCTATGCACGGCGCGATGCTCGTGCCTATTATATTGGGTAGCGATAAAACCACAGTGTCAGTTGCCACCGGCCAGAACGACTACTATCCACTCTACATTTCGATTGGAAATATTCATAACAAGATTCGCCGTGCCCACCGGAACGCCCTCGTTTTACTTGCCTTCCTTGCAATTCCGAAGAGTATGCTACTTTTTCTCATAGCAGCGCTTGGTATACTGACGAGAGTCTGCATAAACACAGCGGATCGTGAAAGTGAAGATAGCGCTGAATTTCGGAAATTCCGACGCCAATTATTCCATACAACTCTGTCCCATATTTTGTCATCGCTGAAATGCGGAATGTCCAAGCCAGAAGTCCGGCAATGTCCTGATGGACACTTCCGCCGCGTTGCATACGCACTCGCAGCTTACATAGCTGATTACCCGGAACAAGTTTTATTGTCATGTCTCGTCCAGGGATGGTGTCCACTGTAAGTCTTCAGTGCTATGACGGTGCATTGACTGAAAATGAGCTTGTAGTTGCACGAATATGTCCAATCACCTTGACGGGGGAAATGGTGTTCCACGTTCTCGGGAACATGCGGAGTACTGCATTCACGCATTCGCTTTTTCTGAGCTATGGGATCAATACGGAATAGTTGGAGATTTAACGGTATGTGACGAGCTCAATCTTCCAGTGCACCAATAACAATCCCTATGATAGCCATTCACGAACGACTTTCCACACGCTGATATCTACAAGCTCCTGACACCTGATCTCCTTCACCAAATAATCAAAGGCGTCTTCAAGGACCACCTGGTTACCTGGATAAGCGAGTACCTCAAGATTTCATATGGTGAAGCAGAAGCTAACCGTATTCTCGACGATATTGACCGGAGGTGAGCATGGCAACAATGTAGGCCATACTCTCACTTAGCCCTTTGCTCCGAGCAGGATTGCGGCTGTGCCTCTATATCCGAATTTAAGGCGTTTTCCAGAAGGCCGACGATTCAAGCAGTGGACTGGGGATGATTCGAAGGCGTTGATGAAAGTGTATCTTCCGGCGATCGAAGGTCATGTTCCACCTGGAGTTGTGCGCACAGTCAGTGCGTTCTTGGAGTTTTGCTACACCGCACGAAGGAACTCGCTAAATGAAAGCGCTATTGAGAGTCTCCAACAGGCCCTTGATCGTTTTCACCACCACCGCCAAATCTTCCAACAGACAGGTGTGCGTGAACAGGGCCCGAAAGGTTTCTCGCTGCCACGGCAACACTCCATGACTCACTATCGACATCTTATCCAAGAATTCGGTGCACCCAATGGTTTATGTTCTTCCATCACCAAATCGAAACACATCAAGGCTGTCAAGAAACCTTGGAGGCGTTCTAACCGTTTCAATGCACTAGGTCAAATGCTCATCACCAACCAACGCCTGGACAAGCTCGCAGCGGCACGTGTCGACTTTGAAAACCGTCAAATGCTTCAGGGCTCTGTGCTCTCAGCTACCATCCGGGATGCTGAGCTTCATGGCGGTGTGGATAATGGCTCAGATGGGGACTCTGGCAGTGAGGGAAGCGGTACTGATGACCATGAGAGCGAAACGCAGGATAGTCCGCGTGTCCTCAACTATGTGCGCTTGGCAAAAACTCCAGGTATGGCGTTATTACATGGCAACTTTCAGAATCTGATCCAACCCTTTCACATCTTATAGCACGCAAATTTCCCAGCGATATACATGCCCTCGCACATCATATCCAACAGCCGAAACTCCCTCAGCTTACTTCCCACTTCCTCCAGTTCCAGCTTCAGGATGATACCAACCCGAGTAACGATGATGCGGCACTGCCGGACCTTTCCAATTCTCCGGTATCCGTCTTTCATAGTGCCGTCTCGACGTTCTACGCCCCCAGTGACTTGTCGGGGCTTGGCGGCATGCACACAGAGCGCATTCGCAGCACACCATGCTGGCGAAAAGGGCACCCACGTTATGATACAGTCTTCCTAGAAAGGGATCCGGATTCACCAGGGATGAGAGGACTGTATGTCGGCAGGGTCTTCCTTTTTTTTTCGTTCACTTATGGTGGCGTCAAATATCCATGCGCACTTATCCAATGGTTTTCGACAATCTCAGATGGACCCGACGATGACACCGGGATGTGGGTCGTCCAGCCAGACTTAGACGCAGACGGTCAACGTGAACTGGGAGTTGTCCATTTACATTCCGTGCTGCGTGGCGCTCACCTCATTCCTGTGTATGGACACGATCGCCTTCCGACCGACATTCAGCATACCGATTCCCTTGATATCTTTCGAGCGTACTATGTAAACAAGTACATAGACCATCATGCCTTCGAGATAGCGTTTTAAACTAGCAGAATTGTACTAGGGTTCTACTGAAAATTTTAGTCGTGTTCACATTTCGGGGATGTGCCTTGTATTATAAGTGGTGCCAGTAGTACTAGTACTAAGTAGAGTAGGCTGCAGTTTTCATCTGCACGGTCTGAACTGTCTGCGAGGGTCTGCATGGTCTGTTACCATCTGCACTGCTGTCTGATGCTCTGACACGAGTCCTCGCTATTGATCTAATTTAGCAGACATGGTCAGACGACGTCAGATGACATCAGACTTAGTCAGACATGTCAGACGAGTTAGACAAATTGTAACTTTGCTGATGTGATGACCAGTAAATAGGCGTGTAATGGTGGGATCGGTAGGTGTCTCCCCAGCCCATTAAATACGAGATTACCATTGGTGCTGCGAGCTCCTGTTCTCTGTTGATAGTATGTACGAGTCGGAATAGCAGTAGGCACTGCTTGTTGAGCAGGTCTTGCTCATAATGAGCGGACATTGAGGAGGCACCACTGAAGAAATGTGCGCTGTAGGCGTACAAAATATGATGGTGGTTCCCGCACCACCTTCATGGATCCATGATCGACCTCAGACTTTCTTACAGACACTGTGTGTGCTTGTTTCCTATACGGACCTCGGATTTTTGCACCGTGTTGTTTTTGTCGATGCACTTTGGGTGATGGTGCTGCCTATTTAAATCGTACACCGCCGCTTTCGGCTCATAAGGATACTTAACCTTGTACTCCAGCGGTTTCTGCTGGTATGGATACTTATATGGACGTGGTATTGACCGATGTTTTTGCCGTGCTATGCTGTTGCTCCCGCGTGAAACCATGGGCCTGGCAGCATCTCCATGCAGCAAGCAAGGTTTCTGCCGCCGCCGGCGGCACTTCCCGAGTTTCTCCAGCACCATAATTCCCGTGGGAACCGTCGGACGACAGAATTTCTTTCCTTTTCTGGCACGGTTGTTGCCGCGCACTTTTCACATAGTCCAAAGTTGTAACATTCATAATGTAAAGTCAGTTTATTGGGCTGCACATGCTCGTTTAACCCCCCTTTCATACCCATATTAGTGCTACTGTAGGCAATCTTGGGACGATATCTACGGAATGGTCCCAAAAAATAGCTATTTTTGTATGGAAATGAGCCCGAATTTGCGAGTGCAATGATGAGGTGGCCATTTTGGGCGATGGCAGCGGTCACGTGACCCCCGCCGCTGGCCGCACGCTCGTTGGCCGGCGCGAACTGTATCGACCGTTAGCAGGATGGGTATCATAGACACCGTGCGGACGAACACGCCAAACGTTTTTGCCGTGACGTCGTCGGAACTGTGCTGCCCCTGTCAATGATTGTAAGTCGTTCCGAGTCCTTACAGTCTCGTTTATTTCATTCACAGACTCATGAAAGAGACGACTGATTCCAGATTTGAGCCCCTCACACGCATGTCCACGCTCCTCTCTAGTCCAGTAGAATTACCACTGGTGGGTGTAGAAACGCACGACCCAAACATTCCCGAGCTCCTCTACCACCATGTCGGTACCTGTCGTTCCCGAGAACAAACCCGAGCCCAAGCAAGTATCCACCCAGAAAGGGGCCCACTGGTCTTCCATCGTGTACAAGGTCGCTTGGCGAGTGTATCACCATGCTCGAACACACACCGGCGTGGGCATCGTGTGCTCCGTCGCATACTTCGATCCGTGAGTCGTTGCTTCGAGGACCTTTGCTTCAGTCAAAGCTGACCCCCTTCAGCGGTAACTGGGGAGTCAATCTCCAGGCAGGGTCGCAGTTTGGATACAGTCTCCTTTTCTGTGTCCTCCCTGCTGGACTGTTGGCGGCCCTCCTCCAGGTTTCCTTCTTTTCTGTGGTCGTTACATTCATCGGTGACACTTTCTTCTCACAGGTTCTCGCTGGTCGATTGGGAGTAGTAACTGGCGGTGGCCTAGGTAACGAGCCTATCCGAATGTTTCTCCGATCTTTCTCGCTCACACTTGTTAGATTTCGCATCTCATTGCGGACTGCTGCTCCATGACGGCCCTCGGCACAAGATGCTATGGCGCTGGGGAGTGCTGTATCCGCTGTACGTCCTCTCAGAGATCGCCATCATCAGTACCGACTTGGCAGAGATGGTCGGGTCTGCTATCGCCCTCGTCCTTCTGTTTCCTTCACTACCACTTTGGGCGGGTGTCTTATTGACCGCCCCTGACGTCATGCTTCTTCTGGCGTTCGACAACCCACTGAGGACGAGACCTGTCAAAATGTTCGAGTACCTGATCACCGCACTGGTATGTTTCCATCCATAGGGGAATATGTCCTCCCCTTCCGGGATCGGGTTGACACCGCAAAAATAGGTACTTGCTGTGCAGCAAAAATTTGCACTCAGCCGACCTTCTGCCAGGGAAAATTTGCAATCCCGCCCACACATTTCATAGTGTGAAGTAACTTTACAAGCCCCCCCCTGCGCATCTTCGGTACTTTCGACCGCTTTTCACTAGCTAGAACAGTAGATACATGCAGTGAGAGGCCTGTGTGCCGCCCCAAGAGCCCCCTTGAATGAGTCGCCTGTGCTCGGCCGTGGTACAGTACTTGGATGGTTGCTCTGTAGTGTGCGTGAACTACCTTACCACGTGTCGTTGACTTTACGTTGTACTGTGTACAATCTGCCCTTCTAGCCAAGCAAGGTTTCTGCCGCCACCTGCGGCACTTCCCCAAGTAAACGAGCCTACTGATAATTTATTGTCCGCGAATAATTATGTCTTATAGGGGATCGAACTTCGAAAACGCCGGTGTAGGGTGTTCAAGCACCGGAATAATAAATCACCAATTTACCTTCAGGATTGCTTGTCAATTCAAGTCCGAATAAAGCGACCAGGGAAACTATATACAAGCACGTCTATGCGTGCGGAGACCAACTAGTTCCTATACGTTAGAACCCTTTCTTTCGTGCTATAAATTTGGCCTTGGATTTAGCGGCTCGTCGGGCTAGCTTCTCTTCCCAAGTCCGCTTCTTTACCTGGGTCTCGCTAACCGTGCCACCTTGACGCTCGTATTCCCGTGTACGTTCCAAGAACTCGTCAATGCATTCTCCCATCCTTTGCTCCAAAGCCGACGCCGCAACTGTGGGCACCGAGTCGCTGTTCGCGACTGACCATTCTAGGTCAAACCCCCACCCACGGCGGTGGCGAGGTTGGGGCTGCTGTCCAGATGACTCGGTGATCGGAGCAGCAGAAGGCAGTGTGTGCGGCGCTGCGGCAGAGAAGAGACCACCTTCTCTTCTCCACCACTCAACGAACCACTTTGCAGCCCTCGCCGTGTCGCACTCGCCTCCCCGAAGTAGCATACCCAATCTACGAGCTAGCTGCTCTAAAAACGCGGAGACACTGGTTGTCGGCGCACTGCCCGGCGGAAGAACCTTGAGGTATGCAGGTGCTGGAAAAAAAATTAAAATGAAATAACCATCCAGGTATTCTAGGGTAGATCAGAATTGCTCACAAACAGGATCTAAGATGTTCAACCTGTATAACAGGTAGGCAACAAGTGCCTCTACATCGTACAAACCCTCCTTGATACCAGCTGTTAGGAAATTAACATGTAGTCAGTCAAGTCATTAGAGGATCGAGACTCGCCGATTAGAGCGAGCTTTACTCCTCGTTCGGCGCCTTCGCTCCCATTTCCAAGAAAGGGAAGCATCACACCCGGTGTGTCATAGGAGTAGACAAGTGGGTCCTCAGATAATTTGAGACGGTTTGACAAAGCACGGGTATGACCAGGTTGAGCGGACGTCTGCAAAGCCTTCGGCGTCTCTGTGCAAAAATAGAAAATGTCATCGAATACAATAGCCAACAAGGGGGAGCATACGAACTACCCCAAATGCCAAAATTTCGGAGCGAGTTTAACAATGTCGACTTGCCGACATTGGGCATGCCAACCACCAAGACATTGGTTTCCGTGGCGTGGGGGTTTCTTTTTGCTATGTCTAGAAAAATAAATAAAAATAATCGTACCGATCTAGAGGGAATAAGGTCAGAAGGGATGCAACATACTTACGAGCACAGCGCTGAGAGATTTGATATCTTCACGTCGGTTACAAGATGCAAAGTGAATTACTTGTTCAGGGAATCGGGCGGCCATGGCCCTCCGAAAAGGCTGTCTCGTAAATAACCGCCAAGCCTTGGTGACCTAGGCGGTATGAGACCTACCTCCATTCCCCACTCAGGTACCAAGTCACGTTTATTCAGAACAATGATACGCTCGCATGTCACGCCACCATAGCCCGATACGGGTGACGGTTCCACAGCCGCACCGCGGTGGGGCTGTAACGAAATAGACACCTTTCCTCGTTCCGCTCTCCACTTGCTTATCGCGTCTATTGTGAAAACAAGGTTAGAACTGATGGGAACCAAATAAGCGGTAACGGCGCAGTGGGCTTCCCAAATAGAATATCCCACACAGCAAGGAAGCTGGTTGGCCGTCCGCTTACCACACTGTCAAAGGAAAAGCTAGTGCGTGAGAGATGAACCCTCCACGTGCCACGAGGCGCGAAAATAAATATCGCAAGAGTGGAAGTCGCAGGGCCACCGTACCCTGCATGCATCACTCACCTTCGAGATTATGGTTAATACTGGTCAACGGAAGTCTGGAATCTCTGAGTTCGAGGACGATGTCAGTGCGCGATAACAATGCTGGTAGCTGTTTGGTGAATCTATTCATGTGTCCAGGGAACCATGATGGCGGAGATGGAAGGTGAGGGAAGGGAATAGAAAGAAGCATAGTCGGTGATCGAGATGAAACGAGGGGTGATCCGAGGCTGTCCTACTGGTGTGTTGAGTGCGAGGACTCAGGAAACACGCCAACTAAGGTTCGGTATCCTCGGTCACAAGGAAGTTCGGCTTTCCCTCCACCTCCAGCAAGCTTGGCTGGTAGCCGCCAGAGGTCCAGTTAGGACAAGGCTTCGTGACTCTGCTGACGACCGCCTCTGCGGTTTTGACTCGAGAGGAGTATCTAAAACGTTTATGGGTCCTGTCAGCAGTTCATGAGCAAACGCTAGGATTGTTTGGCGTTGTTACACGAAAAACAGACTTTAGACTGCGAAAGTACATCTTATATATCACGGATGAACTACGGCAGTAGGATACCTCTCAAGTAAATGGATGAGTACTTGGGCATGCTGACGGCAATTCGATTTCTACTCTGTAATTCGAGATGCGAGGGATACTTGTAGCAAGAAGAATGGATAAGTAATAGCGAGACCTGGAACAACGACGACAAAAGCACATTTGGAAGACCGTATACGAATATGACAAGCAGTGGGAGGTGATTGGTATGATTGATCCTTATGAGGGGAGTGATATGGTAGTTGAATATCGGCAGAGATGTGTTGCGATCCTACAATGCATTATTGGCCACTTCAAGGAAGGGGGTGACGGGGACGGAACAGGCGATGGCAGATGAGTCGGGGGGAGTAGCTGTACAGACAACGCCCGATTTTTCAGATTTTTTGAACCGATGGATTTCAAGACGATGGCCACTCACATCTCACACCCAGGTCTCCTTACCAACGCCGATAGCGTCGAAGCTCTTCCCGCTGCGAGTGCGTCTTTCGTGCAGAATGGGGACGACGTCTAGGTTGATAAGCTTCTCTGATGGGGGTGGCGAGCCCTCTACCCATCCTTTCCACCCTTTCTTGACTGCAACTCTCTTCTTTCTTGGGGGAGGCTGTGGTGGAGGTGGGGTGACGACAAATGGCTCATCGAGAGGTCCGTCGTCGTAGGGAGTTCGCGGTCGCTTGGAGGATGTGCGAGATGTGACCGAAGAACTAGATGGACCAGGTGTGGAGCGGGGTGATGAGGCCATGGGCGGTGGGGTGACCGATACAGAACGCTGATTCGTGGCAATGTTGATTGTTGGGCGCTGACTCGTTCCCCTGGCACGCCAGAAGGACGATGTCTGGGCGGACTGTGAAAGGATGGCTTGGGGGGGAGCGGGGGGTGATGGATGACATGCATTCGGAGGTCGGCGCTGGGTCGTTTGTCTGCTGTGGTTAGGCTTGCTCGCTTCTTCTCTCGCTCTCGCCTTTCCTTATCCCTCTCTCGTTCCTTGTCCCTCTTCCTGCTCCTGCGCATTTCCTCGTCCTTCTCCACGACCTTGTATGGACCCACGCCATTGAGCAAGCTGGTGAGGACGTCTCGTGGTGGGCGGATGTCGAAATTTCCGGCTAGTACGTCTGTAGCAGTTCTACGGCGTTGTTTGAAGGGGTTGTGGTCGAATGCATGTGTGGGCGCGACGAGGGACATGGTGGACGACACGATGAGGGAGGGGGGAAGGGTAAGAATATACTGGAAGCACAGTGGAGAGAGAAGTCGTGTTCTCTTATGGCTTGTATCCTTACGGCAACCCGCATAAGCATCCACAAACAAAAAGTCTGTTGACTGTATGTAATCCGCTTTCGGAAGTGCCGCCGACAGTGTTGCTGCTGTGCAGGAATGGCAGGCTGCCACGCTATGTATGTACATGGCTTTCCAGATACCGATATACGCTATTCGAGTGGCTCGATGCCATGGCGTGCTGCACAGCGTGGCGCAGCGGTGGGGGTCTGGACAACCAAAATGGTTGGTTTGGGAACATTCCACGACCAGACCAATATAATATGGAAAGATCCAAATCAAATGCGTGACAACAGTCCCCGTGAATGAATGGTGCACAAGTGACTCGTATTATCGGTGCTTGGGGCCAGATCACGGCAGCACACATTGTCCACTGATCATTCCAGACCGAGTAGAATCAATGAATGCCCGCCGATCGAAGGATTCCTGCTCGCTAAATTTCCTTGCCAACGAGCGCCATCCCGGCGTTACAGCGGACAGCAAATGATATGCATTCAACGTTCGTTGTCGTGTCCCTTTTTACGAGAACAATAGCGTCCGCTTCCACCAGGCATGTTTTTAATGCGTCCTGCACCACTAACCAAGCAGGGGAATCACAAAAGAACCGCCCGTGTCCCGTGCGCAACCCGTGCCAGTGGCTTATCAACGAATGCACTTCAGGCAATCCCCGAAAAATGCAACAGGTGGTGACGGTGCCATGCCAAGTTTGCAATAGTACAAATTGTTGTGCCCCAATTCACGACGTTGGCCGCAAAGCGGGCAATCCGGCTCCCTAACTGAGGGTGCCGTCCGTAAACACTGCTGATCTCCTCTGGACTGCCTGGGGGAAGAATGAAAAGGCAGACGCTCACCGCAGCACAAACGTCGAGTCGATTACACTGCACAGACCTAAATGGAAATGTCCGAGTCAGGCCAAAACCACTGGCAATGTTATTAAACTTGTCAGTCAAATTCCACAGACGATAACTGCGGGGCTCCGTTTCCTCCTAGCTCCGCCCGGGGGTGGAAAGTTGGCGGATGGGGATGATTTCTGACGGCATGGGGAACGGGCATCCTGTGATTTTGACAGACCTCACCCTTACAAAAAACATTCTCTCCAACGGGCACAGCCGGCGCCCTCCGGTGAAGTGCTTTGGGCACTCGAGACGTAACCCCCACCAGAGAGGCCAGCGAACGTGCCTAAAAATATAACGGGTCATTGCTTGTCTAAACTAGGGTGATACCGCCTTGCTGCTTGATCACCTGAGGCTGTGTAGGACAATGGGTCATTCACCCTTTCAAGGGGCAATCTCTGTCATGAGATCGCGAGGGAGACAGGGAAAAAAACTGCAACTCACCTGGAGGAGCTTCATGATCAATACTGCTCCAGAAACGCTGAAGCAGGAAGGTTTGACTTGACATGATCCAGATCAGAACCCGGAGTTGCGTGACCTGCCGAATCGTGATTTGCTTTCAAGGAAAGAGACAGAACAACGACCATCAGCCGTGCACATCACAAGGACAAAAAGAAAAGAAATTCCCATTAGCCGACTCGAACGACTGACCTCGTCATTACTAGTGACGCGCTCTACCAACTGAGCTAAACGGGACGTGACATGCATTGGTCGTTCGTGGCCGGTATTGAGATGGGTCGACTGATCTGATGGAAACTCGATTCGGCCAATATTATGTCTTTAGGCTGTTCACGTCGACGGTGTCTCCTAGCCGTGAGCCGTGAGGCATTCATATAAAAGCCTCATGGGAGATCAATCACAGTGGGTTACCTTCCTCTCAGTCCCTGCGTATCGGCGCTATGCGCGAGCGGGTCAGATTCTTTACAAAGAAATCCGGCCATAAATATGACAAGGATCCCGCTACCGTTTGTTCCACTGCGGTCAATTCCGGAATACTCAGTATCAGCCCTCGCTTGGCTTCCAGAATGAGTGAGTTGCCAGACGGTGCATGTGCACATTGTCGAGCTAACAGGCTATTCTCAGGTGTTGAAGCCATCATCAGGACGATACGACGTCGCGGGATAGTGCACAGGCTATATCTGGGAAACAGCTCCTTAGGCGATTCCGGATGTGTGCGGCTGTTCGACTTCTTGAATTCTTCGGCTGGCCGCCCATGCCGGGAAAGCTTAACGGAACTCTTCCTTACTCAGAACGACATCGGACCTCATGGACTACTCGCGGTAGCGGGATTTATGAAAGACAATACGGTTTTGAGAGAATTGTGTTTGTCAGGTGTTAGTGTTGCGCTTCTTTCTTTCGTCCGTGGATCTCATACAAAGACCATTAATCAGAACCCTCTGACCAGGGATGTCGACGTCATTAGAGAATTCGTCACATCCCTCAATTCGTCGCGCCTATGTACCTTGCAGTTGCTCCACAGTACTTCCTTGTCAGATCCTTTCGTACAGGCGTTCCTTCCGGGACTGACTACGCCATATCTACGACAATTAGACATGTCAGCCATCAACATGACTCGAGCCGTCGTACCCATCATCGTTGACTATGTCAGGTCGCCCCGGTGCCACCTAGAACGGTTGCAGTGCAATGCGAATAACTTGTCATTGCCCGGAGCCCGTTCCATCATCGACGCCATCGAAAAATTCAACTACACCCTGGGGAAAGTGAATGTCGATGACCAGCACATGGATGATGACGGCGGCAATGCAGAGGAGAGGGCAATTGCATGGCAAGAAGGCTGGCGCATTCTTTCGAGCGCTACTCGTCGCAACTTTGAGTCCAAAATAATGGTGAAAACGCAAGCTATCGCCCTTCTGCGTTGTTGCCGCGTCCTTTATCTGCGTCCAGCGCAGCGGGAAAGCTCAAACCCACTACAGCCCGTCTCCGTATTGAGTCACAAGTCTTGCTTATTTTTCAAGTTACCCCTCGAAATACAACTGGAGATCCTCACGTTCCTTGCCCCTACCCTTTCTTACCAGCAGCTCGTACGTGTTGTTCGCTATGCAGCTGACATCACAAGTCTGCCGCGCGTCAGTCACGGACCTATGATAAAGCTTGGCGGTAGTAAAGCTATCGCTTGCCCGAGACTGGGTCTCTGCCGTTGAACGACAACCGTTCGAAGGGTCTTGGCGACCGCCAGAGTGGTGGGAGTGTCACTGTCGCTCCTTTAACTGCAGTGCTCTACGTAGATGGAGGAGAGAAAGAAGGGATATTTGGCTGACGGAGGTTGGTTGTGACACTCTGGAGAGCGGGCATCAATACCTGATGACATCTGGCACAAACGAACAACGGACACAAATCAAGGACATTTTCTCTTCATACCCGCCCACGTACAGGTATTGGTAATCTTTGTTGGACTTAGCTATTTCGTGGTTTCGCACCTGCCTGATTATTTGTTTTTTTTTACCCGCAATGTACGAACCCTTGGTTTCGAGGGGGGAATATACTTTGACCGTTGCGGACGTCCTCCCGGACATGGGAGGAAAGCTCTACGTGTTGTCACATCAGGGAGGGGGGGGGGAATTTGCAGAAGCCGTCAAAGCATACTACCAATGATTATCAGCAGACTCCGACGTTTTGCAGAGTTTCTGTTTCCAAGGGACACTTCCCATGTTGTTCGATGTATTCACGGCAGCGAGACCACTTATTGGTGTCATTTTTATGTAACTGCCACAACTGTGGATAATGCTGTATACCGTGATCTATTATGCGTGGAGCTTACTCGCGTTCATTATAAGTGTAATCCCTCACTTGATGTCAGTTACATTCTAGAGGGACACCGTTGTTTTCGGAATTGCAGTACGTGCAACTTGCCGCCACATTCCAGTCGTGGTCCTCTCAGCTCGGATTTTAGAGTGCCGGCGGAAGGTCACTCAAGCATGTACGAGTTCCCTGGAAAAGGAGAGCTAGAGCGAGCACTGGTACAGAACGCTGGATCGCTTGACACTTACTGAACACTGCATGCCATATGATGGCCTGGTACAAATGTACCAGCGACACCTGACATACTCCAAACTCACAGATGTGCTCGAGCATAACATCCGCCCAGTTATTCCCTACCACGTCGAGCGTGCCACCAGGTTGATTTCCCCGAACCAACCGGGCATGATATGGAAGGTTTGCTCCAATGGGTTTGTTACCGTCGAATTAATTGTCTGACCTGATAGGATCGCCCGGGTTCCGGACTTGACTAGAGGCGACCTATATTCCCGCCGAGTCGATGTACGAAAGCACTGTCGATATTGAAGTCTGTCGTATTTTCACATCTGTATCTCAGGGCCGTTCCATTCGTACAATGACATCGATTGATTCAAGGAGATGTATATCAGTCCATTGAACAAAGTCGCTCAATTTAGAAGCAATAATACCACTCCTATGGGCGATCCTCATCCCGGCAGAGCCGCAAATCGTCCTACTTCACCTTGGTAACCAATATTTGTTCAAAACCGGAGTCGCAGACACCCAGTGGTTGCCGCCTAGTGCACATTTGTTGACAAACATACTGCTCGAGAAAAAGATTGCGTCGCCCGTCAACTTTTTATCCGCTGCAGAAATCGAGAGATATATGTTGGGGAGTGGGGCTTACCAGTAGGTGTCCTTGTTCACATTGACATATCCCATGGCAACTGTGCTGAAGTGCTGAATTGATCCCTTGAAGTGGTACGGGTTCGATTCGACTTGACGCAGCAGCAGATTCCAAAGGCGCGTGAAGACAGCCGGCCGAAATCAATAGCAGCGAGACGTGGACGCGACGTTAGACAAGATGCAATAAGATGGAAGGCTTGAAAGGGGACTGGATTCCACCAAATGAGGAAACAACCAAACGGCACGCGACGCACCTAAGTGTCCGAGGTGAGCAAGGAGCCGAGTGGTTCAATGGGCAGCTCTAGCCTGTCCACGCATTTATTACTCATGCGGGTAAACTGGCCGCAGCAGCATCGCAAGCTGCATAGATGCCATGGCGCCTAGGCAGACCAGATGCTTTTGGTTTAGAATTAGAATCTATTATCATGACCGTTTCCCGTCATCATGAACACCCAGCTACGTACAGAACATTACCTTACGTGCGCCCTCGGACACTCGAAGGTCCTACAACAACACTACTAAACCCCAACATTTTAGCCCACTTCCTGAGCCAACTCACACCATCCCCTTCTGCGGGATTGGGTGGCGGCGACTTGCTACGGAGTCTATCTTTTGCCAAGCTGATGAATGGCCTATAGTAAGTTCCAACGACACCCCTGCAACGTAACGGATCACGGGGGCGACTCGTCATATAATTTCAAGCATGACAAACCAAAGCATTCCCTGTAGCAAAGGTATCACCACCTGATCCCGGAACGTAATATAGGCGATGTTTTGCCAGTCGATGATAGTGACTTCTTGGGAAGCAGTGATCAGAGGGGTAACATGAGCGACTTCCGCATATTGCCCGTCCTCGCTGACTGGAGCAGGCAGTTGTGGTTCAATGTGAAGACAGCCCCGTATTCGGCTAAGATAGACCTGCTCGAAGCGCAAGTCTGGTATTGGCAGGCGTCTCCTCAGCCTCGAATCTCCTTGGTGGTAGTCTTGGGAGCGCAACAGATAGTCTGCACGGAAGTCATCGTGCGACTCGGCGAATGGACCAGACATCCTCGGACTCTGCCAAGAGAAGGCCCGTCGTTTGTTTGCGACTAGGCCAAAACACGAGTAAACAACCACTGAGCTCCAACGATTTCCAATTCATAACATAGCCAGCATGCAGCCTGGGTGGTTTAACAGATTTATTCATTTCAGTCCATCATATCACTGCGGGAACTCACTGCCTTGTTGATGGGTTCTGGCCAGCCGTCGACCCTGGTTCCACACGGCCCTTCTGCCAATCACCTTTGCTGGAAGCCACGAGGAATCACCACAGTGTACTGTTTTCCAATGCACTGATCGGGAGTTTGCAGCCATCCGTTTATCTCAATAAGATCAAGATGGGGATTGAATGTCAGCCGAGCATATAGGCAGGGTGGCTTCAGCGAATAGCCCTACTTACCCTGAGCTTTATCTTGGTTCCAGTGGGTTCAGCTGTTTTTATCCTACTCATTTTCACAGAGCATTTCTATGTCAGCTATACCGCGGCAGTACCGAGGAGTGCAAGCTGGAAAGTTTCTGTGAATGTACGCTGCAACGCAGCTAACCCTGCCATGTCTCCCATAGGTTTCTATTCTGGACACTTCTGCAGAGGACACTCTTCCCTTATGCACCATACGGACACACTCATACGTGCCACACGCAAGCTGAGGCTGTCCGCTTGTTACAACGTGGCTTGTACTATGTATTTCTGAGCAGCCCATAATTCCTTCCTTCCCTACATTCTAACACTCTCATCATCGGTCTCTGGATGGTCTCTGAAAGCCTTAGTCGCATTTTAACTATCTTTCGCAGATGCTTGTTATCCGACAAACCTGCCTCCCGCGTTCTACTTGCACTGGCTTTACTACGTGAATGTATCCGTCGCGCAAAATCTCAGCTTGTGAGAGCTTCGTTTGTCCGCTACCATCAGAGAGAGTGTCCTTTCGTTCCTAAGGCGGCCACGACATTTTTGCGATCCGACGGTGACGATACTCCCAAGCGTTGAGCCATCCAAGAAACAACGGCTCGTCATTAAGACCCATTCTTTGTCGGACACTCCGTACATCAGCCCCTCTGGCCACCTAAGCCCCTACATCTCCTTCATCACCAGCTAGACGGGCACCTCTATACCTGGACAATCCTTCTGATGCTAGTTTGGCTGAACAGCCCACACCCACAGAAGGTAATGAAGGTGAGCAAGTTCCAATCATAGGTTACCAGTGCGATTATCATGGAGTGTCGGCCATTAGATACTACCCCAAAGCAGGGACTTAAGAGTCCTATCTCCAAGTACCGCTCCGCCATCCCCCGGGGCTGGGCTCGTTCGGGCAGCTACATTTGCCGGCACTCCGGGCGATCCTGTTGGAGGCTTTGCAACTACTTCGCAGCTGCGAAGGCATACGTTGGCTGTACCGGCAGAAAGTCAGGATGGGTCACACAGGCCTTCAAGCGCGCTCTCTGAAACTAGCAAGGCATCCCTTGGTCGTGCGGCTTACAGACGCCACGATGGTCCCATGCCTCGGCCACGTTCCCCCTGTCCAAGCATTTACGGGATATCAACCTCGTATTTAAAAGCCAATTCCACAACCACCCTCCCTGATGAAACGCAGGTCGAGTCCACGGCCAGCTTCCATGCACGAGCGATCGTCAATGCTTCTTCCGATATGGTCCACACCGAGGAGGCTGTGTTTGTGTTCCCTGAACCACGTTTCACTCCCATGTCCGCCAACGACGTTATGCGGTATGATAGAACCGCCAAGAGCCATGCGATGATGTGAATTTTGATTTCAGTTTCTTCGAATTTCTTCGGGTCTTAACGTACCTTCTGCTTAGAGACCCTACAGTTTCGGACTACACTATCAAGGAGTATTTGGTTGATTACCCCACTTTTGAGTTCGTTTTTATCTTGTATTGTTGTTTATCGAGCTAACGGTGGTGTAAGGGGTACCCTTCCTCATGGATGGTCGGTACATGTTCACCCAGAAGGAGCCCTTTATTACCTCCACGACGAAAAGGCATGTTCCACGTATCAAACAAACTCGCTGTTGTTGTACTGACGTAAAAATAGAGGACATTCACGGAAGTGGACATATGCAATGCCACCGTTCTTGCGGACATAGAACACTTTCAACATACGCTATACGGTGAACTTCGCCAGGCCATACAGGAAGGAGCGGTCGATTTACAGCTGCAAGACGTGGAACTTGTTTTGGAGCCAAGGTCCGACGATTACGGAGTTTTATGCAGCTACTACTTCGTTCATCGACTCAAGCGGTGCCTCTTTTGGTTGGAGGTTTTTGACGCACGCGGCGTTCTCGGTGATTGCAAAGGTGTCCATGCTCTATCTCACAAGAGTTCGTGTCACTGTTTAGCATTCCGTTCTGTTTAAGGCGGTTGACGCGTCTCTTCAGAACTTGCTATCGAAGCACAGTACTGGTATGCGACTTAAAGTGGTATGCAAATTTCAACTCTTCTTTACCGTTGCTAACAATTTCCCGCAGAGCTCTATGGAGGTACTCAAAAGGCTTTTAGGAAACACAGAGATCTTTTTCCGGTCTTGGGTAAGGTCACCAAAGACCTCGTCTGCGAAGTGAAGGATATGATGTTGCATGCGACTTGTGGTAAGTTTGTAACACATCAACACGTGTCCAGTGTAACATTTGTAGACCACCTCAGCTCCACTCGTTCGACAGCCGCTCTGAACACAGATGAACTGCAAAATTACCTTTCGTTGGTAGATAAGATTGACGGTGAATCTCTAGGGTTGCATGAGGTGTAGGTGCCTGTCTGACCAGATCGCCAATAGTAGGCTCATCTTCTCGTTGCGACCATACTGTTGTCGTTCTTGGTATGGGACGGATTTTGTCATTCTTCTCCGTTCTGACTTCTTTTGCCTTTTGTCATCAGGACGACTGATGAACATTCTTCGTACGTCTCGCGCAAAATTGTGTGCTAGGCCCATTGAAACCTCCAATCCAGATCGTAACCAATATCTCAATTTCCACGGACAACCGTGTGCTCGGCTGAGTGTCGATCAAACCGTTCATGGATGGAGGTATCGTCCCTCGAAAGCTATGATCATGCTCGCCCCACTTCTCTGCATGGCCCCAGTCGCGCATGTACGCTCATTGCACCGGAGCTTTGTAGACAATATCGCTAGCACCGTTGAGTGGGGCGTATTTATCACGAAACTGAACATTCAACTACAAAATCTGAATCTCCTTGTAAGCCGATCCGTCATTTCATTGTGCTGAAGGTAACACCGGCATTTTCAGGGTACTGTACTGTTAGGAGCAAACGTTGGTTTCCTTGCTATTCAATCTGTTGATGCGGGGAACGGACGCTCTGTAACTCAAATCGCCAGTTATACGTCGCTGGTGTTCAGCTTCGGTAGTCTCGTCTTGGGTCTGACCTTCATCGGTCTCAATTTGACTGGGCGTGAAAGGGGATCTGAAGCCGTAAGTTTGCAAAGTGCAATAGGACTTGACTGCCACTAAATGGTATCGTTTTAATGAAGGTACACTTCCTTCGGCGAATGAGCGACGAGCGTCATGGGCTTGAGAAGCTAGCCATCATCTACAGTCTACCATATGCGTTTCTCATGTGGAGGTAGGGATGCCATGTTGTGGGCGTTGGAGCCTTTGCTTACCGTCACGACAGCATGCTTTTATTCTTGCTGGCATTCTCCGTTGAGTGGTGCAAACCCGGCGACAAGGTTTCAAGAACTGTTGTCGGCAGCGTCCTCGTGGTCGTTGGTGGGGTTATAATTTGGTGCATCCATGTCGCTCAGGACCGGAAAGCCCGGTGGTGGTGGGAGCCTGACCCCCGTTTCTCGCCACATGTAAAACAGCCCCCTTTGGCTAAACGAATTGTTACACACCTGCAAGAATGGAGCCAACCATGGCATCATTTCACATCCCGAGGTTTTCCGGACGCAGAAACCCACTCCACAGTGAACTTCCACGTGCAAACGCCAGTGGCACTGCATCAACAGCGGTTGACCTTACAGTTCCAGTTGTAACTCTGCAGAAGCCCACGAACGACATTTCGAATATATCCCTCAACAGCGACGCGTCCCGGAGGAGCTGGCGTGCTTAGTAGCATGCCCAACCTTGTATGCTTCACTGTTTCCGTGTTACAAATCTACCCTAATCATAATAACCGGCAACCCATCTAAACTATATATATAGGGCACACGGAACCACTTATCTTAATACCAATCGTATAGCTAGCTTCTTACTGGGAGAGTTCTCGTTCAATGCTGTAGCGCTAGTCATGTTTGATATTTTTACAACGAGACTAGCGTGCATGACTTCGTTTGCCTGGCAGGGGCATTGAATCGAATTCACACCGTTGTCGGAGTAGCCTTCTATGCAGTTTCATTTGCTGTTTGCTTTCGTGGCCGCGCTGGTGTCCTCGCTGTGCTTTCCAATTCACTCGGAAGTTGACGCCTTACTCCCCATCGCTGCCCGGATACTCTTGCTGACGGCACACCCGATGATGAATGCTTTTTCTTCGCACCAACTATACTGGCACTTCAACGGGACTTTTCAAAACCCGAGGTTTACTCACTGTGCTTGTCCACGGGGAATGCGGAAGGTCTAGGAGACAAAAGGAGAGGAGAGCTGGATCGTAGTCTCGACATACTTGGTGTTGACAGCGACAAACGCTGGGTGGTTGATCACCCGTAAGGATATTTTGTATCGAGTGCTTTCGCTAACGTCCTGAGGACCCGCCGTTTCAGCTTACTCCAGGACAACATCACTGTGAGATGGGAGGCATCAGTCATCGCGGATGTCCTCACTCCATTCGTTGTGGAGAACAACATCACAGTGGTGGGCACTTTCAAAACTCGGCCATCAACATCTCACAAATGCCATAACAGATCTTGACCTTCGACACGCAGGGGATCTCCTCACACCCGAATCACTGTTCTCTTCCATTCGGTGCATCGCTTCTCAGCCGTAGGTTGTCTTCTACGTGGTCCCGAACAGGGAATACTCCCCGTGTACTTGGCCTCCTTACCGTCCCAGTCGTGCCGAAATACTTGGGTATCTTTTCTGTTCCGCTTGCTCGTGCCAGGATTATCCTGTCTTGGTTGATGCCTAGGCTCTTTTCGCCGTCACCGACGATACTTACCTCTGGCTTCGGGGAATACCTGATAGGAGCCCGTGCCCTCCGAGAACATGATTCTCAGATGAAATGGTTCCGCTATCTTTATATGTTGTTTTCAAGGTATATGTGGGTCAACGAGTGGGTCGAAATTGACCCGGCTACGCTGTCAAATCAATGGTAGCGTGCATAGTTCTACTTCGCGAAAAAGCTTGATAACCTCGGAGACACTGATGGCTGTACGCCAGGAATACAATATAGACGGGCAAGGGCCTTTGAACACATTTTGTTTGTCTTCCAAGTTGTACGGCAAGATTATACAGAAGCCCACGGACACATGAGCGGCCCGCTTTCTAAAAACATTTAACCACCATTTTTTCAAACCGGAATTTCTTTTACTGTCATTCGGTTTTGAGTTACGAGTCTCCCCGCTAGAGAGCGATGATTACGACGACAGCACGCGGACTGGGAAACCGCTCGATTGAAGTCGTCGATGATGCTTGGAACCTACGCCCGCTTCCTCCCAGAGTCAACGCTATTCCCCTTAGCTTTGGGAATGCCTCAGCCGTGATATGTGCTTTGTGATAGCTTGGAAGTACTTAACGCAGCGGTTAGGGAATTATTTACTGTTATTTGTTCCTTCTAGTGGCAAGCACACCCGTTGATGACCATAACACCTACCCCGACCATATGGCACGTTTTAGTGCCCTCGCGAGCGACAGCAGTGACGATGAGTACGCGTCATACGCGTCACAAGCCGTGCGTTCTATCGACAATGCCAAAAAACCCGTGGGAGAGGCCAGCGAATCTCCCAATTCGCACTCAGATGGGGACGACGCCAATGCCGTAGTAGTTGACGGCCAAGAAGATGGCGAAGACGAGGACGAGGACGAAGAGGATGAGGAAGAGGGTGAAAGCTCTTCGGAAATGGACGAAACTGAACTTGTTCTGTATAGACCAGAGGATTCGGATGCGGAGGGTCGGTATAATCACCGAAGACACCGATCGCATTCTTCCACCTCGTCGGAATCTGACACTGAGGGTCAGCGTCGCGTAGACTCTGGTGCCGTTTCCTGGGCTCAAGCTGTCGGCGTGGACGTCCAGAAAATGCACGTCATGCAGACGTCTCTCTTCCGTATGCCGGAAGAGGCGGCAACGCTACAAGCCGTGAACAGGCCGACTCTTCCTCGATTTCGATTGCATCCAGGCGTATCTCGGAAACACAGTCGTGATTCACTCGGAGAAGGGCGATTAGACTCTCAAGAGGTTAGTATACTTTTCACTTACTGATGACTTCTTTCATATGCTCAAGCATGTTTCAGAGAGCCTCGTTCGCACATGATATCGAACCCCCTATTTACCGTCCCTCACGGAAATATGCACGTGTCGAAATTTCCGATTCGGCGGTGGCGGGTTGCGAAGATGCATTGGTCGACGCAGGCCTAGCGCTCGGCAGGTCTTTCCGCGTGGGTTGGGGTCCGAGTAGTACTATTGCTCATCTCGGACAGCTATGTAGTCCATGGAGTCAAGTGTGAGTTTCAAATGACGATGGCATTCCACCGCCTTCTTACCCAAGCGCATCTAGGCAAAGCTCCGCAAACTCCTCTGTCGTGACACTAGCATCCGCCCCGCTCTTCTCATCTGCCCGAGACGAGACCAGCGGTCGGTTGTCTCGGTTACTTCAACATCATCTTTCCAAAACTCCTATTGTAAAGGACGAATACGGTGTTCCATTCGCCGACCCTTCTTCAGAACTGTGTTTCTCCTCGTTTACAACGATTTATCCTCAAACTGATACTTCTTACGAGGCCTCTCTCTTCCGCCTTGGCCACGCCCTGTTCGATCCCTTTGACCTCCACTTTGCTCCGGAGATAACAGTTGACGTACGGAATCGAATGTACTCCGTTCGGCGCAAAGTGGCGCTTTCGGCTTGGTTAGAAGAGGCCGTCACTTCGTCCGTCAATGCAGATCTGAATCAAGCCACTGGGGACCCAGAGAGTCTTATATTCACCCTTCTTACTGGCCATCAGATCGAAAAAGCTTGCGAGATCGCCTTGGATAGGGGGCTTGTCAAACTTGCAACCCTTATTTCACAAGCGCCTGGCGATTTCGAGTTTAGGGAAGACCTCAGGGAGCAGTTGCAGATTTGGCGTGAACAACGTATTGACGTTCACATCAACGAGAACACAAGGAAACTGTACGCAACCTTGGCCGGAAGTATGGATATTCTGGAGGGCTCGAGAGCGAGTAGCTTTGAGCGGTGTTCGGATGTCGATCCACTCAAAGGGCTAGACTGGAAACGTACTTTTGGCATGTATCTATGGTTTGCCGAGCCCATGGACGCGCCTGTATCGCAAGTTTATGAGGCATATCACCGCGCTTCACAAGAGCTCCCTTCGCGAGTTGCGTCTCCGCTTCCCCACTATCTTGAATGCCGTCAAGGAGCCAGCCTTCCTTTCCACCTTCCGCGACCAGTTCCTTCCGATGCTTTGTTCGCTCTCATCCGACTGCATGCTGAGCCCGCTTGCTCGCTTTCTCAGATCCTCAATCCGCTTTCGTTCAGCCCCTCACCCTGCGATTATTCCCTTCCGTGGCATATGTACATAGTGCTATCGCGATGCATGCGCGTGCGCGACCTTTCCGACAGGAGCTCAGGCGAACGACGATCGCCCGACTACGACGAGGAAACGGAGAGGTACGAGGGTCATAGTCCAAGTGCAGACTTATTAGCGAGTTGCTACGCACATCAGCTTGAACAACTGGGCATGCTTCAGGAAGCTGTGTTTGTCCTCTTGCATGTCGAGGGGTCGGCAGGGTAAGTCGGGAGCCCACCTCGAGATGATTTGAGTTGAATTAGTGTACCAGGCGCGAGAAAGCTATAAAAGATCTACTGCGTAGGTCTGCAGATAAGCTCGATGATTGGATGACCAGTGGCATCCTCGGAAGCCTAAAAATTCCTCTCACTTGGGTCAATGAAGCGAAGGTGTGTTCTGCCAATAACTTGTGCGCAAATGACAACTGACCTAGGGGGCAAGGCACTGTACGCTATCTACAAGGGCGACATCTTTGAAGCTTATCAGTTGTATATGGCTTCCGGGTTATACCAAGCAGCTCACGATCTGGCCGTAGCGCAGCTCGCACCGGAAGCAGTCATACAGCATGATTTCGAGTTTTTGACGTCGTTGTTCGAGCGAATGAGCAGTCAGACTGTCGATGGATGGTATCTGAAGGGCAAGGTAATTACCAAGAGGATATCCAATCATTTCCTTGTGTTCACGCTCGGCTAGGCTTATATGGATTATGCCCATGCAATGATTCGCCTACGTGACCTGCACGCCTCGCTTTCGGATACTGACGGCCTCGATACGGCCGAGGAGCAAGAGCTGGAATGTCTTGCACGGTCGATACCTAAGCTAATTGGCATTCTCCCGGAACTTCTTCCCTCACCTTCGGATCCAAGGCATATGGTGGCATTGTCTGAAATGATTTCTGGCCTAACTGCGAACCTCGACCAACTGAAGCCCCTCGCATTAGTGAGTCGTCGTCAAGGAAAATCGGTTCATTCCTGAGCTAACACCTATTGGCGGTAGTCTCAAGTGCGGCTCACTGGAGCTGACGAAGCGACAAGGCTACACCACATCCAAGCAAGCGCGCTCGAACGCCTCATGAGATCTATCCAGGTCGCATGATCGCCAGTAGATGACGACCAACTCCATTATTTAATGACATGTCGAGCTGTATTCAAACGTGGTGAAAACGTTACCTTCCAACTAAGGATTTCAAACACTGCAAAGACGCAGTCTCTGGCACACACACCTTTCTACCAGAATTTGTCTTGGAAACAGATACCATTGCATCTCCATGCGTCGAAGTGGCTTCAGAGCTTACTCTTGCGTCACAAGATGTGCCGTTTCCTTATTGCCACGCCGTTTACCAGGGTACTTGATTAGTTGAGAACCACTATAACTAACTGAATTGGTTATGTCGTGCGAGGTATATCGGATGTCGTGGTCTGGACTCCAGCCCACGGTAGAGATCATACTGCTAGCAGAAGGTTTATCCAGGCCTGTAGACTTCGGGATGGCTGCGGTCGTACGATGGGGCCGTCAGGCCATCATACCCAAATCACTTTCCGCTTCATCGGAAACAATCCCCAAAGACTTGGACCGATATTTGGCCTCTCGGCAAGCTACTTCCGACACCCCAGCTGTCGGCGACGATACCCAGTCCATGTAAGGGAGAGCATCACTTAGACTCGTAATTCCTGCTGCGGAGCGCGTCATCTCGTAAAAGCTCGTCTCGGAGTCGATGTAAGTGCGTAACTCATGCACAAGGCAAGGATTGCTTTGCAGACGATCAGGATGGTCCAACTCGAAGGGACAAACCGTGGCAGTGCGGTATGGCTAAGGGCTGTTGTTGGTTACCCGGCAGTGCACAGAACCCACGACCGGTGTCATCCTCTACTATCCTTAAAGCTCAGTGCTGTATGTTCGTCCGTTACGAAGGGGTCTTCGATAAGTTTCATCCTAGCAGATAAGATGACGGAGTTAGCTGGATCTGAGTGTCCCGGGGTGTCAGCAATTGAGCAAATTCAATTCATTTGGTCACAAAGGAAGGCGAGGAGGAGGGTACTAGAACATGAACATGCGATAATAGAACTGATACAATTTCGTACAGCAGCCAACCAATACAACTCATCGGCACAGGTAGAGTAATGCAAGGCGGCCGCATCGCACTACATAGCGTACCTGGAGAAGATAGTGAATTCACACGAACACTATGGTCGTAAAGAGGGTGCGTACTTCCTTGTCCACTCCCTCGCGGTCGCTTCGTATCGAGCGCGATCCGTCTTGTACAAGTGCGCGATGTCGTGCACCAAAGGGTCGTCCGGGTTGGGATCAGTAAGCATCGAGCAAATCGAAAGGAGAACTGTGAGGCAAGATTACATATTTGTTTTATCGGCAATCATCAAAGTGTCTCGTACCTTTAGAGATTGTCAATGCTGGAGACCATTGATCCCTTAGGATATCGAGACAGATCGATCCGTTTGCATTGATGTTGGGATGGTAAATCTTCGTAGTGAAGCTAACCTTCGGTGGCTTGAAGGGGTAGTCCGTAGGGAAAGTGATCGAAAGGAAGAACACTCCACCCGCATACGGCGAGTCGCCCTAACAAGGCCATCGAGTCAGCTCTGCGGATGACACCGGAACATGACAGGCCTGCTCACTGGTCCCATTATCGTTGCCTGCCATTGAAACATGTTGTCACCTATCGGACCAGCACTGCAGGACGAAGGTGGGTCACGGCCGAGGTCAATCAATTCCTAGGGAATAATTTACGTTAACAGAGGCGCCCAAACGACGGCGTGGCAGATGGTGATGCGAGCCCCTACCTTGTTAATACGCTTAAGTGCCATTGCGCTAAATGTCTATGAAGAACTTGAGGCTATACTATCGTTGTAAAGAAGATCGCATGCGAGATCGCCATAATCGCACACGATCAGGACGGTAACGCACGACGATACAATGAGGAGAAGCAGAGTGAGTATGGTTTCATAAGTGATACGGATGAGTATATGGATACTTGGAATTTTCTTTGAAAACAAGTTGACTTACAGAGGAGTAGTGACCAGGCAAGTAGTGCTTGTAGATGCGGTGATGGTAGGGAGTGAAGGGACGAAGTCTAACTCGAGGCGCAACTATTCAGGATGTTTGTCACTTGTTTGGTTGCTGACAAAGCCTTAACCACGGCTTCCTTTTGTGGGCGGATAGCTGGGCGAGTGAAAGTGCTCTTCATTCTGCCACTACTCTGCAATGCAGGGTAAGGCAGCGTGGTCTAAGGGGTGATAGTAAAACTCCAAGTGGTCTTAAAGCTATATCGGTGGTCCGGAGAAGAGACCTGCCGATAGTGCACTTGCTTTCAAAAAATTGGGTAGAAGGTATTACCAACATAATAGGGTCTCTTCACAATCAAGTTCAAAGCTCAAACGGATTTGGTTAGCAAAAAAACATCCAGAGCAGCTGCGTGTGTATGGAGCCATGTACTAGGATAAACAGGATCTAGCGAAGTGGAGTCCAAGACAAATAGGAAAGAGCCACGTCAAGGAAATGGGACAGAAGCAATGCAATGATACGAATGGGTTCATCGGAGACGTGGGACCGCTGACTGGGGCTTTCTGCGGCAGCGAACTGTGTGCTCAGGAATGGCAGGTATATTCTTGGACCAGGAGCCACAGGAAAGTTCCCAATTCTATTGTTCTTTATCGTCAGGAGCTCCGTCGCGTTGTTTGTTGCCAACGCTGACGATCACCCCGTCAGCGAGTAAATCCGCCACCTTCCGCCCTTCCTTTGCTTGGTGTTCTGCCTGCTTGATGAACTCGGCCCTGATAGCCTTGGCACGTTCGATCTGAGAAGGCTTAGGATCGAATACCTAGGTGAGCGAACAGACGTACCTCCTTGGTGTGGTGCAAGCACTCGAGGTAGTCGTCGGCCTGGACACGGCATTGACTGGGTGCATCAGCCTGCGAGTAGCACTGTGACAGTGGTTCGGTTGCGTCAGTACCAACATGCTCGATAGGTCAAGGTCGGATGTATACTTTGGAGAACTCTTGCCAGTACGCAAAACACCGCGAACGTCCTACTTGCGTGTAAGACCGACGTTCGGAACTTCCAACTACGCTACGCACCTCCAGTATAACCAAAACCCGACTAACGAAAGCGCGGCCATCAGTCAAGACATGCAATTAAAAGCCCGGATAGCACGTACGGCCATGAGTCTGCTAGTATTGACTAGGATGCAAACGGAAAAATGACCGGACTGACACTGAGCACATGAGATCGGCACAGCCACAAGTGCCTCTCCGTTGGACCACCGCGTTCATTTCGTCGAATTCTACGGCAGAAACTTGCTCAAAGCCGCTGTGTGGCGATGGCAGACCAAACTGAACTCGTTTTCGTTAGAACGTTCATAAAGACCATCGCAAACCATCCTGTCACTTTTCCCGACGACTACCAGCAGCCCCTCCAGGACTGGCCAAAGAAAGTGTCCATCTTGCCGGTAGGTATCGGTCATATCAATTCCACGATCCATCCCTCACCTGCTTTCGTGGTTTTCAGATCGAACTTCCGCCCGTTCCAGAGCGTAAAGGACAGCCATCCGCGCCAGCAGGTACCCACAGATCATCACGCGTTTTCTACGTGTCCGCTAATCAGCACGGATCACCAAGTTGCCTCCATTAGTATTACGTTCAAGTCATCGAAACCACCGCAATCCTTCACGCTGTCTGTACAGTCCACTGACTCTATCTCCGACATCAAATCCCAGTTGGCATCTCAGCCGCGTGCACCGCCCGCAGACGCACAACGTCTTTTACTCAAAGGGAAGGCACTTGCAGATAATAAGCTCCTCAAGGAGTACAACGTGAAGGACGGGGATACTATAAATTTAATGCTCAAACCGGGCTTTGATTGGGATTCTTCCAAAGCGACCTTCCCGTCGTCGGAACCTGAGACAAAATCCTTGCTGGAGCCGGGCATGGAATCATCCTTATCGTCAGAATCCCTACCGAAGCTCAGCACGGGTTTCAAGCACACGCGCACTCCATCCATCGTCCTCTCTCCATCGCCATCCGTGGTATCCCTGGAGCCTGAAGGCAAACCACAAGACATTAACCTCACGCTGGATACCTCGTCCATACCGACGGCTTCATTGTCACCCTCATGTCTGTCGTCATATCAAGCAACCATTAGTAACCCCGATTTTTGGGCACACCTCCTTTCATTCCTGAGGTTAGTCCGCCACGATCATCACGGTCATCACCTGTGCTCACTCTATCTTTTTAATAGAGGGGAGTTTAAAAACGAAAATGATACGCTGCAGGCGTTCGAGACCTTCCTCTGTGCGAGCAAAGGTGCGATGCCCAATGCTAACGATATTGCCAAGATTCGCGATTATGTCAAGGTATCAGGAATGGCTGGCACGTAGAAAAGGAAGGATATCATGACGGATGGGAGTTTCTGCTACTTTTTTGCAATGTTTTTAGTCACTACGTTCATACAAAGGGATCACATGGGAACAGTGTACTGTCATCACGTCGTCATCGCCTTCCTCGAGGGGCTTCCCTCGTAGTATGGTCCTATCCCTGCAACATATAAGTCGGCAGATTCAGCCAAATTTCTTCCATCAGTTTCGTTACTCCCGCACATTTCTGCGAGCAGCTGCAATGTCCTCTGTAAGGGATACTACTCATCAGTCTGACATCGGCAAGATGAAGCTCGAGAATGACGGTTCTTTCAAAAGAGCTCCCTCTGCCTTCAGGAACTGGATCTACTCAAAGGACGGCCAATTCCCTGCCGAGAGAGGTATTTCTACAGTGTCAGGCACTCCGTCACACTGACCCGAGACGCAGACCGGTACCACCTTTATGTTTCGTACGCTTGTCGTGAGTAACCCACCGTTCATTCTCAACGACATGCGCGGACTCACATTGCGTCGCCAGTCTGGAACAGCGTGGGCAACGAGAACGCTCATAACTAGAAAATTGAAAGGCCTCGAAGACATCATCCGTCAGTCGAGAGCACGTTTCTTGGGATGATGCTCGTATTTACCGGCTCACGTTTTGGCAGCCGTCACCGTCGTTTCTCCCCATATGGGCGAGAATGGGTGGCCATTTGCAAGCGTCGATCCTTTCCCTGGTGCCGACGCTGATCCGCTGTACAACTCTAACTACAGTCAAAGATCTTTATTTCAAAGCAGACCCCAACTATGGCGGAAGGTGAGCAGTTGTAACAGCTGTAGGGATTGACACAGCTAAGGCAAACAGTTGAAGGTTCACAGTGCCTGTCCTTTGGGACAAGAAGCAGAATACAGTCGTCAACAACGAGAGCTCGGAGATCATTCGTATGCTGAACTCCGCGTTCAATGATATACTCCCTCCCGAGAAAGCTGCGGTCGATATTTATCCGGAAGAACTTCGAAAACAGATTGACGAGGTGAACAGCTGGGTGTATGATACCGTCAATAGTGAGACATTCACAACCATCATTGTGCTATCCCTGACTAGGATGGGGAATGCAGACGGTGTGTACAAAGCGGGTTTCGCTGGCTCTCAGGAAGCCTACGAGACGGCCGTATATCCTCTTTTCGAAAGCCTTGACCGGCTCGAAAAGATGTTGACGGGAAAAGATTATCTCGTCGGCGAAAGATTGACGGAGGCGGACATTAGGCTTTTCGTCACGGTGGTAAGACCACTCACTGATCCCTGCGCTCTCTGTTGAAATGTTGAATTTGCACAGGTTCGCTTTGACCCCGTTTACTTCAGCCACTTCAAGTGTAATCTGAGGGACATCCGCCACGGCTATCCAGCTATCAACAGGTAAGTGCGGTGGCATCGTTTCACTGCATTCCCGACACTAAGTGACTCCCAGGTGGATGAAGAAGCTCTATTGGACTAATGAAGCCTTCCGTTTGTCAACAAATTTCCAGCATATCAAAGTCCATTATTACTGGTCCCAAACCAAGGTTAGTTTTTCCACGTCACCTCAAGGGGCGTATGTCCTCATGGAACATATTCAAGGTCAACCCAACGAGGGTCGTTCCTGTAGGCCCAGTTCCCGACATTGAAGCTCTGTAGGTTAGAATTTCCGAATTGCGTAGTACGGCTGTCTCGGCGAACTTTTTGTTCGATCGTGTATATTAACCCTCCAAGGTCGCTAACTCACCGATGAAAACATTCCCTGATCATGTAAGAGACGTGGGACTCCTGTCTTAGCCTTTGGCTTAGCACAGGCTGGGCTTCCTGCAACTTTCGGCGGTGCCTACCAGATCTTTGCAAGGCAGTGTGTGTGCGTGTCTTTGTTCATCAGGTGGGTCAAGGATGGGTTGCACTGCCTGAAATCAAGCAGTTTTCACCCAAGATGCCTCATGACCGAAGTAACGGATGGGCTCTCCGCGCCGCTCGCCAGGCAAAGCCTGTGCTGACCTTGGCGTAATCCCCTCTTCACTGCATCCCGGCTGCCCCTTGAACCACTGGACTGTTTGTTTTAACTCAAGGTTCCCAAGTCGGTTTCGTGGCATCGGCTATGTCGCTCTCTGGCTGCAATCCCTTCGTCCCGCCTCAATTAATGGACGAGCTGCTTCCAGGTTTGACACTAAACCATTCTGACATTTGTGCTTGTTCTGCGTGTTGATCTTGGCATGCAGGCGGGTTGCTTGCAAGCCTACTGAATTTATTGTCACAGATTTGGGTGACCGTGTGTACGCCCGCAGTCCTTCTACTTGGGTGGGGGATTATGATACGGTGGGGTCATCGCAAGTGATTGTGTTTGGAAGATATTTGTCTTGCGAATGGTGATCCGTCCCCGTCAGGATCGTCCCTGAGTAGAGTGACCAGTCCCATCTCACCACATTCATCCGTGTAAATTTAATGACGACCTCCCGGGGACTCCAAACTCCGTGCAGAGGTTTGTGTTGCTTGTGACACTTAGTGCGAGAAATTCAACTGACTTACTGTCGACCGTTGCCATTGCATCGTCACGGTCTCATCTAGAGGAGACCTTGTATACACCGGCCTTCTGCGGAATACTAAAAAGTCTGGAAAGTCTGGAACTTCCGCCGGAGGTTTTCGATAATAAACCACGGGGGTTCAGCGACGTACATGCAGTGGATTCTCAGCCGACCTCTGTCCTCATACTTGTATCACTCTTCCAATATTGATATGGGAAGAGTTAGAGCGCTATTCCGGACCTTGATCCTTATCACAACTATCAAAGGATTCCATATTTCCTTCTGGAAACGCAAAATTTAAGTTAACGTCTGCGCCGTGAAACTGAATTGTAGGTGATTGGCGGTTGCACAAAGTGACGACCAATTCGACAGCCACCATACCAGTTGTCTTATCCCTTTCCGACAACGCAAGCCTGTCGGTCTTCGCTGGAATGTCCTTTCAAGGAAACCTACTTATCGGTTGCGGATGTGCGCGAGCCAGGACCGGCCAACAGTGCACCTAGAGGGCACGCCGAACCATTCACGCAGAAGCAGCAAACGTACCTCGGAACCTTTCTTTCCGGAAACGTACTAGCTACGCAACGAGTAAGTGTAGCAGCGCAGAGCTAAGTCTACGAATGGAGTAGCACGGGATACCCTAGCTGAAGGGAGCAAGGCAACTTTATACGGATAGGACACGTACTATCCTTGCTGCCGAAGTTCTGACGAGGACGTATCGTTCCATCTGTCTGCGAGATAAAGTCAAGGCAGACCAACAGTTCAATCCCAGTAGTCACAGAATAAAGGCACAGCCGACAAGAGTTGCTATAACAATGATAAGACTCATAAACACGGGCGTCCGGAGGGCCTCTAGAGTGGCACCCTTGGATGGTATAGCCGTCAAGTACCCTGGTGGACATTGCGGAGGTGCTGAAGACACCGACGAAGGAGGGGTCGATATCGCGGTCGAGGGCGTGGTTGATGACGCCAAGCTATCAGACAGAGATAAGGAAGAGAGAAAAAGTCGGGAGGACGAGGGAGATCCGGTGGAAAAGGATTCCGCAGATGTTGTAGGTAAAGATGAACTCTCGGACTGAGAGGATGAATGGGTTACAGCCGAAGGCTGAGAAGCGGATGAAGAAAGAGAGGTTGGAATCGTCAAAACTGAACTCGAAAGTCCCAACCACGGAAAGTATTCATAGTTCAGCGTAAGCTCGCGGTGGAAAGCTAGTCACCGCACCAGACGTCATTGGCACTTCCGTCGCCCGCGTCGAAGCGGCCCCACTTGGGAGTAGGCCCAGCCCATTACTGATTGTGCTATAGAACGTACAACTGGATGAAGGCGGCATAGAAAGTGGTAGAGGTGTCGCAGGTTGACCTTGTGAAAATGTCGAGGTGCCGTATATACCCATGGGCTGAATTCCCTGTCAGATGCATACACAGGTGGCTCGGAACAGCGACACACTTGGCCCGAATCTCCAACGCATTCCTCGAAAATCCCTGCGGAGTAATTGGCAGGCATATTCCATTCGCAACCCATGACCGCGTAGCTGTATTGGCATAACGTAGAGGAATTGAGTGAAGGGCTGCAAGCACGGAAGCAGAATAGGTCATAGGAGATAAAACTCTAGCATCCTGGAGTTAGGGTCACACTATTGCAGGCTAGAATTCAGCGGTACCGTCCATGTTTCGATCTGTTGAAGTTGGCCGAATGCACTAGAAAAAACGAGGCCACCTAGAGGATAACCACCGCCTGCCGCGCCGTAATAGTCAAACTCCCCGCCCTGATCGTTTTCCAGAATATTTAAGTTGGTCAAATTGCCCACACCTATCGCCAAAGTCATTAAGCCAACACAAGACGTTCTGATCGGTCCCCACTTGCCTGTGACTTGAACGTAGTCGGGGGTAATAACCAGATGGGCACCGGTAATCGTACCGTCTGGGATGAGACGTGTTCCGTATCCACTCTGTACGCCTACTTCAGCGTTTAGTTGAATGATGGCTATCACGTGACAGACCTGCATGCACCATGCAACTTCCACTTGCTGCAAGGTTTCCACGTTTTCTCAGTTATTTTAAGGCTATTCACGGTGTGATGTCTGACCTCTGTATCACCGATGGTCGAACCTGGGTACGGGGGTGCCCACAAACAAAAATCCTGGACGGTGTTCACTGATGGCGACGAACAGTCAGTAGGAACGCGTGTCGGCATCGTGTATATTACGCACGATAGACATTCTGGCACTCTGAAGATTGGTTGTAGCCGGTTCCACATTGGTTATATCCAGATTGGCCAGGTTGAGTTTGGTATGGTGCATCTTGAGGTGTATACGCGGCGATGTGTCGTGCATGAGCATGACCAAGTATAAGGCTCGCGAAAGTCGAGCTAGCATGCATTGGCAGTTCAAGACAGCACTAGAAGGATTCGACCTCGCGTGGCAACAATCCGAGCGGAGGTAGGAGAGTTGGTTCTTCTGCGACTTGTATACATGGCTATATATCCACATCCCAGTGGAAGCACACGGATGTATAGCGGTGCAACGCCGCACAGGGCACTGGCACGCAAGGCCTCGCAAGCGCGTGCAACTAATGTCCGAGGGTGGTCCAGCCGCTCCTTCCGGCCGTCCGTAGTGCAAGTATCTTGCACCGTCTGTGCCATTATAGACATACAGTGCCAGTGCGTACCATTGTCTACTTTGTCGCCTGCACGAGGTTCAAGCCAGGTGCTAAACATGTCAGGAAACGTGGCTGAATCGCTTTGATGAGCCAGTGCGCCCTCGAAAACTTCACATTGCGTGCTGAGCTGCATGTTGCTCAATCGCTTTGGATGCCATCGAGTAATCACTTACCACCAGCTTATGATTGTCCTTGATAAGTTCTGACCAACACGACACAATCTTGTGCCAAGCGTGTTGCAATGCGAATACGGCGCAGCTGTGATTGAAGCGCCACGAATACATTTGGCACACCACATTCGCGGGAATCTATTTTCTCCATGTGAAGATGGCTATCAGTTTCGTGGAGGCTGCCAGCACACCACATAGCCGTTTCGATCACCAGATACTACAAATTACGCCCCGGAAGGAGCACGTAAGTGTTGCAATGTAATGGCAGCCATTGCGAAGGTAAACGACACGTCTTCCACATTTCAACTCTGCTCCAACAGTTGTTTCGTGAAGACATGTCACTTGCCCTGTTGTCATGGCAGGGCCACAGACGTCGACCAAAATGGCAGAATCAAACGGCGGGAAAGCAGCGGTTCAAAAGTGACCCACTTGAATCCAGGACGACTGTTGTTTAGCTAGCTGATTACTCTGTGCTCTGGTTTCAGGCCATCCCTCAAGCCCATGTGATTGCCGAGCAAGTGGTCGAGGAAGCGCTGCACGGCGAAGACGACGAGGCCACTAGCAATTGCCAGGGCCTGCCTCTGCATTGGAACGGCACGGAACTACCATGCACCACACGTCACGGCGTGGTGTTTATCTGAGGTGTCTTTTTAGGTTGTCTCCTCCGAACTCTCGGAGGAGAGTGCCTCCACGTGTGCATCATTCGTCGTCTTGAGAAATCGGTTAACAAACAATCTTCGGTGCGTATATACTTATACGTATACCCGCGTATATAAGGCGCACTCGGAGCTTTCTACCCTGCCCGCCTCCTTGACGCTGGCATCTCACTACTATGAACTTCTCATTGCCTGAACTGATAGGCATTCCCACCGGCGACATCGCCATAAGGCTTGCGGCTCTGCTACCACTCGCGGTCGTCTTTGGGCATCTCATTCCATACTTGACAGACCCATTCCATCAGCGTTCTATTCCTGGCCCATTTCTGGCCAAGTTCTCCGACATCTGGCTGGGTTGGGTAAGTAGCCGTGGCCATCGCTCGGACATCGTCCACGAACTTCATAAGAAATATGGTACGGTGTTGAATGTTCCTAGCTTCAATGGGAGTTTCTCCTCAGCATTGTGAAATTCTCAAGGACCGCTGGTTCGACTGGCACCGAATCATGTGTCCGTAGCGGACCCGGATGCTCTGCAAGTAGTCTATGCCCATGGAAACGGAAGCCTCAAATCCAATTTCTACGATGCCTTTGTTTCGATACATCGCGGCCTCTTCAATACCCGCGACCGCGCGCAACATACCCGTAAACGGAAAATCGTCTCTCACATATTCTCACCGAAGAGCGTCTTGGAGTTCGAACCGATTGCACAGTCTTACGTGGCCCAGCTCTTTCAGCAATGGGACCGCCTTTATGATTCCGCGCTTGAGGGCAAATCGGGTGATGATGGAGAAGGTGGCTGGTATGGCCGAGACGGGAGACTTTGGCTTGATTGTTTACCCTGTAGGTGACTCTACAGCTTGGCACGCCTGGGAATCAGCTTATTTGGTGGGGTAGGGTACAACTATCTGGCTTTTGACATCATCGGTATTAATCACTGCCCCATCTCGTTGGCAGCTAAATCGGTACTGATATTAGTCCAGGTGATCTCGCCTTTGGGTCTCCGTTCGGAATGATCCTGAGTGGGAAAGACTCGGCCCCAGTTGCAGTATCGCACAAGGACGCAATGGGTTCATATGGTTCGGAGCATGCATGTGCAGTTGTTCACATCCCTGCTGTTCAGATTCTCAACCGCCGTGGGGAATACTCTGCCTCAATGGGGGTTCTTCCTCCACACTGGAGACCATACGCTCGGCTACTCCCATGGTACCGCCAGGGTAGCGAGGCTGTAGAAAATCTCGCAGGAATCGCAGTCGCTGCTGTTGCCAAGCGGTTGACGACGCCAACGGATCGAGTCGACCTTCTCAGCAAGCTTCAAGAAGGTCGAGACGATGAGGGGAAGCCAATGGGTAGAGAAGAACTGACTGCCGAGGCACTTACGCAGCTCATCGCAGGCTCGGACACCACTTCAAAGTGAGTGCTCTTTGTTTAATTTTACTGGCACATTCGCTCGACTACTCGCAGTTCGTCCTGCGCTATATCGTATTACATAGCTCTTCACCCACATGTCCAGGAGAAACTCCAGAAAGAGCTCGACGAGGCGTCCACTACCGAGGATGATGTCGTGTTCACTTACGAACAGGTCAAACGGTTACCTTATCTGGAAGCCGTAATTAACGAAGGTTTACGAGTTCACTCCACTTCTTCACTTGGCCTTCCTCGTGTGGTCCCCGAGGGTGGCTTAACTATTAGAGGCGTTCATTTCCCTCAAGGAACAGTTCTGAGCATACCTACGTACACCATCCACCGCGACACACAGGCATGGGGTGAAGATGCGGACAAGTTTCGTCCTGAACGGTGGTTCGAACGTGACCACCTGGCCATGCAGAAGGCTTTCAACCCGTTCTCGTATGGACCGAGGTGGGTACGAATTTCCCTCGAACGAATGGTAGTAACTCCGAATGTCGCAGGGCGTGTGTTGGACGTAACCTCGCTTCTATGGAATTACTGATTATAATAGCCTCCATCTTCCGGCGATACCACTTCGTTCTCGCCGAGCCCGATAAGCCGGTACGCTTGTGCTTTCCAGCTGTTGATTCTCCCATTGCTCACGTTCACTGACGTATAGCTGGACACGCGTGAAGGTTTCCTGCGAAAGCCGCTGGAGTGTCGTGTGGGAATCAAGCGCAGGCGTATCTGAAGCTCTCGTGTAAAACATACTGTATTCGTTTATTGTAACCTGTAATTCTCCCGATGGCTTATCTTGCCTTGACCATTTTTTATTGTTCCGGTATGTCGCTATTATCCAGTTGTTTTCGAGATGCTTTCGCCACGTAGGTGGAACGCGGGATTTCAACACCACATCAAGTCGTGTAACGTGTCGTGCAGTCGGTCAAATCGCCCATGGTCCATCCGGGCTTGAGGCTACCGTGCGCTGGCGACATCCCTGTAATCGTCCAAGGCCTCTCCACCGGCCAACTGAGTCGTGGGTTGCCTCATGGAACTTTCGGGTCCTCTCATAATCGCGTCCTCGTCACATATGCGGTTAGCAAGGGATCCGGCTTCTGACGCAACTTGCGAGTATAGTGTCCAAGAGAATGTTAACAACGATGGCAACGGTGGTATCTTCGCTGATAACGGCGGGCCTACACTCGTCGTGGTTTTCCTTGCTATTGCAATCTTCACGGTAGCAACGGCAGCCGCGTTCAGCTGGAGGAGGAGTCACGGTATGCGGAGACTCGCCGATCGTCCCACCCCTCGCCGGGTTCAGACTCGTCGGGGAAGGCCAGCGACGGCGTGTAGAAAACCCATTCTTTGGGACATATGGACACAAACGAAGGAAGGTACGGGGGTGGACTTTTGGGGAAACGTCATGGTAAGTATCTGGTCTCTACTTCTAGGTACCCTGATGAAAGAAGCATTTCTCTGAATGCCTGTCGGTACAGCCACTAGCGGCTGTGAAAAGTAACCTTGCGGACCCCGCCATAGCATCCAAGCCAGGTGACGTGCACGATACAACGATAGATAGACGCTCTGTGGGCGATACGGCAGCGCTGCGGGCAGTGTTGTCCACAGTCAAACGTCACTATCAGGCGCCGCCTCCTAGCGCCGCGCTGCCTTCACCCCCTTCGTGTTTTCCATCAGAATACTACATGCAGGAACCGCCGCCCGATCTACTAATCAAACGAGCGTTCATACAGATCGCCGTGACCATTGCTATGCCGGGTGTATGTGTGCCGGTCCCGTCAACAGTGGTAGGGAATCGGGGTGAATTTGCATGCGCTGATGAAGAACCTGTCGAATTCTGCATCGGTACCGCGGAGATACCTTTGAGAGAAGCATGAAAGTGTGGATTAAATGTAGATATCGGTTGGTGAGGGTACTGGGTCACCTGCGGAGGACGTTAAATAGATGGTAGTCCATTGGAGATACCCTTAGGACCGTCAGTTGACTCTCATCCAGGAGAAGTTGAGTGTCAGTGACATGATGTCAGTGCTACCGACATAGCAGAATTTGCTCTTAGCGGCCCTACTTAATATTAACTGAAAGTTGGGTGCCACTTCTCGCAGAGCACGGCGACAGATAACAACGATACATTTGATCCCACGTCAGGTACACGCGATCTCCTAACCAACCTACAAGTAACCAGTGATACGAACAAGAAGCCTCACAAGCAAAACAGAGGTAAGGTAGCAGCAAACTGGTGATACAGAATAATGAGTCATGAGTGCATGGTTTGGAAGTTTATATCATATGAAGAGCAATGGATGCAGATGTGAGAATGATGCAGAAGTAGTGTCCTTAAATCTAACAGGTCGGGGTGAGTACCACGACGGACGTCAGGGATCTGGCGCTACTCACCAATGCAAATAAATACTTGCATCACCGCTGGGGAGTGCATTACGTAAGTGCGGACAAGGGAAGAGATCCCCTCGTTCGTCAATGATCCCTTCGGCCATGGCCAAAGTCCCTCGAAAGGGTCAAGACGAGTTCTAGACGACCGCCTCGGACCATCGGTGACGAGAGGCCAGCGAATACGGTAGAGGAGAGTAGCAGTCGATTCGGTGCACCCCATCGCTATGCTCGCGTTTGGAATCCCTGGACGCGTAGCATCGTTCATAAAAAACCTGTTGGATGCGGGCGCGCTGCTTGGCTGACAGGGCTTCCCATTCGGAGTGGGTTATGGGTACTCGCAAGGTAGCATGAATATTTGCGAGCACGTCCCATACCGTCACCCCTGAAGGATTAGTCACGGTAATCGGCCAAGTCGGCGAGACAAGGCCGGATACTATGTGAAGGCTCTTGACGGGGGGATAGATGGCCGGCTGCATCAACTCGGACGGAGAAATGGCGGCATCGGATGCGTGTACGCCATGACGGGGCGAATAGCGGACGTCCCACCTGAGAGGGACTTCGCTACGTCCCCCTGTCTGGTTGCAAGAAAGGATGGGGTTGAGAGTCACGCGACTGTAAGGCATTGTGACTGGTGAGGGATGCGGTGGGTGGATACCAAACTGCAGAAGAGAGCTGTCGGTTCACTGGGTTTTATAGTTCGATTTAGTCAACGGCGGTGAGATGCCTTTTCGGACTGTTCCGGGGCGGGAGCGATGAATGCAAAGTATTGACTCGATGGGCGTGGACAGTGTCCATGTTACGGCAGAGGTAGACGCGTACCTACCCCACCCTGAACAGAGATGTCATCTTTGGGTAGTTACCTGGGAAGGAATTGGTTGAACTCTCGTTATGATTCGCGTAATTGACACAGGTTTTCATCTCGAAATGAGACTGGGTCAAGGACTTTGCGCTGCGGGACGTCAAGCAATATTCCGTTTTAGGCACCGACAAACCGATGTAAAGACACTGCTTGGTTGAATGCATCGCATCGGGGCGGACGTCGAAGGCGCGAGAAGGCACTGCGCAAGGACTGTCGTCCTAGCGTGACTCGAGTTGTTACCTAGTCGGGGCGATTGAAGAGGCAATGGGCGCCCAAGATGACAAGGGTTAAATGATTCATGGCGCATGTGAAAAGATATGAATGGCGAAGTGAAAACCTGGACCGCACCTTCCAAGAAAGATGAATACACGTCACCCATGAGTGTAAGCCCGTTCATCGCATCCACGATATCCACCTTGAGGGGAGTGGCGCGCAGTGGCGCACATCTTCAACAATCCCTACAGCCAGTAGCGGCGCTGGCCGGCGGCGTCGTGGAAAAAAAAAGCAACCACCGCAGTCATTCCGCATTTGGAAGGTGAAGGTCTGGTCACGCTAACATTTCACGACTGTGGAGACTCGGCACTGCATTCAAAGTAGCGCTACAGCAGAGGTAAAATAAAAACCTGGAGGAATCGAAGAAACAGACGGTATGTCAACAGTAGCAATGGTTAGCAAGTCTGGCACAAACGCAAAAATGAAAACGCAAGCACGTAGCGTAAACAATATAGAGTGGAGCAATTACGACGCATCCGAATCATAATAGCACACGGCCGTAGTCCCGATAACTACTTCGTGGAGCCCCGCGTTATCGGATCCATCGTCCGTTTCTGCGAAAGGAGAATACGGCATCTGAATCAACACAGATAACCGCACATCTGAATTGTCCTGGGGCCACGCTGCCTTGGGAGTGCTTGTAGAAACAAGTCGTGAAGGGGGGGTCGATGGACGGCGGAAAATATACAGAATTTCTCGAGGAGTGTGTCTCATCAACCGTTGCTGCCATGTGTGAGGCACCGACTGAGGCGATGGCACGTCCAGCAGAATACTGCGCTCCACCTTGGCTGCCAGGGGCTATGCAAACGCTGCGAGTTCCAGCGATGACGACAAGTGGAGCAGATTCGCTCACCTTGGTATCGGACCATCTGGGCAATTCGCGGCTGGGCATCATGTTCACATCCCAAAATTCGGGCTTCTCAGCCTTCTCTACTGATGGCGATGATCCACTCTGCGACATGGACTCGATTATCCGACGACGAGCGACCAGTCGGTGCCAGACAATGCCGCATGTCAAGAATGCAGAGAATAGAGATAGTACGCTAATTAGGAAGACAAAGAGAAGAGTAGACGAGTCGCCGAGGCTGGGAGTGCCAGTGGACGTCGAGGTTGCGCTGTCCGTAGGGGACGATGCAGACGGCGAACCAGTAGAAGATGTTGGTGAAGACATCGAAATTGGCTACCCTTCCCTGATGACACACGACTCAGTGATGGGTGTCTTTCTGTACTGGCAAATATGGGACCCGTGGCATTGCGCAACGACGAACGCCTGACACACCCAGGTACAACCGTGTCAAGTACGGTGTCTGCTATTCTCGGCACGTCATTGATGATGCTGTCGGAGTCAAATCTGGCAATGAAATGGGGCTGCCGGCCGTCCTTGTGAACACACTCATGTCGTCATTACAGTCAGCAACCTCGTAACCGCGATAATCCTCATTCGGGTGGAGCACGTTCCGGCTTTCAGGGGAGAGTATCGGGTCAGACAGAAATGACGGTCAGAACATGTTGAAATTCATACCTCGTTGACTAGTACCATGGCAATACCAACGAACGTTACTGTACGAGCAAAGGAAGATTACCGTTTCACCAAACCCCAATATTCGTGGGTCCCATGTGTGAGAACAAATACGGATGCTTTGTCACTGGGTCTTATCTTTTTGCTCTCTTCCCGAAAAGATACAGACTCGACCATATTGTCACTATCATGTCCCTGGCTGTCTCCAGATATACCTTTGCAACCTTCGGACGAGGTGCCCGTCACTAACTCGTATCTAGATGCCTTCAGCTCGTGTTACTGACGATTGCCACTACCTCTGTCAGGGGAGTCTACTGGCGGTGCTACGGGAATGTGGAAGGTCAATTCTGTCTACGTCGTGACTGGCTCTACATGAATATCTTTCATCACCTGACTACCACGAAGGGTAGTGCGGAAGGTGATTAGGTGCGTGTCGTTTCCACAGACGTACTAAAACGAATCTTTCCTCTATAATGCATTGGAGTACTTCCGGGGGATGAAATATCCATGCTCACAATTTATCACTTGAGAGTTGTTTTGTTTGAATACTAGCATGTGTCTGCTGTGACCGCTCATAGTCAAAGAGAAGTAAATATTCGAGGTGAGTATAAACCCTTGGAAACATCAATACCGTCTTCAACAATGTATACAGTGTCCCGGTAGCGAGAAAAAATATCGGAATGTCCTTGAAACAGACTATTTGTTGCAAAACACTCGTAAGGTTAAGCCACTTCGGGTTTATGATATCAGCAGACATCTTATTTCTCCGGTGCTACCTCAAAAGCGCAGAAGTTGAGTTGCGGTTCAACTCAGGCCACTGGCCCATTTCTGGGAATTCTGGTGGTCCGGAGAACGACTCATACATGACAGACATTACTTGGGTTTTAGTATTGGTATCGCCTTCGCCTCCTGCTACCAAGAGCAACCCCAACAAAAAAAGATTTATACTGTACCGGAAACGATCACAGCACCCTACCAAAAAAAGAGAAACATAGTTAAGTCGATTTCGAAGGTATCACGCAAATCCCTGGCGAATAAACATGGCGTCGTGATGAACGTAAACTCCAAACGCAGTACAAATGTATATCTTTACGATCCCAACACAAATTGTGCATATTGCAAGCAGGATTAAGGGCCTACCCTCCGGAAGCATTTCCTGAGTGGTATTTTACAATCAACTTAAATCTAACTTACGAGTGAAGGAGGATAATCGGGACCCTAACATTCACCAGCTCGTGTCTGTGCAAGGCATTGAGTAAGAGCGACCTTGGGGCAATAATATTCCTCACTGTTACGCTTCATCATGCGTACCTCCTGTAGTATCTGCATCGTGTGCCTGTCCAGCAGGTCGACGTACGGTTTGAGACTCGTCTTTTCCCAGTCTGCTCCTTCATCTGTGCTTGTACTGTTCAGTTCACGCAACAACTGCGCAGCAGTAGGTACAGCGCGTGGATCGAAGTGGTCGATATCGTCTGGATCAAGAGGTACACAAACCCGCCCGGTTTTGGGATGTACACAAAACGGGGCTTTGAGCAAGTGGTTCCGGTGCTTCGACACCTCGGCATCAATGCGTGGGTAAGTATATTGGAGGACGACGTCTTCTATAGCATCCTTCAGGCGTGGCTGAGCCTTCAGGAGATATTTTCAGGTCCAAAAACACCCAGTTACGATCCATACGTACATCAACTTTTTTTTTAGAGATCTGATCTTTCAACTCCTGCCACTTTTGCGCGGAAGACCGTTCAGGATCTTGAGACCATTCATTACGGAGAATTTCGACAATAGAACGATCCGGTATTAGCTGTAACAGCGTCTCCCAGCCTTCCTGAGAAGCGAAACAGTCTTGGTCATCCAGAACGAGAGATCCGAAGATTGTCCGCAAGGTATCTAGAGCGGGCCACAACGAAGGGGGCAAGCCTTTTGTGGTTCTAACGTCAACTTTTTTCACCATCTCTTTGCCGCCTTCCACGACTGTGAGTGCGCTGACGAGTGCCCTGCGCTGGTCGTCTGTAAGATCCAGGGCTTCAGGATCGCTGATCCACAAATGGATACCACGTCGCCCGGAATAAACCCATAGTAGATGTCTGAATCCGAATTGTTCAGTGAGGGTGGACCGCAGGACTTTGACCGCCGCCGCTATGAAACCCCAACACCGCGAACATATGTCGGCCGCAGAACAGCAAGTACGAACACCATCGTAATCGGTCATATCGATATCGAAGACAAGCTCTCGCTTTTGAGGGGTAAATGCGGCGGGGCGGACAGTCTTCTTGTCACGCGGCTAGGCAACCACCACTCAACTTCAGAGGGTGACCTCACTAATACGAAGTGATGCCCACCTTTGCAGAGTACATGGGACCGATCTCAAAACGAGTCGGGTTGAGAGTACATACTTGTTTCTTCAGGTCCTCGGCGGTGTTGAATGAGTGGTATCGCAAATATATATCGCCCTGCAAGGTAAATGCGAACTCGCGGTGAGTGAAGAGTTTGGTAGGTGTATGCTCTTGATTGAGCCACGTGTAGATAGATTGGAATGGATATAACCTCTTGTAAAATTGAAGCATGACTTCTGGTGAGGTATCTGCATCGTCTGACATCATTGAGGTCGATGTGAGCACCGGTAGGTCTGCGCGTCCGAGGACACGCGTGACACACGACACGTGACTACTGTCACAGCGTGTCAAGCATGTGTGACGGCAGCACCACCGCGAGGTATCTTGACTGAGTGACATGTTGTATAAAATAGCTGTGACGACGAGCAACCTGAGCGGACGGACAATCCTTGAAACTTCAAGCCAGATATCGCACTCTGTATCCCTATATCTAAATCGGTATGAAACATTAACAAAGGAATCAGTCTATGCTGCGCCTGCCATCCTCCTCAGCACTGAGAATTCCTTCTTCCCAGTCGCCTTGCACAAGCGGTAGAAGCTAGAATTAGGATCTGCCAGCAAAGTCGCCGGACGATCAAACTCCACGATGCGACCGGTATCGAGAATCATGACCTATGCGGTTGAGCTAATCAGCAGAGAGAACAAGGGGAGGTGGACATACTCTGTCATAATCAATGACAGTGCGCAGTCGATGCGCAATCGTCAGGATTGTGCTTGTGGCAAACTCTCTGCGTAAAGCGAGTCAGTGTGAAAAAAAGGTCACGGATCGCATCTTGCACTTACTGCCGGATAGTTTTACTGATCAACTCGTCGGTAGCGTAGTCCACGCTGTGAAAAAATATGAGTCCATGCATTCAAATCCTTTCTCGTCCTCACCTCGCAGTGGCCTAGGATATTGATAGGTTAGAATGCACACTAGACACAATGACAGAGAGACGTACCTCGTCCATCACGAGGACCCTAGACCTCTTAAGGATAGCTCGTGCCATGCACAAGAGTTGTTTTTCGCTGAAAAAATATGATTATCTCTCCAGGGGCCTGGGAAAGAAAATTGACCAACCCCGTCGAGAAATTTTCACCGCCTTCAGAAACAACGGAATCCAGATTACGGAAAACGTTGGCATTGATGGTTTCTGGGGTTTCTTCTGGGCTATCCTCTGACGGAATCAAATGGACACGACGGAGAGATTCAAACTACAGACGAGAAATGATCAATACGAACGAGACAGAAGAATCGTATCACGAACGATTTCCGGATCCGTGTATTCATCAAAGACGTCGAGAGTAGACCGCAGCGTACCACTGAGAATGGTGGGATCCTCTGAAAAATATTTAAGCCTAAGGTATTATCAATCGGAGAAAACTCACGAGGAATGATAGTTAGCCTGCCACGCAAATCAGTCAAGCCAATCTTGGAGATGTCGATATCGTCGATCACGATCCTCCCCTCAGTGGCCTCGACAAAGCGGAAGAACGACAGAGCAAGGGTACTCTTCCCGGAGCCGGTTCTACCTAGTATACCAACCTTCACAAACCCCCACGCCTGTCAGCGCCGGAAGTCTCGGCCAAAGGAAAATATTGCTACCTTCTCCCCCGGCGTGATCTCGAAGTTGATATGATGGAGTACATCAGGAAGGTCAGGCTGCGCGGTGGTAAACACCAATGGTATACATATATCAAAGAGACGTACTGCGTATCGAATGACCAAGTCCTCGCACTTGATGTGTCCTTTCTCCGGCCAGTTTGAATCGGGTCTCGGCTCGATAAATTCCGCAGGTTCACGCTTGAGTTCGGAATATTCCTTAACACGCTCGAGGGCAACCTGGTCAAGCTTTGTCAGTGATTGTGGTGATTTGCCACTGGCAGGACTTACCATCGATTGCTCAAGACCGACGAAACGGCGAACCAAGAACAGTAGCTATAGTGACGTCAGAGTCAGTAGATTCTAGGTATCAGAAACGTGAGATAGCATACGTTGTGTGTAACACTAGAAGCAAATGTGAGCGCAAAACCTGCCAAAGCCGCAGAGATGCTGGGCGACAGTACAGCGACAAAACCAGTCAGGCCAATGAGAACACAGGACAGTAGGTTGAATCGTGTCGACAGCCAACGGTTGACGCCCCACATCCAATAATATGGATTGGCATTCTGCAAGTTTGTCAGTAGTCGCCGCGGCCACCAACGCAATAACTCACCGTGTCGACACAACGAATCATATCCCGCAGAAACATGGAAGATGCTCCGAATGCACGCAAGATAGTAACCCCTGCGATTGTCTCGCCATAAATTGAATACAAAGGCGAACGTGTGACCGAGTCTGCATGTGACGGTCAGAACACCAGCAAGACTAAGGAGACTGGTCGTACCAAGGCGACGCATATCCCGAGCGGTCTGGCCATAAACCTTAGCCACTGAAATAGCATAAGACTTGACCAGAACCATGACGAAAACCACACACCGCTATAGTACATGTATCCCAAGAAAACTCCTGCACAAATAAAAGGAATCCCGCCCACTATGCTGACTGTCACAATAGTGGTCAATGCAGCCAAACCATAGAAGACACTCCGCCCAAAGTTGTCTGCCGTCTTGCTGTCAATCCCTGCGTCACAGCGTGAGGAATTACGACCGGGGATCGAGGAGAAACTTACCCTCGAAGTCCTTACCGAAGCGGTTAAGGAGACGCCCGCGGGATACAGTATCGTGGAAACGGATATTAGCAAACAAAATTGCCTCCAACAATCCTGATAACTCGATGAGAATGACCGAAAAGATATCTCTGATCATTCTCACTCTTGTAGAGAACGGTCGATGCATTGATTGACCCCGTGTCTACACCAATATCAGCCATGAATTCGCCATAAACCGAAAGATTTACTCACAAAGAACGTAAAAACGGAAGACATTCAGAAAGAGGCCTATGGGGCGTGAGCTTCCAACACACAAGGTCCTTACCCTTTCACCTACCAACGAGAGTCACCTGTGATCGAGTCAATTAATCAATCAGTAGTGAGATGCCGTCGGGACACACCGCAGCATAAATGGTAATATAAAAGACAGGTCCTTTTTGTTCGGCTTCGACGGGATCGGCTCCAGACCAGGTCCTAGAAAGCACAAAGAAGAGTTTCAAAACCCCCGACCACATGTAGGAAGTTGCCAGTAGACCCACTTCAACCACCAGTTTTCCAATACAGGACTCAATGCACCAAGAATCAGCGCAACCACGAAAACAGACCAGTATTTCCATCCACCAAGGGCTCTGATATACGTCTCCCAAATTTCGCGTTTGATGTGACCCACCGCGCGCCTTTCTTCCTCGATAAGTTTCCGTGGGACTTTATGGTCCTTCACCTTATCAGCTTTGCTCGCTCCGTCGGGTGTAAACGCGGTCGAACTTGTCTCAGAACTAGGCTCTGTCTCGGCGGTGGGAGTGACCGCAACTGTGACCTCGCTCAAGTTGGCGTTGCCAACTTCCTCACCAGCAAGAACGAAAGTTGTAGGCGAGGTGGCATCGGTCATCACGGCTTCTGTTGCTTGGCCTGTACCCTTATCTTTCTCTTCGGCGTCGTCATCACCAGAATGTACAAGAGTACCGAAGACATCGGAGGCCTGGAAAGCATCCCTGTCACCCTGGAAGATTACACGTCCATTGTCGAGCGCAACAATGTAGCTCGCACCGGACATGCACAGTTGAACATGATGGGAGACAAGTATGACGGTGCGCCCTCGCATGAGGTCGCCGTTCAGACATTGGTGGTAGAGGTGGTGTGCAGTATGTGCATCGACAGCGGATAGAACGTCGTCTAGGAACAGAACAGACGCTCTAGAGTAAACAGCACGGGCAAGAGACACCCGGGCTTTTTGGCCGCCAGATAGGTTGACCTGTATGAATAATGCGTGAACAATTGCCACCAGTGAGCGCCTAGTGCACGACTTACGCCCCTCTCCCCAATCTCAGACGCATCGCCATCCTCGAGAATGAGGAGGTCGCTCACAAGTGCACAAGCTTCCAGCGTCTCTTGATACCGTTCCTCATCGTAGGGTAAGTTGAACAGGATATTGTCTAGTCACTTATCGGCTCCTGTACAAGCTGCTTTACGTATTGAACCAACTTACCTTTGATAGATGCGTTCCGAAGCCACGCAGACTGGACCCGAGAATGGTCAAAATACAACATCAAGACACGGGGTAAACACCTACTTGTGGAACATAGGCACAAACGCCTTCCACAACCCATTCCTCAGGCGCAACAGCCCGTCCAGCAAATTGCGCAAGGGCATCTGGGGGAGACCTGGGGCACACAACCTGACCCGCCAATACATCTGCCTCACCGAGCAGCGCTAAAATGCGGTCGGCATCAATCAACCTGCCCACAAAGAACGTGACCTACCAAGCAACAGTAGTGTTTTTCCACTCCCTAGCTTCCCGCATACGAGCGACAGCTTACCCTCGGGGAAGGACAGAGCAAGATCGAGGAGCATGAACTTGTGTCTAGGCGTAGGTGCTATTGAGGGTGCCGCACTCCCTGACTGGACACGATCCTGTGGCCAGGTTATTGTTGCATTTTGAAAAGCAATTGCCCTCGTTTGCATCGAAAGCGGAGGGACAGGTGTGACTTCAGCAGCATTCATATACTTCTCGATACGACGAAGAGAGACAAAACTCTGGTGGCATGTGGTAAGTATGGTATATGGAAGGGTTGACAGAACGGACCTGGAGCATGTTGATGAAAGTTTCCGGAAGGGCATTCAAGGCAAATTTCATTTCATTGAAAACTTCACGACCTCAGCGAAAGAACTTGGGCAAGTCAAAACTACTCACCAAGGATCTACGGAAAAGAGGGGATTATCAGCTCCAATGCCTAAGGAATGTAAGAATGAACTCACAGATGTAAAAGCGATTGACGGAGTCAGGATCTGACCGCGGACAACGGCGAAATGCCAGAATGCGACAATAGTGACAAAAATTGGGGACCCATCCCTGCAAATCAGAACTAGAGTCAATTGTCCCCATTTTGACAGTGGATAGTCTACTAACCAGAGGGCATTAAAGAGTACCTCGATCATGTAGCTCAATTTCTGATACTTGAGTTCCTTTTCCCTGACAGCCAAGACTTTTCTCTCGAAACTTCTCTCCCAAGCCATGAACTAAATCGGTGTTAGAAACCTGGCACGACCATCGATGTACCCCACTCACTTTGAGCATACGAATAGCACCCAAAATCTACGATATATGTCAGTCTCATAAGCCTACCCACTGTTGCTATGTACCTCGTTCATCAACGCAACGCGTTCATCCCGGGTCTTCATCAAATTCTCCTGAGCCTTCACGACGACCTTTCCTCCATAATGATTTAGAGGTAGGAACAAGCATGTGACAGCAAGCCCAATGAAGCACGAGACGCCGAGGAGGTTGTACAGGAAGATAGTCCCAATGACAATCTCAATGGGCGAATCTTTGTAAAGGGCAGGTTATCGCAAACCTTCATACGAAGAGATTGAAGACTCACCGACTAGAGAGAACATGTGCCACGAGAAATCGCTGACACGATCGACATCCGTTGTCATCAGGGTCATGATCTGCGCCTTACTCGAGAAATCATCTTCATCGGCCTTAGCCGTGTCACCGTTCTTGCTCCTGTCAGCTGTGGAGGACGAGGACGCGACGTCCTTGCGCACAAGCGTCTTTCCGAACAAGACGGTGTTCAGTTGGGTGCGCAAACGCACTTGGATTGTGGTGGTTGCGAGAGACCATAGCTGACCAGTGACTGTGAACGCAGCCGATAAGTAACGTTTTCTCCCCAGCTCATCCGTGGAGACTATCGGTCATAGGGACTCACCCAGATATGTAAACGAGGTCGCCAAGAACATACAAGCGACGTAAAACCACCCCCAACTTCGATCCCTTCTCTCCGGGTCCGACTCCAGATAAGAGACAACCATCTTAAGAAAGAAAGGGGATCCGTAGAACAAGCACGCCGAGACCATTGCCATTATTACAAGTCCCATGAGCGGAAGAATGTTCACTCGCAACAATTGGTATCCGAGCTGCCACCCAGACCCGATCTTCGGCTTCCAACACTTGAGGCACCACCTGATGGTGCGAATTGCCTTTCTCATAGAGGCATAGAGATGAGTGGCACGCATGTTACCTGGTACAATAGGCAGGTCACCGATTTCGAGGGACTCGGAGGTGTACCCGAGCATGACGACTTTGGTGGTATAGTTGAACAAGAGATAGCTCCAAACGGAAGCGTCGACGATACCGCAGACATTGTTTTGGTCAGGATTGGTGGCAGTTCCGGCCGTCTTCTCCGAGTAGATGGTTTCCGGAGGGAAGTGCAAAGGTGGACCCATCGGTATCGTGAAGATAACATAGGCGGCAATGAAGTAGAGTAGTAAGACTGTATAAGATGTCCAGACCACAAATGGGACATCTTGTGCGGGGTCTACGCTGAATGGGCGGGAAGACGGAAGGATAGCCACTATAAAAAAGAGGATAGTAGGCACGAAGGAGAGAGTGGCGAGATGAATGATATATGTGGCATGAGCATCGACGGTGTTTCGGTAAACGGCGCGCCCGGCGAGAATGGTGACGTAGAACGCGTATATGGAGTGCACGACGTACGCGTACTTGTTGTATTCTTTGTCATCGACGACGAACGTCCAACCTAAGGCTATCGCCTGGAGCACGACGATCACGCTGAGTAGTAGGCACGCTACAACCTTCCAAAGTCTGGCCTAGAAACGAACGAGTTAATTCAGTGGAATATTACGCCGACGTTGACCGTACACACCTTATTCCAGAACTTTTCCTCGTCAATTGGGTATCCATCCGTGACATCTTCGGGTTTAGTCACCTCGAATGGATCGCGGAGGAGTGAACTGTCGTCCTCGCCATGTGTGGGCAGTTGAATTTTACCTTCGTCATTAGGACGCCGGAGAAGTAAAACCAGACTCCCGACAGCGGTGACTGCCAAAGCGCCAGCTATCGGTAGCTGGTAATCAGGCATGTAGCGGACAAGTCTAGTAGTCCTCCCGTTCGACTAATGGCAGTCACTGCCGATGATGGGCGAGCGAGGATGAGTCCTGCTGTGTTTGTGCGCCTTTATCGGGGACGAGTTTATTTTTTTATGTAACTGCATACAGCTTGGCTGATCAGCGAAACTTAAGTATGCGTTTGACGTCAATGGCGCTCGTTATGAAGCAAGTTGCACAATTGGGCAGCGTGAGTATAAGGGCATGTCGATTGGTGTGCGTTGACTGAAATGCTAACAAACGAAGTGCAAAATAGTGAGACTAATAATTAGCTACGTACATACTACATACGCAGTGACCCGATAAGATGGATATAGCCAACAATGCAGGAGAAAGAAAAATGGTAACACCGATGTGGAGAGGGTAAACGAGCGCTCCAGTCTGATAACCGAGATATACAACGCTAGTAAATCGAAAGAACAAGAGAACAGGAACACGAGAGGTATTGCGATCGAGACGGACCTCACCGAGAAACGAAAACCAGCATGTAAATCATCCCAAATTCCTTTCGGATATTGATATCGACCACCAACCCATTGCAAGCAACCGAACTCCATGATACGAACTTCAAACCTCCTTGGAAGTGCTTGCTCCATTCGTCATAAGAGCCGGGTCAGACTCTCGATGGGGTAGAACTCCCCTCCTCGCAATTCCCCCATCACACTGTGCAGAGGTCGTACGCCTGATCACGTGGACCCCACACCCCGCGTCCGTGCCCCTCTTTTCTCCACTATCATGCGCGACTAGACTCGTTGCTGGTGTGCCAGGAGACTCGCTGCTACCTCCGTCTGTACCCGTACCAGTGGTCACACTCTTGGGACTTGCTTTCTTATACATCTGTCCACCTCCGGTGGATGATTCGTCATCACTTGACGTCGGCCTTGGCCTACTACCCGCCCTCAAAATCCCATCCGCAACGCTTACGGGAGGGAAGTAGCCCGTCTCTCCGCTCGGCTTTGGAGGAGGCGGAACCTGCTGTGACGAAGTATGCGGCGGAATCGGAGGGAAGTAATCACCCCCCTGACTTTGCCCGTGGTACTGTTGGTGCCATGAGTCATTTCGCCCGTGCCCATGTCCAAGCTTTACACTCACACTCTCAGTAACTGGCGCACGAGTATGCACAGGTGCGCCAACGGCAGGATTCAGCCACGGCGCATGTGACCAGAAAGCTCCAGGCGTCATAGTCGCACCGGGCGTCATCGTTACACCGGGTGTCATCGTTACCGCCGGCCCACTGACTGGAACACCTCGCGCGGGACTCAACGGTCCTGACATTGTCAGATCTGACACATTCGACAATGACAACGAAACAGGCGAAACAGGAACCAATACTCCAGGCGACAGGGGTATACCAGGCGAGAACAGTGGTGGGCCGTATTGGAACGCCCCAGGATGAGCGATGTGCGGCTGGGTATAGAAAGAGGGATGGTGGGTGGACTGCGTCTGCACCTTGTTCTGGGCATCGCTTCGTGATGGATTAGACATTTGCTGAGACTGCGATCGCATCCCATCGTTCCCTACGCTCGGACCTCTCTCTATTTGCTCTTTCTTTTCTTCACATTTGAGTCCGCTCCGCTGTGCCTGGCTCTTGTCCTGCGTCTGGGGATGCAAAAACGTGAAAGGTGGCATGCTAGGTGTAATCGGGGGGAGACCAGCAGGCGTGACCACTCCATACGTAACCCCAGGTGCGCCATAAACTGCGGGATGTGGCAGGCTTGGGTGATGCAGAGGGCTATGCACATGTACCGCACCTGGATGATGAAGCGGGCTGCCAAGCGGATGCAATACATGTCCGTGGATGTGAGGATGGGCATTGGGGTGGGGGGCTGAATGACTATGAGGGTGCATAGGGCTGAGGGGATACCCTGGCCCGGGATGATACACCGGACTCTGTGGGTGCCCGTGTGGAGAATGCATGACTGAGTGTGACAGCGTAAATGGCACGGGGGGAGGTAAAGATATTGGTCCAGGATGACGATGGTGCAGGGAGGATTGAGAGGACTTTTTAGAGTTGGCTGTGTTCGAGGTCGCTTGCGGACCATGTTGCTTCTGTGCGTCGGACGTTTGAGAGATCGATGAGCTAGGAGATTGTGAGTTCACGGAACATATCCCGGCTCCTTTCTTTTCCTCCAGCGACGACGAGGCCTGGTGCCGGTGCTGTACTTTACTCGCCCGCTTGTGCACAAGTGTTTCAAGCATTGTTGTTTCCCCCTCCGGAGGGTCCCCATTACTTGCTCCTGCTGCTTTGCTCTCTCCCCCACTATCTTTCCCTTTCCCATTTCCAACAACGCACCCGTTCGGTTTAACACCTGGTGCTCCCACGTTCACACCACGAGAGTGATCGCCTGCCTCCCCACAGGTTGGCTCGATACCCGACGTGACATTAGAATTCGGGGAAACATCCGTAGTAGAACCCATCAATGAACGTGCGCCCGGAGAGCCCCGTGTCGAAGATGACGAACTCTGGGTCTGCGTTTTCGCGGACATGTTCGCTAGATCTGGCCATCTACTGTTGCCGCCTGCGCCAAGAGAAGAAGGCGGGGATGCTGTCCTTGATCCGAATGCTGGGTGAGAGCCGGATCGAGAAGCCGGGAGGCTAAGTGACGACGATACTGTTGTCGGGACTCCTAGAGGAGCTCGAGGAACACCAGGGAACGTTGTAGGAGGTTGGGCAGCCAAACCACAAGCAGACCCGGCAGGTGGAGCAGCGGGAGAAACATGATCACCTTCAGGCAAACACGTAGATATCGACTTGAGCAGTTGCGACGAGGACACACGTGCAAGTGACGGCACCGACGAAGCAGCACGATCTAGGACTGCGCTCGGTGCCGACGGTGCTGAGAGAGACGAAGTGACAGTTGGTCGCTCAGCCAACCCCGACACAGATGGAGGTCCGCCAAAAGAACGGAGCGGGTTTGATAAAACGGTACGCTGGGAAGCAGTAGAACCAGGTCCGCTGATGCCACTCGGCGTTTCAATACCTGACTCCATCCTCGAAGGTACCGTACTTAAGCTCGTTAGTTTCTGTATGCCACCTACTCCACTTGCACTTGATGTTGCAGATGAAGGCGGGGACGACCCCATAAAACTCGTTCCAGTTTGATGGGAGCTTGGGTGAGGCGACGTCCCAAAGTTTGGCGGCGGCCGAGAGGTACGCGCATCCAACTTCGCTCTCAAATCCGCCATGGAAACCGACGGTGTGAGTGCAGTCCCAAGACTGCCACCAACCGTAGGAGGGAACACGGCGCTACATGATTTCGCATCACCAGTAAGTGAACTTGGTATGTACCCAGCATGTGCAGCAAATACGCCTGACGTCGAACCCGAGATCGTATGTGGCGAAGCGGTAAGCGAACGGGAAAGGGAAAGGGAGTGAGGTGGGGTCTGCGTAATGTTGTGAGCATGTATCTGTGCATTAGAAATCGACGCGGGAGAAAGCGGGTGAGAGGCACTGTGTAATAATGGCGATTGCGCATGTGAATGAGGATGGGGTGGTGAAGAGGCTAATGATGGGAGCCGTGCTTGATCGAAGTGGGCAGGGGATGAGGACGGTTCTAGCTGTGCGCGGTTTAGGAGAGAAGTCAGGTGGGACTGAGGGTGGGGGTGTGCAAGGACATCAAGATTATTTTGGCTCAGCGCCAAGTGGTTTGCCTGACTAAGGGGATCAAATGCGGACAATAGCGATGCTGGACCAGAAGTCGGTTGTGGAGTGACACCGAGTGTATAAACCTGCGATGACTGGGCAAATTTGTCGTAGTGGACCTTCAGCTGTCTGCCATGGTATTCATACCTGAAACAAGAGTCAGGGTCCATCAGATCGCCATCAAAAAACATTCCACGGGCGAATAGCGGAGAATGCAACTCGCATTGGTCATCCACGCATGGTACAACGCGAGGCTGAGACTTACCCATCGAAAAGGAGTCTTGCACGTTCTGCGCCATCCTCAGTTACAAAGGTAACGGTACCGAACCCTCTAGACCTCCCATCAGGACCTAGGGCGACATCAGCACGTGCTACGGAGCCTGCAGCGCGGAACAGGTCCTTCAGGTCTTGCCATTGAATGTGGAAAGGGAGCTGTTGGTGGAGTAAGTGAATGGAAGGCGGGGGGGTTGTGATGAAACGGAAGAATGACGTTCAATGATGTAGACGCACATTTCCGACAAACAAGGACCGCATTCCAGTACTTCCAGCTAATGAATCAGCAGTGGGTAGGGTTTTCCTGAGGTCGTTGACGTGACCGCCACTGAGCGCGAGGGACTGAGAAGGATTAGGGATGGCAGGTTGGGCAAGATCCGGTTCCGGCGAAGCACCTAGGCGGTCAGGACGAACTTCCAGCGTGCGAGTCTGCCAGCAGTATCCGTTGAACATGTCGATTGCACGACCAGCATCCTCGGCGGTTGCGAGAAGGACAGTCCCGTAACCGCGAGATCGATTGTCGGGACCGAGAGAAACGTCAGCACGAAGAACCGTCCCAGCTTTTCGAAAGAGGTCCTTCAAGTCCTGCCAGCGGACACGGTATGGGAGCTGGAGGGAGGATAAGGGCTAAACGGTGATAATATGTAAGGGAAACGTACGTTTCCGACGAAAAGCTGGGTACGAGTGTCTCTGAGCGCTGCTTGAGGGCGATCTACAGATGCCGCCGTCACCATCCTGATGACACCCTCGATGTCATCGTTAGATGGGATTGGTGGCGGCGGGTCAGAGGACAAAAGTGCTAGGTCCTGAAAGGACATGAGCGAGAAGAGACAAGGAGCAACGCGAGCGATGAATATTATTATATACGAGGGATGAACATACAGAAAGCGGAGTCATGTCGGACATGGTGGCAGGACACCGACGACGACGGTTTATGCTTTATGATGATAGATGGCGGACCAGTCTGAGGATATGTGTCCCGTGTAATTAGAGTATCTAGATTGTCAGCCAGGACGATGAGCGTCACGGTGGGCGCGCGGCTGCTGTAGGAGAGAGAGAGAGAGAGAAGAGAAAGAGATGTTAGTAGGAAAAAAAAACCAATCTCGACTACACCAGTGATGGCCACCACCTGCAACGAACAGCTCCACACAAGACGGTTGCAGAACGCAAAACCAGGGTCTTCCGCGCCACCTTTCCCAATCGCAGACGTCATCTCACTTCCTTTTCAAGCACATTACATCATCAACTCCCCGCCATGCGCTTTCGGGCACAGGGTGCTTTGGCGAATCTCCCGCTGACTAAGCAGATTTGATTTTGGGGTGCTTTCTTACGACTCCAGCCAGCGACTGCGTTTGTTGTTTTGAGGTGAATTCGGCGTTTTACAGGCATAAACACATATTCGGTCGCTGACCCTGTGCTAGCTGCGCAGTCGCAGCTGACGTACTTATTAAAAACTGGAAACGTCACCCAAGGTAAGCTGCTCTGTCGTCTGCTTGTGTGTCGAATGCAACCCAGGGATCCGTCGCACCTTGGACGTCAGCGTCTTCATTTAGATGGGGTTTCTTCCCGTTGACCACTCTCTGTGCACATTTCCTCACCAAAAAAATGGAATAGCCCAATTGACACGCACCTGGGAATTTGGATTGACTCTCTGTCGACCGGATTCCATTGTTCGCCTCCACCAAGCCAGCTTTTATTTTGTGCGACGAACTATTTCCATGGAATGGGAATTGTCGCCAGATGCGTCGTCGGGAGGCTATCCAATGCCATAACTTGGCAAGTGGGGTACACCAAGCTCTTAGTTCCCACACTCCACCTTACCACAGGCGAGGCCGATCGTAGTCAATCAGCACTCTCCCGATCAAGCGTTACTCCACCGCCTTCCAAAGGGTAACCATTTACCATCCAAGTTGAGTACTTTATACGGCACTTGCTCTCCACAACCAACCCCATTTCACCCTCCAAAACACGCCTGCTAGGTTAGTTTTTCCTTCATTTAGGGATAAACGTTTCTACGAAAAGAGGAAGTGAGAGCACCCACTTCAGGCGCCCGGCCATGCCCCGGGCGTACTTACCGACTCGGGGTTTGTTCATGGGAGATCTTTGATGCCCCTACTCGACATTTGGAATATGCAAGCGTATTCTTGGGTCAATGGAGTGCGGTGTGGAGTACGCAACGGTGAGTAGGTTGACCTGAGGCAAGGATGAAGTACTTGGACTGCGATAGCTATGTTCAATTTGAAGGATGGGTCGATACTTTAGTGCGGTTAGCTTGTGGCTCGGTGAACCAGTACCCGTTGTACTGCGTGGTGTATAGCAGCATCTGGTATGAGCTCCGCGTTTGAAGGAATTGGATCCGTGATGTGTGTGTGACAGGCAATGTGATCGGCTTGCGAACTGGGGTGACTGCGTGATTCTTCCGAGTGTTTTATGCCGCACGTTCAAGCCAGCCACAAGAACCGCTTATCATCATCGTAACTACAAGCGTCATTGTCGTCGACGTGCACCACAATTGTCGGTGACCACTGAAGCCTCGAGGACCTGTGAGATCCTGTTGTCAGGGCTCTGCAGCATCACGTGGCCCATCATTGGCTGGGCAGTACGTTAACCGTATTCAAAAAGAGACCCTCACGTAGGCGGGTAGCCTTGAAGCCAACGCGAAGTGTCCGCCTACGTGTACTTTCTTTTGCCTGACGACCAGATAGTGCCTCATGGCGACTCTCACCCGTGCAGCGGTCCTCGAGGAACTAGTGCAAGGCGATGCCACTCGGTCGCTCCGATACAGCATACCTGCACCTTTCCCAACGGAATGCCTCATTGGTTTAGAGGGTTCCAGTGACGACGAGATCCTCAACGAGTTGGCTGCTGAGCGTGTTGAGTACGACGTGCCCGAGATCGTTTCTGAGAGACCTCTGGTGAGCTTGCTCTTCGTTACTGGTTCACATACTCTGAGACTGATAAATACACCTGGCACCGTCTTTAATAAACTCGCCACAACAGAGAGATATTCAGCTTTCCATTGCAGCTGTTCAGCAATCATGCATGTCCACTCTCGCAAATCTTCTTTCTGTAACCACCGCTCTGCCATCTTCATCTCTTCAGCCTCACACTGCACACGAACATCAAAGTTCGTCCGTGTCTGTGATGGATGTCAATGTGTGGTCAAACACTCGTGCTTTGGGAGCCCTGGTCCAAGCGCTTCAAGTCCTGGACGGGATCGTCGATCATGGGGATTCAAAACACACCCCTGCAAAGGAAGAAGACCAAGACGTTGTTCGTGAAGCGGCTCTGCTGATGCAACTACACGATCTAGTTGACGCGCACGTGCCCTCGATGCATCGTCACGATGCACACCTCGCACAAGCCATCGTTGGACTCCTAACAGACCTTCATCAACTTTCAACATCGTTCGTCTCGACTCCAGATCTGTCCCGTTCTTTATCATCCAGACAATCCACCTCTCGATTATCGCCGCAGTCGCCTTCGATACCCGCCGTAGAAGATGATCCACATGCAGTCTTAACCACTCTTCAAAAACAGCTCTCTTCTCTCCAGACTAGCAACAACGTCGACACTTCGACATCTGCGGCAACTCCCACCACCACAGCTGCACATCACCTGCAGGCGGCTTTGCTTTGGTCTCGGATAGACGAACAATTAGCAACTGTCGTCGCGTTGTGCAAGACGCGCGGGCTGACCAATTCTGGCCATCGTACCCCCGATAATGAAGACCCCTTCTCTGACGCAGCTGCTATCTCCGGAATAGCGCCTACCGAGTCAAGCGTGGATGCACCTAGCGTTCCCTCGTTCGACGAAGACCATCTGCCGCCACAGTATGAATACGAGTACGATGTGGTCAATGGTGAACTGCCACCTGCATATGCTGCTGATTTTGCCCTTGCGTATGCACACAGCTCACTTGTCGACCAGAAACAGATACCAAAGTATCCGCCCGAGAAGGTTTCTGGGGAGTTCAGCGCACCGCTGCCCACCGTGCCACACGTTCACCAATCAACTTCACTTGACCTCGACCTTGTTACGCAGGCCATCGACCGGTTATACGCTGTCGCCCCCCAACTAACCAACCAGCGGGTCGAACTCCGGCAGGAGAAGATCGCGCAAATGCAGAAGGCCCAGCGTACAAGCAACAAGGGGAAGGCACGTGATGCCACATCCGTTCGAGAGGCGGAGCTGGAAAGGATGCTCGATTTGTTGGGAAGGGCGAGCGCACGAGAGATCCCAGATCAGAGTGCCGTCATTGATCCGTCCCGGAGGACACGAGTAAAGAAGAAACCGGACCTGAAAGAACAGGTGAGTTTCTCGACGACCAAATACTCGAAAAGCGTTTCACTCGGCGTGCATCGTATCAGCGTTTTACGTACATCGAACATATCGTGCAGCGCGCCGCTGCCGGGCGGCTCCACTCGCAGGACGCAACGCCTTCACGTACTCCCTCCCTAACGGTCAATCCTGGGTCACATGGTGACCAGGGTGCTGAGAATGAACCGATACGAAGCAACCATTCATCGCGTGACGGCGGTGGCAGAGAAATGCTGCCCAAAGGTTATCCGGCAGCTCCCGAGGCGAAGAACACGTCAGAGAACTTAACGGTCCCTACACACAAGGAGTCACGCAATAGGAGTGTGTCTGCACCACATCTTGCATTTTTTAGGTCCATGTCGTGGGATCGCTCTTGCACGGCGAGTTCGACCCAAGATTTGCATGCAAATGGTCCAAAGACTCCATCTGTGAGACGTCTTTCAGAGAGGTTTGGGAGCAAAAGTCGCCCTGCGTCCTCAGGAGGCCCGACTGACAGTGGTAAGTCTCCTTTCGCTTCTTCATGGCGGTGATCAGACTGCCGAGTCATTAATTCATTTCCATAGGTGCGCTTGACGTCGTGTACGTAGCCGAGCATCATGAGATGCTTAAGCATGTGCTGGTCTTTGTTTCGCCATCGCCTTCTTTCCCATCCCATGGCAACTTCAATGAGAATGGGCAGCCAGCGTCATCAAACTCCCTCACAGCCGAGGTTCTCCCCGACACATCCAGCCTAACACGTGGAGACCAGCTCATGCTGCGACTTGCTGGAACGCCTTCTCTCCCGCTTGGACTTCCGGTCCCTGTCGTTCCTGGTTTCAAGGATGCCATCGCAAAGAATACGTACTGGGAGATCAAGCTCAGCTGTGTTCAACGGCCCCGGTTGTTCGGCGCTGGTAATAGCACGAATGTCACCTCCAGCGAAAACGACGACCCACCGCTACTCTCGGCTTCTCAGCTTACCACCCTCTTGCCAATATCTTATACTTGTACATCCTGCCTCATCCCACTTGTCACTCCCGCTCCAACACAATATCGGGACCTCCCATCTGAGTATTGGGAAGAGCTCGTCGATGCTTGGATGTGTCACCCTGAGGAGCAGACACTTGCGGATCTCAAGATGAATATGCGTGGCGAAGTAGGCAAGGGCGGGCGTAGGTTTGGCTTTTGGCCGACAGAAGGTGAGGCACTTGTAGGTGGAAGCTACATAATGTTCGAAGGTCGCAGTGTCGTTGGAGGCAATGTAACGGAGGTTGTCGGCACCAGCGTGAGTCTTCTCTACTTTTTATTTCCCGATCGTTATCAGTGGACGATTAAGAAGACCGACACCGTTTCTCCACCGGTGCGCCCTGTTTCCCCCATTGGAGCCCATGCTGGTTCTAGCGGGGGAAGCATGGGAATCTTCGGTTGATACCAAGCGTCCGAGAGTAAGGCATAGTCCTCTTAACAAACTCTTTTCGCCAAGGACTGTGCGTTGAGAGCTACAACTGAGGGCACATCCTCTTTCTTTACCATTTGGTTCTCTTGTATCTGAGCCGGCACTAATGAGCCTGACGATCAGCGCGGTGATACCGCGTGTCTGATTCGATGCCTATGTGGTGCGATCGTCGGAAGACGGCAAGAGCGCAAATTGGAGAATGGATCAACTTTGAGAATGTATCGTTTATCAAAGTATGCTATCCGGTTGATTAGTGCAGCCGCCGAGTAGGTTATACTGCTTCGCTCTGCATGGACTCATTGAAACAGACAAAAACATTATTGCAGATGCCCCAAGATTCCGATGTCAGCCTTCATAGTCCGCGATATGATTGAACACGTGCAAGCACATGCGACCTACCGCTTTGTACTGTCCGATGAAGAAGAAGAAAGGCCCAGGATCCTGGTACGTGCAAGTCGCATAGTTCTTTCTTCCCGTCTAAATTGCGCCATCAAGATTTGGTTGTTCAAGCCAAGAATCCGGATATCGTATATGCTCACTTCGCCCCTATTCCTGCCGCGGAGTGACTCCATCGAGGCGGCGAAGGTATTGTATAAAATTCTTGGTCCAGATTCGACGAAGGATATTAAAGAGTAGGTCCTTTAATTTCATGCATTTGTTGCCGGCCACTTCTTGCAACGACATTGCCCTGACGTTCCTCCAACAGGTTACTTAATAAATACCCTGGCTTCCCCAAGCTGAGCATTTGTATTATCCGATGGACGTGTGTCGGAAGCTGGCCGCATTACTCTCAGAAAGCACGCGCGCGTACCCCGACAGTCTGCGGACGATGACTGGGCTGGAGGTTGGTTGGTTGCATCGTGGATGAAACCGTAAGTGTGTTATGCCCCCCTCATGCAAACTTTCACGCTGTACGTCCTATTATGACCAGACATCCTTCGTTTTTTTTTTCTTTCTAGTACCTTCCTTAGCACATATCTCCTTGCATTTGTTTTGGTCTCATTTGCGTTACATCGTTTCGTCCTTATTTCTTTCGGGTTCCACTTGCACATATGCATGGTACATTGTATAAAGAATTACCATCATTGGGTTTTCCATTCGTCGATTCCTAGAATGCATCATTTTCTTTCGATAGCTCCTGCAAATCTATCCGAGTTATTGTGGTCCATGACGAGCACGTGTTGTTGACCGAGCACTTTCACGATTCAAGAACTGAGAAGTGCACACTGTAATCACAGATGCAGATGTGCTATGTAGCCGCTACAAGCATAATCCTGTGGCCCCACGACGAGAGCCTGATGGGGTGAGGCCCTACCGTGACAGTCGCTTGCCTGCGGCCAGTCCATTATTCAGTACGGTTACCGTGGGCAGCCGTGGCACCCAATTACCTCGAAATCGGTGGAGGCTAGTCCGCATCGAACCTGCATATACACTTGGGAATTAGGTATTTCTACAAACATATCCGATGATAGAGACGATGGAAGCACAGCAACCAGGATATAGCTTAAAGTCCGTAAAACTGCCGGGATGCGTCATATAAACCAGTAAACTCAAACACCTTCACGGAATTATTTCCTTCTCCTTCCCCTTCCTCGAGGGTGGCGGAGATCCCAAAGGCAGATTCGGTGAACTTGCAGCGGCAGCAGCACTCGTAAATGACGCAAGCCGTCTCGTTCCCTTGATTCCAGCAGATGATGCGGAAATATGAGCTGGTGCGTGTGAAGGACTGTTCGGCGAAGAAGGGATGGTCCGGACAAATGGTTTTGTAGGCGTCGTTTGTGGCTCAGGGTGCGAGGGTGCCTCGCCTTGGTTGGCTTCAGTGAGTAGAAATTCGACCCACAAGCGGGAGAACGACTTCCACAGATATCAGTGAGACGCCTTTGTGATATGATCGAGAAACATGCTGCCTACCTCCGTCTCATCGGTTTTCTCAAGCTCGATGGATTTCCCCTTGGGCGGTGAATTAAAGACGTTAGATGAACGACTCCAGAGGGACGGCGACGAGTTAGCGCCGTTACTTTGTACGCGCTGTAAACCCGCCTTCTCGCGTTCAGTATCAGACCAAGACAATATAGTCGCCAATAAAGACAACATCTCGAATCGCTTCGAGTCCGCGCGAGGTGTAGAGAGAAAAGAGAGAAGAACATTGCTGACGAGTTGTCTGTCGACATTAGTGTCAGAGGAGTTTCTTCGGAGTCGACGTAGGGCCTCTATCAGGTGTTCGTTGAGGATGACATCTTGAAAGACGCGGTAAATGACTCTCCATCTGCACGTCCAGGAGCGAAACGACATACTTTGATGCCTGAGTTTCCCTACGATAGCATTCTTTTCCTTCAGTTCTTTTTCCAGGTCCTGCGTTCTCGACGAGCTGGTCTTGTTCTCTTCCAACTGAAGCTGTAGAAGGAAACCAGGTCAATTGAGTGCAACCAGAAGCCCGGCAGCGAGCTTACCTCCGCATCCAATGCACGTCTCTTATACTCTGCAAGTGATAACGTAACCTCATCAAGTCGCGACTTGTAATCTTTCACGGCTTGTTGTAGCTCATGTTCCTTCGCTGAGGACACTCGGATTGGAACATGGAAGGAAAAGTCGCGCGACTGAAATCGACTAACCTATTTGAAAGTCTTCCAGGACAGATTGTAGATTGGCGGCGGTCTGCTCAGCGGCTTCGAGCCGCGATGATTCCCGTTCTCGAGCCTCCCGTTCTATCTCCAAATCACGCCGAAGGGTCTCTACCATGGAACGTGCCTCATCAGCGGCCACCTTATCCTGCATAGCCGCTTGTTCCCATTCGTCCCTCTCGATGCGACAGCGTTCAAGCTCACCCATGGTCTCACGTAGCTCACGTTCCCTTTGGATGGTCTCTTGTGCATTCTCGGTAAGCGCCCTGCTTCGCAAAGAATCTAGTTCCCGTGTAGTCCTCTCTGCTTCTTCGTGTGATGCAATGAGTTCAGCTTTGAGGGTTTCCACTGTTGAGACAAGGTCCTCATTCTGAGCCGCAAGTTGTTGGATCTGCTGTTCCCTCCGATCTAGTTCTTCCTGGCCGAATAGATTAAGCCAAAGTACAAAGCATGCGATGACCAACAAGTACGTACGGCGTCCTGCTTCAGCTTGGTACCGAGGGATGTCCGCATGGCGGTGAGTTTGGCGAGGAGATTATGGTACTGCGTGGACAGGTCCTCCTTCTCCTCTAGTGCTCGTTGTAGTTTCCTTCGCAAAGATTCGCTGTCCTGTCCATTTTCTGGAGTATGCGCGCGGCCATTCGTGACGGGGTGCGCTGCGGGGGACGATGTGGAGCCTCGCTCGCTGTCCAAGTCGAAAGACGAGCGTTCGTCCATGAATGCAGCTGAGCTGGTGTCCGATGGGGACCGTCCCTTGGGCATCTTTGATAAGGGTCCGTCCTTAATGCGATGGCGAACTGCTGGACATTCGTGTCGGCGGCGAGGATGAAATAGCGCTGTATTACATAATATCAGTATTGCGTTTTAAGGGCGAGCCCCTATGCACACAGGCTATCCGCACGCGTTCTTAAACAAAAAAAAAACAGTAGACTGCCGAGCTAACTGACGGTGTACAGAATCGTACGCCGATCTCCATCATTGAAGCAGAACAAAGAATACAATAATGTATCGATGAAAAGCGGGTGCGCGACAATGACCCCCGTGCTTTGCCCACGTGACCGTCGTCTAGTAGTGGGTGGTATCCGTCGTCCGTCGTCGACCTCGACAAAGAGGTGAAAAGAAAAAGAGGACGCGTCTGAGGACAATAAAAGGTCAAGCAGACCAGCCGCTCACCTGTTTATTGTCCTTGGTCGCCAGTCGAGTCGAGGGCCTCCACTGACCGCCTCTCTTTTTAGACGATGGACAGCGATAACCATATGCTGGTAGATATTCCTGCAGCGGTAGATGAACCCGACGACGTCGTCCGTTGGGTCCATCACAGACGTCGAACCCTGTCTTGCAGGCACTCATACACCAGGCAGAGCAAGACAAAAAGAGTGAGTCTCACCGCCTATCTCTTCTACCACGATCCCGGTCATTTGTCCTGGACATATACCGATGCCTTGCCAACTACAGGTCAACCTTCACTGCCATGTATATCTGAGCCACTCTGGACTCATACGCTTCCATCTACTACTTCTACTCTTTGGCCGTCTAGCACCGCCCCACCGGCCTTGTGCGGGTCGTCACTGCCATCCTTCGGGGACACATCCTTTCCAGTACCCCCGTGCAATCCGAGTGGCTCAGATCCATCATCGTCATCTTCAGGCTCTGGGCGTGCCAAGATTTCTTCTGTAGGCGCTCATCGCAAACCTCTTTCAGCTTCTGCAAACCATCCCGCGCGCTCAGGACGAACAGCATCCAAACACGACCCTCTATCAAAGTGCCCTAGATCATCCTCGCACTCCACTTCCAGTAATGCCGTCAAGGAAAAGCCCAGGACCAGCCTTGCCGATCGCGAACAGGATCCGGATGCAGCTGCATTCTTGGCACTCCTCAGGGATGTGTCAAAACAATTGGATGACAATGCAAGGAAGAAACAGATGCTTTCTAAGGATCAGAGACAACGGGGAGGTGGTGAGGGAACTGAAGCACGACAACCCGCGTCCCGGGGGGGTCTCATGCCACCGCCTGCGCGAGGGAGGGGGAAGGAGAAGGAGCGAGTGAGAACAGGAGGGAGTCACGACTTGTTGTTAAATGACCCGAGTCCGATCCCAAATACTTCACTCGATACCGATTCTCCGCGAATGGACCAGAAGCCCGGTGAAACATTTGGGGTCCCTTGTCGCAATACCAACGTCCCAGTCAAATCAACAGTTTCCGTACTGCCCAACCACGACGCCGTTGGAAGACCTGTGGTGGCGAAGTCTGCCACCTCGGGGCCTCGCCCCATAATGAGGGTTTCTAGTATGGACCCCAACGTGCCTTCCCGAGGAAGCGCTGTATCGCACACTCGTAACTTATGCAGGACTACAAGTACATCTACAATTACCTCAGGTTCCGACCACGAACACGCCACATCTGAGGTAGTCACTCCTACCTTCGATCGTCACATGCGAGTCCAGGAACCGGTGAGCGGTAACATTGTCGGGGGACACCTAACGCGCACCAGTACCGTGACGGAGGATAGTCTCATGGCTGTTGACCCTGTTTCACCGTCCCCTCAAAAGAAACTAGTTCTGAATAACTCGAAGTCGCCGTCTGCGACGTGTACCCAATCACCTGCCGTGCGCTCTACACTTCACCATCCCCCGGCACTTGGCATGCGACGACCCATAGTGACGTCTAGTAATGGCTCTGGCAGTGCATCGGTCTTCCCATCTGCTTCTCAGTACAGTACCTCGTCACAACTACCGAAAGCCACAGGCTGTGCCACGGTTCAAACCACCTCTACGTGATAACGCACCTCCCAAACCGCCCATGCTGAAGGGTTCCACTGAATCTACCTACGTGCGGTTCAGTGCTGTGCCTAACAGGACCAAGAGCGATATCGCTCGACACGGGGTTGGAGCAGGACCACGATCCCCGATCAAGGTGGTTTGTGTGTCTCCTGAGACGGACCCTGATTCATCATTCGATATCTCTTTCGATCTGGACGCGGACATGTTGGAGGAAGCCATGCGACCTTATGACTGACTGAACTGCTGGCCCGGATCCGCTGACGGTGCAATTGGGCTGGAATTATTCCACGCCTGTTTTCTCAGAAATACTTACACTACACAACCATTGACGTATTCCATACTATACGTGCCTCTACCGCCAAGGGGAGGGTTTCACTATTTTGTGTTCTCTGCCAGCTTGATAGATCATAGCCGTGGAGGCAGAGACCTGCTACGTACTTCCATGAACCAAGACGCCCTATGTGGCCGGCTTTCTAAGACCCGACTGGTGAGGTTATGCCAGATTCGTAGCTATAGCCTCTGTGTAGCTATGTATTACAAGTAGGTTTGCAAATTGTCAAGACTTGTCCGAGACCGTACCTGTCGCAAGCAGGAGCCGCACCAGTATCACCGGGTCCAATCAACTCTCATCGGCCGTGTGTTTCGAAGTGAACCGATAGACCGGGAGACCGCTGCGAGGGACAACCTCATATCCAACCCAGCTGCCGGTGGAGCTGATCTGCGATGTAAGTAGACTTACCTCACCGCTAACAAGGTCACCCGAGCGCGACAAGTACATATGTTCCCATCATTCATCGTTTCGTACTACGCTGGACAAACCTTTTGATCGTTCCCCAGACTTGCAAACGATCGGAGTTGTAATACACCACTCTGCCTGAACAACTTCGCTACGTTATCGACCTTGAATTCTTTCACACGTTAGAGATCAGTATCGTGGCCCCGTCGCCGCCCGTCGCAAGGATCTCCGACGAGTTTGAAGCATCGTGGCGGAACGTAAAGTACACTTCCGCCTTCCCACGTCTGGCTTCCTCACACAAGAGATTTTTGGAGATTTGGGATACGTTTTAATGGCAAACAAAATGTTGATCCCATACTTCAAATATAATCTTCAAATATTACACTATAAGCACTAAGTGGATTTTCACATATAAATTGACAGATTATATTTGAAGTATAAGATCACATTTTGTTCACCATTAAAACCGATCAAAAATCTCCAAAAATCTCTTGTGTCAAGATACGAATCTGGGGAAGGCATCTACTTGCCCTGGCCGGCGAAGGCTATTTGCACTTCACCGTCTTGCCTCACCACCCCCGTAAGGATTCGACTACTCGCAGCCCATACGCACTTGGTGTCATGTCGTAGACATGACAATTCTAGTGGACTTCACAGTTTGCGCTCCTGAGTCCTTTTGGTCGTCGTAAGTCTAGCCGCCATTTGAGAAAGCTTTTTTCTCGGGTCCAATCAACCCTTCTGTGTGTTCGCCAATCAACGTTTCTTATCAGCAGCACTCAAGGCGGTCAACGAACGCAAGCACACATTTCACCATGCCACCGGAACTGTCGAGATCCAGAATCTTGATAAATATATGGCTATATTATGCTACGACGATGACAATGAAATTACAGATTACTTCCGGCTTTGGGCATGGAAGGCGGACAAAGACTCAAGGTGGGTAGATTATAGCTGGTTCGTATCCACAATGGTGACAACTAGGGTTCTAGTTCTTTATGCAGTTTAACCGATCTCATATTCCCGGTAGAAGACAGGTTTCTCCTCGCCAACGGCGGGACCACTGCCGTCTTCTCTTTTGCTGGCGACCGGACCCTGCTTACTCTACAATGTACAGCGAAGTTGGTTATGCCTACTTCGATGCAAGACTGGAAATCCCGCCCCTGCAATAGGCACCATGACGAGTTTCCTCGTCGCTGGGTTGAGAGTGGAAACTCGATGTTCCACCTCACTGCCGATGACCAGCTTCTAGTCTTCCACGTAGCGATCTATCGTATGATGACAGAGACCGTGTCTACCGTATTCCATATGGGGGAGACCCCGGGCGCACTGGTTCCCAGACCATTACGTGGACTGGCAGAACTCGGTGTACGGGGACCACACGGTAGAACTGCTCAGCGAGAGTCAAATACTTTTCTCTCGACGGAGCCATGCAGGCTACGCCTGAGGAACCTTAACCCGAACTTAGTTTTATTCCATTCCTCCGGCTCGCAGCGGAACAGTGGAAGAGAGCGGACATCTGTGCCCACCTGAACGCCGACGATGCCAATTCGAGCGTGGAAAGGGGTAGTTGGTGTATTGCATCGGGATTTCGGCTGAAGCCGAAGGATCACATCCGCGTTTTATCAGGCCGTTCGCGGAGCCATTGGCAAATAGTCTGCCACACAGGGAAGTCGTCACTGAGGAGACTCGCAATGCGACAGAGGTGATGGTGGACGATGGCCGGATGCTGATGTTTAGCGTAAGGACTTATCGTCAACTTCATGGGATGAGGTGGAGAACAGCTCTCTGACTGTCGGCGCGTCTACTAGCGCGATAACGGCAAGAAAGTGTTAAACCTTGAAGTTTTCGGCAAGGAGTGCTAAGCTGATTAGGGTCCTTGCGAACTCATTTCCACGACGAGGACTACAGGAAGACATGTACCGCCTCTCGGGGGTGGGTCGAGAAACCTTTTCTTCGTAATGGGGGTACGGGTAACATGTTGCGACAAATGACCTACACGATGTACGAAGCAATATTAGTGACGATAGGCGGCGGCCGATATTTATAACTACGGAATGCAGTGACGAGACGATTGGAGACAAATATTATCTACACTTCTTGGCTTTCAAGACTCTGTTTCTTTGGTTTTGCGGGGAGGAGCTGCAAGAATTCCGTAAGACATTCACAGAGGATGACGGAATCACAACTTACCGCAGGGTTGATGAAAGGTACGACGCCCCCCTCAGATATGACCACTTTATCAAGCAACTTGCTCAGCCTGAGGCAGTGAATCAACTTCTCAGAACTGTGATATGTGGGAAAGGCTTACTCCTCGTCGTTTCGAACGGCTAGCTGAATATGCCTTGGGTTGATTCGGCGCCTCTTGTTATCCCTGGCTGCATTACCAGCAAGCTCCAGGATTTCGGCAGTCAGGTATTCCAAGACCGCAGCCAGATAAACTATGCATATATGCTATGCTCAGGACGGCAGACGGAAACTAGGAAGCACTGAAGGTAGACGAAAGAGCTGGCTCACCGGGCGCTCCTGAGCCGATACGCTTCCCATAATTGGCGCGCCTCATCATGCGGTGAATACGACTAACGGGGAACTGGAGACCAGCTCGAGTGGAGCGCGCTACATTCTTCCCCCCCTCCTGGCTCTTCCCTGCTCCTTTCCCCTTGCTAGCAGTCTTGCCTCCACTTTTGCCCTTGCCGGTTGCTTTAGCCATGGTTGCGTTGTCGTTGATCGTTCTGAACCCACGACGCGCCCAGCGACCAGCCTCGTATACGGCACGTGTCACCGTGTAAGCGCCAAACAACGCCAGCGTCACGTGCCCATATAAATAGGAGTAGTCAGTCGTCCTCTCTCTCGTCCTAACTGTCAACCAAGCCCGTAGCTCATTACCAACACTCCATTTTATTTATTTTATCTTATTTTCGATTAACATGCCTCCCAAGCCTGCATCCACTGGTGGTAAAGGCCCTGCTACTAGTGCGGCGAAGACCCCAGCCAAAACAACGGAGGCGGTCAAGGCGGGAAAGAAGACTGCCAAGACAGCAGCTCCCAGCGCTGCGGAAGAAGAGAAGAAGAGGGGCAGGAAACGAGGCCGCAAGGAGACTTGGTCTTCTTACATTTACAAGGGTAAGTGCCGGTACCACCAGTACCACCTACACAAGGCTAATCAAGCGTGATTCGTGTTGTCGGCAGTTCTGAAGCAAATCCATGTCGACACTGGTATTTCCAACAAGGCTATGGCCATTCTGAACTCCTTTGTGAATGATATATTCGAACGTATTGCGACAGAGGCGTCCAGTAAGTCTGCAGGGCATTCAGGGGCTAGAGTTTACTAACTGACGGACAGAATTGGCTGCATATTCGAAGAAGTCGACGATTTCATCTCGTGAGATTCAAACTGCTGTGCGACTTATCCTCCCTGGAGAGCTTGCGAAGCATGCTATCTCCGAGGGTACGAAATCGGTCACCAAGGTATGCTGTACTATTTTTTATGTAGCTCACCTTGCTGACTGGTAACAGTATTCTAGTTCCAGTGGAGCAAAGTAGGTGGACCCCGTTCGCTCTTTACTGTATCGTTAGCTTGTAGATTCGTGTCCTGTCGCGCCGAGTGTATTTGTTGTTTCCATGTATTTTACAGTTTCAGGTTTTGTAACTCCTACGGTCAGCGGACGTCCTGTCCAATCGATTATTCGACTCGAATGCAGCATGTGGAGTCGCTGATATTCCGTGGGCGAGTGTTTCGACGACGACGAATCCAAGTTATGTCGCCCAATTCGACGGTACCATTTCGATGACGACATATCCACTTCTTGGTCCGGGGGGCGTAGCGGAACACCTCCGGATAGTAGAAGTTAAATCACTGGCCCGTGGAACGCAATGTGGCGTTCTCCCTTCTTCATGGGCGTCTCACCTGCAAAGTTAACCGACCGTCCACCCTCTGCGCCTAGTATTCCAGGATGAAATTAACATCCACGACGGCGCTCGTAACTTGTATAGGCTAGTTCCATCTGTGTCATTATTCCTCCTACCCTCTGAGCCAAACCCGTCGAGGCCTTGGTACATCACGTTGGGTCTGCGTCATCGCTGGAAGATAAGAATTGGCGAAACGACCACACTTTATCGTGGGCGATGTCGTAGGTGAGTCAGTGGCTGTCCCACGGCCGCCCATCGGAGGGTATGTGGGTGTACACGTTTTGAAGTGCATTCCCATCATTGGCGTAACAATTTTCGGCAGCTGTTGTGAAAGTCTCCCTGACCTCCGTAATTCAGTGTGGTCGAACACGCCTTTAAAATCAGCCGCTTTGCCGGCCCAAAGGGGGTTCTCCTTGAAAGTGTCCGGTGCGAAAGGATGGTGTGTATTTGAAATGTTTCTACCCGTCGATGTAAGCCACCAATGTTGAAACTTTCGAGATGATGATCACGGAGATGGCCAGTGCAGGGAGGGCCAGGTTTTTATCGGATGTGTCAACGATGTGCTGATGATCGCGATGGGAAGCCTAGGACAAGGCCAACTTCACCGATGAATTGATAAAGATTTCGCATGCAACGGTGTGGTGTATCATTCTTCCGGCGTGCACTGACAGCAACCACATGCTTTACTCACTCTGGGTAAGGTTATCAAGCGCTCGGCGGCAGATGGCATGGACAAACGTTCGGCCGAGTGAACGGCCAATGATACGGAGTGTCAGATGACTCGAACTTCGTCGCTCGCCCCCCCCGCAGCTACAGCATATAGCAGCTGCAGGGACGAACTCAATTAAGCTTCTCGCACGTACATGCCGACTCGCAGGACGACTCTCGCACGCCGTCGACGTAGGTTCAAGCTCACCCGTTCCGTTCCGGTTTCAGCAATTCACTTATCAAACCATATTCTTCACCGTGGGTTCGACGCAGTGTCTTGGGAACACAGAATCATGCTGCACGCACAAGCTGATCAAGCATGGTCATTGACTCAGATCAGTGGATATCATGCGGACCGGACTGCAGGGGAAACGGCCTCCTGACTGATTATTGTATACGACAATAAGGCGTGTCTGCGTCCCCTACCCTCGTGTTTTCCTTTCTTAACACAGGAAGGCATTCTCCATTTCCGGAATCGTTTCTTCGCCACGTTTCTCATGTCATCGTTGACCTCCATTCCTTCCTACAGAACTTTGTACGCCAAGGTTTCTTTTCATGATCGACCCCCACGGCCTCCGCTGTATCCCGCGTTCGTCAGCGACAAGACAATGCCACAGTGACTCACAGGGGTCGACTGTCAAGGTGCGGTACCGGTCGAGTTCCCTGGACCCTTTCCTTCAAGTGCCCCTTTGGTGCAATAATCTAACCTTGCGAGTACTGATCCTCCAAATTATGTCAAGTGAGTTTTCACAAGCCATCGTTCGTCCTCGACACACCCATATGGGCATAAGTGTACGACTTATCTCATAACACACGTACAACGTTCACGTACACAGGACGTCGACTGTTACCTGAAGCTGAAGACATCATAGCCAGATCTTCAAAATCTCGGTGACGTGACGGTTAAATGTAAGCAATAATTTTTCCTCCTAGTGTCCCTATAGTGTTCGGTCCAGTATCTAATACATTGCATGCCTGCTGCGTATTTAGGCTCCTTTCCGTTTCCTCTTGCAGGCGGCCGCGTTGGCGCGCGACTTTGACGCGCGCAGTTCGGTCTTGGGTGTGTTCCTTTCAATACAGTGTGCCGTTACTGCCAAGCATCTGGTGTGTGGGTTGTTATCTATCTCGGAGACGCCACCACAGATCGCAGACAATGCGTAGTTCTCGGAAGCGAGTGGAAGTCATGCAATGCTGCTACTGACACATTTACATGTTGGAACGCCGTGTTTTCTAGTCATCGAAGGCACCCACGTTCGCGCACAAGCTCATTCGCAGGCGCTCGGATCGGCAAACAAGAAAATAGCCAGTTCCTGACCAATTTCCTGCTCACTGATAGATCGTGTGAGTGCGTGGGTCCATGTATATTATGATATGGCCGATTCTTCGTCAGCTATAATCCGTACTCGAGCTCTGGTTGGACAGCGCAGTTGTCGCACCGATATCCGGGGTGGCTGGAACAATGCAGGCCCCAGGGCATCCGCGTTGACAGCCTGAGTACTGTTTGACAAGTGTACCTACCTACGGAGAGCATATCTGTTCGCTACACATTTAGCCTTTCACGTGTCTACGGTATCGCAAATACGGTACACTGATCAGATCATCATCAAACAGATCGGGAGTCTCGGGTTCGGCGATATGTATGTAAGTGCGACCTCGTGCGCGTACCGCACCGATGTAGGAATGGATACATGTCGCATTGTCGAGACGCTGTAATAGTCGTTTACCTTGGAGGGCCTCAAGGTGAGCCCCACATACGGGGTCAGTTGATCTGGCATGTTGCCCCATTTTACCTCGCTGATCCGATGACTGGTCCACAGCAAGTGGCTTTTAAAGGAAGTCATTGCGTACGTGGCTTGCGGTTTTAGACTCAGTGTCCGATCAAGTACACAATGGAGAGTTTATTTGGAAAGCATGTACTTAAAAAAAATGCTGGGTCAGTATTGCAAACGAGGCCAACTGTCAGTGGGGTTGATGAGAGGTGTAGCGTAAAGTTGTCATGTCCTTTAAATAAAACAAAAGATAAAACAACAAACGATAATGCCGTGATGCGTCGTCAATGTGGGTGCGTTTACGAATAACGGAGGATGTGAGTCGGTGATGGATATGGATGAAATGAGGCGAGATGAGATGCAACCAAAGACAAGCTTCAGGGGGCGATCATGATCTTCATAACCATGTTCCCTTGCTCGTCCCTGCCCCGTGATAGTAGGTCAAATGCGCGAGCAGTCTCGTGCAAGCGTAGGCGATGCGTAACGAGCTTTTCAACGTTTTGTAGCTTTCCCGAAGCAAGTAGTGAAAGTGCCGTAGGATAGGTGTTGGCATATCGGAACGAGCCCTGAATGTCCACCTCACGGAGAGCGGCTGCCGAGATAGGCAACATAACGTTGCGCGAGCCCATACCAACCAGCATAACCTTGCCTCCGGTTACAGCGGCCTGATAACAATGAACCATTAATCTCGGTAACGCAATAGGAAAGTGCATACTTACGTGTATTGACATCTGGATGCAGGATTCGGCACCTGTACATTCGAAGACGACGTCGTAGCCGTCGGGTGTGCCGAAGTTCGCCAAGACCCTCTGAATGGTTTCTCTCGATCGCCGAAGCTGCTCGTCTGTCGTCTTGGCTTTGTCGACGGTAGGTAAACAGTAAGTCCGAGAAGCAAAACCGTTCGCTTTTGCGAAGTCCAAACGTTGTTGGTTGATGTCTACGGCTGCCACTTGGGCAGCACCATATGATTTTGCGAGGGCACAGGCAAGGATGCCGATAGAACCGACACCGAAGACAAGAACACGTTGGCCTTGTTGAAGGTCAGCTCGCCTGCTGGCGTGTATCAGGACAGACAGCGGTTCCGCTAGCGCCGCTGCCTCGAAGGAGCAATTATCAGGTAGCCTACGTAAGTGGCATTAGGGGGGACGATGGGATGCAAACGATATGAACGAACGGATGGAGAACATGAGATGGGTGGTTCATGCGATCTTGCAACGTGCCGTCGTGGTGAGGAATTGTTTTGGCGCTGCTGGCGAACCACAGTGATTTGCAGAGATTGTACCGACCGGAGCGGCAGTAGTTACATTGCCGGCACATGACGCCAGCTTCAATGGCGACTCGTTGACCGGGAACGAAATTTTTTACGCCTGGGCCGACAGATACGACGATGCCGGCTGCTTCGTGACCAAGGACGAGCGGGTTCTGGATGGCGAAGTCGCCATTCCTGCCGTCCATGTAGTAGTGTACTGGGACGAATGGGGTGAGCGGGCGTGCGGCGACACGACGAAGAGAGACACGCACGATCGCTACCACACAAACCGGTGGATTTTACTGCGACCTGGACGTGGTCATATTGAGGGGGCCATACGGGGCGGTCTTCGATGCGGATGTCCTTTGGGCCGTATAGGACGGCTGCGCGGTGAATGGGGAAAGCGACGGGGGACATGGCGAGTGCTGAGAGGGGGAGAGAAAGGCGAGGATGGTGTACATTTGGGATTGGACAGACCGACCTTATAAAAGGTAGACAAGAGGGAGGCAGGAGGTCGTTGTCCGCATATGGACATGTGCCACCGGTCCGCACAGCCGCTGACATAAATTCCAGGATATGGAAGGGGTGACATATAACATCGATTAACCAAAACGGGATATATCTCGGGGGTCACTTCGGTCTAGACTGATCCGAAGCTGGAGGAAGGGAGGGGAGAACGGGGAGGGTCTCCACAAGGATCGATAAAATATAAAAAAGAATATATAAATATAATATATATATTATATAATGTGACATGCCCTGACGGCACCCTCGGTTCAATTGCCGATGTGGGGTATTAAAATTCATTATTATCCTCGTTCAAGTCACGCCTCCTGGCGGGGGGGCGTGTGCAAGGTGCTCGTTATTCATTAACACTCGTCATGGACCCTACACCAGATCGCCCATCCCCACAGCTCTTTTCTCTCACCGGGAAGAACGTTCTGATCACCGGAGCCACCAGAGGTAACGTCGCGCGTGAACTGTATTCGACATCTCCAATATAACAAAATCGAACTACATGTCAGGCATAGGAGCAGCGTGTGCGATCGCCCTAGCGCAGGCAGGCGCTGCGATCTGTCTAGTCCAGCGTCCTGGAAATCGGCCCAATACGGACACCGTGAATACCATCCGCGAGCTTGGAGGCAGCGCCAAGGTTGTCGAATGTGACCTGGGCGACATGGAGGCCGTCCGGCGACTGTTCGACCGGGCGTTGGATGCCATGGACGGTAGCATCCACGTTCTGGTCAACTGTGCAGGTATCCAGCGGAGATCTCCGAGCGTGGACTTTCCAGAGAGAGATTGGGATGACGTAAGACTGTTATCCTGTAATTGCAGCACGGCAAACTTTACTGACTGTCTGAAATTTCCTTTTTTGAGGTCCTCGACGTCAACCTCAAATCTGTCTGGCTGCTCTCCCAGGCAGCGGGTCGCCACATGGTCCCCCTCGGAAGGGGCAAAATTATCAACTTTTGTTCCCTTCTCACATTCCAAGGAGGAATCACCGTACCCGCATACGCATCCGCCAAAGGCGCACTCGGGCAGCTCACAAAGGCTCTTAGCAACGAATGGTCTCGGTTCAACGTCCAAGTCAACGGTATATGTCCGGGTTACATCGACACGGATATGTGCGTACACTCTTCTTCTTCTCAATTGTCTTTCCGTCGCAGCGGAGTTTGGTTTTTCGCGCCAATCCGCCACCCCCTTCGCGTTACATAGCCGTCGCATCAACAATCTCCCCGTTTGCGGAGATCTCGAGTACATACCTTCTCTTATCTCGCTCGTCCAAACCCCTTGAGACGCTGGGAATAACTGCGGTACCCACTATATGTACAGGAACGCTCGACTTCTGGAAGACCCGGTCAGGTGCAGACAGATCTCGGAGCGGATCCCCGCTGGGAGGTGGGGTACCCCCCGGGACTTTGCTGGTCCTGTCGTTTTTCTCGCCAGTGATGCCAGCCAGTATGTCTGCGGGGAACTCCTTGTTGTCGACGGTGTACGTTCCCATTCGACGTGTACTTGGCGTCAACTGTCGCGCTCATGTCACACCCTCAGGGATGGATGGGGAGGTAAGACAGGCCAGAGGCTTTGCCATAGTTTTCTTTCTCCTAGACGCAATCTATCGTTGGCAGTTGGCTATGACGGACGGATGGCAGGTCGTAGATGTCTGTTTTACCCTCGCACGCACGTCATGTTTGAGATCCCTTATCAGATGAACTTCGTACGTACAAGGTTGTCGGGTTCTTTCCAACTTGGAGCCCCCCCTTCTCCAGAGGCGCAATGAATGTATATGTAACTTTCCACCCATTGTGGAGTCCTCCACTTGAATACAAGTTTTTTTTTCTCAAACGCGCGATATGATAGACGCTCTCCGGCCCGTCGGTCCCCGGTGGAGATTGCCAGCGCCCGCCTGCCGTCGATTGCCGACTCGCTGCATGCAAAAAGTCATTGCGACTGCATGATATCATGAGTGTGGGTGAGACAGGAATCCAAAATCATCGTCGTCAGATTGGCCAGCTGCCACCTCTTTCGGAACATCGGACCAGCATGAAACCGTCCCGACAGAATCGAAATCAAAATCGGTCTACGGTCTAACCGCTTCACGCCTATCTCTCATCTCATTTTCGAAATTCCCCACGTCGGTTCACACCAAGCTAGCATAGATTGTCACTTGGTTTCATACCGCTCAAATTCTCAAACACTGTAACCCCTGCACATATCCGATGGCGTTGCCATTTGGCACATTGAATGGCCACGCTGACGATTACGCAATGGTGATACCACTACTGAATATGCGCCATGCTTATCTTGCTCTGTTGGCCTGCTCAGGGATGATCTGTGTATCAGACCCTTTGGATCGAGATCACCCGCAGGCGTTTGCGTGACTCGGTCGGAGTAAAAGTCAAATATGTGTGGTAGGAGAATACTACTATGTACCACTGGCCAGTAACACGCAGCAATGTTCCTGCCAAAACGGCGTCCAAAGTACACACCCTCAGTGACTGTCCCCAGAACGCAACCATTGGGAAGCTGCGAGGGGATTTCGCCGCTGAGAACGTCGCATTTGAAAATGACTGGGTACCACCACACATGCTACTACGGAAAAACACACAGATACGCAGTTCCCAGGTCCTTGTGACCCACCTCCACACGTCAGGTACACCCGATCTGAACAAAGTACCCTCTTAACGTGACTCTGAATTAAAGTTCGCAAGGCATGCACATGGGTCGTCATCACCCCATAGAAGCCAAGGATGAAAGCATCCGCGGTGGTCACGCAGACACACAGATTGGATCCCAGATAAACATTCCATGCATGTCTTGTCTTGTTCATTAAGCCCTTTCACGGTGACGCATTTCTGTCATAACCATCCCCTTCGCACACGTGCGAATCGTATCCCCCGCTATTCCGTCGCCGTCTTCCAAAAGCATGCCCCTCCTTCGTTCCAGGCCCCGGAGACAGTGATCTGCGACACCGGTTTGTCCCCAAACGTTCCCATGGTTCGACCAGACTCGAGGCTAGTAACACGTCAATGATGACCCCCTTCTTCCGGAAAAGAACAACAAGATCAGATCCATGCACCCGCCGTGGCGCCGTCCCGGCGATGGCAGACCCACGTGTCAGTGAGTCTTCTCTACAACTTATTCTCGTAAAAAGCCAACTGCGTCTTCCTTTCGACTATGTATGTTTTCGTGGAAAGACAAGCGTCAGTTTTGTCGCTTCGTGGGCACAGAGAGTGGTTAGGAGGGCACGGCTGTCCGCAGCGGAAGACTCGAGACAGTAAGGCGACTTCGTTACGTGTACGAAGTTTGCAAGTGACCCGCCACCAACGGTTCTAAACAACCCGTGGCCGCGCTAATTCCTAATGGGGAGCGAAATAGGCTCACCTTCCAGACCTAGTATCGTCGAGTAGATATGAAATACGTCCTTCGGAGATCCCCTTTGGCCGGGTAAATCTGGGTGATAACAGAGACGACTGGTGTCCTCACGTTCGCTTACAGTAAGTGGGCCAGATCGGGTTTCTTCATGGACCAGTCAGCAGTGATAAGCAAACAGACGACGCACAGCCGTGATACGTCGAGTGATCGCATTGCTCCGACAGACAGACTAATTTCCGTGCGTCTGGAGAGCTGTAGCGCGACAGAAGGGGACTAGGAGTGATCGGGTATAGAGAGTCACAGGTCGAGAAACACGACTGGTACCACCTTGGCAGCACTATCCTGGGTTTGAGAGGCCGCCCAAAGGCATATTGGTTTCTGTAAATGGCCGATTCGACGAATGATGGTAGCAATAATAAGTCATCCAGCCTTTTCTTTTGATTCCAGGGTTGTTGGACTGGAATTCGGCCATTCAACCATACAATATTACAATGTTCAGCGGCCCTGGCTGGCAGCAGAGTGGAGTGGGTATACTTTCTGGCGAATAACAAATCCTCACTGGCATGCTAGAACGCGGTTAAACGCAGCATGCACACCCACCTACCGTCAATGTTCCTGGGAGTTGAAATATACGGTGGGATATCACCATCGCCCGTGGCTGGGGTGGTTTGCGTGAAGAAAACAACCTACTGCGGTCAGGCAGGCAGACACGATGAGAACTTACAGGTAATGCGATGGATTGGAAATCGAGAGCTTCCAGGTTGGCAAGCAATAGGGGACTGCTGCTGCTCATGTGAACTAAGTTCGATCGAAAATGCGCCATTGCAGGTCAGGACGACTCTACATGAGGTACCTCGATCAAGGATCCGAGAGGGGGCGCAGCTCCAATGTGGAAGCGTCGAATCTTCTTTTCGTACGTATTCGAGTAGGTGTGAACACGATGAGAACCGGTTGGAACTTGCAACATTGTTCAGGGATGCTGAGCGTTCTCATGGAATGTTCAAATTGTAAATTTCATGATAGCCCTGATGCGGCAGACACCGCAATTGATGACATTAATTTCATGGAGACGAGGGGAAACTGATGAACTTTCGAACAGAAGGACATGCAGACAGACTCACATGTGTCTCGTTGGGTATTCGAAATTCGCGGGGACAAATGTGTTGTGTCTTGGGCGTTGCGTTATACGTGCACTGACCACGTCTCCTGCTGAAAGGGGGCTCTGCAGCCTGGCCACCCGCTTGTGACAGGTGGTTTGCGGTGTGGCAGGCATGCACCGCGGATACGAGCACATTATAAAAGCCCCTTGCACGGAGCCTTGCCAGGTAATCTGACACAACAGGTGGAGCGCAGAGAAGGACGGATGAAACGCCCGCCTTTGTAGTCGGTGGAGTTAGTTGTTCTTGTCGAGTGCCGAGGTTCATGTGCGTGTCCAGGAGTGAACGTGTGAGAGGGAAAAAACCAACCCCAGAAGTGCCCAATGACGAGAGCACACACACGTTGGAAGCTGCCAACTCGATGTCGCTGCCAGACCTGACCCATGTCTCAGCTCCAATGGTCAACCAAAGCGACGCTCCCTTCCGTCTCTTGACGAGGCGGTATGGTGCGACTCTCACATACACGCAGATGCTCGAGCCCTCTAGGCTTCTCAACGACCGTGAATACCTCGAGTTTCACTTGCGTGATATCCAAGCACAGATAGCACTGAGCGGTGACGAAAACGATGTCGACGACAGCAGCAGTTGGGATGGATATGCGAGACCACTTATCGTCCAGCTGTGCGGGAACAACCCCGAGCTGGTCGTAAGGGCTGCTCGGCAAGTACAGACGCATTGCGATGGAATAGGTGGGTCCACACAGCCCCGAGACTCGGCCATCGAACTCACCAAGTCCATCAGATCTTAACCTGGGTTGCCCACAGGAGCATGCGAGAGAGTGCCATTTTGGCGGGTACTTGCTTGGAAAGCAAGACTGGCCACTCGTACAGTCCATGGGTATGTCTAGTATAAATTCTATTCCCCTTACTCAGTGGCCGCATTCGACCTCACAGTCTCATCAATGTCTCGTTCCCTCCTCGTACCAACGTCTGCCAAGACTCGGCTCTGTCCGTCATCGGATCCGAGGTCAGCAACTGCAACCTTCGGACAGCTCCTCGAGCACGCAGGGGCATCTTGGGTAACCTTACACGCCCGTCACGTTTCTGCCAAACGCAGACGTCAAGGTGCCGCGGATCTCGATGCTGTACGCACACTTAAGGAGACATTGAGCGTACCTGTCATCAGTAACGGCAACGTTCGGACTTTTGACGACGTTCGAGTTAACCTGGAGTGTACTCGGGCTGATGGGGCTATGGTTGGAGAGGCATTGCTTGGGAACCCTACGTTCGTAAAAATTTCACCACTTTTTCTTATTCTTGCCTCCATTCTCTAACAGATCTCGGGCTGAGGTGGTTGACGATCGTAATCAGGCTATTTGCAGGAGATCTACCGGATCCCGTGCTTATCTCCTTCGAGTACCTCGACATTTGCAAGAGACTTCCCGACGTCACACCACTCAACATAATGCGAACACACGTGCGGCGCTTCATCGAGTTTCAATGGTGAGTACGGATATCCTTGATACGGTTTTATTACTATTGACTTTGATGGACAGCTCACGGCGCCCATGGTACCCCAAATTCCGTGGCGCAATAAGCGAATGTCAGAGCATCGGGGATATCGAAGACTTGTTACATAGGAAGGTCGCTCGATGGAGAGGGAAGACTGCGAAGGTACTCGATACCAAAGACGATGATATACAGGGGTCAAGCGGTGTGCATGTACGCGAGGACGTATTAGGTAGTGTAGAAACTTGACATACCCATTTGAACGCTACCCCGTAAGCCTGACATCAACGACACCTGGGCAAAATGCTTTCTCATCGACGCTCAAGCCTTCAAGCTTTAAGCTTCATGATTCGAGCGTCCTTTGGTACCCCTGTTCGGTCAGTGAGATACAGGATAGCCCGCAGAAAAAAACTGGCTTTGGACCGAAATCCGTTTTGAAATCATTTCACCGGATACGCGGACATTTGAACTTAGAAGAGAAAGGAGCTAAGGCAAACTCAAAGACAAGGGAGGGCAATGAAAATATCGCATTTCAACAACCTGGATCGAGGTAGTAGTAGTCCCAGGATATATACTGCGATGGCTAAAAACTGCACACGGGCTTGAGTAAATAGATTGCCTGAAGCAGGACAAAAAAGAAGAAACATATCGATACTGGGGGATTTACTTGCCAACCAGCATCCGCCGGCACAAAGGGAACGGATTCCTTGTGTGTGAGGGCTCCGAAAATCTCAAAAGAGGGATCATTAAAACGTGTATGTATCAATTGACATCAGTGGACAGCGGATAGGACGGATAAGAGGTGGAAATATTACCGCAGCACACGGTGGCTGACTCAACCTGAGCCGGCGATGCCTCCACCACTCCCTTTCCGTGTCCTGATGACCTTGTTCCTGAGAGCCTTCTCCTTTAACTCATTCTCGCGTTTCTCCAGATCCTGCATGGGAACGTCTTGACTGCCTGTACCGGCACTACCCGTGCTCTACTCAATGGCGAGGCACGTTAGAAAATTTGGGGGTAGATCGAGGGGGAAAAATATAACCAACCTCGTCAGCGCCATTGTCATCCCATTTGGATTTTCGCGCGGAGGCCTGACCCTTGATTTTCAATTCACCTCGGCTATTCTGAGGGAGGTCAGGGTCAAGAACCCGGCCGGGCTCTTCAGGTTTGTCCACATTCATTCTCACGGGCGTGGGGCTTCGCCTTGGAACGCGCCTATCTCTCGCCGTGTCATACCTGTTGGTATGCGCACGGTTAGAGGGGGTGCGCGAACGAGAGCGGGAATAGCTATCGCGCTTGTCACGGCGACTCGGGCGGGGGCTTGGACTACGTCGGCGGCCAACGTATTGAGGGGGGGAACGGGAGCGACTCAGTGATCGCGAATGAGTACGCGAATATCGGCGTCGCCGGGGAGGAGGGCTCCGGCTATCTCTTGCTCGATCCTTTCCAGAAAAAACGTGCCGTCGAGGTGGGGACTGGGAGTAGCTGGGTGATCGCCTACGTCTGGTTCTTGGAGGGGGAGGCGAGCGAGACCCGCGAGAATTGAAGGAAGGGGAGCGGCGGCGGCGGCGGCGAGGGGAAGGGGATGGTGAGCGGGAGGGACGGCGACGAGAGAAATGGGGAGGAGGGCTTCGGGAACGAGAACGCCAACCCGCGCGTGGAGATCGGGACCGAGAATAACGGGGAGAGGGTAAATCTCGTCTTGGGGGCGTCCGACGGATTGGAGGCGGCGAGCGAGAGCTGCGGGCATCGAATGGAGAAGCAGATGGTGAACGACGTCGTGGGGGAGGCGAACGAGAGAATCGGCGACCGGGACGCTATTATTGTGTGACCAGCGTCAATGGGACAAAGTGGATTGAAGAGAAAAAAAACGTACGCCACTATTACGATTATCCCTTCCCCTTCCGCCTCCATCGTAAGTACCTCGGCCACGTCCTCGTCCTCGCCCGCGGCCTCTGCCACTACCCCGTTCCCTTTCACGGATCTCATCTAAGCGTGCTCTGCGGTCTCTCTCGTTGATTACTTTTTGGTCAGACTCCCTTGCCTTGCGTAGTTCTTCCTTCTTCGCTTCAACCATGGAAACTGGAACACCCCCAGGACTGTCCTGAGATTCTAATAAAAGGTCCCAGAGTGCCTTCATAAACGCCGGAGTGGACGACGTGAGGAACCCCATTAGATTGATTTGCATTTTCTTTGGATCGGGAGTCTGTATGCATCCCCATTCAGGAATGTACAGGAAATCTGATTAGAACGATAGGGTACGAACCGTATGGTTTGGGTCTTCGAGCAGACCCATGGCATACTCGATGACCACCTCGTCTTCGAAACCAACAAGCTCAGTCACCTTTTTGGCGATCCACGGTCTTATAATTTCCATATTGACTTTTTTCATGTCTACCTAGAGAGAAGAGAGATGCTTCTGCTAAACGCTTACTGGTAGCAAATGTCAAGGTACCTTTTTCTCGAACTCTGGAGGAAACTTCATGGTCTTGAGCAGTTTGAGCTCCTTATCAGAGAAACGCCTGTCCTGGTCAGCAGACGTGCCTTTGAAAAACCCTGTACCATCGAGTAAATATCATCAGCGAATTCTGGTTCGCAGTCATACGAACCTGCGTCAGCCATGGTGGTTCGAGTCTGAGCAGACAGCACAATCGACCGTGGGAATATCAAGCTTATAATTGGATTATATAATCACGACTCTACTACAAGACTTGCCGCTCATCGAATCCGACGCTGACTCTGAGCACGCGTCTGTCGTTGAGGACGCTCAGCTGCTGTTTGACGACTGTGCCCAGCCCACATTCGCCCTTGTTGGATATCACAACGCGCACCTCCTCCACTTCCGCCCATTCTGACCTCTTGAACACCCTAGCCAAGCCTTCAAAATCGACTGTCGACATCGCACGGATATCTGCGGGGTACATCGCCAGCGAGAGTGCCCGCATGGACGACCGGATCGATGATAAAAGCGAAGTTAATTGTGTCAACGATCCAGGCTGCTCCTGAGGTTCTGCCTCCAACGGATCCGACGGTGGTGGCGAGGGAACGACAAGACCGAAAATGTGCAACCCTTCTAGTCGACCATTCTGGCCAAGGTCTATGTGGTCTATGAAAGCGTCTACCCCATGCAACACTCAGTTTCCAAAAAGGAAAAAGATCAAGGACACTTACCTCCTCTTTCGACAAAGTCTTGATCAAATCCCACTCGGAGTTCACGCAAGCTCCCTCCCAACTCCCCTAGGAACCTTCCTACGACTTGTGCCTCGGCGATTCCTACGCCACCCAGCTTCACGGTCGTAATTCTCGTGTCGTTGTCAGTCCCTTTTCGTTGTTCAATACCCGACATGATCCATTCCAACACTGTCTCCATCGGCGCCCCTCTCATGCCAACCACCTTCAACGCCGCCGATGGCAATCTGACGCATTTTTGACCGTTTGCCCATGGCGCATCTAACCTCGAGCAGTGTACCCCATCGAGTGTCAACGCCTCCAGCTTGTCAAACTCAGCTAGGAACTCGCATGCATCCGCTGGACTGCGGAACGAACATCCACACAACGTGAGTTCTTTCACATGTCTGAAGCTCTCCAAACAAGTTTTTCGAGAACGAGAAGAGAGGTACTCCCACGTCACGCGCTCCAGTACGAATGTACGGATGCACGTTAGATGGTCTGCGAGATATGGCAACGCGTCATTGAGCCACTTGGGATCCCATGGGTTTCCGCGAGTCTCACGGACAGAGAGGTGCATGGTATGAGGCGCAAAACTTGGAATGGAAAGTCTGCCTCGTGGGCACCCCTTATCGTGGACCGCCAACCGACTGTGTTCGTCGTCGTTGCAGGCGTTCAGGCGCGAACCGCAACCACAGGTATATGCCTCCAACAAATCGACGAGTGCCATACTCCTTAGTCGCCCGCTGAGCCTTACACCTGCCCACATCTTCGTACGTGCGGTGTTCAGCCACAGTTTGCATACGAGTGAGCATGCACAGAGCGTCGCCAAGTCCGCCGGGTCGTATGGTTGCTCGCTGTTCGGGATGGATGGAATGCGTGCGGCAATCATTTCGATGATTTGGAGGTGCAACTCGGCGGGGAGGTATGGAAAGGTGTTCGTTGGAGAGGAGGTAATAGAACTCTTTGGGTATCCACATACGACGAGTGACGGAGGTGGTTGCAAGGGTGGCCTCCTTGCTCTGCATGGTGGTAGCGGGTGAAGCGGTGGGGATATGGGTTTGATGATGATGGCCATGGGGGAGGTTTGTGTGGGTCGGTATCTTTCCGGTAAACTTGAGGTATAAAAACAGTACAGCCTATGTCGTCTCGTAAACCCCGAGTAGAAGGCCGAACTAGCGACTTTTCACAGCCTTCTTTACCATAGATAAATGGCGTGTGTGCGGCGTGTGTAGCCACAAAGAAAAAGAAAGGGCGTCCGACGCTCTCGGCTCAGCGGGCGCCAGCTTCAGGCCGACAGTCCGTGTGAGCCAGCTTGACGACGGGGAAGGGGGTACACATACCACAGCTTTTTAAGTAGCAGTTGACAGTTCCGACTTCACCCACCGCTGTCTCCGAGACTTGGTCGAGTTGAAACGACTCGTTCCGAGCAAGAGATATGAAATCTCATGATATGTACCCCAGAATCTCTGATAGACAGAGTCCTTACTTGAATCACCCTGACCTGCTCGGGCATGGAACTATGGTACATACTTGTTCGGTCCAATCGTGCCCCGATCCCACTGTCGCAGTAACCACTACCGATGTTTCAGATTCCTCCTGGGCAACGTCCGCTGTTTCACCGGTATCATGCGCTCCGAGATGGCACCGGGTGTGCGAAGTTAAAGATACCAGGATGGCTTAGCGTGCTGTGCGCCACCATTTTTCCACTCGGCGTTTAATTGGATGCAGACAGAGTTTTGCACAGCTCTCTATCCTGGGTGGCGCAACTTGGAGACTTGGTTTTAAAGCCAAGCAAATGATGCCTGAGTTGGGGATCACTGCAGTGTGTCCGCCCGTTTCGCCACCGAGAAAGAGTACACCGGATGTATTGGCTCGGGACCCTTCAGACTACCCGCGCGAAATGTCCACATCAGGCACACATTACACAACGCAGTCAGTAAGTATCGCCATTGTGCGGTTCGCTGTGACCTGAGAAACGGAGCGCAAAAGTGAGGTACATATCAGTGGCACTGCAGGTGAAGTCTAAATAATTAATGTTACGTCAAGGGGGGCAGAGGGGACCCGTTGATCGGTCCCGGTTCTCTTGTGCGACACGCAGAACACACTGGGTCACCCGTACGAGGATTCGGTGTGTTGACGTGTCAAGAACATAAAAAAATTGTCCGTAGTCTGGGACAAATTCCACGAAGGTGCGGTCTTCCAAGAACTCGAAAGCGTTCGTACGCGATTTTCATTAGCCTGGAGAAGTGGAAACAATGTGTAGTACATTGACCGAGACCAGAGAGTAAACGCAAGAACGGCGTTGGGTCCGCGTTCGTCACTGAGCGTTCTGAGCCTACAATCGATGTCGCATACCCCCGCGTTTGATCATAAATGGTGCAGTTCACTGGAGTTTCGGTTCAATGGCGAGAACTGCGATGAGAGGTCAATCCCAAATGACAGCAATCCATCACCCCATCATAAGCGAGAGCCTGGAGAATGTGCAGCTAGTGGCGTCATATACTCTCAGATTTGAATACGGTGAAGCCCATCCTTTGTGTAGTCGTGTAAGGTCACGTGCAGCGCATGTACAGGCTTTCCCCTTCGTCGCCGACGGACTGCAATACTGCCACTAACCAGGGATGGCCAGCAGAGGGACTCTCTCATTTCTGTTTTTCGTTCTACTGGCGCCTTTCGTCGCTGCCATCAAATTCACACTGCCTCCTGGGCGTGTACCAGCCCCAAAATGTATATGGAACGCTGTGCACACCCATGCACTCGTCATCGTGACTGCCAACGTCGGTCCTGGACCTGGCCAACGTGTTGACATTGAAATCATCGACTCGACACCCCAACGGAACGTCTATCTCTCAAAACGTGACATCAAGGGCGAAACCAGGCTCGCTGTCACTGCACATGCCGAAGGAGATGTTGGGGTATGCCTTAGAAACTGGCTGTCACCCGGTCAGTGCACACTTGCTACTGGGCACCACATGAGAGACTTGGGACGCTAAGGCTTGTTGACCGTAGATGTCAAGATTACCATGGCCCAAAATATGTCGCGCACAGTTGACCTCGACATTGACATTGGTGTGGATGCCGTGGACTACAAGTACGTGCTTTTGTTCCCCCACCGTCGGTACTTACCAAACTAAACATCCCTTTTGCAGCGCAATAGCAAACCAGGAGTCGCTTTCGGGACTCGAAACAGAGATGCGCAAACTGGAGGGAGTAGTGAAAGAGATCGAGGACGAGTTAGAATACCTCAAGAAACGAGAAGAACGATTCGCAAATACGAACCGTGCGTATCAATGAAGCCTTGCGATGACAGCACGGCTGACCCCCGTTTTTTTATGCAGTTTCTACGAACCAACGTGTCCAGAACTTTGCTTGGTTCACGCTCTTCTCTCTCATAGGATTGGGAGTCTGGCAGATCTTCCACCTTCGAGCATTTTTCAAGCGCAAGTACTTGATCGACTAGTCACGGAGTTTTGCGTGGTTCTACGGACATTCTGCAATGAGTATTCTATTGACTTATTTACGCACTCACTACCAACGGGCTTAAGAATGCAGCACTAGTCCTCGTGTGGCACGCAGGAGACTCGCCATGAGAAGCAGGTTCGAGTTCATGAATGGTAATATTGTGCAACCAAATGCGTAACGTACATACAACACCTTCGTGAGCACGGTACAAAATCAAGCAAATTTGTTAGTCAAGCTAGGAATACAACCATCGTCGATTACGGTCCCGACACCGTCCTTCGATCTTCTGGTTTAGCGTACATAAGATGTGCATCACTATATCACAAACGTAAGATATCGCAAGGTCATGGGGTATTTTGCGGGTATGGTGAGGAGAGGCAGGCAGAAGGGTTACTTGACCTCGCCGCTTGTCCACGGCAATTGTATGAGACCAATCTCGTACCCGCCTGATATACTCTCGTCCAACGTCGGGTAGATAAGGGTAGATGAACCCTCCCCCAAACCCTGCACGTACTGCTGCGAGGTAACGGGTGATGGCATGGATATCATGACAGCCAGTTTGATCGCGTTAGGTGGGGGCAAGCTAGGCTGAGGTGGAAGCTCGGGTGGGTGCGCACGCAAATGCCTGCTGGCTATCCAAGGCTGCAACAGGTGAAATATCGACGGACGGATCTGAAGTGCGGTGGTTGTCGGGGGATCGGAGGCCGCGGGTAGCGGCAGCGACGTCGAGGGTATTTTGGACTGGTCACTCGATGGAGTTGTGCGTACGAACGTGGCTGATAAGGGCTACACCACAGGCAAGACGATCACCATGCGGAGCGCGACCACGACCAAAGCGACGATGCTCACCTGTAGATCCTTCCACCGAGATGGCACCCGTTCATCTGGCCGGGGAAACAGCCACGTCTCCCAGAACACAGGCACTGTCTGCTGCGCTGGTTTGGCCTGACCCCGCCCTGCTCGATTTCCTCCAAAGAACTGTCCACCACCAAAACCGTCATCGTCGGCGCCTTCATGATCAGCTTGGTTGTTCCGTGCCCAAAGTGGACTGAGCAGTCCAGACCGTCTCCGTGAGCCAAATCCACACGAGACAAAGAGTAGGAGCAAGACGACGAAGGCGACGATGAACCCAAAGAAGTAGTCTGTCGAAGCTGATGTAGAATCCCCGCTGCTACTGGTGGTGGGTGAAGGGGTGCTAATAGCGGAGGGGACAGCTTCAGTAGCAGCCGCACCGCCGCCAACTGCCATCGATGGAGATCCCGGCGTGAACAGGGATGGCTGGGGGGTAGCGTTAGCCATGACCCTGCCCGAGTTATCTTATGAGCGCCCCGGTCGAGTCAGTTCCAGCTGGCAGAGGAGAGCTGCGTATACGGCCCTGGCTGGGAATGACTTGCTCGCTTCGACCGGATCTTTGTCAGATTGCCATACACTCCACACGAGCACTTGGACTGGCTACATACAATAAAATTGGTACATATGTACGTGCTGTAATATCCTAGCATTTCCAGAGTCCAAATAAGTAGTTCAACCCATCGCAAGTGCCAAAGCAATACCCTAAACCCACTACCTCGTCATGGATGACATTCACTACCATCCATACGTAGGCTGAATTGGCACTGCCAACATATTGTTGTTGCCAGCCTGAGCACGAGGTCCTCTTATTGGCGATCTCGATGGACCCCTGCTGCTTGAGGTCCGATCGCCAGACCGCGATCGCCGGTATGCTGACGTCGAATACCGTGGACTGGGCTGCGTATGGTACGCTCGATCTTCGTTCGCGTAGTATGATCGCGTCTCACCGCAGTGGTGACGGTCGACCTCATGTACGGGACTAGTCCGCGAAGGATATCCAGTCCCGTCGGGGATAGGCGAGTACTCGCTATAACGCATAGGGGGAACAGGGGCACCGTACAGATCGGTATGGGGATGATGCAGAATGGGTGTCGGTACGGGCACGGGAGTCGACATCCGCGAAGGGCGGGGCGTATGAATGTACGGGGGAGGTGGCGGAGTCGGCAGAGGCGAGTGTAGCTCCGGCATCACAGGAACCGGACGTGGACTACGTCGACCACGTTGCAGGTTTTCTCGCGTTTTGTTGTATGTGTCTGTGGGAGGGACGGTCACGACATGGTTTGATGACACAACTGTGCCTGGGGGCGGATACGGGGAAAGACGGGAGATGGCAAAGCCCGCCGCCGGTTCGCCTTGTGCAAATCGTACGTCTCCGGGATGCTCTCGGTATTCGTGCGCAACATGGCCATGACGCTGGTACTGACTTCCGTCGTAGAGCATGAGGGCTCCACCATCTGGAGCCATTGCCATGTTGTCACTACGGCTCTCGCAATCATCGCTGTCGTACGACGAAACGACTTCCCAGTCAAGAGTGGCTGAATTCTGTCGGTAGACTGGGATCCCGCCCATGGCAACAAGGAGATGAGAGTGGAAAGAACAGTGGAAAGACGAGTCAAAGATTGATGAATGAACTGGACCTAAGTGGCCCAAAGGGCACAATGGACAGAGTGCCTAGACGTGGGTGTGTGGGATGAATACAATGCCAGCGGGCTGAATGATATACCTCACCAAGAATAGATTCCACGTTCAAGGGAGTAAGTCAATTTGATGACAGTGTGGCGTTAGAGCCACCGATGCTCCAGGAAGTCGAGGCCATTACACAAGTTGATGGTGTGACCATGTGCAGGGTCGCAATGGTCTGAAGAACGCTGCGATCGGATTGCACCCTGAGAACGAATGTTTGGTGTAGCACGGTTAGATAAGAGAGGGTTGCCCTGGCCGGGACGAAGAAACGAGCAGTGGCCAAAATAAAAAAGCTTCATTACGAACATGAACGTGTAATCCGTGCCGTTCTTGTCCATCAGGCAGGGGCATACAGAAGAATATTATGGAATCGTGTCACCGCTCCTCGATTTGCCCGCCGTGGATGAAGGAGCCAACACAATGCACGGTGCACATGAGGACTTCATCTCCTTGGTTGAAAGACGTCCTTGGCAAGCCTACTCCGATTCTCATAGGTTGCCGTTGTACCTCCCAAACATAAGCAGTGTAAACCAGTGTTGTTAGACGTCAACTACGCAGCGATTTGATAGGTGCCCGCGATGGTCGACATCAGCTTCAGATTACGATTCATCGTCTGCAACGCAGCGACTCCGAGAATAGGAATTGGCAAGGTCGGCCAACCTTTGTTACTTTCTTCCTTCCATTTCAACACGCCCAAGTAGTGCACCTGTAACTGAGATGCATTTCCAAGGGTCGGCACCTACCTGCGCGTGTCCAACTACCCCACCAGCTCCCACGTACACAAGAACCCATGAGTGAGATTAGAGTGTATCGCTAAGACCAGAATCTTCCTGCATTCCGCCCAGCCTCGATGCAATCGCCAACGCTGACGCCTCCTACACCTGCACCGATCACTTCCATCCGGCCAGCCCAAGGCTCACTTGCTAGTACATGCCTCAATTCTTCCATGCGTTGCAGGTGACCCACGGAATAAAGTGGTATGCAACGCTGATTATGGCGGACTTTTACGAGAACGGGTTCAGGGAGCGTTCTACCGAGATGGGTAGATAGTTCGCTAAGCAGGTCTGAAACGTCAACTTGTGGAAGAGAACAGGAAGCGTAGGGTCCACCAAGCATCACAGTCATCTTCACAACCGCATCATTGGAGTCCTGATTAGCGGTGGATGATGAGTCAAAGACACAGCCTAGAATTCCCAAACGATTACTGTCGTTGAAATACCCATCCGGTGGACGCGGGACCAAATAGCCAAATCCTTCGGGATGAAGCGGGGAAGAAGAGGACGGCGGGCGCGGAAACACGAGATTGACGACGGTAACAGAGGTATAGGCATTTGCTGTGAGGTGCGGAAGCCGTATTGCGGGTGTAAGTAAGCTGTGCAATCGGAATAATGGGAGAGTGGACACAACGTGGGTAGGGAGCACAGTCTCCATGGCAGATGTTATCAGCTACGTAAAGCACGGAAATCAGCAACTCAAAGAATGGAATGGGCAAAAACGCATTATTTGCATTACCTCAAACTGCTTGCCTCTTGGATTTATGCGAAGACCCGTTATGCGAACGCCGCCGTACATGTCAACGTTGGGATGGTCTCGCAGATATCCGACCAACGCATCGGTCAGAGTGCCGATGCCCTCACGAAAACTGTATACGGAAACGTTCCGCATGGTGTCTTGCAAGTCCCCCAGTTCGTATGACGTAGCTTCTTCGCCTGACGTCAGTGGAGGGGACCGTTTGAGGATCCCGGCCACGACAGAGCCATTTCCGCGTTCTTCAGCTTCCCAAAGAGAAGGAAACGCCGATCGCAGGCTGAGTCTTCGCGCATCTGCTGCATAGATGCCGTGTACGAGCGAACTTGCAAAGATCCTCGACCATTCACTTCCGAATCTTCTCGTCATGAAGTCGTCGACGGACTCATCGTCAAGACCCGGTCTCTTATTCCGACGCTTGAATGGCTCCCGCGCAACAGAGGAGAGCAGCAAACGGCCGATATTGTGTCTGGATGGAACGGCCGACGTGAAGAGGTCTGAAGGTGCCGATGGAAGTCGACACAATCCACCGTATTCAGGGATGTACAGGAAGCGATTCTTTGCTGCGTGAGAGGTCTTCGGAACAGTGAGGAGCGTGGATGACAGATTCAAGAGATGAATCTGGTCTTGGCGAGAGCATGCAAACTGTGAGACCAGGACGGCCTCATCCCCATGGCGAAGAACGACCCACCAACTCAAGTGCACTACGAGCGTTCGGACGTAAAGTCCTTGGACCAGCTTCGAGGACTACGTCTGCATTTTCAGGTTTGCCATCGTGGTTCGTGTATGAGACCCTGACTCGGTCGGAACGCACCCAGCCCCCGAAGCGTGCCTCTGCGTTGTAGACCGCAATGCGAGCAGTCGGAAAGCGTCTTGTAAGGTAGAACGCCGCCGACAATCCTGTCAGACCGCCGCCAAGCACGGCGATGGACGTCGGCGCCATCGTCGAGCGCCAGGCAGTTGGATGAGCGCGAGCTGTGACGTGCGGAGTGACCAAAAAGGAAAACATTTCCCACCTATGAACACGTCGTCTCAGTGACGCTCGGCGGCTGCTCTGTACAAACATCGAAAAATGGCCCCCAACGAGACAAGCAAACAGCCTTCGTCACCGCAGTCAGCGACGAGCTCCCGTCGCGCAAGCTCAGCCTCTCCAGAGAAGCCGCCGGGGCCGCTCAGCATTACCACCGTACCGTCAGAGCGCGAGACGATCAAGGTCAATAATGCCAATGCGACCGACTTGAAGAATGCTTGCGACGACGCCCTCAAACGCGTCTGTGTTTCTCTATCCCTTCCTCGTGTGGCTCATCTCATACCTCCCGTGTAGTATCTCTCGCGTCCGAACCTGTTCAAGCAGATACATCTGCACACCGATGTGAAATTGACACTGGGTTGGACCAGCGTGTTCGTAGCTGCAGCGACGGGACTCTACGGTTGGAAAACCGAATTCGAACAAGCCAAACCCGTCGTATGGGCAGGTTTCATCCTGTACGATCTCTTCCTTACGTCGTCTCGTTCCGTGCACGTGTTGACCATGCTCGGTATTAGCTATGCCATCTTGACCACCCTCCAAACCCTTTACGCTTACTTCGTAGAAGGGGACGTCATCTTCGTCGGAAGACGTAAATCATTCTGTAAACGGATCTTCACTGAAAAGATCACGATATCCTCACGAACCATCCCCGTATCATCACCCACCCCGACTCCATCCCCTTCCAACGCTCCCTCTTACTCCTTAAACATTACCTACCTTCAATCTACCTCGGGTGGAAAGTCCCTGCTCTGCAAGAATCGCACACAGGGTTCCCAAGAATACAGTGCCTTCTTTGATGAGAAAGGTGTCATGGCACAGGAGATCTTCGAACGATGGGTCGGAGAACTCGTCGAGGCTGCCATGGAGGGAAAATCCACCTGAAGCTTTTCATACTTATCTCGCCGCTATGGATGGTTTTATCTGCGATTTTGAGCATGTCTCATGTACAAGTGGCCGGCAGTGGTTTGCGAGCCCCGAATGGCTTATGGACGCGTAGGCTGGGATACCAACTTTGCTACATTGGCAGTGGACTAAACGCACCATGATGCACAGAAACATTTTCCTGTTCGAAATCTGGCGAGTTTTGTAGAATAAGGGGGCGGCTAATCAAAATATATGGCCTCATGAGATCGAAACAGCTGTGTCCAACAATTAGATTTGGTGGTGGGTATCGTACTCTCTATACTGTTGCGGATGGACCCGAGATAGATATCTTAAACATTCTGAATGACGAAATTCAGATCTTCCCAATAAGCAAGTTGTTGACGATTTCACGACCGGTGATGCGTGCGGTGCGGATGAACGTGGGGATATCGAGCGTAGACGTCAACGTGTCTGCCAGACCAAAAGGCAGCATCAATGGAATCCACCCTGGAGGGTGACTCTCATCAGCACCCATTCACAAGGGAGACGAGGGTAATAGATCCTCACCTCTGGCATACTCCAAAGCGAAACAGCCTTCGTGCATCTTGTACTGTTTTGCAGTACCTCTTGGAAGGAAATGCATGTCTCCGGGTGTGTACCTCTCCATCTCAAGTGCGCCAGGCTTGAACGCCCATTGCTCGCCTTGCAAAATATGGAAATAGTCATCCGCAGGGTGCAAACCGGTATGTCCTTCAGTGCCGAGGGGGGTTCCAAATATGATCAGGTATTCCGTGATGGAGGAGTGTATGATGTACATGGCACCCATAGCACCTCCTGCATTGTTAAATGTCCATTCGGAAGAGTCAGTGTTGAGGGCGACAATGCCCGCAGAGGCAGGGTACGTGTCAGTGAGGTTCGTGACGATGTGTTGGATCATGCCGTCGAGGTTGTCCGGGTGGGTAGCGACGGCATCCTTGGCAAGTTCGTGAAGAAAGGGTGGGTCAAAGACGTACCACCGGTCCTACGCGACACGACCATTTTTTAACAAAAAAAAATTCGAAGCTAGGGATACCACACACCTTGATCGCGTCCAACCAACTGCAGATGAGGTAGAGAACGTAGAACACTGTCAGTCGAAGTAGCCACTTCTTCGCACAGCCCGTCAACGAACAAGACGACGAGGTCTGCTCCGGTATTTGCACTTTAGCCATCAAGTCGTGCAAGGTCGTCGCGTTTAAGCGAGGAAAATCGTTCGACTCACGGTGTGGCAGTGGCACACACCCAAGACGTAATTGAGCGGTTACAAATGCACTACTACTACAGCCAACTCAGCCTTTATCGTACGACAATGAGATCGAGTTTCGAAGGTGGAGCAGTTTGCACGCGAGGGATTCCTGCAGTCCGTTTCTTGTAAGAGCACAATTTATCAACATTCACCGGTCATCCACCTAACCATCCGAGCAAGTGAACTCCAGAGCTGGCAACCAACGTAACACCGGCGATGGTCTTGCAGGGGCACAACTTACAAGTGGTTTCTTGCATGAAAACTTGAAACGAGTCGCAGGCCTAAAGTCATCGGAGACACGGCGCAAGCTGGGTATATGCCACTGGGTTGAGGACATGCTCGTGGTGCACATGGTTTCGTGGACTTCGTAACTCGCCCGTTTTCGTCCCACTTCCCTACCATTCTTGTTGTTTGCCAAATGCATTCATCTGACCGGTCTCGACGTAAGAAGGCAGCCAATTCACTGACGGATAGTGTGCTGCTGGCATTCGAAACCGTCTTGTTCTACCTGCGAGACTGGTACCCCAACGCGAACAACGCATCGTTGAATCACAAATCAGATGATGCTGTACACAAAGGGCTCCAGATCGCAACGGGCATAGGAGAAAACCACCTTAGGAACTTCCGCCCCGGTATGGATGATACAAGGCTAAGACTCACATGGGCGTCGACACGTCTCACCGCCGAGCCGCAAGACACTGTCTATTCGCTTTTTGGCGTTTTAGATCTCCACTTACCAGTTCTATATGGGGAGTCTGCCGAGAAAGCACTGGGACGTCTTTTGGCGGAGATCATTTCGCAGTCTGGTGATGTATCGGTTTTGGATTGGGTCGGACAGCGATCAACTTTTCACAGTTGCTTCCCTGCCACGCTCTGGTCCTCCCAAACTGTGCCCTGCGCGCGGTTGATTCCCAGCAAGTCTACCGGCCCCAGTAATGTTGATAAAAAAAGAGTGTCGAAACTGCACAAAATTATTGTCAAGCTACCGCGCCCCCGGTTCATTAACCGTAGACCTGCGTTGCCCTCCTTCGTTTACCCTGTTACGACGTTCAGACTACTGCGAACGTGGGGCAACTTATCGCGTTACGAATATGAAATCCATGCGTCTGGCCTGATGCCTCTTCTAGTCACACTTTCAAGCAGCCTCGAGGCGAGTTCTGACTCGACATACGCCGTCGTCCGTCCTTGGCATCCAAAATGGTTTGCCCGGGAGCGAAGGACAATAAAGAGGCCATACAGATGTTACTGGAACGATTTGGGCAGCCATTTTATACACTTCTGCTCAGGGCATTGCCTCACGATGAGTACGAGAGAATCGGGTCTGATTGCAAAATCACCGCTTGCGCCAAGGATGTGGCCAGCATCGTCAATAGCAACCTACAAGTGCTGGAGCTTGTATGAGCTGTACTTGCCGTACAGTGAGTTGATTTGGTTGGTGGACTGGAAACACGCAGAACCAGGCGAACGACAGGGGAAATGAAATAAAACTATATAGTACAGTACATCCTACACTGTAGAGAAAACACCAATAAGAATAGCAATGAGATCTACACTTCCTGGCTCTCCTTCTTGCCCTTGGATGTCTTGCTTGGTAGTAGCTCAGGGTTGATGAAGGGCACGACACCACCCTGTGAGATGACGACGTCACCAAGGAGCTTGTTCAACCTGGTGGCATATCAGTCAAAGACCATCAACTGTACCAGTGATACGCACTCCTCATCGTTTCGGATGGCAAGTTGCAAGTGCCGAGGCACAATACGTTGTTTCTTGTTGTCCCGTGCTGCGTTACCAGCAAGCTCGAGAATTTCAGCAGCAAGATACTCGAGGACGGCTGCGAGATAGACTGCAAGGAGCGTAAGAAAGCACGCCAACCTCTGGAAACGAAGTGCCTACCAGGTGCGCCTGCACCAACGCGTTGGGCGTAGTTGCCCTTCTTCAAGAGACGGTGCACGCGACCGACGGGGAATTGGAGGCCAGCTTTTGCTGAGCGAGACTGGGACTTGGAGTCGGTAGAGGCCTTGCCACCGGACTTTGCTTTTCCGCCTTTGCCAGACATATTATTGATGATAGTGTAGATGTGGTGGAGAGCGTGGGTGACGGTGGATGGATGGACGTGGGCTGAACAGGAGCTGCCCGTATAAATACGATTTCACGTGACGCGACCAATTAAGGTTTGCCAGTCAACAAAGACACGACGCGCGATCAGATATGAGTGACAAACAAGGCCACACGCGTCTCCGCCATATAAATCCATCGTCACAGTCGAAAATCCACACAGCTCCTCATACCACGACTAACTCCCGATGGCACCCAAACCAGCCTCCACCGCTTCCAAGGCCCCAGCCGCCACTCCTGCCTCGAAGGCACCTGCAAAGACCACTGCAGACAAGGCAGCGAAGAAAGCCACAAAGACATCTGCGGCTGCTGCAGGCGCTGATGGGGAGAAGAAGAAGAAGCGTAAGATCCGCAAGGAGACTTACTCCAGTTACATCTACAAGGGTACGTGGAATGACGGAGTCAACGAAAATGCTTTCTAACGGTACTTGGCAGTCCTCAAGCAGGTCCACCCTGACACGGGTATCTCAAACAAGGCTATGGCCATTCTGAACTCGTTCGTGAACGATATCTTCGAACGCATTGCCACCGAAGCATCCAGTGAGTCGGGTATCTGACTTGTGCGTGCTATAAATTGACATGGTAACAGAACTCGCCGCATACTCCAAAAAATCCACCATCTCGTCACGGGAGATACAAACCGCAGTTCGCCTGATCCTGCCAGGCGAACTTGCCAAGCACGCCATCTCAGAGGGTACCAAGAGCGTAACCAAGGTACATATCTGCGGTGCTGTTCTCCCTAACCCGGCTAATGTCGTTTGCAGTTCTCGAGCTCGGCAACCAAGTAACCTTGCGCATGTTGTGGATTTCCTTACTCTTTGGCATATAGCTGTTGTAAATTAGTTGTATGACGTATTTTATTTTCTAATCTACGCTGCTTTCTACGGACGGGCGAAGCAGAATCCAAAGTTCTGATTTGTCTGCTTGAATTGACTAGCCTAGGAGCCTGTGAGTGGGCCAACTACATAACCGGAGTGTGAGTTTCCCTCGTGACCCCGGTAACTTGATTTCCCCGTCGCTTGCCGACCGTTGCTCGCCCTCTCACCACGACGATACCACTTCCATCGGGGAAGAGCTCGGACTAATATGACTGCCAAGCCAGCTGCAGGGGATGAGAACCCAACCCAGGCTCCGGGGTCATCGACACCACGGACACCCCTGCTCAGGTCCAGTGAGTACTACCACTTCACAGGGGCATACACAAAGAGGGGGTTTGAAATGGACTCAACACTGACCCCTTGGGTGTCTGCAGAGGCGGAAGCCGTACCCAAGCGAAACTTGCGAAGTGCGGTTATCGGCATTGTCGTCGTCGTGCTTGCCCTCGGATCATCCTTCTTTCTCTTTCACATCGGTGAGCGACATGATGAACACGACCACCGCGTCGGGAAGCTTCCTGGTATGTACGGAATCGATCCCCTCCAGTCCCGTTCTGATGTTTCTGCCAGCTATGGGTTACAACAGTGGGCACTCTCGTTCTCCATTTGCACCACAGACTGACACGAACTCTCCGCATATAGCCTGGAATGCGTACTACGTATGTCTCCTGCGCACATGTGATCTGCCACAACTCACCTCCGCTGCACACAGTGCGACATCAGCGAGGATATCATCATTAAGAATGCCAACCTCATGATATCCCTGGGCCTGGTGGTGTGCATCTTCGTAGCAGTACCACCCTCGGCGTGCGTACTCAACTCACGCCCGTAGGACGTCGGATACAATTATGTCAATATCGACGACTGCTACTCCGAGAGACAGCGCAGTCCTTCTGGCGATATCATCGCAAGTGAGCTCGTGTATTCGGACACTAGGGATATAGAATAACTCGTTTCTCCAGGCAAGACCAAATTCCCTTCAGGAATGAAGTCCCTTACAGACAAGATTCATGCTTTGGGATTGTGAGTTATTAACTTCTCGCACGATGTGAGCCCCACTGACTGCATAACAGGAAGGCTGGAATCGTAGGTTGAACGCCTAACGCAAAGGTCCATTGATCCCCTGTCAAGTACAGCGACGCAGGATGGTATACTTGCCAGCTCTATCCAGGCTCATACCAAAATGAAGCGAGGTGTGCTCAGTCGTATTCTCACGATTCATTTTCTAAAACTTCCCTAGGGATGCCAAATTATTCAGGGAGGAGTGGGGATTCGATTATCTGAAGTATGATTCCGGATACTCCATGCGACCACCTCACCTTTTTATTCTTAGGTATGACAACTGCGCGGTACCGTTTGACAATATCACCCGCGAAAATATCATCGGTCGTGAGTAATACATTCTCCAGTGCCACCCGCAGTCTTAACCTATATCAGGATACGAGCCCATGGCGAATGCCATAGCGCACCTATCCAAGTCTACTGGCAAGCCGCCTCTTATCCTGTCATTATGCCAGTGGGGAAGAGTATGCACGGCATGTTTTGGTACCAGAACCTGCTGCTTATGACTTTCGTGTACAGGAACAAGTGTGGCTATGGGGTAGAAAGTACGGACAGAGTTGGCGGGTAGGTACTCATGCATAGACGGCTCATGTTGCACTGACAGCGTTGCTCAGACTACAGACGATATTGGTGTGCCAGATCCGATTTCGAACTGCCTATATGCATGTACTGAATGCTCGCAGGTGCCAACTGGAGGTCTGTTGCCAGTATTATCAACAAGTAATTCATCTTTTCGACTACTGTGCCCGATTTCGTTGAAAGTGCTTCTAGGAATTCATTCTACGCCTGGGCAAATGACTTCTACGGGCACAATGACATGGACATGGTGAGTAGCAACATGCTTTTATATACGAAGGGATTTCTTGAAATTCTTGAAGCTTGAAATGTGAGTGTCGACCTGAACGCAAGCGATCCGGTTAAACCTCGTTATTCAGTGGGAATGGGGATTTGACATTCGAGGAAGCCAAGACTCACTTCACTGCCTGGGCTTTAATGAAGTCTCCTCTCTTGATCGGAACTGACGTACGGTTCCGGCCCCTCTTTCTCTGCGTTCCCTTTACTGATTCCGATGAAAACAGCTGGAGACAGCGAGTAAAAAGACCATAGAGATTCTTACCAACCGTGAAATCATTGCCATTAATCAGGACCCCGTCATCGGAACCAGTGTTACTCCTTTTCGATGGGGCATTAATGTGAGTGTTGGTGGTTACGCGTGCGGCATCCGTCCTTCATGGTGGAACTCCTCCAGCCGGACTTTGTCAGTAATGACACGCATCCCGCACAATATTGGAGTGGACAAAGCCAGAACGGCACCGTGTTTATGTTAGTAAGTGTATTTTTTCCCCTTCACTGTGAAATGGTTGGTGACCGGCCAGATTAATACATTGGACGAACCGGCCTCATTGACTTTCAATTTGACCGAGTCACCGTGGATTCGAGCCGGTAGGCAGTATTCCGTTAGGGTAAGTCAAGCATTTTAGGTGGGGTACTCTGATGTCAGGACATGTCCCTCGCAGGACCTTTGGACGCACACAAATAATGGCACTGCTGTAAGGAGCTTCACAGCGCATAACGTTCCTCCGCATGGTGTCGTCGCGTTACTTCTTCAAGACGCGGGTGACGAGCCCGAGGGGTTATGGCCGCCGTGTTCAGTCTTGGAGTGGTGCATCAGCCAAGCAGGGGTGAGGGTCGACCAGTGAAAGTGAAAGTTATCGTCAATCAGCCAGCCCTGGTTATGCATTACGGACAGTGTTTGTACGATTGTGTACTTTTGCCACCCAATCCTTGTTTCTCTGTGTACAAATACCTGGTGTAAAATTGCAGTAGCATTATTTGAAAGTGCTTAGCGTACAAAGGAGACCCAGCCCACAAGGATGCCTACAATGACTATCGAGGTCCATTTCCTAATATCCTTCCAACGTACACCAAATACTACGGCATCCTCCTGTGGCATCAGAGCTGAGGCGTTTGCTTTATCGAAGTCATGACCATGGTGGGCGTGTGGGCTGACTGGGTCAGGGGGGACCACGTGGTCAGGTGAAGAAACCCTTGTAAAATGTTGCATGGTGGTGTCGGCGTCCTCGATCACAGGGAAGATCTCCGCTTGCGAGACGCCTCCAAAGAAATCCGTGATGAGAGCGCTCTTTAATGGACGTTGGAAGAGATCCGACCGCACGCCTGGATGCGACCGAATCTTGACGGGGTCGTACGAGGAAAACTAGGAATCGTCAGAGGTTAACGCATGATAGAGACCAGTGAAGCAAGGAAGGACGAACCAGGTCCTGCATTGAGACTTGGCTTGTTTTATTGATACCCTCCATAAACTCAAGCACAAAATGGGTATAGCTGTCTATGACAGAAACGCCAATATCGTTGTCATTCTCGTGCTATTCAACGCGAGTTGGGATGAAGCTACCGCAGTAAGTATAAGCTTACAGAGTAGGAGTTCTCCCCGATATCAGAAGACCCTGTGGCGAGAATATTCGGAGAGTAGAACTGCGAGTACATCGTGTTCGCTTGACAGGTGTCAATCATGAAGAATATTTCGTTGTAGCTGACAAACGAAGGTTGGTATGCCAAATCGCAAACGTGGGCTTGAGCAATATAGTTACCGCTTCTTCTGCCACATTTGTTCGAAGGCATCGGCGATGTCGAACGCACTGATTTCTTCGTTATCTTGGAACTTAAGAAATTCATTACCTCCATGTCCGGTCATGTACACGAAGATGTTAGACCGGTCGTCTGTCAGGAGACGCTTGGAACGTGGAACCGACGGATCGACTCGTCCTGTCGCATGGGAAGTTCAGATTCAAGATATAAGAATGACTCAAAGAAAGTGGACATACCAGTCAGGAGGCGTATGAAGTTCTCTACCGTGACTTCGTACCCGCGATAGTCTACCTCGATATTGTCGCCGTAGAGATCAAGGTGACGTCCCGCCTTGGCGTATACGCTTCCCGGAAACCGGTTCCTCGCATTACACGCCGTGTCGTCTGCAAGCATAAGAATAATATTGGAGTCGGGTATTCCGAGGCGTTTAACAGTGCGGTACCTGGTTGACGGGAGTGATTGAAGCGACCATCTGGTTCAGACAAAGGGAACCTTACATTCCGAGTGCATTGGCCATGTGCTTGGGTGGGTGAGTTTTTCTTTTCGATAAACGAACGCGATGGACGTACCCTATAATTGAACCAATATCTCGATGCGCATACGAGGACTGCCCAGTTGTTGGTATGACCTGACGTACCAGTGTGTCTCCCAAAGAAATTAGACACCCGTTCTTCCTGAGGAATGGCCAGCCCCAAAGCTGCCAGACATGCTAGTAAGAACAGACAATGCTTGGATAGGCGTTGCAGCCAATGCATGGTCGACCAGTTGTACTGTCGGGTCGGCACTGGCTCGGCATAGCTTGCTAAACTGGGACGCCATCCACCACGGAGTTTGAAAACAGACCACCCTCCCGCCTCTCATGCACGGTGAGTTCGACGAACAACAACAGCGGAATGTTTCTTACACTCGTACCAGGTCTGGTTGCGTACGACGACGACTCTCACAGCGATTCTGAGGCAATCGTCGCTTCCACTTCAAAGACCATTGCCAAAGGCACTGTCAGCAATGTAAGAGTTTCCTCGCCAGCACTTGGCACAATAGTTTCCCTCTTTGTTGGCTGTGTTTTTTTCTGCCTGGGATAGGATAAGCCGTCGAGAATCTCCCCTTCTGCCTTACCAGATGGTGCGTCGAAATGTTTTTTATACGTGTGTTGTGGTACAGCCTCGCTGAGACGGTGTGGTTGAAGCTCGGCTCCTCCCCAAATCCCAAGTGCTCATCCGTCGACCTGCGCACTTGAAGAGCCACCCACGAGCGCGAATATCCGATGACATCGCGAGCGGGTCAACGCCCACGGAATCGCCGCCACCACCACCACGACCTCCTCCCGAAGAGATACTCAACAACCAAACAGAGGCGACTCCCTTTTCCGAAGCTGACGAAATCAAGTCAGTCCGCGATCTCTTGAAACCACCCCCGATACCAGGTCTGGCAGACTGGGGAATACCCCCCGAACCCACTGCACCATGTGATCCAGCTATCGAAGTGTGTCGTTCCCTTTGATCCGGGTGTGCAAGGTTTCCATGTGTCGTTTCAGGCAAAACTAGCACAATTCCATGCTTTGAAACGTGATCCGGAGAATCCTAAACACTTCAATGACTCTTTGATGTCCAACCGCTCGTTTCGCAATCCACATCTTTACGCGAAACTCGTCGAGTTTGTCGATGTAGATGAGCGAACGACAAACTTTCCAACCCATATATGGAATCCGTGCGACGTAGAACCTGAATGGTTCGCTGATAAGATCGGTACGTGCAGACTTTTGGGTGTTACCTCAACGTGTGTTCATACCGGTTTTGCCTCATTTGGACTTACATTCCATTACATTCCGTCGCCGGGTCAACCTGGGATCCCCACGCAATTTATTATGCAATGAACGGGTGGTCTTGACGACCGATACCTGTGCGCTCAAAGCCGAGCAGCAGAAAGCGCGCTCAGAGCAGACAGCCGCTGCCCAGTCAAGACGGACACAGATCGACTTCACGTCGTCGAAGGCTACTGCAGTGCCTCCTACGCGACCCACTCACGGCAGAGGTGGGGACAGAAAAAATTCCCGATTCCACCCATACTCCAGAGGACGTTAGACTCTCTTCCTATACTTTGTTCCCTCTGGCTTGGATTGCCTGGACGAGACTAGCCACTTCATGTCCGCTATCGTTGACGTTGGCAATATATTACCATCTATCCACGGCTATCGACGGCATTCCTCCCTTTGTGGAACGCGGAAGTTTTCGGATACTTACCGCCGTTGTCGGCGTTGCGACTCGTCTTTTGAAGCGTCCGTGGAGGAGTCAGAGATACAGCTGACTGCTGGGTTGTCCTGCATCGGCTTTCTGTGTTGAATGTGTGACAAAGCCTAACTCGTTCTGAAGGCGTTGAACTGCAATTCACTGCGACATCCTTTCTCACTTCGTGTGCAGAGATACCTTATCTGTTCTTTTCATCTAGAGATGTCGGTGCGTGTATTTAGACCCGTAACGGTAACACTGTTCCGGTTTACCACTAACATGGTGTGCAAGTGCTGCGAAACGAAGGTATGTCGACATTCTTCGAATCAGATAAAGGACGTGATCAGGTCTTTAACGCCCCCCCCCCTCCCCTCCCCTCCTTATTCCTGCTCTTCATTCCAAGGTTCCGCTCTTCCACACGCCCATTCCAAATCAGTCGATTTTTTTGACTGCGGAGCTTCACCATTATGAGTCTTGTGATCCCAATTGGCCATGATACCTTGGGATTGCGTCTTCCTTCCAGTCTTCGTGCCACATATCCAAAGTGGAATGACGCTGTTGGACTCGGGAAAGGAAGGGTGAATCTGCCACTGTGAGCTACTCTCGATTCTATGTTCATCGCCGCGTCCAGAAAGTATGTGGGTAGTTACTGCGGAGCTATACAGCGACAGTGTTCAACTATTACTGTTTTCCTCCAGCTCTTACCGATTTGTCAGAAAGAGTTTGCGCCGCCTCACCGCCAAAACCGCAGAGTACGGAGAGGACTTCATTCGTAACCAAGCCTTATTAGCCGGGGAACCTTCGCAAGTGAGAGTCGTCTGCTGTGTCATCGAGCCAGTCCCTCTTCCCCCACCCGCGAAAGGGGCAACAAGCCTTACTGGCAGAACGGCGGTTCGGGTCTTTTCATCCGGTATGCTGAATATTGTCTATCTTTCCGAGAGTTTCTGGGTTCCCGCAGACCATTTTGTGTTTTTGCGGGAGGAGTCTATATCCAATGGTGATGGGAAAGCTGAAACCTAAGCCTCAGGGTGGCTATGGACGCACTACGTCGACGCATAACCAGTCTCTTCGTCCATGACGAGACGCCAGCACGGGATGTTTCCGAGGATGACGTATACATATCTCCTCCTCACTGGAATGTCGGCTTTGTGGAAGGCACACCAGTTATTGCTCGCAACTCGTCCACCAGAAAAAAGTGTTGTGTTTGGCTAAGCTAACTCCTGCGGACCAACCACGAAAGGTGATACAATATCCCTGTGGATGCTGTTTCCCTTGTACAGGTCACGGCCGAGACACTGATATCGATGATTTAGACAGTTTGCTAGCGAGGAAGGTAGAGGAACATCCGTCATTCTCACCTGTACTCGCGCTGTACACCGGATGTCCATCCAGCCCCGTCTGCATACAGTAAACATGCTGCGGCGGCGCGCCTTGGAGGACATATATTTTTTAGTCGTCATCGACTTGGCCAACGTTTATGTTTTGCCCTATGTCGGTTTAATCGTCACCAGTTTATCAGAGTATTTCGATAGCTACGCTACGGCACCCGATGGGAGGTGAGCGTCTCTTTGCAGCTGGGGTTTTTCTCCCGTAATCATCGTATCATCCCCGCCCCAGTGTGGTCATTAACCTGCGGATGCAGTACCACACCGTTCTTGAGGGGCATCTTGAGCCAATGTTTGAAGATACCTACTTCGACTTGGATGCGATCGTACCGGAGCGAGATTCTCGCAACTTCTTCGCACGGATGTGCATCGTTAACGCCAATGCCAAGTGGGGTCGTAGACTTGCTTCGTGTGCGCTGCATGGAGTGGGGGGCGTCCGAGAGCGAAGGCGCAGTGATCAAAAGGGTGCATTACCCGAAGCACTCGTCCTCGGAATACCACATCAGGATTTGTCGATGACGCCTATCTGACGGCAACTTGGGTGACAAAAACGGAGGGTATACCGGCTTGTTTTCCCTCACGTTCACAAGTATGAAGGCGTCTAGGACTCTCTATGACGCGCGGGAGGCCGCGAAAGGCCAGTATACACTTCTGGGTCACTATCACGAGCTGGAGTGGGCAGCAGAGTTCGGCGTAGAGGAGGGTTTGGTGAGGGTAAGTGTCGGAACGGAGGATGGAGAGGCAATCTTTAGGGGTCGTAGCAGCGGCATCGAGTGCCGCAGAATTTGCTCGAGTAAACGACCGTCGTACTTTTTCCAATCATCGCGAACTTTTGGAGATGTTTTAATAAATCGGGATTACTTCACTTCGGGGGCCATGCTCAACCGTGTCGACGTGATTTGATGAGTTGGCCAATGGCCATCCGTGCTACGTTCTTCAGTAGGCATACGTCCTACAGTGTTTCACATTCACCAACTCAGTGGCACATACTGCTATGTGGCGAGTCATTTTCGTCACTCGACTTGGTTTGAAGGACCACAGATAGAGACGTGAGTGATTACAAAACTGACTGGAGAGCCACGGAGCAGGAGACCCGACAACACTGGATCACGTGATCGCTTCAAACTCGACACCGCCAACACTCGCAGGACGGCGAGTGCCGGTGGTCCCAAACATCCCAATGGCTCACTCTCTGTCGCCCGAATGTACGCCTCTCAAGCACGCGTATGATTCCTGCTTTAACAGCTGGTTCGAGGGCTACCTCGAGCCCGCGATTGCGAACTCCCAAAAGCTCTCGGAGGGACAACGGAACGAATACGCCAAGAGGAAAGCGGAGGAATTCGAACAGAATTGCGGAGCTGTCTGGGGGAAGTACAAGGAATGCGTGCAGGTACGTCCCCAGCCGCGTGTGCACCCTTTTTCTAACTAATATTTCTCTCTTAGAAAGCTTTAAAGGATCGGGGACTAGACGAGCTATTAGAGCAGGCTCGACAGGACAATCCATTGCGCACACCTCCGCCTAAAAGGTCGCCGTGAACTCTTTACAGTATTAGATTTACCATCTGTACGGTCTTTCCTTATGTGGAAATCGGCGCCGTCCCCGCCACCCGACGTCGCCTGATTAGGAAAGGGATACGTGTTTTCTTGAGTCATGCGTGTCACGTGCAGAACGCGTTATATAATTGGCATGTCCCTTGCCCCTGTCCACGACTCAGCCTAAGCCTTCCACGAGCAAACCACGCCCACCACCGCACCCTCATAGGCTTGGTAGCCTGTAACCATTAACTATCATGGTCTCAACGAGATCGGGAAAGTCTACCAAACACACTTACGCAGAACGTTAGTTGCACCACAGCGTACCCCTTTGCGACGATATTCTCGATAAAAACTCATACACCCCATCACAGGTGTACTCAATGCCTACTCGCAGGCGCAGCGAGAGCACAGAAGGCAGAGTGTGCACGTCGCTACTCTTCGCGCCCAAGGTAATGGCCTCCAAGCGAACACCCCCTAAAACCCACTGACCTACCACAGTCCGCAAGACTGCCCAGGAGCGCAGAGACAAACTCGGCCCAAACTGGGCGAGTTGGGTAGGGAAGGCAGTGCGGAAACTGGTACGTGCACCCGTCTCTCCATTCCACCCGCGACTCGCACCGACTCAATGTGTACAGGAGGAACAGGGTGTACTCGAACCTATCGACTCCAGTGGATATGTGCGTATGACAGAGGAAGGAAAGAAAGCGTAAGTTTTGCCCTCATCGTTCCTAACCCTCATTCTCAGAATTACGCTCCAGGTTCAACGTTGCGCGCCGGAGAGTTCTTGGTAGCTCCACTGGACACAAGCCAACACCAGAGGAGGAAGATCTACTGTGGCGTTCAATCAGCCATCATTTTTCCCCTTCTTCCAACATCAGTAGAGCAAGTCGGCGTTACTCCGATGTGCAACCCAGTCGAAAACGGAGACGATCGGGGCGGAGCGGTCTCGTATCCGGTGGTGGGGGAGGAATGACTGAGGACGAAAGGGATTCTGAAGCAGCTTTCGTCCCGCAACATACAACCCCTGTTTCAAAGAGGAGGCGAACTGCTACCGTCGATCCATTCGCACTTCCTACGCCCTCAAAACCATTGTCACGGATGAACAAGACGGAGGTGAACAAATTGACTTTTCTTTCCTGCCTTTGATCCTGATGTCATTACTACAGCTCAAAAGGAAAGTGAAGGAGCTTCAATCGGCACTCTTTGCCTCACGAACGGGAACGCCACACGACGACACGCAACTATCCAACACGGAGAGGGAGCACCTCCGCAAGCAACTACATGAGGCCCGCGTAGAGCTGGACGTGTATCGCCGCAGAACCGCTATATTCGGCGCCGAGGACGAAGAGCTCACTGATGTGGAGGATTACGGTTTGCGCTCTTCATCGCCTGGTCCTCTACCGTCACCCATGTACGTGTCATACCTAAAATATCATACGGAGCTCTAACGGTCGACACTCTGAAGAAGGGACGCACGCACGCCGTCCACCCCATCGCCTGCAAGACCTGGCCCGCGTATGCTTCTCCGCACTGAATCCGGTTCCGTGATTCACGGCGTCAGCAAACGGCCTACACCTGCTCCCTCCGACGAAGGGCGCTTGGATATGGGTGCTGGCCGGGAAATGGAATATACCGCTGACGAGGGCGACATGGCGCAGGTGGCTGATGCTCTTGCATACGATCGTCAGGAATGGGCGATCACGGAAGGTGGTCAAGTGATTACTCCTGATATGACTCCCTCCGTCCACGGGGAGCCCGACGTGGGAGCTACAAGGGCCCTCCATGAGAAGCTCGCCTCGTTGGAGAGGCTCTTGGCTGACAAGGACCAGAGGCTTGCCGGCTTGCAGTCCGACCTTGCACGGAAAGATGAAGTCCTTGGGGAGAAGGAGAAAGCAATCGATCAATTACAACATATACTCACGTCCAAGGACGATACTATCGCCCACCTACGGGACGCCGTCGCTACTAAAGACGTCGCCATTGCGGACAAAGATGGTGTTCTGTCTCAGAAGGATGGCGAGCTGTCCAAGACGCATGCTACGTTGATCGAAATTAAAGGCAAACTGCACGATCAGGCAGCTCAGCTCGAGGATAAGGACAATATCATTAACGCACTGCGCGCCGAAGTCGACGACTTACGCTCCGTAAAGGAAGTGCTAGGATCACAGGTGACTGCTGTGGGCGACGAGGCGCGTGCTAAGCAAGAGGCCATTGAGAAAATGCGACAAGATCATGCTGAAGCTAAAGAGCTTCTCCTGAGCGCGGAAACAGAGCTCAATGCGACCCGCGATCGCCTGCGAGACGTTGAAAAACACAAGGAACACGTCGAAGGTCTATACCATGAGGTGTTGCAAACAATCTCTGAGTTGGAACAAACCATCCAACGGAGAGAGGCCAGCCTTGGCGAGAAAGACAAGCAGATCACAGACAAGGATACAGCCATTGCGGAACTTGAGGGTAATGTACGAAGTGTCGCCGAGGAACTGAAGGATGCAAAAAATTCTGTGAATGACCTCATTGTCCGCCTCAAAGCTTCCGAAGCGCAGAAAATCGAGGTGGAAACAGAGCTGCGTGCTACCATCGACACGGTTCGCAGGGAAAAAGATGACTCTGTGGCTGCTATATCGGTCTTGCGCACGGAGAAGGCAACCGTGGATACGCAGAATGAAGAGCTGCATGGTCAAATTGCCGTCCTCACCAGTAACCTACGGGAAGCGCGTGCCCAGCATGCCGCGGCCAAGGAGATGGTTTTGGACCTTCTAGGGAGCGTTGACGCTGCTAAAAGTGCTCGTGACGAGGAAGTTGGAAAGAGCTGCAGCTGCAAAGCAAGCGCTCGGTGTTGCTCAAACCGAGGCAGCCAGGCTACGCGAGCAGGTGCACGAAGCAGAGATGGAAATTCAACAAGTCCGAGGAGAGCTTGCGGTGAACCGGGCCGCGCTAGTCGCGGAGCAGACGACTACGTCCATGTTGCGATCCGACCTCAAAACTGCTCGTGGAGAATTGGACGCTGCTCGCAAGGAGCTCGAGGCGACAGGCAAGGAGGTCATTGACACGAAAGCAAACGTTAAGAGAATGGAGGAAGAGGCGGAGGAACTGAGGGTTGCGAAGATGGCCAATGAAAACACAATTGCAGACCTTAAGACGCTGTACGAGAGGTTGAAGAGGGTACAAGCAGAGTGGGCAAGCGAAGTAGACCAAAAGGTGTGTTTAATCGTCTCGCCACGTAGTTTTCGCTGATGGGAATATCCTCTGTCTAGTTCATGTCCGTGCAGTCGAAACCCATTCAGGAGAAAACCAGGCGCGCACTCGAAATCTGAAGGCTGATCTAGTAAAGCACAATTTCCGGCCTTTCGTTTAGCAGATATCTACATGCATCGTACTGTTACGTGTATCTCGTATATCAAGGGTATTTACTATTGTTGGGATCGAAACAGCTCGACACAGTCAATCATTCCCCCTGCAGGAGTTCCAACATGAGTCCGCAGCTGACAACTGGGGTCTGTGATCGCCTTGGCAATGCCCCCGTCTCCGAAGTCAACACAATTAGCGTGGGATTTACCGTTCAAGTGTGTTCGATCAAGAAGCTGAAAACTGGGACACTCGATCGATACTTTGTCACGATCTCTGATGGCAGGACGTTTGTCCGAGCAACGATTGCTAGGGCCTTTCACTGCCAAGTGATTGCTGGACGTATCACCACAAATTCCATCATCACGGTGGACAATTTTACTTGTGCGATTATTCGAGGCAAAAGGTGCCGTGATCAATATTCCTTGTTTCCTCTGTCATTAGTCTAAGTACCATGACATCGCTATGGGCTCGTTAGAATTGTCATTATTTTGGACCTGCATGTAGTATCCCGGACAGTCAAGAGATTAGGCAACCCGGTCCCCGCATCTTCTGTTGTCCGCGAGGCCACCCTACCTTCCGACATGCCCGACCCCCAAAATGACCCAGTTTATCCTGCTGCAGACGACGCACGAGGGAGACCGACATCCCCCATCAGGTGCATCGATCGGTTTGCGCAGAAACGGACCCGTGTCATAGGCAAGTCCGAAGTGGGACATTGTGAACAGAGGGGGGATGGAGGGAAGGTTTTCATGGCCAGGGTAATGGACGAGTCTCAGGAAATCGGTGCAATTGGCTTCGATGGCGCTGTCGACACGGTTTACGACAAGCTGAACAAAGGGAACGTGTATTATATTTCACAAGCACAGGTAAGCCAAGTAACGGAGAAATACCAAGCCGGCGGCATCCAGAACGCATACCAGCTGAAGTTCCGAGAGGGCCCGGAAGTGGAGGAGGTATCTGTTCATTGCAGTGCTTCCGCGTCATCGGCTGACGTCGAAGGTAATTCGCACAGTGCCTGGAGTCAACCAAAATACCAATAATCAGATATAACTTCATACCGATTGCGTCACTCGAGGAATTGCGGACGGATTCTTTCTGCGGTAATTATTCCAAACATTGGCACGGAAGCATGCCGAACGTTGCACACAGATATCTTAGCCATATTGAAGGACGTTGGCCCGCTGAGAAGGGTCCGGTGTCGTTGGCCCACCGGAATGAGAGTGAGCGATCTTTCTATCATGACATCGACGTCGCCACCTACTCTCCTGGAATCCTTGCAGAGTCGCAGCAACCGTCGCATTAACGTTATGGACATGTCTCAGCATGTTGTCAGGGTTACGCTGTGGGGAGAACTCGCAGAAACATTCGTTGCAGATAACCTCTCCATTATCGCATTGAAGACCGTGAAGATTGGGGGTTGGGGCGGTAAGTCCGTGTTCGTAAGCCACCCAACTTTTCATTACCTGCAAGTTCCAGTTAGATGCCTGTCGATGACCAGTTACAGTGTCATGACAATTTCTCCGGACATCGAAGAGGCCTACCTTCTTCGCCAATGGTATGAGGCGATTGGGGCAAGAGCGGAATTCCGAAGTTACCCAAGCACATTTTCATTGTAGACTTCGTGGATGGCCTTGTATTACGGGGAGGGACTGCTACTCGTCAGTTGAAAACATTGTATGTACCGAATGCTCGAAAGGATCGACGGTTATGTAATGTCGTGCACGTGATAAAACGCGACCGATAATGAGCGCGACGACGACGATGTTGACCTCCTCCGACGCGGCGAAACAACTCCAAGATAAGCTAGAAAATACCAAGCTACACATCCTCGATGCACGCGCCGACCTGAAGTCTTATCACTTTGAAAGCCTTGACGATTCCACGTCCGGCGAGGGCGCACTCAGCGATCCGGCCATCGTAGCAAGCGATGTGGCTGCACAAATCGTTCGTTCCCCCCAATAGCCTGACGACCCGATTGCAACCGTAACCACCATTTTGTAGCTGTTCCTGCGGAAACTCAAGTTTCAGTATTTGGAGCAGAACGCAAAAGATAAATATGTCAAGACTATCGTATCGGACGACGCTCCGCTCATAACCGCTGCTTCCAACGAGCAAATCCGCCTGCGAAATGAGGAGAAGAAACGAAATTTGAAGGAGGAAAAACTGAAATTGTTAGAGAAACAGCAGGACGTACGGACGCTCGCTCCCTTGGTGGAGGAAGGTGTGTATATGGCACCGTGATCATCCCTTCTACCGCTCACTAAGCTCTGGCAAGACTACCAAAAGGCACGTTCCCTCACTTCCCTCGGGACGTCACTATCAGCCAAGATTTTGGATGCGAAACTCGCGCTCACTCGGCTGCGGCAAGCTCATCCTCAACCACGCCTGACTATTGCCACAGCGACTGCCACGTTGGACGAACAGGTTATACAGATGCAGGCCCTGGATGATGAGCTGCAATCGTCGGAAAAACGGATAGAGGAAAGCAAGCAAAAATAAAGGCTGAAATGAGAGAAGTAGAACGACTTAGGGCGGTGGAGAAAGAGGGGATTGCAGAACTCGAGCATGTAGGCAAAGAAGGGGGCGATGAAGACCCAAGACTGAGCAAACTGTATGATTGGTCAGTGCTTTAGCTTATCGGCGCGACATGGAGCCTTGTTGAATTGCTCGCAGGCTACAAGCGGCGTTGACCGCTCAGCGTTCTCTGCTATCTCTCGGGTCTTCCCGCACGGAATCGGAGAATGAGCTGCGTCTGACTTATAACATCCTCTCCCCCTTCTCAAAAATGCCGAAGGAATTAGTGTTGACGCTGCTCTTCGTCCCCAATACCCGGCAATTGGCATCTGCGAGCGCACGCTTGGACGGCGAAGAACTAGACTTGGGAGACATGATATATGCGCCTGTCCAAGCCAATGATATCCCAACCCTCGTGTGGTCCGTCTATGCTTGTGTCAAAGAGAGGGAAGCGCGGTTGGTTGTTTCGTAGTCCGGAATGTGCGGCATTTTTGCTTACTGTCAACGTCGTTAGGTCCGTGGATTTATGAGGTGACCTGCAGCTACTACATGCTGTGTAGCTATAGCTAGTATGTACGGGGAATCGCAGGTCCAATTGACGAGTCGAGTGAAGTGTATCGGCCACTGTGGCGGTTACTGGATACGCCCACATAGGATTCCGGGTGTGACCTTGTGTCGCAGTAAGTTTTGTTGGTATGCTGTAGGGTCGCCATTCAGGGATTTCATTTCGTCCATCGAGAAGATACAGCTTGTGGTCTTCCCTGGGCAGTCCGTGTCTCCATTCGCCATCCTGTGTAGGTCCCGTCGAAGAATTAAAATTGTTATTTTTGTAATAATTATTATGAGAAAAATCTAATTTGATTAGCTTATCATTTTTTCCATTAACGAGTGCCTTTCCTGCTCGAGCAAAAACGCCTGACCCCATCGCTGGCCAAGCACTTCGACCCGACTTCGCGTCCTTTGCTCTCAACGACATCCAAGTCTCAGCCATGCCAGCGACAGAAAAACCGGGAACAGCTGAAAGAATGTCAGACCATGATAAGGATACCGATCCTGACAGAGAAAAGTCGGGCAAATCAAAGTCCTCGTCTTCGAAACGTATGTTTTCATTGACCACCACACTCGTACATCCTAAGCTCGTCGAACATCAGAGAAAGATTTATCACATGTTCCTTGCAAGTTCTTCAAGGTCGGCGCTTGCACCGCAGGCTCCTCTTGCCCATTCTCCCATGTCGTTCCGGAACCCGGTCAATCAAAGGACGCCTGCGCGTGGTTTATCAAGGGAAATTGTAAATTCGGACACAAGTGTGCCCTCGCACATGTGCTTCCGGGTCAGAATATGTCCATGGATAGGAAAAATAAGAAGGCGGCTCAGTTGGCTGCGAACGGTGGACTGAATAGCGGAGCAGGAAGTAAAGGCTCGAAAAAGAAGGATGGTCAGAGCGGACAGCCAGTTGGTAGTGGTTCGGGTAAGGGGACGCCTGCTCATGGGCGTCCAGGTCTCCTCTCTGGATCGACTGCACCGACACGTGCTACGTCGTCTCGCTCACCGATCTCCATGCCTCTGAAAGCCACCATTTCTCCGTCTGCACCAGCACCACCACTCAAAGATACAGACTTTGGGGCATTTGTACTTCAGGACGATGACGACGCAACCACAGGCAACAGGCCTGCTGACACTTCTGACACTGTAGACGTTGCGGAGTCTACTGAAGGGCAGGCAGACAACGAGGATGGATTTCAATCTTCCTCTGCAGATCCTTCTGTACCGTCCGACTCCCCTACGAAAGCCAGAAATTCGTCTCCGCCAACACTTCCTGTCAGCGTGCCCAGTGCCCCTCGCAGACCAATTCTCTCTGCGGACGCCGGGGACCTTGGTCCGATAGGATCTCCTCCGCGAGGCTCGTTACTCGCCCATTCACCCTTGTCAAAAGACCCTGTGCCCTCGACATTCCATGCTCAGACGTCTTTGCTCACCGAGACAAGAAACCGCCTTGGGTCCGGACAGGGAGGTATAGCGTCCTCACTGGGTTCTACGCACCCTCCTGCGTGGAAGACGGAACTTGGCCCAGTTCCTTCCCAGGTGTTGACTGCCAACAAGACCGTGGATGCAGGTATCGGTCTGAAAATCACACGGGCAGACAAGGACCGCGAGCGGGACGGTACATGTTCGGAGGAGGATTTGGAAGAGTTCCTGCCGTCTTCTCTCACTGACCTGCTCACACCTTCTGAACGCTCCCGTCGCATGTCTCGCACTCACTCCAATTCTTCGCGCCCAACAAACTTGGGTGACGTGTCCTCATCGCATCATCCCCAGCACAATTCCCAAAATCAGGGTCATCAGCCGCACCACCGTTACTCTCGCTCTGTACCAGCCCCTTCGCTTCTTGGCGACGTCAAATCTATTTGGGCGGATCGTACGGCTGCAAACAATGGCTTGCCTGGGTCCCCTGACAGACATGCTTTTGGCGTAGGTGCGATTGGCTCGGGTACACCAAGCTCTGTCAAGTCCACAAACGGCTTCGGAGCACCCGGTTCCAATTTAGGTGGACCGGGTGCAAGTACACCTTCTCCATTTGGGGCAACCCCCTTTTCGGATGATCCCCATTCGCCATCGCCATCTTTGCTTGCTCCTTCTAATGCATCTGCTGCGTTCCTTCCAGGCCTCCACCACTACTACTCTAAGATGAATGCGACTAATACGCGCGCGTCCTCAAATACAAATGGATTGGGGATTGGTGGAGGTTTGGGTGGATTAAGTGGACTAAGCCGGTCACCTCTTTCGAACAGTCCTCTGCACACACCTACTACCGAGGAGGGGCGAGTGGGAGCCGGTACTGGTGCCGCTCTCGGAGAGTCATTATCTCCCTCTATCCGAGCTCTCCAGGCTCACGCACCAGGGCAAAGTCTCCCTCAGGGTCTCGCAGCGGGTTACTCTCGTATCCACGCGCTTCCGGTTGCTGTGTCTCCCGGGTCCCTCGGAACATCCGCAGGCAGTGTTGCGCTCAGTCCTGGTCAGGGACAGGTGCCTTTCGGGATCAATGCGGGATCAAGCACGGGACTGGGAGTGGGACAAGACTGGCTCTCCAACTACTCTCAAATTCCAACAGAAGCCTTTTCGCACCTCTCCTTTTCGTCTCGCCCGGAAACAACAGCCACTCCTTCTCCTGGTCCAGCCCCACTGCCGTCCTCCGTGGCTGGACTCGAGTCCATGTTCTCCCGTATCCCGACAACTCACTCGCCTCGCCGTACGTCACCGCAGTTCGCGACGAACAATGATAGGCAATGGCATAAACACGGCTCCTTCAGTCCACTAGGCCAACCAGTAACAACCGCGGATGACGACGACCTCTTTAATATGGAGTAGAAGATCGCGCGGTTAAAGGAACCCACAACTGGCACGCACGAGTACTACAAAACTCGGAAGAAAAAAAGTGCTACAGATGTACGTATTTACAGGTTACCGGCAATAATTTCGACGAGATCGGATAATTGTCAGCCATTTATGATTTTGGCTATTGTAACATATCCTTACAATCCTGATCTTTTTTTTTTTTTTCTTTTTGTTTTAACATTCACGGTGACGGTGCCGATATTTATACCATGTGTTGTGCTCTCACCGTGTACGATCTAATCCTAAGTATCTGAACACCCTCGTCGTGGAAGACTCGTGTGGTAGTAACATTTGATATATGGTGGTGTAATGCACAAATGAAGCTCGTCCAGACTGTATCGGGCAACCCAGGAATGCCCCCTTCCCCTTCGACCTCCAATTTGCATGTAGAACTTAACACCAAACCTTGACGTCTAGGATTCCACCTTGATCGCGCACCTGGACTTCTTCGCCGGTGTCTCCAGGTTCACTGCTTGACCGTCATACTCCTCTTCCTTCACTCTGTCGAGAATCCCACTCCCACTCGGTTCTGCACCACCACTTCCATCCCTTCCTTCCTGGTCATCCCGAGTCGTCCGACTTATTAGCGAGTCGTAGTCCACGGAAGGGCCTTCGTGTGTGCGCTCGATAGCGACCTTGCGTTTCTTGCCCCTGACCTTGCGCGATTTCTTTGGCGTCGGAATGAACTCCTTCCCATTCTTGACCGCCCATTCGATTTCGAGGACTCTACGACGGGTAACGGTCCAGTCGACGTACGCATTCAGTCGTAAGCACGAGCGCGGGCGTGGGCCAACACCGATGTACATGCGGAAGAAAAACCATAAGAGAAAAATAAGTCAGAATTGTGTTCCGGTCATGCATAGTTTACATAGGAAAACATTGATAATGAAAAGTATCCACCTCTCTCTGAGCTTGACATTATCTGGGACATATGTCTCGGCCTTGCGGTAAAGTTCGAGGGCCACTTCAAGATCACCCCTATCCAACGTTTCCATTAGCCCTAGTCCAACGATCAGAATGTATACGAACTTCTCAGAATGAGCCCGGGCAAGGGCAACATATGCTCGTCCGGTTTTCTTCCTAGAGGAGGGAGACAGAACATCCACAAGTTGCAGCTCCTTGTTTCCGCGCTCACTGCCACTGTATGAGTACTCGCGTATGATGGTCAATACCCTTTGGCTGGGGACGTACTATTTCTGTTCAAGCTCCGCAAGTCTTGAACGGAGCTCCTCATCCAAGTCGCGATGTCGTTTGAGCAATGGGGTTAATACACCGGAAGGTAACTTCTGTTCTGGTCTCTCCCTTTCTGTTGCTTGTTTCTCAATGAGGGCAATATTCTCTTTCTCTTGTCGAAGGCGGGCCTGTTCCTCCCGCTCGCGCTCTTCACGCTCCTTGAGGCGTCGTGTGACTTCTGCCTCCACTGCTCTCGCGATCTGAGGCAAGTTTCCGTTGCAGGGTTGATCAAGAAAAAGAACATCTAATATGTTGAAGGTACTCACTCTTTCGTCGATTTCCTTGTCGGTCAACTGTACAGTAGAATCCGGTTTCTGGGGAATCGAGGAATGGCGAGAAGATGGCCTGGAGTGGCCTGGAGGTACAAGTCCCGTACCCACGTTACTTGGGCGAGGAACCCGTGATGGGCGTGGACCACGGGATGGACCGACTGCTGCTGTGTTGTTCGTGGTGGTCGTCATCGCGGCTGTGGAGGAAGCATGTACTGGAACAGAATTAAGTACGGCAGGTGCAAGTTTGGGTGGTGGAGGTTGAACCGCAGCGAAGTGCGGTTTGGTTTGTGGTCGGTTGTCTGAACATGTGAATGAGGCCCCCCAGTTTATGAGACGAGTACAAAGTAAAGAGGATAGTACACACCGCGTTCGTTGATGACGGGTCTGTTCTCGACATTCTTCGTACGCACCGCGAAACTGGAGATGCATTAGCTGACCGCTCATCACGCGGAGGGAACCCATACTTGAGGGTATTTAGTGTGTCCTGTCTGAATTTGACTCCAGGTGCTATGTTACATATCAGCAGTCCGATAGAAGAACCGCCCAGTGCATCTTGTAGGATTCGAGTGAGCTTGGAATTGCGATATGGTATGCGAGACTGTTCTCGTTATTCGAATGACAGTTTATACTCGGCAAGAACGACGCACCGCTCCTTGGTTGAGTGCATGGACAACCTGGCCTAAAACACTCAGGCTCTTGTTGATGGCGGCTGATTCTGCCATACGTGTTGGGTCATTTCCAGTGAGTTTGTTATTCTCAGAACCAGCCAAATCGACGAGATTGATTTTGCCAGTGAGAGCTGCCCCCAGCGCGCATTTATCAAATGTATGAGGTTAACCACGGTACGGTTTACTCACTCTTCTGGGCCGTTGAGTCCGTCATCGTTACCTCGAGGGTAAGGACTGCATGTGAACGAGAAGAAGCGCGATTAAGATTCGTTGCGCCAACGGAACGGTGTCGAGAGGCCCGTCTGTAAAGTTCGATTCAAGCTACGTCACGATGAATGAGTCCGAAACCCAACATACGAGTATATTGCATCGAACTCATCCACAGATTCGATGGGTAGCGAGGTTAAATTCGCAACAAACACCTGGCCGGCATCGTTCTCCCGGACGGGAAGCTTCGGAGCCTAAACGTAGATGGATCAGCCTCGCATGTCCAATGAATGGAGAGAATTCATCTCATGCTGCGGACGAGAGACATCGACTGCCAAGCACATGCAAAGAAGGAAGCTCACCGTGTCTCGATTGACAAAGAGATCGTAGACCTCGTCTTTATATATTTCCATGTATGATACGGAAAGCTCAACTCTAGACTTCTGGAGGGAAGCCTTTTGTTGAAACATTGCCTACAGTACGGATTTCGTAAATAAAGGGCAAAAGCATTCACAAAGACAGACCTCGACGACACGGGGAATGACTCCAGGCTCTGTCTTGGTGCCTTGCATGGTATGAGTCTTCCCCGAAGAGGTGACGCCATATGCGAAAATGGTTACCGTCTGCAAGAGATTCAAACATGAAGGTTAGAATTCAAGCGTCATGAAACATTCCCGGACGAGAAGTATCCATGAGGTACGTACAACACCGCTGTAAACAACGTCGATCAGTGGTCGTACGTCGCGTTCGAAAATCTCTTCTTGTGTCGAATTCTGGTCGTAGCAAGACGAAAGGCTGTAGTGACAAGTCAAAACAAGGCAGCCCTAGACCCGAGAGATAGAAAACGTACGGGAAATTGAATATTTGCGACAAATCACGCGGATTGGGGACATTTATACAGGACAGACTCCCTGGCGTATGGGAGACTTGTATGCCCTCGTCGTCGATCTCGTGGTCCAACCTCGGTCGAACGCGGGCCGCAATCTTGATCCTGTGGGCGGTGGTCATGAATAGAGAGTCCTAGATTATTGTGACGCTATGTGTGTATGTGAATCGGTGGATGGCCAAGTTTATGTATGTACGACGACTGAGCAGTCTAGATGGTGTGGTACGGTTCAGTAAAATGACTGGATTCCTTGCCGACAAAACTTGCCAAAGGCACCACCCCTTCCGTTCCCGCTGCCACCTGCAATGAAGGTATGCTTGGTTAGTTCGCTGACAGTCGGAGCAGCGGCGTGAATGTGAATAATTGATAAGTTGAAGGCAACCGACTTCCTTTCGACCAACTTCGACGCGACGGATCACGTGATCGCGTACTAAATTCCCTTTCACCTGGGACGAAGGAAGGGATGGGAAGCATGCTCGACCCACTTTCCTCATCCAAATGAAGAACCTCTGGCGAGAAATTTAGAAAAAGAAAAGAAAGGTCCTGCCAGGATTCGAACCTGGGTTTCAGGAAATCCGCAGTCAGAATCCTGAGTGATAACCGCTACACTACAAGACCCTGCATGCTAGGCGTTCACTTTCCTTTACGTGGGCAGTCATTAGAAGTTGTCGTAGCCACGGTAGCAAAACACAATATGTAGCAAGTTACTGGACAAGAGAGACCCCGGATAAATAGCAGCTACCACGGGGATCCAAGGGTATTGGAAACTTCGGAACCTTCATTATCACGAAACAGTCAAGTCTTAAATATCCTCAACAAACGCGCCTCCGTGACTATCCGCGTGCGACATAGAGGACATTCCCTTGAGCTTTGCATGACCAAGTCAGAACAGTCACGGCACATGGCAAGATGGCTGCAAAAATGAAGGTCAGAAACTCGGATAAGGAGCAAGAAAGGGCGAGCATACCCGCAATCAACGATCGCAATGTTTGCTTCCGCGTCTTGGCAAATAACACACAAACCAGAACGTTCTGTCTCCACGTGTTTGCCGTGCTGCGATTTGCCCTTGGAACGAATTGAATCAGTTGACGTGTGCGGCTCAGCACTCCGCGACCGTGACCCCAATGGATGTGGTGTTCCCGGCCGCGAACGTGAGCCTGCGCCCATCTCAAACAAACCCCCATCACCATCGCTACCACTTCTTTCACGCCCAAGCACACCTAGCTCATCGTAGATGTAATCATTGTTATGGCGATTGCCATAAGGTGTCCAGTGCCCAGGGTCCGCAGGTCCCGGCTGTGCATCAGGTTCCTCTAAATCAAAATCTTCATGATAATCTTCGTCGTCACTGTTACCACCTGCTCTTCTTCTTTCCTCCTCTAGAAATGTCCAAACCCGGTCCACCAAGTCCTCTTTTTCGCAGACACCTGGTGGTATCCTGACATGCGCTTCCCAGAGAATCTTCTTAAGTACGGCTACCGACAACGTCGAGATGGAGGAACGAGGCCGAGTAAGCAACACCTCAAGTGGGGGTGGGGTGGGGGGTGCAGCCGGCGCGGGTGGAGGCGGGGTTGGACGATCGGAAGCAGGATGATTTGATCTAGAGAAACTGGTAGTACGAGGGTGTCCATATGGCGCTTGAGGCCGAGAATTGTTTGGGGAACCATAACTCGAAGGGTGAGAAGCCGTGCGAGCTCTTCCACCACTTGCAGGTGCAGATTGCGAAGCATACGGCCTATAATTCGCTTCCGGTTGTCCATACACTGCATCAAGATCTGGGCGAGGGAATGCTTGCGCTCGCGGATTAGCACCGTAATTGGTTGCGTTGTTTGACGTGCGACTGTTGTTTCCTGCGTGACTTGAAGCAGTCCTGGAGGTGGGAGGCGGATTGTTTGACGTGCCACGGTTAAAAAAGTTCCGAGCGTATGCCGTTGCAGACTGATGGGAAGAGCCACCCCGGCTGGAATGCTTCGGCACTGCGTGTTTCCGATAGTATTCCTCATTTGCCGCAGGGAGACATCCTTGTAATGTCTGGCAAAGGAGAAAGATCAGGGCGTGTTACGTCGCAAGGAAGCGATTAAGGAAACAAAGGAGTCGTCATGCACTAGACAACACCTAGGACGCGAACCGCAAGAATACGAACCCGAGTGGCTATCAGTGCATCAACGATGTCCAGTTTGTCCACTGCCCCTTTGGTCGGAATGTTGTAGGCGTCGACATAACGCCTGAGTTTAGAAAGAGGCAGGGACCTAAGCTGGTTTCTCCCAAGAGAAGTTACTAAATACCATGCAACATACATCGTGAATGGATAATGGCACTACAGTGAAATGTAGAATGTTCCCACATACCGTTCAGCAATTCGATACAGTACGCACACACATGTGTAAGATCGTGCCCGCGCGCTGGACCAGGACGAGGCATCAGGGCCTGATAGTCCGAACAGCTGGTGCAATAGGTATATCCTGCGAGATCAAGAAGATAAGACAATCGCTGCGCACGATGGTAGACATGACGACATACCGCAATGCATGCACTTTCTCTGCCGACTGAAGAGAATACCGAATTCCTTCCCACATTTCCTACATGCGCTGACATCGGGTGGGGAAGGGGGTGCGGGTGGTGGTCCGCTGAGAAGCGGTAGTCCCTGACGATTCGACGCAGCCATCGGTACGCAACACTGACAGCACGAAGATTGTTTATGTATCCCTCTACCCTGGCTAAGACGAGCTAAATAGGCTCGACTGCCAGCGATGATGGTGGTAAGATAACAACGTGGGCTGAGACACACTACTGTGCTATAATCGGATCATGTCAGGTGGACTCTTGCGTCTCGTCCAGCGCAACAACTTTTCTAGAACTTTCACTGGTCAGAATCGTCCTCACTACAATCGACGTTCTCGAGTGCAGTGTGCAACAACGTTCTTGAGGTGTAACTTTGTTCTGTTTCATTCCAAGACCAATCTCATGGAACGTCGGAGATGTCACGGATTCCAAGCTCTTAGTTAGTGAAAAGTAACATTCTAACGCGAGAATTGCGAGTCTAAAGAGTGACAACACATGGATGGCGCATGTAAGCTAGTCCACTGTGCTTATTTTTTCCCTGTCCTCCATTCTCCCGTTGCCGCTAGTGCCGTCTTACCAGCAAAGATTGTTGGAACGGCGAGGACCGCCCCATAAAGCAAAACTTCGCCAAGCTTGAGGTCTATCCAGTACCAGCAAAGAAGGGCCTCGAAAGCGAGGAGCAGGGCAGTAAATGGGATGATACGGGGCGAGAACAGATGTGGTACTCGCACACCTATTTTGCTCCACTGTGCAAGGCGTCAAAGACGAAACGCTTGGTGTCTCGGGCAGACTCACCAAACCGAGTAAGACCAGCCACGGGGAGAGCACGAGCGCTGCAAATACTGCTGACACGAATTTGGGGGGGAGCTTCTGCTCGGGACGGAACGTATGGTGAATCAATGGCAACTCGTGGAACTTGGCCTCGTCGGGATGTGGTGCAGGAGCGTGCGACGGCGGCACATAGAGGTCGAACAGGTCAAATATCGTGGGTTCGTGTACAAAAGAACCAAGTATGAGGGATACCTCCAGTGGGCGGTCGGCGGTAGGTGGCAAAGATGGCGGAGGACGTGCCATATTCTTTTGGTGCATTAGTTCAAATACGTGGCACCCAACGCTGAGAACAGACCAGTTCGAATTTCGCCTTCCCTCCCGGAGTGACTCGGACGGGTTGTATACCTTCCTCTCCGGAGACACTGTCATAGAAGCGAAGGAACGTCTGGTGGGGTTGCACACCATTGCCCTCGCTGTTTTCTGATATCTGGAATGTGAGTTTCAACGTATCAGAAGGCCCGAGTTTCAGAGGCTCTGGTTTTTCCGCGAGTGAGAGGCTGTTGAGAGTCAGGTACTGCAGGAGATCCACGGTTGCGGTCTACATACGTGTCCGTACGCAGCTGGGCTGCTGTTGAAGAGCTTATGGTGAACCGAGGGTTCTGAAGGGACAGCGAACCAGCATGGACGCAGATGGCAAGAACCAGCCAAATGAAGTGGAGTGTAATGCGCGGTACCATGGTTGACGTCGAGGAGAACGTCTACTTGCGTTTGACGTGTCACTTTGTAGCAGTCGACTCAAGTCAGCCAAAAAGGAGGCTCAACAATAACAATTCAACATACGCCGTTGCCAGTACAGACTTATCTACCACAATAATGTAGCTTTTCTATTCACTATGATGCAGGATGTTCAATACAGGGTTGGCAGCTTCGGATACAAAAAGAAGGCCCCACCGTGGTTCGAACACGGGACCACACGATCTGCAATCGTATGCTCTACCACTGAGCTATAGAGCCGCGTTGTCTGGCGGGACAATTCTCGCACCAAGTCAAGTTGCGGAAGTAAATGTCGGTAGCTTCGACATCCGAGCAAGTCTCTTGTACCCGAACATGTCCTTCCTACGCAGAATATGGCAGCAGTGCTTTTGGCGAGTAAGTCATGGAACATCTAACTCGGCGCCTCTAGTTTGACATGTCAAGGAAGCCGTACCTTGCAGGCAAAGATTTGGAAGGTGCATAGCTACCTGACGTCGGCGGCGTCGCACTTTGGTCCAGGCTGGACTAACGAATCACTCCAGGAAATCGATATTTCGAGTTCCCTAACCGGGGTGGTGGTCAGTCATTTCATTCAATTTACCCTCTCCGGTTCGTTGACACAGACTGCACAGACCGTCCAAAACGCATTATACAGTACATCAGTGACGATGATATGTTGACTTACGTGGCTAGCGGGAGACGCTTACCAGGTTCGAACATATTCTAGTTCTCTTATTAGTGCTGATAGTGTACTTGTTTTGTTCCAGTGCAATGGTCATCCTGGCTAACACATACTAGACCTGACCCTCCGACGATAGAGGTATGCTATATTTTCATCGATCTATTGCTTCGTCATCGGACATCACAACACACTTGTTGGCATGCATGGGTAGGAGCTCCATGCAGACTTAGCACATCGGAAACGGGTACAAGTGAATGCTGCCAGACTCGAGGAAAGAGAAAAGGAAGAGCGCTCTCGCCTGGCATCTCAGGCTCCCCTCGTCCTTCCGCATTCGCAGAGCACTGACGTACCGAGACCTGCACCGGAACCAAAAGAGACACGACCAGACCATCGAAAGCCTGACACCGAGGCGTACGACCCGTGGGCAGCGGCCAATAAAGCTCCAGAAGAACCGCAATCGTGGACTCCCGTCGCTCGTCGTAGGTGACAATCAAAAGTGCCGTGCTACTCGGTGGACTTCCACCTACCTTCTTGGGAGACTTCTGTTATACCCGAGTACGGAAGCTCTGTCCTGAATTACATCTGACACCTATGTTCTCATCGATGCTCTAACACAGCTAGTTTCAATCAATTCGATTGTAAGCACGTCTTTGGTGTGCCTTCGACCAGGAGCATGGTCCTACATTTACTAGTGGTTTGTTGCTCATCAGCTAGCATCTGAGCGCAACTACACCGTCTGCTGCAATCAATTCACCCGAGCTGAAGAGTGCATGGGTGTTAAGTTCTATGTCAAGCAAAACTAGGAGTAAGATCAGTGCACTGAGGTAGGCACACATGAGATCAAAACTCAAAGCTGGAGAGTCACAAGCAGCGTGCAAGTCGCCAACAACTGAGATTTACTGCGGAGTCCGCCCATAGTAGTAGATGGACAGTTACAGGAACTGCCTGCGACGACGCTGTAGCCGTGCCCGCAGACACAGAGACCCACTCGACTCGCCTCCGTAAGCAGAACTGACCTCGGCGTGCATCCCCCCGACAACTAGTAGCTCGTTGCAAATCGGACGCTGTGCGACTGCAATCCAACTTTTCCTGTTGGACCCTCTTTCGTTGGAATATACCCCGACCAGGATGTCAATAATTCTCGCATGCTGACGGTGGATGTGAGAGTAGGTTGGCTTCTGGGTTTCCACTTCAAAACTTGGTTACAGTTAACCCAACAAGACGAGCAACGATGCCCGGGTGGTCGTCGTCTGCTAACAATCCCGTCAACAGTTTCCTCCGGCTCCGGATGACTAAAACAAGCTCGCTAGCAGAAACGACCAAACATAGCCAAAGTCAAGTATTGCTTATAAGGTGGCTGGCTTATGACTTTTTCTTTCATCCTGCGACAGCTCGAAAGCTGCGAGGCTCACCACGCACAGGATGCGTCTTTGCGCGCATCTTCTCTCGTGAGCGGGTTAAGGTCTGAGTATTCTAATCCCCCTCGATCGACTCTAGCCGGGTCCTGTCCTAATGGGCAGCGCGACGTACCAGAAAAGCAGTGGCGAGTCGTCTATGCTCCACGATCACATTTATGTGGGAGAGTGACGGCAATTGCTCACTTTGAAAGGCGTCGTGGGGATTGGGTGGTTTCACTCCCATCGAATGTGGATTCCTAGTCACTCAACCGCGGTTGTCGTGTCATCTCAAGCGAGATCGCACACCAATGTAGTAACGCCACCACGAACGGGTCTTCACTACCCTGCTTCACCGCTGGAATGGCATTGACACTATCACAGTGTCTCCACATGCCTTGTCATCCAGTCGGTTGGTCTTCACGGCCATGCATGCTATCACAGCACTTCACGGCGTTTCCACACGCCTTGTCCAATCGCGGACATCGGACGGTCATCACGACCACTGCATTGGTTTCACGAACGCTTTTCGTGCGCCGTATGGCGACTGACGACGGATTCCATAATTTGTTCGGTTCGAGTGATCCCACCCTTGAGTGCACTTCGCAGCTCGCGGGTTACACCTGCGAAACTCGATTCAGACTACTCTCGGGCTGTCGCGGGCCTGTTTTTTTTTCTTTCGTTTCTTTTTCTATGCTCTTCTTCGCGAAGGGATTCTGTGCAACTGACTTTTCATTGTGCTGGATGGAGACAGTCTATCCAGCACAATAAAAATTCATTTGCGTGGTCTGACTGGTTTGTAGTAGCTATCAAGTGGTAATTTCCTGTTTCTATTGTCTGCGGCTTAACCACTTCATTTGTCGGTGTACATCTGATACTGTAAGGAGGAGATCCCGTCGGGTGCGTCCACCCACGTGATCTCTGCACGTTTCCATTGGCTGCCGCTTCCGTCGGCTTCCCTTCCCTTTTCATTGGTTGCTGTGTACGCTGCTGAGTGACGTCGTCTGCTGTGTGGTTCCCATGTGCTCAAGGAAGCCGACCAACTCCCTGTGACCCCCCCGAATTCCCCCTTATCAACAACGAAACCTGTCTGTGTGTGTCCGCATCGCTGCAGTGCATCGGCACTTCGTAGAAGCGCAGCTTCCCCACCAATGCAACACACATTGCATCCTTCGCATTTCCTTCATTCAACTTCATTCCACCCAGATCGATGCCACTACTTTCAATGGCATCCCCCCTGCAGCGGTTTGTAGATCTGCACTTAGACTCCCTCTCCCATGGGCAACTCTACATTGCACTCTCTCGAGTGCGATGTCGTCAGCATACATTAGTTCTCTTCACAGAGTCCAGTGAAGAGAAAGTGTGTGCATAGTATACAAGAATTTGTTACCGTAGTAGTCACGTCCAAAGGCTACGTCACGCTTGTAGCTATGTAATTTTCAGTTGGTTGTCAATGCGATGCATAGTCTCCCGGGTGCTTTCTTATGAAATGTGCCAAGTTAAGGTAGTCTGCTTCTGAAGTATCACGCCTAGAGTGCTACGCCTCTCACCCTGCAACTATCACTATGGCTGGTACCACCCAACTCGAGTACACGAACTTTGATGAAATTGATGCCGTGCGCACACGAGATATCTCTCCAGACGGAGTCGTTGCTCAACGAACAGTTCTTTACAGATTCACGCTACACTCCGTCAGAGTTTTAGAGCTGGGAAGTTGAGGTCCATTGCCGCTCGCAAGGTTCAGATCCTGCAACTAGCCTATCTCATTCAAGACAATTACGACCGGTTCAAAGAAGCGTTTGCCGCCGACCTCGGTCGACCCTCACTCGAGACTGCCCTGTTCGTGACCACTTGTTGTCCATACCACAGTTTATGTGTCTGACGTCTAAACTTAACTAGCTTGGAGCTTGATTCTACCATCAGCGACTGCAAGATTGCCTACGACGGCGTGGAGAAATGGGCCCGGACGGAGAAAGCGCCGTTCAGCCTTAACTTCTTCCCTATGCGCCCTGTCATTCGCAAGGAACCGAAGGGTGTCGTTCTCTCTATCAGCCCATTCAACTACCCTGTGTGGCTCGCTCTTGGTCCTATGGTATGTACGCGCTCGGTCCGTCTCATTATTCGGTCCGAAAACCGTACAACCACCTCTGTCATCAGATTGGCGCACTCGCAGCGGGCAATTGTTTCGTTCTCAAACCTTCCGAGCTGTCTCCTGCTGTTAGTGGCCTCATTGCCGAGCTTGTCCCGAAATACTTGGATCCTGACGTGGTTCGTATCGTACTTGGCGCTATACCGGAGACCACGAGGGTGCGTGGAAATCGTCATTTTCGTACCGCACGTGTTGTTGAAACCGCTTTTTAGCTACTGGAGTTGCCATGGGCCCACAGTAAGTAATTGATGGTGCAGATACGATTGCTCATATAGCTCATCTTATACACAAGTTCTCTACACGGGCAGTGGCCGCGTGGCAAAAATCATTTGCGCCGCTGCAGCAAAAACGCTTACTCCCGTCAGCACCGAGGTACGTAGTTTTATGATCGAGCTCTTCCCTATCATTCTCATATGATTATTTAGCTCGGTGGCAAGTCACCCGTTGTTATAGACCCCAAGTGTGATCTGCAGACAGCCGCCAAACGTATCATGTGGGGTAAATGCGTCAATGCGGGACAAACATGTGTCGCTCCAGACTACGTCCTCGTTCCGGAGGATGCACAGGACAAGGTCGTTCAAGCCCTCAAAGCAGCGTGAGTATCGTGTCTTATAGAAAGTCGCACGACCGTCTGAATTTTCGATACATCCCAGGCACGATGCTTTCTATCCATCTGGTCCGTCAGCTACGGGGGCATTTGGTCGCATAGTCAACCATGCCCATTTCCGACGCCTCAAAGGCTTGCTCGACAGATCGGCGGGCGAGATTGCATTCGGAGGAGATACGAATGAGACCGACAAGTATATTTCTCCTACTATTGTCAAGAATGTCAAGGGAGACGATTCTTTGATGAGCGAGTATGTCTGGTGTGCCGTGTCCGCGATCGCGTCGCTGAGACTTGGGTGTCTTCTTCACTCAGGGAGTTGTTTGGCCCCATCCTTCCCATTGTGCCAGTGAAGAATGTCGACGAAGCTATCGCTTTTATTAATGACCGGTACGGCGTATTTTCACTCCCCTGTCTATCGGTCTGATGACGCCTATGTTCAGTGATAACCCTCTTACTCTATATGTTTTCTCCCAAGACGCCGCGTTCAAAGCGAAAGGTGTGTATCCACTTTTCTTTTAATTCGTACCCGATCTGTGCTCACTGTCATAGTCTTCGACAACACGCTTAGCGGCTCGGCGATAGCAAACGACACTTTGGTCCATTGCGCAGGTACGCTTGCATCCCCCTAACGCACTCTCGCTACACCTGACTACTTACCCCCGCAGTCGACGGACTTCCCTTTGGTGGTATCGGTCCAAGCGGATGTAAGTGGAATCGTTTCCTTACTCGTGATTGTGTCTCATATCCTGCAACAACTCCGTTAGCTGGTTACCACACTCGGAAGTATACTTTCGATTTGTTCACCCATCTCCGATCGTCACTTGATTCCCCTGCATGGTTAGAAAACTGCTTGCTCTTTCAAGAACTGTCGCTCATGATATCTCACAGGGTAGACGCACTTTTTGGAAGCCGATTCCCGCCGTATACGGTAAGCTCGTTGTGTGTTCTCTCTCGATTCGAATAGCTTGAAGATGCCATCTTTGATTCTGTAGGCAAAGAAGGAGTCGTTTCTCAAGTCACTCCTCGGTGTCAAGTTACCTCCGCGTCCACGCCAGCGTGCCAATGGGACCGACAAGGTGGGTAAGGGCGATTAGGTCTCCAGGTGCTGACATATGTTGATAAAAGGCTCCCAGAGCCTAGCTCTGAGCGCTGATGCTGGGCGGAGTTACTTGGTGACATTAACTGCTGTATTGGTTTTGGCGGTCGCCGTGGCGCAGCTCCCGGTTATGGACTGGGTGAAGGAGGTCGTTAGTGTTTAGTTGGTGTATCGTCCCATCTTTCTCTAGGCTTTGGTTGTTTTGTTCTCATGAATGCTCTCGTACGACAGTCATCAGATCTTATCATTACTGGATGCGTTGTACAATGCTACAACTTGTGTAAGAGTATGGTTTGTCCCCAATATAACGTCGTCTATTATGCCATAATAATTTAGATTTAGATAGACTTCCTCCAGGTGGGCTCGACCAACTCGGGTTGGTCATGCGATGAATGCGGTGGGTGTTTGTTCGTGGGATGTGGGTTCGAGTGGAGGTTCTGATGTGGCGAACCCGAAGCTTGGCGAGCTCTCCATTCCTGTGCTTTACGGCGTTTCCTGCTCAGGACCACCTCTGGCACAGCCAAGTGGAGAGCATCTTTGCACTCTTGCGAGAGCTTCGAGAGAGGAGAGGACGACAGCAGCAGTAAGTCTGCGGGAGTGTATACTGGGACTATGCGATGGACCGACGGTCAGTATTTTACCATTTGGAAGAACGGGAAGAAGGCGACTCACTAGGCGCGTGACCCGACGAGGGACTACTGCTGACGATGACGGGTCTACCGATGTGCAGACTGGATGATAAGTCGCTCGCGAGTGAGCTCATCGATGGCGTCTCGGACGGTGAGGGTGATGAGGCTCTCGATGAGTGGGTGTATGAACTGGAGGGGCTGAACCCAGTAAAACTCTGAGATTTCGAGGCGCCCCGTCTATGAACTGGGACGTATAGACCGCCACTCTTCTGTGAGGGGTATCTGATAGCGATGGGGGATGACATGAGTGCAGATCGTCTGAGGAGGGAGGTGGGTCGTCGTCTGCTGGGGTGAGACGAATGCAGGCTGGTTTAAATATGCTCGTGCACTTGACACAGAAACACATGGGAGGGTTGCGCAGCCCTCGTGGCGAGACAAAAACCACCCTCCACGCTGGATGGCTAATTGTGATGACTTATCGGTCATCGTGAAACGTCAGAAGTATCGTCGTCGTCGAGTAAGGCTATGCTTGCCCATTCGTGGAGGTGTCTCCGGAACAGCATCGAACACCCGTCGGGGAGGGTTCGAATCTTCCATGACGTTCTCAAACCCTCCACCGTCGTCGGACCCACTCCAGCATTACGGGACGGTGGCACATGATATTATCGTTCTGCAAATTTGGTTCCGCGGCTTGTCAAGAAACAATGATCGTCATGGTCACCCGCTTACGATAACACACAATTGTGCGACGATTTACAAAGTGTCGAGCTGGGAATGACTGAGAGGAGTTGCAACGCATGCTAACGATGAATATGAGGTGGATACGGTACATAAAAAAATGCAGACTGTAGGGAGACCTTTTATGTAAAGTCGAGGTCAGGGCTCGCGTTACTTAGGCGTCGACAAACTTCTTGACGTTCTCCAACCACCTCACATACTCCTAATAGCACGACATGTCAGCACGGGAACTAACCGACGGCCAACACTCTCCCCTACATACCTTTTGTTCCTTGAGTTCAGAGTAATCGGGAATGAACAGTGCAAGGTGCTCATTGATACCACGCTCTTGCAAGAACTTCTCGAACTCCTCCTGAACGGAAACGTCAAGAGTCTCAAACTGAGGCCCAATGTACAATCCACGTCGTTTCCAGTCTGCCTCTGCGGTTAGTTCGGTTCCAAGTTGTGCGTCGGGGTAGTACGAGATGTTGTCCACGATAAATGCACCGTCTTGACACATCGAATCGACGTTTATAGACCCTTGAGCGTGTTCCTATAATGGCGACGTGTTAAGTCCTCCACAGAAATTCCATCGAACAGAACCTCGCACCTTCGTGATAGAGAACGAGACACGGATGGGGTAAGAGCGGGGGTTCTCGGACTCTTCTGAATCACCCTCCTCTTCTTGACCAAACTCAGGTTCTTCGGCATTCTGAATATCCGCGATAGAGAACATGACGCGAATGCTGGGAGAATACAGTTAGAGAAATACAAGAAAAATAAGTCTCTGAGAACGACGGACGGACTTTTCATTGCCAAACTTTCGCGTCAAAGTGACTTCGTCGTTGCCTTCGATGTCCTCGATCTAGCCGGACATACCGAGTGGTTGATGACGGCGACGACTCCCAGAGCAGAGTGGATAAATACCTTCCAGATACCCTGCTGCTTGAACGTCTTCAAAAACTCTGGCTCCGCCTCATCAGCAGCTTCTCTCTCGTACTTTAGCTCCTCAGCGAGCTTTTGCGACAGGAGGACGTCGGCTGAATGACGTGTCATCGGTGAGTTCGCACTCCTGTGAGTAGAATCAAAAAAAAGTACACGCACTCGAACCCTCTGAGAACCGTGCAGAAGACAGAGAGAAGGCCCTCGTAGCCGCGCAAGTGAGACGCGGATATGTCCAAGCAGTCATAGACATGCGCAATGGCATGCTACGAAGCGCCGGTTTTGCGACCACGCGTGCTGAGACGGCGGTGAGTTGACGAAGAGCACGTGTAGCAGACATTTTGTTGTCTTCTCTGCGTCGTTACAAACGATTTAATGTCGTCGTCGTCGTCGTCGTCGTCAGTCAAACGGGCACCGAAAAGCTTTTGAAAAGTGGTCGATTCCAAAAATTTAGCCGACTTTGTTTGGCAAAAAGAAACAACTCCTTCCTTATTGGGAAGGACCAGGTCAGCGTAAATGAAGACTGCCACGAGACAGGCTCCTACACAACCCTATCTACTTCGAGTATTCCGAGTGTCGGTGTATTCCGAGGCAATTTCCGCATTTCAAACCCAGCATAACTTTAATTCCCTCAAACTCTCAGTAGGGGCTGCAAGACAGGCTCCTACCCAGCCTTCACTGTTCGTGTGAGGGGAATAAAGTTGGGCTGGGATTGAAATGCGGATGTTGCCGTTGGATGTTTCCGCTACACATGCATTAGGAATTCGCCCCTCACACTCACAGCGACGGCTGGAGTAAAACATTTGTAAACAACATAGCCACCGTAGGTATACATGTCGGAAAGTCAAATCAAAAAGTAAAAAGCTAGAGACCGAGACTAGGGTTACAAAAAAAATTAGGTATCGATAAATCAAGTGATTGCGCAACAAAGTCTCAATGACCTTTTGTGGATTGTGTGATGACTGCAGGAAGAATCCGAGCACACTCTGCTGTGCGTTTGCCTTGCGGTTCATACCCTGCATTAGAATGCCACAAATGACTGTTTTTTTCTACATCGTTCATGTGAGATGTATTACAACAGTGATGAGAACATGTTACTGAGAATGAGGATGACTGCCGCATGTTGTCTCGACTGGCTGTCAAGAACATTCAAAGCCTCTGATGTGAGACCATCAATGAAACCCTCCAGGTCATCTACTTTGTCCCAGTCCCCCTCGTCACTGTCAATGATCACCACATCCTCAGGGGGCCCTTTTATCTTTCATAGTGTCAAATTTCAATTCGTTTTGCCTGCCCCCCAGAAGTTGGTCAAGTAAAATAATTAATAAGCTCCACAACAATGGTCCAGGTGTGTGTACTTCGATATCTTGTCAGGACTCCCATATCCTCGAGGCGGAAGTCCACCAGCTGTTTTGTGGTAGCACGGAAAGCCCCAAAATGCCACCCATGATCCTCAGAAGTTATTTCCGACAGCTCCCTCATGTACAGATCACAAGCCATCCTGTGAACCTGATCTACTAACAAGTCCGATCCATTTGCAGAGCACCTAGTGATTGCAATAAAAATCTCTGCTGAGTGCGAAAGGGGGATCAATGATCAAAGGATGATCATCGAAACGTTGAGACGTGATAGTCGACAGGAGTGGCTGTGAGATGCTGGTTCCATGGTGCCCGAGTGTTTCGTAGATCGCTTGCACCGTTATCTCTACCATAGCATTGACGATTCGGTGGCCGACCGGATCACTCGATTTATCGATACCTAATTTTTTTTGTAACCCTAGTCTCGGTCTCTAGCTTTTTACTTTTTGATTTGACTTTCCGACGTGTATACCTACGGTGGCTATGTTGTTTACAAATGTTTTACTCCAGCCGTCGCTGTGAGTGTGAGGGGAATAAAGTTGGGCTGGGATTGAAATGCGGATGTTGCCGTTGGATGTTTCCGCTACACATGCATTAGGAATTCGCCCCTCACACGAACAGTGAAGGCTGGGTAGGAGCCTGGCTGCAAGAAAACATTTGTAAACAGTGTCAGCCACAGTGGCGCAACCTGCGGAGCCTGAAAAAAATACAGAACACTGAGACTAGGGTTACATTTGTTGTGGCTCGGAATATGTCACACACCCCTAACCAATGGTGGTGCTGTCCCTAATCCTATCGGAAGTTAATCTGTTGGGCAGGATTGACAGTGGATTCTGAGTGTATTGGTAGCCCTGTAGGGTCACGGGTGTGTATGCTCAGTAGTATCCAAGCTGGTATACCACTACTGTACGCTCTAAGTGCTTATGTAAGCAACCTAACCTCGCCCAAAGACCAGTTTAACAAAAGAGGGGGGGGGAGTTTATGGATACAGTGAGGGTAGACTATGGAAAGGTCAGGAATGTCAGGAAAATTCAACTGATCTGGTATATGGACCACAGTGATCATGCACACTGATGATAGTCCTGCCATACCACCAGTCCACCACTCTTCAAGCAGGCTTGACAAATCTTGGAACCTCCCCCTGGAACATTGTCCATACTTACTGAAGGGCTTAGGTGCCCTCATTTGACTGTGCCATAGTGTACCCTCACTGTATCCATAAACCCCCTCCCCCTTTTCTTAAACTGGTCTTGGGGCGAGGTTAGGTTGCTTACATAAGCACTTAGAGCGTACAGTAGTGGTATACCAGCTTGGATACTACTGAGCACACACACCATTAGGGTACACTGATATCTTGTAGTTACATACAGGACTACCAATACACTCAGGAGCCACTACCAAGTCTACCTACAGATTGCTTTCAAAAGGATTAGGGACAGCACCACCAGTTAGGGGTGTGTGACATACTCCGAGCCACAATAAATCTAACCCTAGTTTCGGTGTTCTGTATTTTCTTTCAAGGTCCGCAGGTTGCGCCACTGTGGCTGATGCTGTTTACAAATGTTTTCGGGCAGCCCCTACTGGGAGTGTAAAGGAAATAAAGTTGTCCTGGGTTTGAATTTCGGACAATGCCTTCGGAATACACCGACACTCGGAATACGCCTTTACACTCCCGGTAGAAGGGCTGTGTAGGAGCCTGGCCACGAGAGTATAAACTCGTCGAACGTACGTATACTGCCCAGGACGTTTGACAGGTCTAAAGTTAGCTTCTACATGTTGCATGGGGAAAGATCGTTTATGAAAAGAAATCGAAAGTTGCGGGGCATAAGCCTGGGTGGAAAGCTCCTCCAAGCCTTGGACCACCTGACCGCCGATCGACACTACCTCAATGATCGTAGAGAGAACGTCACTTCGAGGCCACGAGATGTAAATTTAATTCTTTCGTCCGTGTGGTACGCAATTCGAGAATAACAATACGGTCTAAATGGGCGGCATGACACAGGAATCCTGCCTGCGTCGGAAATTGCCCTCGGTGTGGGGTATCTATCGCTACGAACTAACAGACGTGTATGGCTGGTAGTTGAAACGTTCGGAGTCCGGAAGAGCTTGCAGGTGTCGACAAAAACACATGTCGAGTAAAAGCCATAGTAGCTAAACATTCAGGCAGTAAATACGTTGCAAGAAACGAAGACAAACCAGTATCGATATCGTGTGCGAGAAAGTACATATCCACAGGGCTCTTGGCGGCGCGGAGGCAGGAAATGAGAAACGTCTCTAGTAAAGTTGACGAACGAGTCGCCATGTGATCTCGCGTGGATCAATGGTACTCAGATATCGTCACCTTCGACAGGACCGTTCGTGCCGGGCTCAGAAGCCTGGTCACTCCCTCCGACCGTTCCGCCAGACATTGAAGTCTCACTGACATTGCTGGGAGGCGCCACCTTCGGTTTCTTCGATTTCGACTCTCTGTTCTTGCCACCCTTGTATCTTTTCTTTCCTGTAGCCTGCGATTCTTCCACACGACCCTCGCTTTCTGCAGCCTGGCCGGCATTTCTCGTTGCATCTGCTGGGTCTATGGTAGGCACTTGTGATCCGTTCTGGGGGGGAGGATAAACTCCTGGAGGGAACGGGAAATATCCTGGGGGAGGCATCGCATAGTAGGACATCACCGCAGGTGGCTGGCTTGTTCCATTGGATGCAGCATCTGGTGCTGGGCCACCTTCATGACCTGGTGGTACAAAACCTGGAGGCGGGAAGAAGTAAGGAAAAAATCCCTCCGGTGGATAGTGCGGGAGGGCGGGCACGGGTGCCGCTGGTGGGCTCGAGGGAGCGTTCGAGCTACTCGCACCATTCGCTTGCCATTCAGAATCACCGCCGCTAGTCGCTGGGAAGCCTGGGAAAAGTCCGAGTGAAAATTTACAGCGATAAATGAAAAAATATCTGTACCTCCAAAGGATGCATCACCGGTGGTAACTTTATTCTTCCGTTTGTAAGGGCCCCGCTTTATACCCTTCTGCCGCTCTTTCCGCACACCGTCTATACAGCTTTCTTGGATACCATACTTGACACAACGCTGACAGGGACGAACTTCGTCGCAACGCTTACATGCGGTGGCACAATTGGTGCACTAAGAGAGGTATTCCCGGAGTGATTCAATCACGTCAACAGCCTGTATATGTCACTCGCTAGCTTACCGCCATTTTTACTTGCTTGCGCTTTGGACGCTGCCCATTTGTTGCAGCGGGAGGTGGGGGTTGCTGAAACTGCGGATATGCTACTTTCTGACGTAAGCATTGAGAAGCCGAGAAAAAAAAAATGAGCAACGTACGCTGTCCCGGGGGAGGGGGATAAGGATACAACATGCCAGGTGCGGCAGCAATTGGGATCATAAATGGTGGAGCTGGTGTGGTCCCGTTCGAGCCATCCCCGTGGTTGGCATCCGGAGGTTGAGCAAAGTATATGGGATAGCCGGGATATGTGGGACCGAAGCCCTGAGGATAGGGTGCCATAGTCGGAGGATATGGATGTTCTTGGGCAACTGGGCCCGCACTTTTAGCCTGGTCGTTTACCATTACCAGGCTACAAAACTGAAGACCGGGCTACTCCTCAATTCCGGTGGGTTTGCGTAAGCGATAGGCGCGGGCAAGTCTGCTGCCAACGAGTCAGTCAACTGTACAGGCATGGCTGGGCGGTTCATCTACGATGTAGATAACGACAAGGAAAAGGAGCGGTACTAGGTACGACGGGCTAGAAGAGAGGCAGAGAACTCACTCCGCTTCAAATGCTGGCTTTCCGATCCGTCGCCGCTCAGAACTCAACACGGCTGCCTCTTCAGCTGTAGTTAATCGATATCGGCAAGAATCTGAACCTTGTTGTCTTTTCAAAATGTGCAATTTGAGCTCGGAGTAGACGATGAGACTGAGACGGGGAGGTGGTCAAGGGAAGAAAGAGTATGGAGGACACGTGCGAACTCAAACACTAAACGCGACGTTTTTGGATGACTGTATCGCCGTTCCGGCGTCTATATCGTACACCCGTCGTCATCGTCGGCGACGGCGCACAGGGCGATGTTTTCAGCGTAGAACTCGTATTGGCGCGTGGTTTACATGGTCGTTGTCTACAAAAGTACTGACATACCCCCCAAGTTTAGTAGACTTTTGTCTCGTCTCCGCCTCAAACACCCAGCAGCTCCGCTCAAACACTGCCGCACCCGCTTTCAGACTGCTGGAAACGGTCTCGGGGACCGTAGCTTTCGGTCGCCGTATCGTCGCCCACAGACCATACAGGTGTGGTGGTAAAGCAGCGAGGCAGGCTGTGCTCGTACTCCTTCATACGCTCCGCCATCAAATGTGACGCATCTTCCCGGTCGCTCCCCAATGGAGATGACGGACCCAGATATATATCAGCGTTCTCTAATCGAATGAATTCGTCCAGAGAATTTAGATCCATGCTTCATCAGGATGATCGCACCTCAGACGTGTGTTGTCGTTCTCCTCATCCTTACTGAAAGGCTCGATTCGCAGCCGTTGAGACTAACTAACTGCTCAAAGCAATAGCACGTGGATGGCCAGAATTATGGCACGATCGCCCGTCCGTCCTTGGTCCTATGGCGTCTATCGAGATATCTTTATTTGTTATGTCAAGCGATGCGTAACTGCAACGTGCCTCTTCAACAAATTTGCCATGTTTCCCGTCCACGCTGAGTAATTTCCTCGTGTTTCGACCGACCATGTCCGTGGAAGCATCAGAGGTCATTCCACTCACTTCTACTCAGTGCGCCCCGACATGCACGGCAGCTCGTTGCCTCGTACCCCACTTTTCTCGGCTATGTTTCTCTGCGTGAACACATCGCATTCGGCGGGAGTTCTTTCGCCTGCACGCCCGGAACCATGTTGGTGTTCATCCAGAGTTCTGTGACTCCATCGTACGACACGATATCGGCCAAATCTGGACTTTCGGGAATTTTTTTGGACAGCGGAGGCCGTATATTCCGTGTGCAGCGGTCATCGGTACGTGATCGTTTGAATTGAGAACAATCTATCGCAGGGCCTGCGTTATCGACCCTTTCTCGGCGCGCGTGCAAGGACTCTCTCACATCGACTATCCCTCCGGTATGTAACACCCCAAGGAAATGCACGACATAAATGCCAGCAGCAACGTCGAACCTCCTTACTGAGCATAAGATATCAGGGCGAGTGTTCCTGACTAATATGCCCTCCCAAACCTTGTCACCAGGTAGCTTCCTGTAGCTCCGCGCCCCAATTCCTGATTTAGCGGCAATTTTCTGGCATTGGTTTGCATGTTCTTCCTTTTTCATTCCCCCGCCTCCTTGATGTTTTGTTATCGTAAGGCAACAGCTTACTCCGTTTCGGTTATTCCAGATGATTCACACTATCGGATTCCGCACCGAACTTGTGCTCAGAAAACTGCTGGAAAAAATCAGTGCCCTCGAGTCCAGATAGGGAAGCTTGCAGGTTCTTATCTGATGAACCTACAAGCAGAACGACTTTCCTCGCTCCAAAACGGATCATTAACCTAAACCCCTGGCCAATGGCGCTTTTGGTGCGTGCCTCCCGGGGCTTGCAGTCCCACGGCATGGGATTGAAAATCACCCACGTCCGATAAGCTCTTGACAATGCGAACATTATTTTCTAACCTTGCTGCACCGCCCTCCGTGTTGAGTCTTACCCTGACTGTGTCCAGGGTTCTCCAGCATTCTCTTCGACACCTGACACCGATAAGAAACACGTCGTTGGCACTTGAAGGTTGACGGTCCAGGACTCCATGACCCTCTCCATCAAAATGCTAAACCGACGCGTGTCCCTTCACGTAGCGTGATGGGTGTAGAGTTGGGGGAGGTAGTACCATGCCCATCAGGCACCCTTCTCCTAGTATGTGTCGCGGTAGACTAAGGATGGGCCTCCGGTTTCAAGCCGGCAAAAGCCCTTGTCGAGGGGCTTACCTGCTACCCCAGCCGCTGCGCTTCCAATGCCATTGAGGATGGCTACTGACTCGGCTTTTACACAAAGGGAGTTGGCCGCGCAAGAGAACGTCCCACGGTCGTGATGCCGAGGAGGTACGGCACGTCGCAACACTGGTGGTGGGATTCAGTAGGTTGTTTCTCATTGCACAAGCCTGGGAAGGGATTTTTCATTTCTACGGGGGTCTCTTCTCACTTCGACGAGGTGCTTACACTAGCTCCAATTGCCCGCGAGACCTCCCTCGCTCTTCGTATTTAGAAAGACATTGCAAAGACCGTCAGGTAGACAAAATCGCTTCCCGCGTGCTGTTTAGTAATACCTTCGGCATCCGGGTGCTTATACATACCACCACCTGAGTGAAGGAGTACGTGTATGAGCACGCCATTAGAAGCTTGTCGTGACTACTTGCATGAATAATACGCGCACTCAGCTCTTCACGCCATCCGCTTTCCCTCGTTCACCGCGCGAGCCCGGCATGACGAATAATCCAACAGCAAAGCTGACGCGATACTATGCGCGACGGAGTGTATAAAGAGTGGTAAGACGACACTGTCGTAGAGCTCACTCGACTACCTGCCCATCCATGGCTATCGCAAACAAACCCGCTCCAGCCATCTCTTATTACACGCCCGCCCAAGTGCCTGCTGCAGGCACTGCCTATGATCCCCAGCCTGATGGCCAACCCATCCCAGAGCTCTTTCAGCCTCTGAAGATTCGTGGAACCACTTTCCACAACCGTATTTTCGTAAGTCGCGTCATTCCAGTCGAGAACCTCCTCATAGACAGTACAACTGGCCTTCCTTCCGTAGCTCTCGCCCCTCTGCCAGTATTCAGCTGATGACGGCCACTTCACATCATGGCATATGGCACACCGTAGGTCTCCGTGGCACATAACAAGCCCACACACTTCAATAATCTACATAATTAATACAGTTGGCGGAATCACATCTCGCGGTCCAGGCCTCACCATGATTGAGGCTACTGCCGTTGTACCGGAGGGTCGGATTACTCCTGAGGATGCAGGATTGTGGAAGGACAGCCAGGCCGAGTCTCTTCGCCCCATTATCGAGTTCGCACATTCTCAGAATCAGAAGATCGGCATTCAGCTTGCACACGCGGGTCGCAAAGCATCCACCATAGCACCTTGGTTACATGGTGGTATGATAGCAACGGAAGAAGTCGGGGGATGGCCAGATAATGTCTGGGGTCCTTCTACTGTCCCTTGGGACGAGAATTTCCCATCTCCGAAAGAGATGTCCAAAGAACAGATCAAGAGGGTCGTCGTTGCGTTTGCGGAAGCAGCCAAACGTGCCCTCAAAGTGGGGGTCGATGTGATAGAGGTACACGGGGCTCATGGGTACCTAATCTCATCATTCCTGAGCCCTTACAGCAACAAACGCACGGATGAATACGGAGGCAGCTTTGAGAATCGCATACGATTCCCTTTAGAAGTCGTTGATGCCGTCAGGAACGTCATTCCAGACGACATGCCTCTGTTTTTCAGGTAAGACGAGTTAACATATCCGCCTCAGCATCATTCATCTCGTTTCAGAATATCAGCCACTGATTGGCTAGAAGAATCCCTACCGAACGAACCTTCGTGGCGCTCAGAAGACACCATCAAGCTTGCTAGCATCCTTGCTGACCATGGGGTTGATTTGCTTGATGTCTCTTCTGGCGGAAATAGTCCCAAGGCAGTCGTGGTAAAGAAGACTGTGGCTTATCAGGCGCCTTTTGCGGAGGCAGTCAAGCAAGCCGTTGGTGACCGAATCTTGGTTGGCGCTGTGGGATCGATTAGCAATGGTCATATCGCGCAGGAAGTATTAGATAAAGGCCAGGCAGACGTCGTCTTTGTTGGTCGACAGTTCATGAAGAACCCCGCCTCAGTATGGGCGTAAGTAACCATCCTACTACACGACGTGTGCGGGTAGTATGTGGGCTGACGTGACCATGACTTTAGGTTTTCAAGTGACGTTGGAGTCGCAATCAAGCTTGCCCACCAAACTGGATGGCCGTTTGCAGGCCGTAGAACTGCGGCGCCCAAGAAGGTACCCTGGTAACATGCACGCCAGTACGTTGCTGTGTGCCGCTACATACATACATTAGATTTCTGGGCTGCCCAGCTCACGCAGGATTCCAGCATAGAATGTTTATATACCGCAACAGGTGGGCTCTAGGGCCCGTCGAGTCGACTGTAACATATATATACTACATAGAGGTACTTCGAGAATTGGAACGTATAGTTCAAAGCCGACTAGTAGTAATGATGTGGCAAGGACAGCAGCATGAGTGTCTGTAGTGGGGCATTGTTCGTGCCTATGTAAAGCGAAAAATGTGGAAAAGTTTATGTGCTGAGAGCGAGACTGGTTGCAGGAGTAGCTTCAGTTTCCTCGAGCATTCTCTTTGCCTGAGTGCTGGCAGCGCTGATAAGAAATACATCCCTTTTACATATGTGGTGCTAACGTACTTCAAGTTGGGGGTGAGTTCGCGCCGGAGAGTCGTTACTTGCTTGCGTCAACTTAGTAATACGCGGTCTTCTCACCATCACTCGACGTTTCCCTCGTTCACCGCATGAGCTTAGTTGGTAAGATGAATAATTGAGGGCTGACTCAGTTATGGTCCAGATATGGGGTATATAAAGAGTGGTAAGACGACGTTGGAATCGTTATCGTAGTTCTCACTTTACTACTACCTCCACATCCATGTCTATCGCAAACAAGCCCGCTCCAGCCATCTCTTATTATACACCCGCCCAAGTACCTGCTGCAGGCACTGCCTATGACCCCCAGCCTGATGGCCGCCCCATCCCAAAGCTCTTCCAGCCCCTAAAAATTCGTGGTACCACTTTCCACAATCGTATTTTTGCAAGTCGCATCTATCCCAAAGCCTTCATTTAAACAGCGTAACTGATCTTTTATTCTATACAGCTTTCACCCCTCTGCCAGTATTCATCTGATGACGGCCACTTCACGTCATGGCATATGGCACACCGTAGGTCTCAGTGGCACACAACATAGCCACACAATTTGACAATTACATTAATAATACAGTCGGCGGAATCATATCTCGTGGACCTGGCCTTGCCATGGTTGAGGCTACTGCCGTTGTACCGGAGGGTCGGATTACTCCCGAGGATGCAGGGTTGTGGAACGACAGCCAGGCCGAGTCTCTTCGCCCCATTATCGAGTTTGCACATTCACAGAATCAAAAGATTGGCATTCAGCTTGCACACGCGGGTCGCAAAGCATCCACCATAGCCCCTTGGTTACATGGTGGTATGCTAGCAACGGAAGAAGTTGGAGGATGGCCAGATAATGTCTGGGGTCCTTCTACTCTCCCCTGGAACGAAAATTTCCCATCTCCAAAAGAGATGTCTAAAGAACAGATCAAGAAGGTCGTCGTCGCGTTTGCGGAAACAGCCAAACGTGCCCTTAAAGTGGGGGTCGACGTGATAGAGGTACACGGGGCCCATGGGTATTTACTGCACTCATTTCTGAGCCCGTACAGCAACAAGCGCACGGATGAATATGGAGGCAGCTTTGAAAATCGCATACGATTCTCCTTAGAGGTCGTTGATGCTGTCAGGAATGTCATTCCAGACGACATGCCTCTATTTTTCAGGTAAGACGGGTCACCATATCCGCTTCAGCATCATTCATCGCGTTTCAGAATATCAGCCACTGATTGGCTAGAAGAATCCCTACCAAACGAACCTTCGTGGCGCTCGGAAGACACCGTCAAGCTTGCTAGCATCCTTGCTGACCATGGGGTTGATTTGCTTGATGTCTCTTCTGGCGGAAATAGTCCCAAGGCAGTCGTGGTAAAGAAGACTGTCGCTTATCAAGCACCTTTTGCGGAGGCAGTCAAGAAAGCCGATGGGGACCGAATTTTGGTTGGCGCTGTCGGATCGATTACCAATGGTCATATCGCGCAGGAAGTTCTAGACAAGGGCCAGGCAGACATTGTCTCTGTTGGTCGACAATTCCAAAAAAACCCTTTCTCGGTATGGGCGTAAGTCGAACCACCCCGCTGTGCATTGTAGGTGGTGTGTGCTGACATGGCCATGACGTTAGGTTTGCGAGTGACGTTGGAGTTGCAATCAAACTTGCCAACCAAATGGAATGGCCATTTGCAGGCCGTAGAACTGGGGTGCCGAAGAAGCTGGTTTGGTAACGACCACGCAGGTGACTTGTTGGTCACTCTCTGCATAGGAAATTGACTCCGTTCAACGACGGAGCTCGTATTGTTTTCCTTTGTTCGGAGATGCGTTTCACACCTCCACAACCTCACATCTTCGACGCCTTTCAGACTCATTTTCCTTACTCCTTCTAGGTATGTAGCAGGACTGAACGCGTACGAGACACAGTTAGAGAAGTCCCGTCTACATCCGGTCACGCTAGCGCGAATACGTCTTGTCATCATTATCGCTCGACTACTCATAATCGCACATCCGGAACTGATATTGACTTTTTAGAAGCCTACGTTAGAGTAGGAGTACGCCCTACATATGTAAATACCGAGTATTGATGTACCAATACAAGTACGTTGTGAGTCGTTCAGAAACCAAGATATAATAACTATCGATACAATCAGTGAATATTCTAGTGATCAAGAACGTTTAAGTACGAAGGATGGAAAAGAGAAGAGGTCACAACTACTATACCGTAAAGAGAACGTCAAGAAAAAATCTAAGAGACAAGATATCTCCCAAAACCCGGTTTAATTCTGGTAGTACCGGTGGTGGGAATGGGTATTGTTGTAGCGCCGCATGTCTTCAGCAGTGATACGCATCAACTCGTCGACTTCAGGCATGCTGCCGGTAGTCATGAATTCATCAATCGCCGAAATCTGAGTACTGTCAATAAGGGTAGAGTTGTAAGTGGCTGGCCGAGACTCTTGCAGTCCATAGGCAGGAACTATCAAAACGTTAGAATATAAGCCATTTGTATGCTAAATGGCTTTCGCACCGGTGTGAGCCGACAAGGCTGGGGGATCCGGGGAATCCATACTGTTTCTTACGCTCCCTCGTGTGGGTGACATCAAGGACAATTGTTGTCTCAAGTTCGCGTTTTCATCCCCGAGCACCCTCAACAACCGGGTCGCTGAATATGTAAGTCAGCTCCATTCGTCAGTAGAAAAATAATGGCTCACCTTCAGTTAAAATGTCGTGTCGCGTTTGGGGATCGCGGTCGTTCAACTGCCTGATGGTATCACGGAGGTCGTTGAAGACGTCTCCCTCTCTTTTGCGGTACTCCCGCTGCATTGCGGCCTTGGGATGTTTTCCATGGTTTCCCTGGGACTGGTCCCAGCCACCAGGAGCACCAGCGCCAGAAGATAAAGTGTTAGACATCACAGAGTTGTATACCGAAGAACAGAAGACTTGATGCGAAGGAAGGACGTTCATCCCTCCCGAAATTTCCTGCCGTTTTATAAAGTGCATGTCCTTCTCTGAAGGGGCATAGTATGTTCCAACATTATAAAGCGTCCATGATAGCGTCTGATCCCCCCGTTCCACAGGGTCATCAGTTCAGGGGAAAAGCGAACGTGGGCGTAGCTGCACGGGTCTGAAGAAAAGTTTGTTCTTGAAGAATCCAATGCGAGCTCAGCTTCTCTCCCATGTAAAGTGTGAGAGGGGTATTTAGGCAAGGGTATCCTGACCACTGGCGAAAAGAGCGAACGACGATGCGCTTAAGACTGTTCGATGCCAAGTAGTCAGCCGTGGCGAGACAGCGCAAGGAGTAGCGCGTGTGGTGGTATTAGCTTGTGAGGTGCGTACCGTTCTGCGGCCAAACTTGTTCCCCGGGTCTGTTGCTGCCAACAACGTATTAGACGAAGAATCAGCATATGATTACATAACCGTAAATCCAAGTGCACTAACGCCACACGTCTGGCGGTCTAACATCTAACGTTCATCTTTTCATCGGTCCGAACTTTGCTCGGGGTGTATCAATTTTTTCTTGCTTTTACACGGAATGTAGCTCGAGTGCCGTGTTGTTCACGTTCAACTCGACATCAGACGGACTCTTACGGGCCCCGCCAGGAAGCACGTCAACTGGCCTGTGGAGGTACGTTCGGGATAATCGCTATACGAGGCTAACAAACGATTTATGTCCTTCGAGACGAGGGACTAAGATTATGTCTTTGAGCAGCGGGCAGTACATGGTAACATCGAACAAGACGCGCCTTTCTCCAGGGGAATATACTTGTCAACCACAACGTGACGGAGCATTTTGGGTTTCGCACTTGCTGTGTTCAGGGTGACAATATGATGGCTCGCTATCACTGAACGACTCCGTTGGTAAGAGCTTTTCTCTTCTTCTCGTATACTTGAATGTCTGTGCTTGCACAAGACTAGGTCCATAGGTCCGAATAAAATATCATCACAAATGCCTTACACTTTGGCTTTGGTCCGCCTTGTGTTTGAGTGGGCCAAGACCTACGGCGGCCGTGCGACGACGAAAGTTCCTGACGGCTTGTGTCGTGTTTCCTGTGAGCGCTCGGCGGTATCCGATGTCGTAGAGCTCCACAAAGCGCTACAGCCTTTCTTTGGCGCTTGCACGTGGAACTGTGTGAACGATGCATAGCAGTGGTGCACTCCACGTTTCCTCCGTGTAACATTGTGTTGTGTCGTATCACGAGTGTATGACGGAAAAATAGTTTCTTGCAACGCTTCAAGCTTGACTTTACATCCGTCTGACCCAGGTACCGTAACCACTTTGTTTGATATTCACACAGGGTCGAAGTTCTTGTTGCTGTGGAAAGTTGAGGTGGACACTCTAAATTCTGCAGATCCCCTGTGTGCAGCCAGTGGTTGGTTCGATGCATAGGACGGGGCGAATTCTCCGCCTTCAATTAATTCCCGAGCGTTAGCGTATTGCACAGGATCTGAAAGACAAGGGTCGGTGCCTCAACGTCAACGGTAACTTGATAATTCTTTCGAACCCCTTCCTGTAGGACCATATCGAGGACGAACACGCTGATCGGCCGAAGACTTACCCAAGAGGGATATGCTTGGAAGTGGCTGTGCCCGGAAGGAAGAACACGTGCACATGGACGACGCAGACAGTGCGTAGTAGCTATATTTTCTCCAACTGCGTCGTAGAATCGCCACTAGCGCCGAGGCAGCCATTGAACTAGGCTGTATGTGGGGGAAATGCAGGTGGAATATGAAGACGCTGATGGAAACACATTTAATACGTGCTGTCCGGCCCGGATTTCGTTGGAAACATGCACTAACCCTAAGGACTTAACTGAGAGCACAATCAGATCGGGAGTGACTTACGGGAAAGCAGCTGGCCAGTTTCACGTATACGTGATCTGTCATGAATACGTGCATTCGCGGGAGCATTTTGAAGTTTCAGAATTTGAGTTACTGCGTGATGGTACAAGGACCACTGCATCACTTCCGCGAGTTGCAAGCACTCGAGTGTTGAAACGCTAGAAACGTGTGCGACGGGAGGGAGTAGGATGCTGTTTGATTTGTTTCACACCAGTCCATCATTCCGTGATCCAGCTAGGGCTACGAATTGCAGTCGAACGTGGCAGTAGCTAACAACGACAGGGCGTCCATAATTTGGGATCGCAGAACCCACTGTACGGGTATGAAGGGCGGCGAATATGAGATCCGTATGCAATACTTTCCACGCTTGATATCCTGTGCACTCGTGTAGAGCACCTACGACCCGGGTGCTCTGTTCCGGAATGTCAATATCGGCAAAATAACCGCCCACTGGCGCTGCCAAAGCGCCTTGAATCCATCGGCCTTGGGAACCTTGTTATATTTGAGGGCAATCGCGATCCCAACAATAAGCAGAGCCCCCACGAACAGGAGACGGCGTTCATATGGTAGGGAGACTAGTGGAAATCTCAACTTGCGTAGGGCCAAAGCACCTCTGCCCCTATACCTCCAAAGAGCGAAGCCTTTCTTCTTGTTAGGAGTGCTTGGTCGGAGAACGGGTGAAGGGGGCGGTGAAGGAATGACGATGCCCTCAGAATTAACAAGGGACTCCAAGTAGTCATCTGACTCCCATTTGTCCTCTGGACCATCCCGTGCCATCGTAATCATCGGTGCGTGCCACGTTCGCACAACACTATCTCTTCCCATTATCTCGTATACACCGAGACTAGGGAGGGACGGAGGATATTCAGTGAGAAGCGTGTCGGCTTCACGAAGCAGCTGAGGCAGAGAAAGAGGGGCAGGTTTATTCCGACGGGACGGCGGTGCTTGGTGACAAGGGGTGACGGGTAGCGGAGTTCTTTCAGAGGTTAGCGTAGTCGACTGTTCCGGGGCATGTGACGGACACGAGGACAATTCGAGGTGGGGGGTGGAAGTTGATGAGCACGTTGGCCGATGTAGAAGTGACGCTGTCGGCTCCAGTCTAGTTCCCGAAGCGCCTTCCGCAACAGTGTCCGATGGTGGCAGAGCACTCGCTACAGAGTTGGGAGTGGAACAACGTGAACAACGTAACGCAGGCGAAACAACCCCCGAAGAAGTTGCGAGAGTAATCTTATCCTCCTCGTTGTTCCCATGAGGTGCGCTAAGTCTGCCGTATGCATTATTCCTCTCGTTAGCATCAAACCCAAGCTCAGAATCCAGAGGCAGAAGAGAATGGGTGGCTAGAATGTCAGTTTTATTTGAATCGAAGCTCGCATCCACGTCTACGGGTATACGGGCGGTTCCGTTCAGAGCGTCCTGAGGTGGATGTTCGGATCCTGCGACACCATCCTCGGCTTTCGACGGATCCTGAGCATCGTCAGACATATGCACATCCGAGCCACCTGAGTGTGGATGACCATCTCTAGCGCGTGGCTCCTTCGTACCCGCTCTTCCGTTAAGCTCCTGGTGCAGCTCCTCACTTAGCACAGGCGCTGCACATGATTCCTCCCTGGACTTCTGGTCACCAGAAATTCCTATGGCATTATCTTCCAAAGTCTCAGTTCTTTCTTGAACAGGTTTGTCCAGCGAGAGATTCAGCTCGCCGTCGGCCAATTCTGGCAGTGCACCAAGTAACGAATGTATCATCCCTTCCTCTTCCTGATCGACGAGTATTTGGATGGATGGCTTTCGATAGAGGATGACCTACGAAAGAACAATGCAGTACCTTGTCAGCATTCTGAAAGTCACCGGATGGACTGGATGAAGAACAAAAGCGTGTATGTCGAGTTCATAGTGTAGTGTTTGATGAGAACTCACAGCAGCAGCTAGCCATACCACGGCCACGGGTTCGCGGACAAGTAAGAAGTCCCACACGTGTTGTATAAGAGGAAGAGTCGGAACGTCGTGAGCAAATAAAGTGAGAAGGTTTGAAAGTGCATGGTATGGTAAAGGAGATGTGCTGTGTTGGTTTATGAGGCAGTGCGATTCAGAAACTACACCGACGCAATACGACAAGACATACTTTTCCAAGAGTTTGGCATATGCTGGATCCACAACTCGCAGTAGATTTCGTAGAATTCTAGGCTAGATTAGCCGTAAGAGTACATATTAAGGCTCACCACCCACCTCAACAACCCGACTATGGGCTCCAGTCCGGTACCCATTGCGTCCCTAACTCTGTGTAATGCCATCTTCTCCACACAACGCATGTGAAGTTGCCTTGGGAGAGTGAGGAAAATAACGGAAACTATGTCATGAAAGCCCTGGAAGTAGTGCAATGAGCGACGTTTCCGGAACAAAGAAACCAAGAGGGTATTAAGATCGTTTTGGAGAGCGCCGCGAGACGGCGAACTGGGCTCTAAGTGCTCTGGTAAGTAACCAATGGCGCAAGAGAGGGGCTTCCTGGACCTAAAGGGTAAAGAACGAAACTACGGTCGGTATCTAGTTTGATCTGACGTTCATCGGGGTGAGGGTCCGCTGCGTCCTCACAACCATAACCGAAATGACTGGATGCTGCATTTGAAGTATCCAAAGACCCGTCTAGCTCGGAATACGGGGGAGGATCAGAGAGAGGCTGAACACCAAGCAGAGCAGGCCTACAACACCGTCCCTTGGCTTTAGAAGAGTGCAAACACGCAAACACGCACCATATCCTTGCCCTATCTACACCGAATCCTTCGGGTTGCAGGCTGCGTTCTCTGAGCAATTCCCAGGTGGCCTCTTCACTGCTGTCCATGACTGTAGTAGGTGCGAGGGCAGATGCCCAGTTAATTACAGCAGTTTGCATAAATAATGGGACCTACTTGAAATAGAAAATATAGTCAGACACGCGGGACTTAGCGGAATTAATAGTAGTGGCAGCCTTCCTGTTGGTTGGTCAACCCAGACTCCGAGGTCGATGTTGAGCGGGGTGTAGCTATGATCCTTGCTCAGAAAAAGTATGACATCGAGGGGGAGATCGTGAACTGATACACAGATATTCTACCGGTACAGTCTACGCTGACGATGTTATTCACATAGAGGCTCATTCTATTTCAACGGAAACCACGACGCCCTTGTCGGGAATGAACACAGCAACATGTTGGTTTGTTCTTCCACACCATCGCCTTATACATCTGTCCTAGCACGTATCGCCTCGGCAACCACTGCGAGATATATACCTTCCATGTATTCCAACCGAGAGGAGATATGGAGGCAGAGATGTCGCCAGTGCATTCGCCACGACCTCCCGTGCGAACGCATCAGTGGGCATACTATCCTTGTTCGCAGCCAGGGCATGTACAGAAAAATCACCGATAGAGAGGATGAACCATGGTGATGCGTACTACAGTTTGTAAAATTCCGCCAAGTCCTGCATGTCTGACTAATATTTTCTACTTCGAGTAGGTGCCATTATTTATGCAAACAGCTGTAAGTAATATTTTATTTACGAGTTACGTCTATATAGGGACATGACTGTTTTCGGTTTTCAGTCACCGGAAATTATTGCCTGCACGTCCGTTGCACAACTGCATCTGTGCCGTTGTCGGGACAGTTCGCGCGATATCCTTGGAGGTAGCCACGGCTCTGATGCACAACGCATCGTGCTTGCGGCCTTCGGTTCTTCTTTCGGCCAGTCTTCAATACATGCCCTCCTTCCATCGACCACTTACCGCGCAATTCGAATCTTTACTCGAGAATGGGAGGATCGCAGATGCTCAGTCGCTGTTAGACAAGGCTGAAACTCAGGTGTGCCGAGTTGCATCTCTCTCCGGGTTGGTCTCTGTCGGTTTGACTGCAATACGTGAAGCAGGGCGGCCAGCTGGAGGTCTTGCAATATCTTCATCAATGCATTGCATTCAAACTCTTTGGTCAAACAAGGTTCCGAGATGCGACGCAACATTTCGTGAAAGGGGCCACTGATCCCCGGGTACTAATCTCATACTTTGAAGAATTGCGGCCTGCACTATGTGAAGAACCACCATCACCGGAGTCCACGCAGACTGATGCTGATAACACGAGAAGTGACTTTGTGGAAATAGAGGTATATGCTGGCGTGCAGAAATACATGCCCAGTGAAACGAGTGTCGACGACATAAGTGAGTAAACGTATCATCTTCTAATATGCAACACCCTACAGCCTTGCGCCTAATTCCTCTCGATGCGCCAGCGGCGCGTTCACGTATTCACTTTTTACTTTTTTTCTGCCCCACCACACGAAACTAATTTATGAACATGGGCGCTGACATGCAGTCGCGACTAACTTAGTCAGGAATTATTCCCCTTATCTGCGCCCACAAGTGCTTTCTGAAACCGATGGCGCAGATAATGTACAGTTCGCATCGACCAGCTCGATTCCATCGAGTTCTGTCAGTGGTACCCGCACACACCCTGCAACACGTGCGATGCGGGACATACTGGGTACCGAAGCAAGAGAAATGGTTGAGGCAGCATTGAGCGCATTATTGGTCGAACAGGCGGAGTTATGGGCAAGGGATATTGTAGAGGTATGTGAAATACTCGCTGGACGAGGTCACGTCATCCTCTCCCCGCCCCCTCCCCCCAAGTTGCATTTGCACTGACTGACCAGTGTGTGATGAGTAGGTCACTGCCACCGCTCTTGCACTGCACTATGCACATTCAGGAGATGTCCCTTCGCTACTTGCATCGTTCCGGCCGCCTTTACGATCAATACCGCCGAAACCACCCTCAAGACCACCGTCTCGTCCTACTTCCTCCCAACTTCATCTGCCTCCCTCAGAAACTTCCGCTAGCCGCCCATCTTCTGCCCGTTCAGTCGCACATGCACTGCAACAGCCGACCATGACTATCCGCCCTCGTATCCTCGCCCGGGTCCTTGAAACCCTCAACCTTTGGGGTCCGCTTATAGAACTATGGCGGGCTATTGGTGATGTAGGCAGACTGATAAACGTATTTGCCGGGTAAGTTCCTGACCACCGCTTCGTACCCCTTCCGACTAAATACTCCGCTTTAGCCTTGTTGAGGGGACGTATCACGATTCGTCGGTCTCAGATCCGCTTGGTCAGATGTTTGCAATCCTGTCCTCCCTCCAACAGCCCGAGCGCGTGGTCACGGACGTGGTCATTGATCCGGCTATTGGTGAGGCGGAGAGGCAGTCGTTGATACGTAAGTGGGGTGTGTGGCTTGCCGCCCGAGATGTCGAGAGGGGGTTAAGTGTAGGTTCAAGAAAAGTGGACATTCAGAGTTCTTGGCTCATACGCGTTCTACATAGCTCCTTATGTCGGGACCACCTACACGTGCTCAACGTCCGACAGTTGGCGGTGGCCGTTTAAAGGATAAAGATTTGGAAAGGAGCAAGAGAAAACGGATGAACTTTCTGTGCTAGCTGAGCTTCGAAAGACGGGGACAACGGCTGCGAAAAGGTATTTGGAGTGGCTCATCGTTGGGAGGGGACGGGAGGTAAGCACCATCATCAACTGTGTTAGGTGCTTCACTCAACTTTGGAATTGCGAAGAATTCGCTTCTCCAGTGCCAGCTGGTAGAGAGCTGTGTGGAGGATCTTTTTGATGCTTGAAAGATGACACGATTGCAAAATTGTGGAGAGCAAAGTGTACGACAAACCACTCTGATTCGCTGTTTATCTTGGCCATTAACAGATCTTTCTTTTTTGAAAAAGGCGTTTCGTATACATCAACTACCCCTACAACCAGTGCACCACTGTCGAGAGTGTCGTCATCCGACTCGGGCTCGCAATCGCCGTGGGCAACAAATACACCACCACCGCGACCTCCCTTCCTGTCCTATTTCGTATCGACGACACCAGACTCCCAGTCGAAACGCGCTCGCATAAAAGCGCTCCTTGCCCTGCAAGCAACGCTGGTTAGCAGCGAGGCGGAAGGGGAAGCACTCGCAAAACGTGTGCAAGAGCGCATCGCGGAGGGTGGCTGGGAAAAGGTACTCGGTCTTGAGGTGGCTGTACTGCATTCCAAGGTATGGACGTCAGTTGATCTAACTTTTGTTGTCCACTTTCTGAAATTCCTAATCCTGCGCAGCTGTCGGAGCCATCGGTCGTCCTTCGGACCCTCCATTCGCTCCGGGACAGTGTAACGGCGGAAGCCTATGCATCCAGTGCAGGCGTGTACGGCGTGATCAGCCCTCGTGCTGGCGCCAGCGCAGCTGAAGGGTGCGAACTGGCAGATTGGGCTAAGTGGTTCGTGAAAGCTGTGGAAGACAGGAACCTAGCTGTCAAGCGTGCAAAAAGCGCAGACCTGGGAGGGCAGCCGCCCTCCGAAATGCTCAAGATTCTATTACAGGTCTATACAGAGGATGGGTAGGTTCCATGTTGTTTTCATGCTTTGGTGGCTTTGTAAATCAAGTCGGTGCACAGGGATATACAGCAAGTTTCACGATTACTAAGTTCTCGGGCGCGTAGCCTGGACATTCCAGATGTAAGTGAATGTCTTTCTCTTCCGTCGTAAGGCAACTTTTCTCTGTCACTGCCTGTACGGCCGCCTGACGGATAACGCTGGCCACGCTCTGTTGGAGCCAGTCGGCAGAATGGTGACCGGATACTAGCAAAAACAACCTATTTCGCTTTTTTAAAAAAATCGTTACCGGACAATGACCTCACGAAACGGCTCTTGATGCACAGATCGTCTCATTAGTCCCAGAATCTTGGCCACTTCATTCCGTATCTTCCTTCCTCGCTCGGTCGCTTCGGCGCTCGGTGCATGTAAAGCACGAGGGCCAAATCATAAAAGGGATATGCGCCGGTCAGAACCTGGAGGTCCTCGAGCGATCCTATATCATATTGCAACGGGAGGGTGCTACCATTGAAGAGGCTGTCGAAGACAGTGAAGAAGGTAGTTCCGGAGAGCACCTCGATGAGAAAGGCGAGTACGTGGAGAAGGTTGCGATGCACCCAGGTCAAGCAGACGTGCACGTGGTGGACGTCGAGGCGGTGGAGGAGGTTGATGAATCCAGTTATGTTAGTTATACCGAGGTCTTACCTTGGATCACCTTTTGGTAATGTTTCGTTCTGCACCTATAACCAGCTAACGCATTCTTGGGCGTCACAAAGCTATGATACCTGTATTCTGTGATATGCGCGGGGACTGGCGGTACGTATTCAGAAATATGGGCTGTCACTGACTTCGACGCGTTGACCGACGATAAATTCTACGTCGGGGGGCAGAATGTCGAAGCTCTCTCTTATGATTCTCTCCTACTCAGCTTCTCTTTGTTCGTGTTTGGTGTGCTGGTACGCGGAAGCTACACAGTGGCATGCATATAGTCTCCTTATATTTCAAGATCCAACACGTCGGGGCATCCTTCTTTGAACCACCATCATGCCTTGGCCCGGTGCAGTTTGAAGCTACAACGAACTCCATACCTCCTTTTCCCTCCGGACACCAAGTCGGTAAACCTCACCTTCACGCTCGAGGTCCTGATCAAAGACAAAACAGTTCTGCGTATTACGATTGGAGGCACCTGGAGATCTTCCCCCTCCCTGTAGGCGTGGGGCTGCTGACCGGCACTTACGGGAACATATTGCAATCACGGTGATTGACATGAAACATTTGTTCTGTATCGTTTGCACTTCAGTGAGTGTCAGTGTTAGTCGGCGCACCCCCTCATCAACCCCAGCTGAAAAGCTGATGCCACTTGTGCTATATAACGAAACGCACCGATAGGAAAGGGGTTATTTCATGACGCGGAGATCAACGACAAGGCGTGCAAAGTGAAGGATTGGTACCTATTGAAATTGATAGCCTACGTGAGGCAGAGAGGAACTGGCTTTTGCATCACGGTCCATCTGAACCGAGTGGAGTAAAATGCGTTTTCACGAGGGATTATTTTGAACTTCATCAAATCGACCATGCAGGGCAGCTGTGTGCATATATACGTCACGAAATAACCCCTTTCCTATCGGTGCGTTTCGTTATATAGCACATGTGGCATCAGCTTTTCAGCTGGGGTTGATGAGGGGGTGCGCCGACTAACACTGACACTCACTGAAGTGCAAACGACACAGAGCAAATGTTTCATGTCGACTGATTGTCACACCGGGCTACAACAAGTGAGTAAGAAGACTACATGCAACGAAGATCTAAAGTACTCTCGAAACATTCGCAGACCCGTCGTCCCCTGTACCTTGACGCCGCTGTGCTTCGTAAAGTACCAGTAATTGAGATTTTGAAGACGAAGAAGTGTTATCGTCGGAAATGGAAAGCACGAGGCGGGAGGACGCACTATCCACGAGTCCACGGGCGAGCGACCTGTACACATCAGCAGACCATCATCGTCAAAAGCAGCCGGTCACGCATCCAGTGAGTCGCCTCTTAAAACGGGAGAACTGTAAGTACGGACCGGGACCATTGTTCCTCTCTCACAAAGCTCTCGAAAGAGCGGAAGGAAGTCAACGCTTTCGGATATTTCAAGCAGGACATCCCATCTCGGAATTAGCCTCCAACGGAACCACAGCGGACGCAATACTCGCTATTGGATATGATCACAGCCGTCCCGCTGGTTCGCGACATTCAATGCCTTCAAACACAAACATCGAAGACTATCGAGCATCAGCAGTATCCTCTATCCGGGCCCGCAGCAGACCTACGCAGTGCACCTGTGCGCGTCAGAGTGAGTCGCAAGCAAGAATGGGATTGTCCGACTCCCCATAGAACAATGACCGCACAGGTGTCTGACTCAAAGGGCCAAGCCATCCGCCAGCGTCGAGCAAGAAATCCGGGTTTGCCTGTTATTTTACCTGTGATATGCTGTAAAATCACACTCGACAATGGGGCACCCATTATTATCACAGCTCCACCGCGATCTCGATCTGTGACAGAAGAGGCGTGACGTGACACGCGCTCGTGCGTGCCAGGGAGTGGCATGAAATCACATGCAAGACAGACAGACAGTCATATATCAAGCCAGTGCTGTCCTGCATCGACACCGCGCTATTCACAACCTCGCCAAACCGTCTTCTGTACAGATGGCAACGGAAACTCAGGCTCAACCAAAACTTCCCGAATTTACTGCTCTGTCTCGCGTAGCTTCTATCCCCCTCGTGGCGTCTTCGCTCGACCAGATACATTCGACACTGTCTTCCAATGTCTTCACCCGTTCTCCTTATCACGCGGCACAGGCCATCTCCCATACCGCGTACAACTACTCTCAGCACCTACAAGTATGCTTGGCTCCCTTGATCGTTCGTGCCGACGACTATGCCAACAAGGGGCTAGACATCGTAGAATCAAAGTACCCGTATCCATTCAAAGCCAAACCAGAGGAGGTCGTGTCCTATGTACGGGAGAGACGTCAGAACGTCATGTCAACCGCCAACAAGCGGTTCGACGAGAACGTCAAGACTCCTGCACGTGGTGTTGCAGAAGGGATCGACAAGGTGAGCTGCACGTGTATTGACCCCTGTTTAGTATCTGATAAGCCCCTCTAGCGCTTCACGCCGCTCGTCGATTATTTTGAAATTGCTGTCAACAGAGTCGGCAAGGAATCGGGGGCATCGTCGCCGACGTCTCCGCCTCCAGAATGCCAGTATCAGTATCAACGCGCCCTAAACCTATCCAAACATTTGAAGGGCAACTTGTACGTCTATTCTGCTGAGCACCTCAAACAATTGCAGCAGCAGAGTGTTCTAGTGTACGTCGTCCTCATCGCCAACGTTAGAAAACATACACTGATGCACATCATAGACAAAAGGCGATGGTAACCGCAAACTCGATTCAGGACCTTGCGTCGACGTCGCTGAGCCAGGCGCAAGCCCATATCCATACCCTCTCGGACAGCATGCTGCAGGAGCTACTAAAGCTCCAGCAATCCACCGCCGCTCTCCCACAAACCATCCAGTCAACGTACCCTGACATATCTAACACGGTGAAGGGATTGCGTGACATCGTCACCACGCCTGATCTACCGGTCTCGAGAAGATAAATCGCATGGGTCACGAAGTAAAGGAACGCGTGAGCCCACTATTGGAGAAGCTCTCGCAGAGGATTGGCGAGCTCGTCAACGTTCTCAGCACAAAGAAGGACGAGGCCAAGGAGGCCGACGGGAATGGCACCGCTGATTCCCATTCGTGAGAGCTTCCCGTTCGTCTTGTTTACCTCATGTGCGTTACGCTTCCCCTCTACTTTCTACGATTTAGATTTCATAGACGTCAGAGTTGAACGTTGATACTCATCGTATGTTTTAAATTCCCTATGATGTTCCGTAACATGCAACGTTTAGTGGTCTCGCCTCTCAAAATGAATTTTCTTGTAGCACCATTTACTTCATCATCTATCAGTATTAGCCTCGGTTTATGTTCTACGTACGCGGTACTTTGGAATATCTGTTATCAGACCTTGTGGAATTGCAGGCGCAGCGAACCGCATGAGCTCAGCCAGTAGCATAAATACTGAGGACGCCGAGGTTTCCCGATGCGTCTACACGACTGCCCTCTTGACGAGCCACAGAACACCAAATTCTCCAATTACCGCGGGGTCGTCGTGATCCTTGCAGAATACCCGATCCTGACGACTGATACGTTATCTCTGGACAACGGGAACGATGCAAGCAGAGATATTGATAAGATGCTCGGTTGCAGGGTAGCCTCGCAGAACAAGAAATCCATAGCCCATCCATGTTTGTTCGTGGCATCGATATCGAAGGTCACGTCAGTGTCCCAGGAAAAGCTCAGTTCACTACCATGCATGAACAGTCTGGATGATCAAATCTTGCGCGACGGAACGAACTGCAGGAGATCAGGTAGTACTTAAGCCGTTCGAAGGTCCAACAGATCTGGATTCAGGTACGAGGAGACGCATAGTAAGTACTGCACGCTGAGTTGTCGACGAGACCATCACGCTGTCTACCCTCGCTATAGATAAACCGGACCGGGGAATGTGAGGCCTTGAGGGCCCGCCTGACTATAAACGTGTCAAACGTCCAGGAGATTCGAGTTACCGTGATTTGTAGGCCGTCGATTGCTCACTTCACAATAGTCGAATCGAGGACCTCCCCCTACACGCCGAAATATTCAAATACGAAGCGAACGTATGTTCAGAATGGTCCACGGAAATGTGCGAAGTGTCCAGGGCAATGACATTAACTTTCGTATTGCCCGGAGAGCCGTAGGAAGGTGGTACTTGGGCCCCGCAAGTTCTCCATTATCGGATCGCTCCCACCCAAAATTGTTATCGCAGGAAGCCTATCGCGTCATTATGTGCAGTTTATGCCAAGTGTTATACATTCAAGGAGACGGCAGCCAGGGGTTGTGGCTTGGGCAACACGCTGCCCAGCTAGTCAGCTGATAGAAGGTCATGCATCATCCTTGACCTTAGTGTTGCAGTTACGTGGTCAGTTACCTTGGGGTAGCGGCGGGGCTCAGGATATCATGTGCATACTGGCCAGGTTCTTTCAATCGTCAACAATATTATTATTGGTGGTGAGTTGTTCACGAATACGGACGTGATGATTCCCACCTAGACCTCAGTCCACAACACCAACTCCACACGTTCGACTACGGTGCGTTCACTTGACATGACGTGGTAACAGCATTGCATGAAAACGACCTATGTTTCACTTCAGTGACCGGTTGCGCTGTTGCGTGTCTCCATCTCCAGGCCTTGAGCCCGAAGGTGAGGAGGGCGGTTTCGAGCCTGCGAAAGCTCTCATCAGGGGGCTTGAGCGCTACCCCGACCGCTGCCTTCCCATTCTGGTGAAGGCTCACAGCATCGAAGAGAATTAGTAAAGAAACGACACTAACATATGAATCATGCCAACGCGGGTATTGTTGCGGTTGCGACCACTGAGGTGAGAGTTCCACGATTTGCATATCTTCCTGGTTCCAGTGGCTGCCCGCGTAAATCCCTTATGATTCGGTCCCAGTGAACAAGGCGCGTGCGCCTTTATGTTCGGACGGAAATGGAAAAGCTTCCATGGGATAGCGCAGCGACCACTGGTCATTCATCCCGAACTCTGTCGTCATGGACCATTGGTGGGGCACTAGGTAACTACGCCCGGAAGGGTCTCAGTCGATCACTCCATGTCCGATACTTAAAATGCCTTGAGGAACCGGGGCACCCTCCAAACTGACCACATTGGATGCATGGTGGCGAGGCAAGAAAATCACACTAGCCCACACCACCGGTCACACTGGAGTCTTCGCGGGCCCGCCTCCGGTCAAATAAAGTCACGAACTCTTGATGATGGTAATCGTGCTTGAAGTCAGGCGGCGCTCTGATCCTTGCGAATGCTACTCGGGTCGGCCTGTCGTTGCTACGAAGATCGAGGGTGCCTCACGCAGAGCAAGTGCAATGTGTTCACGCCAGACAACGAACTCCACGTCGTGGGTCTTGACAAAATTTGCAATCGTGCTTGAGGCCGGTCGGGGCCGTCGTCGCTTTGCGTAATATAGACGATGGAACTGCAGTCGTGCTTGCAGCCGATCGGGGCTGTTCGTCGGAGGAGCTTGTGGCTTGCGAATGCCGTCGTCGTCGTCGTCTGTCGCAAGGTCAGCCACCCCGCCAGAGGTGAACGCTCGCCGCACGGGTCGCGAGTCCGACGTCGGGTGGCGTAGCGAGCGAGAGGCGGGTGTGTTGCGTGGTGGCATAGGTATAGCGGACGGCGAGGAAATTATGAGGAGGAGCTACGTGGGTGGCCTGGGGAAGGCATGGGTGGTGGTGAGAGTAGAGAGGACAGTGAACGACTGGCGAGAGCACGCCCCCTTTATATACGGCACACAAGCCAGTCAGCCACCCTCGACGCCACAAGCCCCTATCTTTGGGTCGCGTTCGTCACGTGGACGTGTTTATTTGATTGGCTTGGCACTGCACACAGACGACTTCGCACTCGTATATGTGGCGGGCTCACAACATCGACGTCGGTTGCTAGCCACTCTACGCACTGACACGTGGAATGAGTGCCCTATAAGGTTGAAGGACTTGAGGTCATTGTTCACCGTGTGACATTTGAAGGTGGTCACGTCGGTAGTAGTTAGGGTACTTATCAGAACCCGAGGGTTCTGAGTAGAGATGACGTGTAGATTCGAGTCTTCTTCGAGGCAGTACCATGCGTCGCTCTGAACCGGGGTATCGACTTGACTATCATGAGCGCTCCCATCCCCATCGGTAGCGATACGTTGGGTTGGCCTCTTCCGGCTGTTCTGCACGCCATTACAGTGTCGCTGCCAACCTGGTCCGACAATGTAGGATACCTCAATGGTCAGACAGCTGTCGTCGACTCGATGTCGACAGGTTACCCACGTTTTTTCATCCATCGAAGCGTTCAAAAGGTGCTGATGCTTGTCCCGATGCACTCGCGACTATGTATATCTGACAGTGGATCTGTATTACAGCTCGCAGACATATGTCAAGAAAAATTCGGTCTTTCCGGAGAACGCTGCCTTCTCTGCCCTACTCAGAAAACCGCTGAGTACGGGAAGGAATTTATCCACAGTCAAGCGTTGTTGACTGGCAAGCCATCTGATGTCCGAATCGTCCGCTATGCCATCCATCCAGTGGGAGATTCAATTTCAGCTTCTTCCTCGACTTTACACGGGACATCAGGTCTCCCCATAGTATCACAATCAATACCCCCGCAATCTGCTGAAGTCTTCGCTCTATTCTTTCATGCTGATACCTACAAAGTCGCAAGGCAATTCTGGCAAAATTGCGGCCTCGGCATTTCGTCACGATACGCAGAACACTCTCTATCTGTCCTTGGAATTGCTGGATACCCAATGGTGCAAAATTCGGAATTTTTGCGTGCATGCGGGAAGTCTGCTTCCAGAGTTTTTGAGACGGATTTGATCCCGAAGTCTTTGGATGCGTCGGAGCGTCTGTTAGCGACAGGAGCAGACGCGAAAGCTGCGCTCCGTCAACGAATAGCTAGCTGTTTAGTCCGCGATGAGTCACCAGCCGGTGCGCGGACGAACGTTTCTGAGGATGATATCTTCCTTTTCCCTTCCGGAATGTCAGCTATATGGAATGTACACCAGCTCTTACTTGCATCGCGCCCTCTGGGGAAAAGCGTCGTATTTGGGTAAAAACACGTCTTCGCTTATGGAATCTCGTCGACCGAGCTCTAACAAACTGCTTGACCCAGCTTCCCATACACCGACACTCTCAAAGTCGTCGAGAAAAGTGGTCCAGGTGCTATATTCTACGGCCACGGTCGTGATTGCGACATTGATGACTTGGACGACCTGCTCGCAACAAAGGCAGCCGACAATCCGTCGGTGCCTCCTATACTTGCTCTCTACACGGAATGTCCATCAAATCCTCGACTATGTACTGTGGACATCCCAAGACTGCGCGCCTTGGCAGACAAATATGATTTTTTAATTGTCATCGATGAGACCATCGGGACATTCGCCAACGTAGACGTCTTGCCTTACGCTGATATAATCATCACTAGCCTATCCAAGTACGTGGGCGGATACGCAACTGCGCTCGGCGGGAGGTGAGCTGTTCCAGCCCAACAGCTCTTGCCAGTATCTGACTTGACGTCTTGTTTGCCTACAGCCTGCTAATTAATCCGCGCATGAGGCACCATGCTCTGCTGAAGGAGCATCTGACGTCGACGTTCGAGGACACCTACTTCACCCCTGATGCACTTGTGATGGAACGGAATTCGCGTGACTTCCTCGAACGCATGCGCATTATAAACGCCAATACCGAGTACATTTGCGATTTCCTTCACATGCACTCTATTGAGGGAGGAGCGTCCGAAAGTGAAGGAGCAGTCATCAAGCAAGTGTTATATCCCAAGTACGTGACGCCGGAAAACTACCAAGTCTGTCGTCGGCGTCTGCCTACAGGCGAACTAGACCCCGAAAATGGAGGATATGGTGGGCTGTTTTCCGTCACATTCACAAGTATGGAGGCGTCTCGCGCATTCTACGATGCATTGGAAGTCGCAAAAGGCCCGAGTCTTGGCACGACGTTCACATTGACCTGTCCATATACATTATTGGGCCACTATTGGGAACTGGGATGGGCAGCGGAATATGGAGTGGAAGAGGGTCTGGTGAGAGTGAGTATTGGGACGGAAGATAAGGAAGCGCTTCTTAGGGCTGTAGACGCTGCGCTAAGAGCCGCTCAGTCTGCTTGAGTAGAGGTATCAGAGTTTGCGACTCGTCAAGTGTTTGTAGGTGTAATAGTCCTTTGTCCGTTACCACAGTCGCTGCGAAGGGCGGGAAGCTGTTAAGAGTTCACGACTGTCTAGCACTTATCGGTCGCTCACGTGCTCGTTACAATATCCGTCAGGGGAGGGACATTGCGGTGAACAACGTGTAGCACATTGAAGGTGGCGGGCCGCTAGCGATCCCTGGCTCCACTGAAGAACGAAGACGGAATGAACTGCACGTCATACTATCGCCTCGGTGCCTCCACGAAACGTAAATATAAGAGGAAATCAACGCTACGCACTGGTTCGTGTACGAATCGACAGCGTCGGCGCAAAGGGCGACAATCTAGGGTTTGAAAAGTGAACGGCGGTGAGTCTAACCCAAGTCTGTGCGATACTTGGCCAACCCGTCATCCGTACTTGGCGCAATCCTAATTCGAGTACAAGGTGCTCCCCTAATGGTGAATGAGCCGTTCCTCTGGAACGGATGACGCTACTCTTGCATTAGTGGCACGCAACGTTGACGCTGCCAGTGAGTTGGAGGTTAGACCACGCAGGAAGTCCGCTTTGAAAAGAACGCGCCAATAGAACGGCAGAACGCGGAGGGGAACTATGCCAACTCTGGACTTGGTTGCTAGATGTCCCGAGTCGCATTGAGGTACAGGAAAGATCTAATCTGATGTCCCTTATCATGGGGCCAGCCACGTTCATCGTCATTGCCATAGTCCACGGAAGGGACAATGCAGGGTCCTAGACGTTCTGACGGATGACGTTCTGCTTCATCGATCAGGAAAAGTCAGTGCGGGCACAACTATTAACCATTTACGAGCTCGATATAACTTGATAAGCGTCAGTGGGAGCTCCATGAGAACTGTCGGTTAAGTTTCGGGCTACACAATCAAAGAAGAGTAATGCTCACAGAATAGGTATGACAGTACCACCACTCACACGCGAGGATTTGGAAACCAACCGAGCGCTAGAAGTTCATTATCTTGCATTGGGCATCTAGTAATTTCGACCGAGAGGGCCGACAGAAGCACTTAGCGGATGAGGCATTTCGAGGCAAGGATATTGAGTCTGAGAGTGCGGAGATCTGAGATAAAAAAAAGTTGGCAAGCGACTTTTGCTGCACCCGCTCACCACCATCAGTTCAAGCTGTAACAAGTCAGTGCGTCTTAGTTGGTAGGTGCGCACACAAGGCTGACATCTGTTCCAGCACGTTCATACCACTAGAAAATGACTGCAGTCGTTGCGACTAGTAACGACACCCTTGGGCATGCCGTCCCACCTTTCACACCACACGCAATCTCGGTGTCCCTCCCTACGTGGAGGGACAACGTCGGTTACGAGGAAGGAGAAAAGCGTGTCGTAGAGTCCATGGTGTCCGGATATCCGCGTTTCTTCATACATCTAAGTATCCAAAGGGCACGTTTTACCATCCTTCCCCGCCATGTCTGTTCTCATCACTGTCCGATGTCCAGCTTGCAAGTATCTGCGAACTCAAGTTCGGCATAAACAATGAAAAATGTCTGCTCTGTCCATCAAAGAGGGCGGCAGACCATTGCAGGGAATTCATCCTTGCGCGTGCAGCCCTCTCTGGCATCTCCCCTCTTGTTCGGCTCGTCCGGTACCTGGTTCGCCCCGAGCACGCCCCTTCTCAGCCGTCATCATCCAGTGACGAATGTGTCGAACTTCACATCATACTCTTTCCGGCGGACGTATTCCCGATCGCGAAGCAGTTCTGGCAACATACGGGTATGGGTATATCATCGCGCTTCGCCGAACGTTGTCTTGCCATACTCGACTCTCAACAGTCATCGTCGCTCGCCTCACCACCGCAGCCTCTGGCGTCCTGGCGGTCCCCATACAAGGCGCCCAACAAGCACTACTCTAAACACATGCCTGGGCCACCTTCAGTGGGCGTGGAAAGTAGATCATCCGTGTCGCTACCGTCATACTCCCGTGAGGCGTTGTGCAAGGACCAGGACACGTACATAGAAGAGCGGTACGGGAGGAACTTACCCCTCAGTGCCGGAGCGCATGCAAAGAGAGCATTGCGGAGACGAATAGCTGGTGTACTCGTGCATGATACCATGGATGATGGCCCACACGGTCCCTCTGCGGGTGCGCTGGATGCGGAGCTCGGGCCAAGTAGAAGAGGTGTCAAAGATGTGACGGAGAACGACGTCTTCCTTTTCCCCACTGGCATGGCGGCTATATGGAATGCACACCAACTCGCGCTCGCTGTTCGGCCCGTGGCCAAGAGCGCTTGCTTTGGGTGCGTCGACCACTGAACAGATAGACAATAGTCTGAATTAGCGTGTAGATTCCCTTACACAGATACACTCAAGATTCTTCAGAAGTGGGGCCCTGGTTGTCATTTCTTTGGACATGGTCAAGATTCCGATGCTGATACCCTGGAGAAATTATTAGAACAAACATCGCCCGAGAACCCATCTACGCCACCTATACTCGCGGTTTTCACCGAATTCCCTTCAAATCCTCTTCTCCGCTCACCTAACCTACCCCGACTCCGTGGCCTAGCCGACAAATACGATTTTTTGCTTGTGGTCGATGACACTATTGGGAACTTTGTCAACATCGAGGTTTTACCTTATGCTGACGTCGTCGTCAGTAGCTTGTCGAAGATCTTCAGCGGCTGTGCTAATACCATGGGAGGAAGGTAGATCTCTCACTATTTTTACCCGACATACTTCTTACTCAAATTTAATCCAAAGCCTGGTTCTTAATCCTCAAGGACGATATTATACTGCGATGAAGCAGTATTTATCTACCAATTACGAGGATGTTTACTTCAACGAAGACGCCCTGTTCATGGAACGGAATTCACGTGATTTTTCGCAGCGCGTCCGCATCATAGATGCCAACACTGAAGACATCTGCGATTATTTGCGCGCTCGCTCGCTTTCCGGGGGTACCCAACGTGGAGACCGCATCGCGATCAAAGAGGTCTACTATCCAAAGTACTCTTGTCCATCCAACTACGCGATATGTCGGCTCCCGGAGGGCGGGTACGGAGGACTCTTCTCGCTCACGTTTACCTCCCTTGCGGCTTCGCGAGCTTTCTTCGATGCATTACCTTGCCTCAAGGGCCCCAGTCTCGGCACGAATTTCACGCTTGCTTGTCCGTACACCATTCTGGCACATTACAACGAGTTGGAGTGGGCGGCGGAATATGGAGTCGAGGAGGGTCTTGTGAGGATTAGCGTAGGGATGGAGGAGAAGGAGGTTTTGATGAGGTGTTTCGAGGTTGCACTGAAGGCTGCCGAGGCTGCTACTGCTCTGGTCAATTGAATGCCGGGGCGCAGCCGACAGGTGCACTTCTCTTTTTCGTCATATGGTGATGTAGATTTTTTGGGGGTACCTGAGACGATGATCTTTCAACTAGGTCTACACTGAAGTCTTGAAGCAAATTCACCCTGCGGTGTAGGGCGTCATATGCTATCCTGTCGTGGAAGAACTGAATGAACATGTTGATAAGTCGGTGTCTACACGAGCGTACATATCGGCCAAGAAATCGATCGTCTAAGCTATTCTCGCGGCGGCACTGTGCGTGGTCAGGTTCTTCAGCTTAAAGCCTGCACGCTTTTATCAGACGTCATCGTCGCGGATTATCGGGAAGTGCCGTGACCCTTGAATTCGACTTTGAAGGTAGTTCGGGGTGCGTATCGTTGTTCCTTCATTCTCTAGGATGGGTCAACCGGCGCAGCCGACACTTCAACAATCACCAACTCTACACTTTCGGAGGTTCCCTCCGAACTGGGCGTACTGCTAAGTGAGTAAGTGCACTGGTGGAAACCCAACGCGTGCTCGACGTGAGCAGATGTAAGACCGAACCTTCATTTCCCATTCATGTGCTAGAGTCATCGTACGACCTTTCATCGGAGACGCCTTGACCTCGTCACGACTAGGTTCACTATAAACTTTCCTCGTCTTTTCGAAGGAAATTCGTATCCCGACTTCGAAATGGCTTCCGGAATAATGAGATACGTAGTGAGATTACGAATGGATTTCGCCGAAAAAATCAATAATTGGAACACTGACTCCAAGCTGGATGCTTGTAGAGCGTACTCGACGACCAACACGTTGTGACCGTTGGACAGCATCCTCCAAACACTTGCGCTTGTATGGTTCGAGGTGGCCTCTTCCGTAGTAACGTCGACTCGAACCTTCAGCGGTTCACCACTCTTCAGACAAATCCCCCTTGTGAAAAAAAATGCAAGATAGGTTAGAGGATTCATTCTGTACAATGATTATGCAGAACCCGTGTTGCAATCTGCGTGCGAGACCACAAAGTCAGGAATACTAACAATAACGATCGTGTGCACTATGTACTTTATACCAGCCTCATGACTCCATGTGCATATATACATACTACACAGATGGTATTACGGTATGGCTTACAGAGATAATTTATTAATCTACGAGGACATAACAATAGTCTTGCAAATCGAAGGAGTAGATATACCGTCTTGGTGGCCTCCAGCCGTACTCAATCCCACTCGTCAACAAACCGCTTGCTGAACAGGGCACCGGCCTCCAGGTTACCATACTCCTCTTCTTCGCTGCTGTCCTCCCATGTCGACTGCACCGAAGAGGATTCGTATGGGCATGGAAAGTCTTTCCCCGAAGACGATTCCGTTCCCCCCGTCGTTTGACTAGGCAGACTCGGAGAGTTCTGATGACTACGCTGGACGAGACTCTCCAGTACAGCCCAGCGTGCGTACCAGCTCCGTTCCCATGGTCTGAAATCGTCCCACGTTATGGTCTCTGGTGGGGGAGTGTGGGGTGGAGCGTTGGTTTGCTTGCTTGGGTTTGCATCTGAGTGGGCCAATTCTGGGGTGGGAGTCTGCATCTCCGTCTCGTCCGCATTGGCTACGACGGATGGTCTTGTATATCGGTCGTACATATCAAAGAGATACAGCGCCTTGTGAATTGTCCAGAGGGGATATTCGAAGAAGGACTTGTCCATTTCCGCTGCGTGTGAATCTCGAAGGGCAAAGATATCACCGGATCGGGGATATATCGGCGACTGAAGGTTGTACGTATACCGCCTTGAAGCAATTTGGCCCATGTCCCGCTCGAGACCCGAAGGCGGAGTAGTCGTAGGCGGTGGCATCAAGGGGGGTGAACAGGTATGGTCTCCAGCCGCAAGATGCTGCCAAGTGCTTGCCTGATCACACAGCGATCGCCACTGGTACAACCTGGAGTCCCAGAGCCTTTTTTTGAGGCAAAGTGCATTGCGGGATAGACCGTGGTGGCAAGGCTCGCGCTGCTGCTTTCCGCGGACACGGTGCATTTTTTCCGCTGTGCTTAGTGGACCGAAGGAGGGTGTAGTGGTTGGGGGAATACCGAGGTCCGCGTCCGATACAGGGTCGCTTTGGCGGGTCTCCGGCTCCTCCATCCTTGAGACCAAAACTTGGATAAGATATTCTACAGGATCATCATTTTTGTCGTCTGCTTCAGTGCTTTCCTGATGAGGACTTTTGAGAGAGGAGCCGTGGTCATCCACTGCATTCCACAACAGCGGGATCGTGTTTTGACTATCATACCAATTGCGATCTTCTCCGTAGGTTTCTGCACAAAAATCAAGACGACTTGGGGAACGCGATGGGGTTAATGGCTCGTCAGGTGAGTCCGATGGCTCTGAATAGATAGACGGGGAGTAGGAAATATCGTAGGTACCGTCAGTGGCACACTGTATCTCGGAGGATAACATGAGGGAATCCATGAAATCACGATGAGGTATTTTAGGAGGAAACGCGGTGGGGCGAGTTGGAAAGTGGCTTGAGGGACTCAGGAGTACGACAAGAAAAGGTCGCGCGCGTCGCGTCCCAAGCAATGACAAACTGACGGCGCGTATTCGAGTCACGTGAATTGACTTTGTTCGACACGCGTTTTCGTTCAGCCACAGTGATTGGAGAGAAGGAAGGTATTCGACTACCCACAGAACGAACTATTTTTCAACCCGAAAGATTTACTGGGTCAGGATGGCATCGCCAGCCTCACTTTTGTTTTACGCAGTTTGTCTAATTGTTCCTGTGAAGGCGCCAAATATCCCCCTGTCGATGAAACGACTCCGATGCGCTCGCCAGGTAGTTTCCCGTTCTCAGGGGGAGGGATCACTTGAACGAGCAATTGCGTGTCGACGTCGTGGATCTCTATCGACCCATCTGGAAGGAGAGCCGTAACATTCGGGTAATCCAGACCTGCATCAAAGTGTGCACCGCTGGTATGAACTTGGAAGACACGCTACTCACAAACAGACAGCGGATGACTGGAAAAAGTAAGGGTTCCTCTAACTGGATCTCCATCCCCAGTGATGAATATCCCGATCGTAGATCCGCCCGTCCACGACAGAACGAGGAAATCTGTCTCGCCGACCACCGAGATGAATGGTTTCACAGGAGCCGTTCCCCCGGCCTGGTTAACTGGGAGAAGCGGGAACATCTGGGCATTCTGCATGTCGACGACGTTGTAGTTTTCGGCGTCGGCTACGCAGAGGTAATGACCAATCCGTCGGGCCAGCTGGGCTCCTGGTTGAAACGGGACTTCCTGTTCTAGGTGAGGGACGGGAACGACTTATGGGTGGATTGACGACCACTTGCCTTGAAGTACGTTAACCGTTCTTCGCTGATACTGAACATTGCGATCGCAGTCCGCTTGATGACACAAAAGTCGACTGGCAGGGGTCTTGCGGGCGGCTCATTGGGTGACGGGGGTGGTCTCAGCAAATGCTGGTGATCCACTGCAAAAGTCTCAACGTTGCGTATGGGTTTGGCGTTGGGCAGAGGGTCCAACGAGGGAATAGTGTAGATATGGATCTGTCTATCTGAGCTACGAGGTCCGGATCGCTGTCGGCAAGGAGAACCAAGAACATACCGGACAGGATGAGTGCGCGGGACAGGGATGGTATCAGAACGAGTTCGTCGATCGCCTTCCCACTGGGAAGGTTTTGGCGTGACGATAGAGTATACGATTCTGACCGTCGGATGATGACTGAACAAACGAGACGCGATAGTACCGTACCAGCGTGCTTACCCTGATTGTCAGGTCCAACATGGAGGGTGTATCGCAACAGAGAACCGTTGGTACATCCCACATAAATCTCGGAACCTAGACGGGGGTCAGCGAAGCTGAGAGTGTAATGAAACGACAAGTCCATACCCAAAGCTTGAGCGCAGCATATTTGACCAGCGTCCACCGAGGACAGCAGAGGCTGCAGCACAAATGGAGGCACGGTCGACATGCAGGTCCGGGGCTCGTACGTAATCAGCCCAGGGAGGATTTCACCCCTTCGCTGGTGTGTTGCCACACTGATCAAAAGCGCAATCGTCATGCGCCCATCCGTGCTTCCTCCCTCTCCCATCCTCGTCGTCGTCGTCCACATCACCCAGTCAGATCAAAACCGATCGAAATGACTCGACGAGCGAGCTCCATCTCACTGAGGAGCCCGAGACTGTCTGCTGGCTGTGAATCGCCATCAGCGTCCTCGACGTTTGCATCGGCCATCTTGGGACCAGAGTCAGAAGAATGGGTTAAACAGTGGTCCAGCATCAACGCAAGAGGTCGGTGGGCTCCCACGACCGTTGGGGGCTGCATATATGCGTACTAACAATGTGTTCACGACGCAGACCTCATCGACTCCCGCATCGTTGCGGTGGAGGCAGACACCTCCGTCGAAGATGCTTGTGATGCAAGTTCCGCTTCTATCATTTCCGCGCCGAAATTAACTTGTTCGCGTAGCGCCTGCTGTCAGAAGATATCCCCTGTCTCGCTGTCAAAGCACCCCCAGGTAGTACGAGGTACCCCTTCCTTGGTCTCTTCGACGTGAGTTTCCGTCCACTGTTGCTTTGAATGCCCAAGCGCTTACTGTCGGAGCAGTTCTCAGACGTTAACGCGTTCTTGACGCTGGCTGCAACTCGGCATACCATTCCCCCACATGAATTGAAGGCAAACTCTAGCGCTGACCAGATCATGTCCGCCGCTCGTTCAGGCCATGTTCCCGTCCACCTTGTTAGCAGTACGTGTTTCTGCGGGGTGCTGGGTACTGTTCCCTTACTTGTTTGACAGACCTGTCCGAGAAGAACTTCTTGGAGACGGTACAGTACGATGCTACGATCATATCCTTGTTAGCTACCTTTGCACGTGGCACGCACCGAGGTAGGTGCAGGCATTCTCGAAGTATGATGATCCTCATATTGCAATAGTACTCGTTCATTCTCTTCCGCCTTCCAACGACTTCCTCGGAATGGTATCAGACAGGGGTCTTCTATCGTGGTTCTTCGCGTACGCTGAACGTACGCCCTCATTCCGCTCTTACTTGGACAACACCCTCTATACCCTCGGTCTGCCTTCCCTACATATCCACTCCTCTGTAGTCGCCACGACCGGTACGGCTCAGGTACTCGATGCTATGCGCCTCATGAGCGAGCAAGGCGTCAGTAGCATTGCTGTAACCGATGAAGAGCATGGAACGTTACTTAGCGTAGTAAGCGTTACGGATGTCGGAAAGGTATGTCAGTGTCAGATGGTCACGACTTACATTAAACGTTTTATCACGTTTTATCAGATGGTAGTTCCATCCGAAAGTAATCAAATTCTGTCCGCACCCCTCCACCAGTTCATTGCTCAGATCAGGGTTTGTTCCTTTGGTAATTGAGGTTGTTCGTACTTCATATCGCTCCCAGGCGCGAGACGGCTCCACCGACGGAGTGGATAAATATCCTAGTGAGCGATGTCTCATAACGGCACTTCGCCCGAGTTTTCTTGACGAGAAGCGCAGTATATCTCGTGTCCCCGACAACTAAATTATCGTTCGCAATCCAGAAACTACTGGCTAGTGCGTCAATCTTGATGTTCCGGTACCGGTAGTAACTTACACGTATTCCTGGCATAGCAAACGCACACCGCCTTTTCGTGACTGACAATGATTATTTACCTCCGGCTGCCTATCCTGTTTCTAGCACGGGCAGCCTGTGTGGAATTGTCTCGATCGTTGACAGTACGTGCACCAGTGTAATCGAAACGGGCATCGTTTCTCACCCCTGTGGCTAGTACTTTCACTGTTCGCAGTAATTGCTAACATCCGAGACGTGGATCCTACGAAACGCATGCGACAACGTCGGGCTTCGTCCTCATCCTCGCAATCCTCACGTTCCGGGCGAGTATCGCACGATTTCACTCGTTCGCGTTCAAGCAGCCGTGCGAGTTTACCACTAAGTGCGAGTCCCAGGATAGTGGCGGCGAGCGGAGACACTCGTGGTTCCATATCAAACTTGGACACGTTCCAATGGAGTGAGCTTGTGTCACCTCGGAAAGTCGAGTAGGAGCCATTTTCTCGGGTGGGAGGTGTGTATTCTAGAAGGGATTCTTTTCGTTTTGTCTTTGTTTGAACGTTTTATGCAGTGTTTGTGCTAAGTACGTCTATGTGGGAATTCATAGGCTTGTTTTACAGTAAGACGCACCCCCGTGTTTGACGTTTACGTGTCACCATTTGTGGATCATCAAGCGCCGGAACGTTCTCCCCGTGCCTGCCTTGGGCCGTTCGGCCCTAACAGCTTCGTGTCCGATGATCGATCAGCCACACCTGGATTTATGAGCAATATTTCTTTCCCCGGTAGTCGTGCCAAGTGAAAGCGCGAGAAAAGCACGTTATGGGAAATCCTGCAGTATAAGTTGGGGCGAGTAGTCCGGAAATACCGCTCAAGTTTTCAGCTCTTCCGACTCCCAGTCCTCAACATTCGCAGCTAGCAACCGACCTAGGATGTCAATAACTTCTACCAGCTCGTCTCATACAATTTCGGCCGCCAGGCCATCAGCAACCCAAGTACAGGGCGGCAAAAGCGAAGAGATTGCCTTGAACAACCTGCGTAACATTATTCAACAGTTGACCAGCCGTCAACCCGCGACGGCAGACGACATTTTGGCAGAAGGCGAGTGTCCATCATTTCAGTTTAGAGATTGTATTGATGGGGGCGCACACCCGCAGCGGCTCTGCTCATGAAGACTCTCCCTGCTGAGAATGCAAAGATGAGACAACAGCTGAACAAGACAGGGAGAGCTCCCGGTGGTACGGTGATGAGCGGTAGGACCGGTTCCGGTACGCACAACACCAAACCAAATTCCCTACTGTAGAGAGGAGGATGTCTTCTCAACTCCTCATCAGGTCAAGCATAGCCAGGTCCTGGTTCTTTGAATCACGGAACCGCTTCGACTTGTAAATTTCACTGCGCAGCACCAACTCAACAGGGCTGGGGCGTCATCCTACCACCAGTGTGCTCGTCCCCAGGATCGTTCGTTGGATGTTTGATTTTTGTCGATGTCTTCTGTGCCAAGCTCGCATTCTATATCTTGTTCTTTCTTGTACCCCGTTTTGTATGACTGGATATGATATTATGTGATTGTGATTTGGTGATGCATTGACATGCCGCGATGCTCATCAGCTTATGGCGACGATCACACCACTTCCACCCTACCCTTCAACTCAAGCGAGAAAGTCCCTCTCAGCGTCGCAACTAACCCATTTCCATCTCAACATCGCCAGGGCTTTGGGAGATATCATTTCATTACCTCCAGCCAAATGCGACACCCCCACGACGCGCGCATTTGTCTCGACCTATGCCGCCGACGCCGCCCACCAAGTCCTCCAAGGCCTTATCTGGGGAAGCCCTGAATCCCCCAGATTTGACGAGAACGTATACCCGCGAGTTCTCATTCTCGCAGAGAAACTTGCATCGTCACCCCCTGGATTAGATCTATGTACTGTGCTCGATCTCTGTGTAGCTTTCACCGAGAGGTCCGCACGCGTCAAGAACATCTTGGCTGCTGCACTTACGGGCACACCTTCGTTGCCTTCGACGTTTGTAAACGAAGTGGTCCCGGCTTTCACTGTGCATCTCAGCCCGTCCCGTTCCTCCGGCCTATATGCCCTACGCAAGACGGCACACTGTCTGCTCAATTTTCTCCGCCCTTGTCCATCCGAGCTTGTCCGGCCGTTTGCGCACAGCAAGGATTTCGTTGTGGCCCTTGGACGTGCGTACGATGAGGGCTTGTCTTCGATGGCGCGCTCGTACGGCGGGATCCGGAATCTTGATGATAGTTCTCGCACACTGGACGACTGGGAGCGGGTTTGGATAGAGACCAAGGTAGCCCTTGTGGACGCATTCCACATCATCATGAAGTGCCTCGTGGAAGACATATCGGCGGCCTCAGGACACCAGCTTTCGGTGGAGATGGAGGACCGTGTATTCGGAATCGTTAACGCGCTGGTGGAAATTGATTCTAGAACACGACAGTTTACCGCCGGTGATGGTAGACTTCCTTTTCTCAACAGCTCACTCATTTCGGACTATCAATATGCATATGATCTTAATCGAATGCTCTTCTCCGTGCTGCACGATGCATCACGAGAGGATGCAAGAGCGCAGTCTCTAGACACTGCATTGCGTGCGCTGCGTGTCGACTCCTCGACTCCTAGCGGCACACGTGACCCGGGCGCACTCAAATTGATTCTGCAGACTCCACAACATCCCCGGAAGGAGTCGAAGACATCACCATCGAAAGGTGAACAGAAAGCGAGGGAACGTTCCCCTTCACTTCCGGTGATTCCTAGCGCAGCACAGAATCCGGATATCGACATCAAAGTTGTACAGGTACTTGACATATTTCCAGATGTTTCAGCGGACTATATTCGCAAGCTACTGGAGCATCCCAGCTACCCGTTCCGGGGAAGCGCTGAGAGAGTCATCGAGGCATTATTAGAAGGTACTGCCCCAGAGATGGCCGAACTTGAAACAGATACCACCCAAAGCTTTTCGGAACCCGTACGCGTTGTCTCTGATACAGAAAGGATCGAGAGAAGGAACGTTTTTGATGACGAGGTCATGGACGTTTCGAGATTGCACCGTGGCAAGAAAAAGTGGGAAAACACGCGATCAGTGCGATTTTTACTTATTCACAATTTTCACAGACACGACGAGGACATTTTCCTCCAAAGCAAGTCGGAAAGGGAACGTATGAAAACGGACGTTCTACGTCGAATTCAAATTATGGTTGCAGACGAGGATGATGAAGACCAAGGCAACGAAGAAGTTGCTTACATGGATGACTTAGACGGCTTTGGAGATACTAGAGTCAAAGTCACTGGCGATGGCGAGGATACCAGCGATGAGGACGGAGAACGTGGTAATGAAGCCATCTCCCCTGAGACTATCTTGGAGCTCGCGTACATTCGTGATCCAAGGCTGTTCGCCCGTGATGCCGAGACGCGCCGGAGTAAGGACCGTGCAGAGTTGAAAGCACAGACAGGTGGGTGCATCATGAGGTGGTGGATTTTCTTTTCACAGAGGACATGCAGGGTGGGCAGACGAACAAATTGAAGGGTGGAAGATTATGCTGGAAAGAAACGTGCGTGCAGTGTGTATAAAGCGTCTGCATCGCTGAAGTATTCACAAAACACATGCTATTGTAGCCGAGGAAGGACCACATATTACAGAAACACGAATTCCAAGGGAACAGAATTGCCGAGATGCAACCAGCTGGCAGCGCTAGCAACGAGCGCCGTCCACCTAGTGGAGCTTCCGGCCACCCACGGGGTAGGGGAGGCAGTGCGCGAGCTCGAGGTTCTGATCGTGGCCGTGGTCGTGGAAGGGGTAGAGGCAGAAGCGAAGGTGGAAGTGGGGATGGCAGTGCAAATGAAGGCGCAGGTGAACGTGGAAGCGGAGATAGGGGCGATGGTTCTCGAAGTCGGGCGCTCAAAGACAGACACAAGGCGAGTTCCGCCAATCACAACAGGAAGCGCGGACACGACAAAAAAATGGCCAGGACAGGTTTTGGCCCCTCAGGGTAAATATGAATTCTGCATGGCTACGCGCCGATGTTACCGGTGTACATTAATTCTACAGTTGACCCCGCATAGTACAGCGTAGTATCCTGCATGGCACAGAACCAGAAATACCGACGGTGTTGCAGTTTACTCAGGGAACATCTTTTTGAATCGTGGATCGAACGTTAGTTCGACAACGTCGTTCACCAGCTTCATGTCTACAGACCGACTGCATCAGAGAGCACGTCATGGATGGAAGAAGCAGCCTCACCCAACTCCTTGTCCGAATCTAGGCTGATCCCGAATAGAAACTTGATAGCAGACTCCCCGACGACTTGACCAATGATTTCGACAAAGGTCGCGGAGAGGTCGCTGTTCTTTAACGAGTGATCAGCGTCTCCCGTGATCATTGATTGAATCAGTTGATGCACGCTTACAGGGTTTAGTCGTACTTCGACCTGACCCCCATCGCAAGCCTCGACAATGGCTGAGGTGCCCTGGAACTGTCACAGGTCCGGGCACGACCAGTGCCAATTCATTAGATTGTCGTTGGCGAAGGCGTGACCTGTAGCTGACCTTGAGCACCTTGCAGGGAAGTCTTACAGTGCGACCCATGAATGCAGGCAGACGGGCAGAATTGACTCGAGGTGATGGCAGTTCCATGTTGCTTGGTGGTGAAGTTGACCCAGGAACCTCAGCGAGACGCGTCGAACCGCGTGGCCAGACGAATTCCCCACCGCGGCTGACCTCGTGACTCCGAGTCTTCATGCGTTCATAACGAGTCACTCGACTACCAACGTAGCCCAGTCCGTTGACTTTACCAAGTACAGCTCCATCACATCGCGTACAGAGCGTAAGGGCGTGGCGAGGCTCAACTCCAACGTGCAGGTATCATACTCGGCCCTTCCAACTCTTACTAACTTTACTGTAACGAATCGAGGCTCGTAACGCCTCGGATTATACCACCTCACTTCGCCTCGGAATTCACTTAGCCTACTCTCCTGTCAATGTTTCTTTCTTTCTCTTTGTTTTCTCTTTTTAGTTACTCGTTTGTCTCCTGTCGTATATAAAGCCTTAGGATACCTGGTGTATTTCCCCAGTTGATCTCGAACAGAGACCTTGGACAGTTCTTTCGTGAGCCCTCTAAGCCTCCCTCTACCGAGAATCGACTACCGTGTGGCCGAAAACTTCCCTTTCCGTCACATATTTTGAACTACCTCTAAACCCTCTGTTCACTCTCTAAACCGTTCGAAACCCACCCCACGTTGACGTTGCTTGCTCGTTACTGGCTTGATCACCCGGTGCGTAGTTGCTTCGTCGAACCCGTTACTGATGTCTTCTTCCCCATTTAACCCCAAAGCTATTAATCAAGAGATACGGCGCCGCTTCTGGTCCATCGAACCAGAACAGACGGGCCCTATCCAATTCGGAGGAATCACCGGTATTGACCATGATAAAGAGATACCTTCCGAATCAGTTATCCCAGCTCACGAACCTTCGGGGTTCGTTAGGACACAGGGTGATGCCCAAGTAGGCCGTACTAACCTTGGAAACTCCGAGGGAAGCACGAACGACGCGCTGAAAGATGCGGTCGAACAGCCAGTCCATGAGCTCGGGAGCACGCCATGTGGCTGTGCCCCAGACCCCCCGGTAGGAACCGGAGTGGATTCGAACGCACACGCAGAGCCTGATGATGGCTTCGAGAAGCCACGCTCGCCAGCACGGAGTAACGTCTCCGTAGTACGAACTTCAGTATTGTTAGACCATAATAGATGGCCTGCATGGATGTGCGATGAACCTCGAAGGGATCCCAAACACGACGACGAAATCAAAGTTACGCCCAAGTTGCTATGGTCAGACCTCGTCGAGAACGAGGAAGAGCTAAGAGACTCCGTACCACAATGGTACGGAAAGGCTAGCATGAATGTCCTCGAGAAAGATAAGACTTTAAGAAAACCGGTGTCAGAAAAGAGCACGCCAAGACTTACCAAAGATGCGAAGGAAAAGTGGAAGGCCCCCACTCCTGCTGAAATTGCGAAAGAATTTCCTATCTACGAAAATGGTCCAGAAATAGTAGAACCGACTGAACACATGATTACGAAGCTGAAAGAAGCTGGCTTGGTCGAGCAGCTCGACAGTGCTGAGGCGGTGATCCGCCAACAGCAGGCCATCATCGAGTCCTTGAAACGACAGAAAAAGCGTGAGTCGATAAAGCCAGGACCTTCGGGACTCAGCGCTGAACAGAAACAGTGCACGCAAAGGGAATCCACCGCTAACATTAAGCTGGGTTCCGAAACTGCGCAGCCATCAGATCTGCTGAATCGTGAAAAGAGTGTAAAGCCGCACCGTCAGAAGAACCTAACTAAGGAAACCCCCATAGCCCGAGCGTCGTCTGTATTCCCGCGCGAGAGCACCGTGCTTCGCGCTATGCATGGAGACCCTAGTGATAGCAGCAACCCTTCGGACTCAGATGACACGGAACAGGGACGACGCGGAAGTAATGATAACCCACCATATCGACGACCCATTGCACTGAACCCTCCATCAGGATCTTCAGACGATGATTCATCGTCATCATCCGAAGATGACTCCTCGTTCGGAACAGACTTTCTAGGCGAAGAACCCTTGTCTATACTTACTGATGACTCAGACAATGCTAAGGCCCGTAAACGCGAGAAGAAACGGCGCTACCGTGCTAAGTTAAACAAATTAAAGTATCAGCAGTCGTTTTTGAAGGAAGATCCGCCGTTTACTTACCGAGGCGAAATACAAGTCGGCCTGTTTAAGAAATGGTGTCGCGAGTTGCGCGACTGGGTAAAACAAGCCCGCCTGGACCGAAAGAAGAGTATTAGAGTTGCGGGAAAGTACCTCGATGGACGTGCTTACCGGTTCTATGAACGAAACGTCCTCGATCTGAAGAAGAAATACTCCCTCACTACCTTCTTTGAAGACCTCTTTGACTACGTATTCCCAGCGGACTTCCGAATGCAGCAGCGTGATAAGTTTGATGCATGCCGCCAGGATGGACGTTCCGTCCTAGATTTTCTCCGAAGACTACAAGAGATAGCAGATACTGTTGGAGACATCAGTGACAAGGATGTCGTGCTAGCGTTCTGGAGACGATGCCAACCTTACTTACGTGCAGAACTCACCAGAAACGGCTACGACGCCACCACCATCTCAATCGTTACACTCGAATCAGAGTGTGTGAGGTATGAAAAGGCAAAACGTGTTATCGATGAGGATCGCAACCGCAGGCCTCACCAATCACGTGACCGAAATTACACGCCTCGTAGGCAAAGTACGGATCAGCTGAGCGCTGCATCTGTTAAAGCAACGAACGTACCCGGCAATACTGCTAATAACGGACGACCCGTGAGTAACCGCAACCCTCCGAAGAATCCCAACTCCCAGCAGACAGCCTCGAGCGACAAAGAACGCAAACGACGCCTTCGTGCCGAAGGGAAATGTTTCAACTGCGAAGGTACTGATCATATTGAACGGAATTGCCCAAAGCGGTGGCAGACCCAGGGAAAACGAAAGGTACCCCACGTACGTCTAAACAACATTGACCTATCCCCAGCAGAAGTCAGGCTTGCTGCTATCGAAGAAGGTACCAACTTAGGACTCTTTGCTATTGGCACTACCTGCTCGGAGACAACCGAACTTCGACAGGCAAAAAGGGACCTAGCAAAGGCACGAGCGCTATCTACTCTATATGATGCCGTGCCACTAACCCTTGACCAAGACGTTGACCCAGGAAACTCCCCATTCCAGGCCGAACGTTTCACGATAGAGGACTATGGCGGTCCAGAAACGTACTTACTCTCCGACAATTACACGCTCGACAATCATGTCGTGTATTACGAAAATCTGATAGACCCTGAATTCGATATCGTGCACTGGTTGCATCTTCAGAAAACTAAGTGCTATGACGAACTGGTCTTTGACAGACGAGAGCTGCGCTGGCATGGTCCTACCCCCACCATCCCAGACTGCCTGAGAGAGGTATCGCTGACCTGTGCAGCTGCGATATCAAGAAACACCGACGGAGATTATCCCACCGCAACTAATGCTATTGAACGAAACGCCGCTCGAATCAAAGGAGTCACACGACTGCTCCCAAAACCAACCGTAGTGGTGGTACGTATTAATGACAAGCCATGTCGAGCATTGCTCGACTCTGGATCATCATCTGACTTTATTTCTACGACGCTGGTCGATCAACTCCAACTGACCTTGGACGTCCTTGACAGGCCGTTGAATCTCCAACTCGCGGTCTCGGGATCCCGGAGCAAGGTAAAGGCCACCACAACTCCGTGGATTTCTTACCAGAATATCCACGAGAAACGGACGCTGGACGTAGTCAACGTTGACTCGTATGACCTAATTCTAGGTATGCCTTTCTTATTCCAACATCAGATACTGCTCGGATTCAACCCGGCACAAGTGACGGTGCGAAGTGATGCATCATTGCCTATTCGAGGAGTACAAACGATCGCATTGGAGTCCCACGCGGCCGAGATCATGGGAGACGAGAGGGACAAACTGCGAGAAGAGTTGCGAGCATATGCAAGAGACATCTGTAAAGAAGCAATCGAAACCCCTCTACCCCCTCTCCGTGAGATTAATCATGTTATTCCTCTAATTGACGAAAATAAAGTATACTCATGGCGACCTTCTCGTTGCCCAGAGCCACTCAAACCTCTTTGGCGTGCGAAGCGTGACGATTATATTCGAACAGGGCGTTGGGAATTTAGCAGCGGTACTAACGCAATCCCTATGCTAATGCTAAAGAAAGCTACCAAGGACGGTACCCTCCGTCTACGCACCGTGATCGATACTCGAGAGCGAAATGCTAACACTCGGAAGTTGGCCTCGCCACTTCCAGACATGGAAGCCATCCTCCGAAATGTTGTATCACACCCCTACAGGTCATTACTCGATGGTAAAGATGCATACGAACAAATCCGTGTCAGACCCGAAGACGTCCCAAAGACTTTATTCACAACACCCGATGGAACCATGATAAGCCATGTCATGCAGATAGGTGACTGCAACGCTGGCGCTACATACCAGTCCCTAATGAATCACATCTTTGCTCCACACATCGGAGTCTTCATGGACGTATATCTCGACGACATTGTAATTTACTCCGACACCCTGGAGGATCATGTTATACATGTAAAAATTGTTATAGATATTCTTCGGAAACACAAGTTTTATTTGAGCGAACATAAGCTACAATTTTTCATGGATGAACTACGAATACTTGGTCATGTTATAGACCGCGACGGGATTCGTATGGACCCAGACAAGGTCGATAAAGTTGTTAATTGGAAAACGCCGACCAATAAAGACTTACTCGCGGGATTCATTGGCGCCGTTGGGTACCTCGCACCAGGCTGTGAGGGCGTTCGAATTCCACTCGGATACTTACATAAACTTGCAGCGCCCAACACACCGTGGCGATGGTCATTTACGGAACAGAGAGCATTTGATCTGGTAAAGGAACTAGTTCATCAGCACCGAGAAACTCGGCGGAAAGCAATTGACTACTCACCAGGCCACCCACCAATCAATCTCTCGTGTGATGCGTGCTTGTCAGGAGGAAGCGGTGTGCTTTGGCAAGGCAAGACCCCCGAGAAGGGAATTATAATTGCGTTCTGGTCGGGCAAATTCAACCCGGCGCAGCAAAACTACCCCGTACACGAACAAGAATTGTTAGCCATCGTAGAATCCCTAAAGCGTTTCCAACACTTACTGCAGGGAACACGGTTCCGGATCTTCACCGACCACAAAGGACTCGAATGGATACTGACACAGCGAAAGCTGTCGCCACGTCAAGCCCGCTGGCTCGAAACCCTTGCCGACTTTGACTTTGACATTATTCACATCCCTGGGAAGACAAATGTCATTGCTGATGCTCTGAGTCGAATTTATTCTGATGAACCGAAGGGCACTGTAAGAGCAGCAAGTGAATTTGTCAGCGCCGAGGAGGAGCACGCACCATCAAAACTAATGCTAAATTTAGTGACGGCGCCCCTGTACACAGGCTCTCCAATTTTCCTCGGCGCGACAAGGAAACGATCCGGGGCACGCGAGGCATTTCCTAATGCAAAACGAGTGATCCTTAAGTTGCCGGAAGAACCAACACGATCACTGGAGGGCGGGAGTCCGGAGACATTAGACTCACCTGCCGAGCGTATGGTTCCTGACAACAGTGACAGGACAACAGAACCGGACACGTCACCTGAAGGAAATGACACCTGTCAGAATAATGTAGACCACCCGGAACCACCACGTGACCGCGAGGAACTGACGTCACTTCCCGACTTCATAACAATGGTAGAGCAAGGAATAAATATCTGTGAGGATATACGCCATCAGTATAGTCAGGACGCATTCTTCTCAGACGTTGCTAAACAACCTAAGAATTACAAAAACTTCGAAGTTGACAATGGTCTGATATACCTAAAGGACAGGGGACAAAAAGTACTATGTATACCAGACATTAGACTTGGCACCCGTCGCCTGCGCGAGATCCTGATCTCACATGCTCATTCCATATTAGCACACCTCGGACCCAGTAAAACAACCAATTATCTACGGGACAATGTCTGGTGGAAGGGAATCAATTCCGATGTTGATAGCTTCTGCAAGTCATGCACTATCTGCCAAGCATCGAAGCCAAGTAACCACCCTAGCTACGGACTATTAGAAACCTTAGATGTCCCTAATTACCCCTGGGAAACTATTGGCATAGACTTTGTCGGCCCCTTACCGGAATCTCGGACACTTAATGGCACGTTTGACATGATACTAGTCATTATTGATTACCTAACAGTGATGGTGCACCTCGTACCAACGAAACAAACATACCGCGCGAAGGATGTCGCCGAGGTAATGTTTGACAGAGTATACAAGCATCATGGCATGCCGCGAAATATAATTAGTGACAGAGACTCGTTGTTTACGAGCACGTTCTGGAATAAGCTCAATGAGTTAACAGGTACTGAACTACGAATGTCATCTAGTTTCCATCCTCAAACAGACGGGATTACAGAACGAGCAAACCGTACTATTACACAGATGCTGCGCTCATGCATATCCCCAAATCAGAAAGACTGGGCTAGTAAGTTACCAGCTATCGAGTTTGCTATGAACTCTGCACGCTCGGAAACAACCGGATTTACGCCATTTATGCTAAACTACGGACGAACCCCGAGATCTATGATATGGGAAACTAACTCAGAATTCCCAGGAGTACGAGTATTCGCTCAGCGAATGAAAAATGCCATATCACAGGCTCACGACTCTATCATAGCTGCTCGTGTAAAGCAGACTACTACGGCTAATCGCAGGCGCAGAGACGCACCCTTCGTCAAAGGTGACTTAGTCTACCTATCTACCACTAACCTCGCACTGCCAAAGGGACATGCCCGAAAGCTGACGCCAAAGTTTATCGGTCCGTACAAGATCATCGATGACTACCGAAATAATACCTATGTGCTAGACTTGCCACCAGAACTAAAGCAGCGAGGTATCCACCCTGCATTCCATGCCAGTTTACTCCGCATTCATGTACCGAACGATGACCGGCGCTTCCCAGGTAGACAACTACCACAGATCATAGGGATAGGAAAAGTCGAAAACCTGTCTGTGAAGCGGATTAAGGATCACCATGGGAAAGGAGGTGAGTCCTTGTTCCAAGTCGAGTACTCAAGCGGCGACAATGTATGGCTACCGTTGCACGAGGTGTCCCACCTCGAAGCCTTCTCTCAGTATCTCGAGGCACTCAATGTCTCTAACGCCAACGATCTCCCCCGACGCACGAGTCCTTCTCAAGATATACCTTTGTTCGCAGTCTCCGCGGATGACAACGATGCCTGTCGCCAAGCGTTCGACATCATCGACCGCCTGCTGACAACCGACGACTGGGCCACCCCGTCAGTCCCAGCCGCCTCTCGCTCCTCGGCCTTTGCTAACACCCCTGCCCGAACCCGAAAGGTATATAAAAGACGAACGAAAGGTGCTCGTCCAACTCAACATCCCCCTCGTTCAACAATGCACTTCACTCCCCTCGAGCTCGAACGTTTCCGTGCCACTGCTACTGCCATCCGTGATGGCTCCTTCGATATCAAACGAGACGTAGTACCTCCGGGCTATGTCAATTTCTGTGTCCTTCATGCGGACGACCCAGACCCATTCCTACGATACCCGTTACCTCCCGCTTTTGGTCGTGCACAAACTGCCCAGCCTAAGAAGCCCAAGCAGACTCGTCGCGGGAAAAGAGAATCCGGCTACCTCACCCGAGTCATTTTTGACCGTTTTGCAGCGGACACTGCCACTCGTAAGCGTTCTGCGCCGAAAAAGACAACTCGCACTCACCGCACGCCAGAACGAGCTAACGCTAACAGCGGTGGCAGGAACTACCGTCGCCCAGGCCCTTATCAGGTCAAAGGCCGCAACGGAGGGCGCAACGAAGAAAGGAATGAACCTACTCAGCAAGGAGTACGTCCAAAATTCTTCAAGAATCGCTCCCGCAACTTCCGCACGACCGAGCAGAACCCTCCTCCTGCCAATGAGGCCCCCGCACAGAATATCGCAGCTCTGCTCAATGATCCAGTCAACAACCCGTTTCGTGAACTGCAAAACCTCGTCCCAAACGTAGACGCCATGTTCAAAGATCTCGAGATTAACTCCACCATCGACGGGTCTCAGGGTACCCCAGTCCCCTCGACTACAGGTCCTTCCACAGGTTGGACCCTCGTGATCATCCTTCTCGTAAATCTACTCACTTGCTTCATAGCCGCTACCTCCCCTATGAACAGCGTCTCGACGGATTGATCTTCTCTTCTAAGATCAGGAGGGCGAATGTAACGAATCGAGGCTCGTAACGCCTCGGATTATACCACCTCACTTCGCCTCGGAATTCACTTAGCCTACTCTCCTGTCAATGTTTCTTTCTTTCTCTTTGTTTTCTCTTTTTAGTTACTCGTTTGTCTCCTGTCGTATATAAAGCCTTAGGATACCTGGTGTATTTCCCCAGTTGATCTCGAACAGAGACCTTGGACAGTTCTTTCGTGAGCCCTCTAAGCCTCCCTCTACCGAGAATCGACTACCGTGTGGCCGAAAACTTCCCTTTCCGTCACATTTACCTTTTCTGTGGACCCACACGCCACTGGAACTTCTGGTCAACGTTACATCTTAGACTCGTGTTCCCCGAGGCCTGGTACCGTACGTCACACAGCAAACAGCAACTCGGCTATTGTCCACCTCCAACACGCGCGCTCCGCGGCGGCACCAACACTACGGACGACCGTCCCGAACGATGTAATCTAGCTAGTATCCGACACGAAGAGCGAAGCAGTATCGAAGTGCGGCGGTTCAATGACCAAATATGCCTCGGCATAATACAGGGTTTGTGTTGCGTTGACTTTTAGGTACAAGTAGGCACCACCCTCACTCTTCCAAAAAGAAGTAGTTGCCCATGGCTAGGTATTCCAGTGAGATTGATGTCACTGGGAAACATTACCGGGACTTACCCTTCTGCTCGCGATCCTTGATACTGTTGAGCTTGTTGACACGAGGCCTGAAGTTGGTTGGATCGCGCCTGAACGTAATCTGCAGGGACGCCAAAAATCGGTTCATGCCGGTAAGTAGGGATTGGGGTCTGATGAGAAAATGGTTAGACCAGCGATCGACTGATACACACATCATTGCCGTGAGGTGTGGTCGACTTACGGTGTGGCTGTAGCCGATATCGCAGGGGTGCCCTCAAACACGATGACACGGTCTGCCAGGTAAGTGGCCATGATAAAGTCGTGCTCTATGACAAATGCTGTCTTTTTCGCGTGAAGGATAAAGCTGCAGGACGATCAGAACGGTACGGAATTTCTAAATAAATGCATACCGTTTGATGACTTTGCTAGCGATGATACGTTGTTCGGAATCCAAGAAACTAAAGGACTGGTCAACAGAGACAAAGTAGCGTCGGTAAAGCGTGCGTACCTGCTGGGTTCATCAAGAAGGTAAACGGACACGTTTGGTTTGCCTAAATACAGGGATTATGACGGTGATGAGTTCGTGCCACAAGTCGCCTACCGAGAGCCAAGACGATAGCCACTCGTTGCAGTTCTCCTCCAGATAGTGTCTTCACCTCTTGGTCCATGATGTTGTCCAGACTCATTGGCTTGAGGACGTCGCTTTGGAATTGTGGGTGCATAAATGCTTGTTTGATTTGTTTGATGAGCAACATTCGGACAGTACCGGTAAACTTGGGTGATATCGTCTGCGGCTTCAGCGATACCGCCAACTCCATCTTGTCTGATTCAACATCCGGTGTTGTGACGCCAGCCAACAGTCGAACGAACGTGGTCTTCCCAGTACCATTTTCGCCCAGCATGACAACAATCTCTGAATCGGTAAAGCTCCCACCCTCTACAGTAAGCTTGAAATTGCCCATCGTCTTCGTCATAGACGGGTACGAATAATGCCGAGTTTTGTCAACAAGAACTTCCTCCGCAGTCTCCATCATCTTGAAGGATAGCGATTCCTCTCGGAAACGGAGATTCTCAGTTGGGATGAAACCATCGAGGAAGATATTTATGCCTGTCGCGTGCCCCAGATTGACATCCGTAGTTTGCAGATTGGTAGCGCTTACCTTCGCGGACAGAGTAGGGCATCGTTACCACTCCATACATGGAAGGTTTGCCGTATAGACAGCAAATGAAATCGGAAAGGTAGTCCAAAACGGAAAGATCGTGTTCGACAGCAATAACATAGCAACTCGGGGTGAGAAGCGAACGTATCACCTCGGCAGCTTTCAAGCGTTGCTTGATATCTAGATAACTCGACGGCTCATCAAACATGTATCTATTTGGATATGAAGTCTGCGTAGTGAGTGTCTTAGCTGGGATCCACTTACACGTCTGCCTTTTGGATACACGACATGGCGATGGCAAATCTTTGCAATTCTCCTCCGGAAAGCTGGGAAACTTCGCGTTCGAGGACGTTATTCAGCTCTAGTTCGTCACACAGTAGTTGCTTGTTGTCGAGCTCTAGCTTGGAATCCAGCATCTGCGTGACAGTCATACTACCTTTGATAGCCCGCGGTATATGATCGACATATTGCGGCTTGATCAGGGCTTTCAAGTTGTCTTCGAGGACTTTTGTGAAATAGTTTTGCAACTCGGATCCACGGAAATACTTCAATATCTCTTGCCAATCGGGTGGATCCTAGAGCAATAATTGTATACCAGGGACTGAGAAGAGGAGTACTTGCTCACGTCGTATCGGCCCAAGTTCGGCTTGAGTTTTCCGGCGAGAATTTTGAGTGCCGTACTCTTTCCTATACCGTTGGTTCCGACTAAGCCAAGAACTTGCCCGGGTCTAGGAGTAGGTAGTCGATGCAACTTGAAGGAATTGGCGGTATAACGATGTGTGACCTCCGATTCCAAATTTGTTGGTAGGTTTATGATCGCAATAGCTTCGAATGGGCATCTTCGGTAGGCAGTGAGAACACGGAGAAGGCTTGCGAATCGGCTCACTCACTTCTTAACACAAATGCCGCACCCGATACACAGAAATTCTGATATGAATGCAATCTTGTCTGTTGGCTTCACTTCGATACATAGTTTGCCTTCCAACTTGATTCAGAAAGACTGTAGGAAACAAACGAAAGTGCTCTCACCCATCTTCACGACAGGGCATGACTGTCCGCAAAACGATTTTCAAATGCGCCAACATATGTTGTACTGATCTGCTAACCTTTTTACATTCCTGAGCGCATCTCTTGGGCTTGCACCTGTTAGCATCTACGATGGCGATGCGAGTGATCTTGTCCGCCATCCTGCAGTCTTAAAGATAATGGCCTCAGCAATGGATAGTTGTGGTCGTGATTCTGTGTGCTTGGAAATCAATCAGCGTGAGTCTTGACTGCCTTATTTAGACGTGGCTACTCGTGGGTTACTCAGTGGGACTTGACATTGTAATACCCCGCACATACCAGCATCGAGCTTATCAGCCATGGGGAAGAATAAATCAGGTTCGAATGAGAAGAAGGGTAATTCAAACAAGGCAGCAGCAGAGCAATCCGAGAGCAAGGTCCGGTTTGCCTTCAGCGGACTTGGAAGGAGTCTTCATATGATCTCACGCTGAAACAGGGGAAGGGATCTTTGAAGCCCGCTACTGCTGTCAACGTCCGCCACATACTATGCGAGAAACACTCCAGAGCAATGGAAGCTTTGGAGAAAATTCAGGTAAAGGACGCTGCGGGAATACGGTCATCGAAAGCTCAGCGCTTACATTCAGGGGGGACAACGATTCGACAAGGTCGCTCAAGAGTATTCTGAAGACAAGGCCAAAGGTGGGTCATCGGATATCCCATTTGGCGTCTTATATTCTGATAGACTCGAAGCTGGTGGTAGCCTGGGTTGGATGACACGAGGATCTATGGTCGTACGTATCCCATGTTACATGATGGACGGGGCGGATGACTTGATGTTGCTCGCGTTAGGGTCCTTTCCAAGATGCAGCATTCGCTTTACAACCCTCCACTATTGACAAGCCGATCCTTTCGCCACTAGTCAAAACGAGTTTCGGCTACCATATCATCATGGTCGAGGGCAGGCGATGAGGTCCGAGGTTTCTATTCATCAGTTATGTCCATGAGATTACCAGTACCATTCGCTACGTAGTACAACGCCCAATTACCTACACACTACAGTACTGAGAAGATGACGGAGAAAACCCCATGTTTCAGCACGATCACCGGTGGCCGACGGTGTGTGACAGTTCGGATTATGCAGACTGGGATCACTGAATCAGTTAGAACCGACAGGTGTGATGGCTCCATATTAAAAAGCCCTCGATCAAGAGATCTTGCACGGGATAACAGCGCCGGAGTATGCGACGAATGGCCAGTATGACTACGCCATCGGGGTATAATGAGTGCGCACTGACGACGGGTTCGACATTGGAACTGCGTGGGTGGACTGTATGGTAGATCTTCATTCGCCCACTGAGATACAAAAAAATTCAATGGTCGTGATTGCCATAGAAGGACCGAGAGAACAGCGTCCGTAGGGGTAAGACTGTAAAGTCGCCCTGATCCTCAGGGATGTCCATGGGAGTCCACTCAAAGGAGTATTGTCGCTCTGGGATAATGTTCGCTTTGACGGCTACCTGCACAAACAAGGGGAGTAGAAAGGCAAGGAAGCACACAATGTGCAAACCTTACGAAATCGTAGAAGTAACCAGGTGTCCAAGGTCGTGATTATAGATTGACAGGAATGAGCCTGGAATTACCCAATCAATGAATCAACGAGGGGTAAAGTAGTGGTCAGAAGTTTTGTCGTCCTCCGTCCAAGCACTCGGAGTGAAAGGTGCTCGTAAAGCTATGGCTCCCTCCGGATCCTCAGAAGTCGGCTCCACCACTAATGGCGTGAGAGGCTCCTCTGACGGTGTCAAAGTAAATTCGTTAGGAGCGGTTCGTGACTTTCTGCCCCTTTTGAGAGGTCTGCCCTCGCCTTCCTTGGTCTGAATGAACGTGACACATATCACAAACAGATCACTCAAGTCGCGCTAGAGACTTACAGTCGCATCATTGTCAGCTTTATCGATAATCAGGCGCGAAGCTGCGGGCTTACGCCTCCGCCTTGGAGGCTCGAGGTCCGGGTCTGGCGTCGTACCAGCTGACGCGGGAGTTGCATCGGGTTGAGTGGTGGCCCTCCGGCAAGTGGCTGTCCGTTTTGGTTCCCCATTTTGTCCGTTGATTGTTCGCTTGCGCTTGCCGCTAGTGCCATTAGATGTAACTGCAGAAGAGCCCCGAGATACTTCATCATCGTGCCGACGGATATCCGCTAGCAGAGCATTTCCTCGCTGCTTTGCATTCCTCCCGTTTCTGCGCCGCCTTCCAACGCCGTACTGCATGACTGCTTTCCGGAAGTCCACTCCTTGTTTCTTCTGAAGGTAGTAATAGGTGACACACTGCGCGGGCGTTTTGTTCGGAAGCCTCTCGGCGATTATACCAAATTGTTTGGGATGAGCAGCGAATTCTGTTAAGAATATACTGCGCTCCTCTTCCGTCCAGTAGTCATTCCCAGAACATGCGCCATAAAATTCCGCAGGATTGTCAATGATGCTATTTGTGTCGTCGAACAGATACGGTATTGAGCCATGCGTGACTGATACCATATCTGGGATCTTGGCAACATTCTTGATGGCGAGATAGCTTGGATCCGTAAGTTCTTCCACACCCAAGCTGGCAATGATTTGTTCCATCTCCAAGTCGGAACGGACAGCGTCGCCGAGGATTGCAGTCGAACGCCGAGTCGACCTGCCGCCAGAAGGAACAGCAACCTCCTCTGTTACTCCAGATTTCTGCTCTTCATCAAGACGAGCGCAGTGGTCGAGCCACCGCTCATGAAGAGCCAGATACTCTTCCTTAAGCCGGCATGCCTTTCCAAAGATCTCAGATTGGCGTTTAGCGAAATGTTCAACGAAGGCTGGTTGCAGGTTCTGATGTTTGCTAGCCCGCTCACGCGAACGACCGCCGCCCACCACTTCCTCAAACAAACGGCTTTGACCGTCCAAGGATACTGGCACCCTTTGCAGTTCGGATACTACCTGGTTGGCACGAAGTAGCGGGTAGACTCGTTCATCCCGTGTTTGTCGGTCGCAACGAAGGCGTGCAAGGACAACGAGACGAAGGCCATCGCGGACGGACATCAACTCCCCTGACTGCTGTTGATTGTTGATGCGCGACTTTTTGGGAGTAGCGGTCCGAGTCGCACTGTGGTCACTAACTACGATGTGCGGAAGGCTTTGGTCCGGCTCGGGAGGGATGATACCTAATCCTACTCCCAAGCCTCCCATAGTTGTGATGGAAGAGACGGGCTTTTCGGTCACCTGGAACACAGGCGGTGGGGTGACAGCTGAGAAAGGGGGTAATTGTTCCCGTTCATCAGAGTTAAATGAGACCCCAGATGGCTTGGTGGTTCCTTCCGAGACCATTGATGGCTCTGTCGCCTTAGTCGCATTGCCACCAGGTAATGGTTCCTGAGAACTCTCTTCGAGGGGACGTATCTCCATAGAGCTTCCGTCCACGCGTTCTACCCCATGCTCCGGGGGTTCTAAATAGTCGAAGATTAACATTTGCCTCCTTAATGGTGCTACCCTGACCCAAAAAGAGCACGTACCTTCAGCAATAGTGTTGTCAGCTGACGCCAGAATAGGCGTAACAGGTGATGGTAAATGAAGGTCGCGATTTGCACATCTACCCGATGATCCATTGGCCACGTGTACTGTCTCGTGGTTACCTGACTGCGTAGAACTGGGGTCCTTAAACACGCCCTGATTTGAGGAAGATTCCTCAAGAATATTCTGATCGTGCATGTCCGTTGAATGGCGAACATCTTCCTGAGGTGCCGTATCACTGAGGCGGATTGACGCAGGATCGGGAGGCAACTCCGCCCTTGATTCGGAGATAGCGGATTGTGCCTGACCAGATGCTCTAGAAGATGGTGAAGATGATCGAGACTTGATTGTTCGGCGTGGAGGCTCTCTACATTGCGCGTTCCGCTGATGATGTAACGACTCCATTTTGTACGAACGCTGTTCACCAAGTACTTGCGAAGTCTGTTGGTACACAAAAGACGCGGACGGCAATTGGTGCTGCTGGTGTACAAGGAAGTCAGGAGTTTGCCGGCGGCAAGGAGGGGGTGGAATTGTGTAAGGCGGAAACTCGGGCGAGAACTGGACAGCTCCGTACGACGTAGGAGTTCGCCACGTGCTACTTTTGACGCTCCCGTCGCGAGGTAGTGGCTGGGCGCTCTGATGAGGTGGCGAAGCCGGAGAGCGGGCGTATTGCCGAGGGGGAGTACTGGCGATAGAGCTCGAACGATAGCCATCTTCGTAGTCCAACCGTCTCCCTCTGTGAACCGCAGAGCTTAAACTGTCGGTGGAATAGGATTGCCTCCTAGGCTCATCGTCGTAGTGAGGACGGTATGTGTCGGCAGTACGTGGGTAGGAATGTATGTCGCGCGATCCCTGTGCGCCAGGGTGAGGTCGATAACTGTCACCTGTAAAATTGTGCGCAAAATCCGTACGGGCGGCAGGTTTATGTGGAGGTTGGTCTCTTGTGAAATGTGGGCGACGGTCCAAGTGTCGGTCCGACGTCGAATCTGATCTAGGAAAATAAGAGATGTTAGGAGGAAATCTCACCTTCCAGGACTTGACGTACGGATCATATCGCCCAGATCTATCGGTGAATTGGTGTACCCAGGTATCTGATTCAAACATCCTCTCCGCCATGGTATCACGACGAGTATTGAGACGCGGAGAAGCGGGTGGCGATCGTCTATCAGGATAATACGACGACGTCCTCCGGGATCCTTGCTCCCAGGGACGTGAATCTATCGCCCTGGACCTATCGTGGAGCCCCGGTGACGGACTACGGCTATAGTTTTGGGGGCGCCACTTGTTAGGCCTGTAATTACTCGCATAGTCCTCACGATAGAGTGCTCCTCCATGAGGTACATAGCTGTCATAGGCATGCCTCTTCGGAGAGGGGGATCTGCGACGAATTGGATACTAGCATTCAACAGTTCAGCAACACGAGAAGGGTGAGAGACGCGTGGGACTGACTTCGAATGAAGAAAATGTGCCAGGCCCTGGTCGGTGTAGATTATGGGAAGATGCCATCGCTTCCAGAAAAGACTTGTTCGGTATCGAGCAGACGTGATGATCGTGTTGAAGGCGGCCGTGGTCACCGTCACGAGAGACAGACAGTATGATTGAGTGCCCAGGATTGCTGTGAGCAACAAACGGTCTCCTGTGATGCTGTCCTCGTCTTGTGGGTCAGTAAGCGTGCACTAAAGTCCACCGGGGTCAACTACGGGTGATACAGACTGCAAGACCGTCCTCGAGCTCAGCGTGGTCAAACAGTAGCTGGTGGTCGCTTTGGAACTCCGCACCTTACTAGGCTTCGCTATTACATACGGTGTGGTAGAAACATGCCATGGACGCGCTCCATGGCTTCAAGGACGTTCAGTCGCTCAGCTTCCAACGTCCAGTCATCCGAAGGCTCATCTTAGGCTCATATTGGGTCGTCATCCTCTTCGCAATACCATTCTGGTGGCGTCTCACAAGCATTGAACGCATTGCACTCCCTTCCAGTCGTGTCCATGCTCAGTTAGAGAAGCGACCTGTCTTCCCAGTGAACGTGCAACTCGACGGGTCCAGTTTTCATGGTAGAGCGTCACTGTTGGCATCAGAGTTGAACGAGCTCCTGGCACAATCCGCGCGAACGTCCACTAGGTGGAGTAACCTAGACATTCACGTCACCGTCGATCAAAACGCAGGTACGGTCACCCAAATAGACTTCTTTTACTTTTCGACGTCATCCTAGCCGTAGACAATCAGACAAATCACAGCGTGTACACAGTTGCGGTCGGCGATGACACCGTAGTTCGGCATCCACGACACTTAATTCTAAGCCAAGATGATGCTTCCTCTGGTACGTTGAGATACAAAAGTTCGATCAGTTCCAGATGACCGCGCCGGATTCATAGCCACGAAAATAGCCGATGTTCTAACGGGACTTCTGGCACCGGAAGCTTCGTCAAGGGTGCAGCGTGTCGTGCAATACTCCAAACGTTATCGACTCGCGTTCACCTTGCTTAACGAAGATGTCACATCGGATCGGCTCATTCACAGCTGGGATATTCGTGCAGCACTTGCAGGAAGGTGACATTACTTACACATGCGTAGGACCCCTGGCTGAGATGGTTCTAGACCATATTTCCCCTGTTTTGTCGCAGCTAAACGTTCTTCATGACTTTCTGATAGAGAGTCAAGTCCAATTTCATGCACCTCTGGCCTTCGAACCTGTTCAGATTGTTTCAGAAAATAGCACCCTGTACGGACTCACACCTGAGGATCTCACCGTATTTGTAAACTCAGCTGAGTGGACGTTATGTGAATCTCCGACATCTGATGTGCAGTAAGGAGAATTCTTATTACTTGCTTTCAGCTTCGAGTGTCTCCGAAGATCCAGTGCTCCACTTCCTCTTATTCGTGCCTTCCTCCTCTCGACAGCCACTTCATATACTAGATACCCAAGGTGTGATGTCACAGGTTGTACCTGCATGAACTGACTGAAGCCGTTGCAGGGTCTCCCACGAAGCATGCTGTGTTCCTCCTGCCGCAGTGGGGCGGAATCTACATCCTCAATCACCTTGAGCACGTTGGCACGAGGACACACTTGACTGCCGTTGATTTGTCGCTTGTCTTCTCAGCCTTCGCCAATCAACTCTCGGCCTTATTAGGTGTTTCAGATCTACCCCGTGGTGTAAAGTCGGACGACTCTTCCGTCTTGAGCGACTGGCAGGTTGACGCCGTTCTCCGTTACCGTGCACAAGAGAACATCATTGAAACGCAAAAGACACTTCACAGCATTGTGAAACTGGTGGATCAAATCAAAAACATGCCAGTGGACGAAACTGTGAGAGGAGATGTACAAAATGCGCTCACAGCTTTAGGGAAGGTCTGCAGCTTCTTTCGGCGCATTTTTTCCGAGCTCATGAGGTGAACACATTTCACTATAGGCGTACCGATCTACAGCAGGACTTCCAAGTACCATATTACACTGGTCCCGTGAGGCCCTGTCCTCGGCATCGCACGCTTTTTTCAACCCCGGTATGCTGGCGCTGTTGTATTTCCCTGCAGAGCACAAATACGCTGTGTATACTCCCCTGTTTGCGTCCATCGCAGTTCCTCTGGTTGTTGCACTGGGTCGAGAACTCCACGCGTGGCGGCGAGAGCATCGGACGACAGCAGGCAAACTCGTGTACCACACCCAGTCCTAGATAGAACATTGTTGAATTAACGAATCATGGTGTAATCCGAATGACGCACTCGCAGACAAGTTTGCTGATTGATTCGAAGACCCACACCCAGCCGAGCTACTTACTGACTTCACGGTATTATTACTCACGTGACCAGCATCGACTGACTGAATAGTGTGACACTCGGGAAGGACTTCAAGAAATCAAGTGTGGGTTTGCTCGTGGTTGGCTGTGGTTTCCCTCTCACCATGAGCGCAACTCTTAAGTTCAATATCGATGGAATGTTACTCTTTGAACAGCCCTTTGCCCGAGTGTGTGGTGTTTCATGCTAATTCATGCTAGTCTCCACAATGACTTAGCAAACCTACGCAGGTCCCTTACGAGAATTATCGCAAGGTTTTCCGGGCATCCCAGCGGAATATCGAAAAGGAGCTTGGAAGCGTTCTGTCGCTCTCTAATGACTTACAGAAACGTTCTGTGGCTGATGGCGGAAGCCTTGAGGAGACAGTCAAGGCGGTGGATGGAATGATTGGCCGAGTGGAGAATCTCAAGCGCAAGGTCGTCTTGCTGCCACTGCTGCCGGAATCACTCATACTCATATTCTCACTCCGTACAGCTCTCGGACCTTCAGGAGAACAATGGAAAGCCTACCCTGGACGTCATACAGGAACGCCTCCACCATCTCGCAGCCCTTGAAACTCTGCCGAATACTAATGGTGCAGATTTTTCCCGCTGGGCTGATACAAGACTAGACCGATGGCTGGTCGATTGGGCTCTGCGTGGTGGTCGTCACCAAACCGCGAGGACCCTTGCCCAAGAGCGGGGTATTGAAGTAAGTGGACTGTATTGGACTTTAGCATTCCGTGTTGACGAGTTGTGTCATGCTAGACCCTGGTAGATATCGATCTGTTCATGGATATCCACAGAATTGAATCCGCGCTTCGCCGGCACAGCTGTGCTGAAGCCATAGCATGGTGCAGTGAAAATAAAACGGCGTTGCGCAAGATTAAGGAAAGTTCCAAGCTGCGCCACTCCGTGTCGGGTAACAGCGCTTTCTAACGGGCGGATAGAGCACCCTCGAATTTGAGCTGCGGCTTCAAGAATACATTGAGTTAGCGCGGGCTCGGAAAACGCAGGAAGCAATTACATACTCGAGAAAGCACCTCGTTTCCTGGCAGGAGACTCATCTGTCTCAGATAACGCAGGCGTCTGCTCTGCTCGCCATCCTGCCGTCTACAAACTGCGGGCAGTACAAGGTCTGTGATTTCCTCATGGAGTGACCGATATGCTGAGACAGCTGTGTAGCGACTGTACGACGACTCCCGATGGACGTCGCTGGTACAAGCTTTCCGTTTAGCCGCATACACCTTGAATAGTTTATCCACGGAACCACTTCTCAACCTCGCGGTCTATGCTGGTCTTGCCGCTCTCAAGCTTCCCGCATGCTATGATCACAGCCCAAATGTAAACTGCCCCGTTTGTGATCCTAATATCAGGGTACTCGCCAGCGAGGTGCCGTACAGTCACCATGCGAATTCTACAATCGTCTGTCGCCTTACCGGGAAAATAATGGACGAGGATAACATGCCCATGGCATTTCCGAATGGTTATGTCTACTCGAGAGAGGTAAGTGGATTAGGCGATTTAGGGCACTGGCTGACTCTTGACCCTATTTTCCGTGAAGGCCCTCGAAGAGATGGCTGCAAAGAACGACGGGAAAGTCACCTGTCCCCAGTCACACCACACGTGTGATTTTTCTACCCTCAAGAAGGTGTTTATCTCGTAGGAATTCGATATCCTTCGAGTGTATAGTACTTTGTAACTATAGCAAGTAAAGAACCAGTGAACCGTGTATGGTATTATTATTGCAAGTACCCCCAACCGCACGTGCCCAGTCGTTTTTGCTTCGGCAGCGATGAACCTGATCACCTCGGCCAGTTTGGTACGAAATCTGGGGCAACGTGTCGAAGATTGATTCCAAGATCTGGCGTACTGAACCGTATCTCAGACCTGAACCTAATACGCAACGGCCGCCCTCAACGTGTCTGTGCGCAAGTGACACGCCCTCCCGACTTGTCCACCTACCCTGCAACACCGGACCGTAGTCAATTTGTTTTCAAGTTGATGGCGGGACACCTCCGAGTCGGGTGAGGCTAGCGGCTGAACCGGGTGAAGAAATGTGCGTTGTTTTTACACTACATTTACGTCTCTCAGTAGCCTTGTAGGGAACCGTTACCCGTCAAGAGTCCATGATCCGTTTGCCTGTCATACCGACTACTGGTTCTTGGTCAAGCTCTCGCATCGTGCGGCTGCTGGTCACAGGGTTGGTTGTGGATGGGACCGGGCGTAAACGTTCAGCACTTGCAGGTGGTCGATCTCTTCGCTGGAACAGGTGGGTGGGTGGTACATATCGAACTATAGGCACTGTGCCTTGAATGACCCTTCGTCATGTATCCGAGATATGCCGTTTCATATTCCGAGGCCAACACGCTGCGATACTCCATGCGTATCTACAAATTGGGGTCTGCCCGCCGCGGGGCACGAGATACCTTTGTTGGTACCGCGTTCAGCATCGCACGCTCAGCCAATGAACTAGCTATTTTCCGGAGTTGCTTGGACTGCTTGACTGCAATTAGGCTGTTGTTTCATAGCAAGCCGTGCTGGCCTGGCGTTCCCGGTGACGCATCCGGCGCACTCTACATTCATTCCCGCTCAGGCGCCAATTCAGTCCAGTCATACCTCGCAGAATAATTCGCATGAAAGCGGGTATTCTCAACACGTATATGGCCTCCGCAAGGATCTGTGCGGTTTAGCTCACCGGTTTGCGTACTGACGCTTTTCGATCACTAACTCAGGTGTAGGACGGACTGTAGTTCGCAGGCTCAGTTCTCCGTCTCCCACGCTGTTCTGGCCAAGCAGACTTCGGGCTTACCTAGCGGTGAAAATGTTTTATCGACCCACGCACCGGGTGTCTTGCAGGGTGACTAGCTGGTGCCACATTGATGACGCGGAGACAAAGTACACGTTGTGGGAGGCGGATGTGAGGCAAATTTTAAATGAATGTTCGGTTATGATAAGAAGTTGCGGATTGGAACATACGGCGTCTCGCTCGGGACCGTGATAATCATATCAGCCTTCCGGTGTGAAATTCTGCCTCGGGTGTCCCGCCTCTTGTCGATTTGGCGACGATGTGCTAGTTCGTGTTCGCCATTCGTGGTTGGGATGGGGATCCGACGGGTGCCCATTGTCGCATGAACTGTACGTCCTTAATTGGCGTAGAGCTTTGCCGCACGCCTACCTTGAGGCTGGTTTCGCCATTTAGGTATTTGTTCCTGTTCAGGGCCGCAACTGGAGCTGATGTCTGGAATGTCAATTAGTTTTTCCCGTGACTCGATTCCGGGATGAAGGAACGAGCCCACCGGGATGACGAGTCTTTCTCTTTCTAGACACCAAATGCTATACTCCTTGTCACATACCAAGGTATGGCTTTACGTATACTCAAGGCTGCAGCGGACCCGAAAGATGGTCGATCAAGAGTCTTTATTTCCTCCCTGAGACGGCTGGTGAACACGCTGGTTCATTTACCGCAAGAACTGGCGATTTGTCCCGCCTGCGGCACCTTCACCCACTATAAAGGAGAGGGGCGTCAATCAACCCATTTCCATTGCCGTCCACCCCAGTTATCTCGAGAAGGCCTCTCGCAGCTTGTATCATGTACACGGTCGGCCTACAATCAGCTGCTGACGCCTTTCTTCTGTCCAGCTTGCAGGTTCAAGTTTTCCTTGCCCTTTGTATTCTATTCGTCTTCCTTATATTCGGTGTCGATGGTAACAAAGTCGACAACGGCTCGCAATCCCCTGCCTTTCTACCAGGGTCTCATTTACTCGCCATCGCTCCATTCTTCCAAAAACGTTTCGAATTCCTCAATGACGGTTTCCGTAAAACAGGCCAAGCATTGTTCCAGTTCAACATGTTACGGGCATGTGGTTATTTCATAAGCAAACGTTGGGTTGCTGAGTCAAATTCATAGGATACCGTCATCGTCGTGTCGGGAGAAGCTGGTCGGAAGGCCTTCTTCACCAATCGAGGTTTCGACCTCACCGAAGGTTTCAAAGTACTGTCTGGTGCCGTACGCCACTTCCCCCTTTTCGCCGCAGCCGCTCAGCCTCTGAATATCCGCAATGTAGATTCCCGTGGTCAAGGGTGTGACGTCTGATCTGCAGACTCGTCGTGTAGCACTCATCCACAAGCGACTCTCGGCGGCTCAAAGGCAAGAACATCTGACTCAACGTGGGTGTGTTGCCTCTCTGACCTTCCTCCACTGAGTACCTGCCCTTGCAGTCATCAACCCTCTACTAGAGGATTGTCGTCGCATGATGGAAACTTGGGGACAAGCTGGGACTTTCGACCCCTTTGAAAATATCTATGAAGTACGCCCAGGACACACCCATGTACCACAACTGACCCGTGAAACAGTTACTATTCCAAGCAACTGTACGGTCTATTGCAAGCGAAGACATAGCAAATGACGCAGCACTCGTTCGTCGCCTCAAGTATCTGTACGATATCCTGGATAATGGGACCACACCCGCGACCGTTTTGCTACCGTGGCTGCCGGCCCCGAGCATGATCAAGAAACTCTGGGCGACGAAGGAGATTTACGGCATCGTCTCCCACGCCGTGGACAACAGGGTGCGCACCGGCGAGCGCCGAGAGGACACCCTACAAATGCTGGTCGACGCCAAGGACGAAAGATTGGTCATGGTTGGGGTAAGCTTAGGATATGCTGAAGACTCCAAGGTCATTGATGCGCCTCTAGTTCATCATGGGATTGTTGGTGGCTGGTGCCAGGGCAACGGGCACTGCAGCGTCTTGGCTCATCACGTTCTTGGGAAATAACACGGAATGGAAGTTCAAGGCCACTCAGGAGGTCGACCGACTACTAGCCATATACCCATCGCAAAGCAAAACGATGTCTTCCTCGGAACAGCTATCGGCTATTCCATTGGAAGCATGGGAAACGGAGACACCTGTTTTGGATGCAGTTATCCACGAGACACTCCGAATCGCGCAGCCACATACAGCCATGCGTCGCAATCTCGGTCCTGATACATTCATCGATTCCAAACTCGTTCCATCAGGGGCATACATAGTGTACCCCTTCTCTGACGTGCATCTTAACCCGGACATATACCCTGATCCGTGGAAATTCGATCCAAGCCGCGGGGAGGCTAAGGTGCCGTTCGGTTATCTAGGATGGGGTGGTGGTGAGTTCGCGGCATAATGTTTTACGTGCTTTTTTTTCCACTGACGACATCGTCGCACCAGGGAAAACCGTTTGCCTGGGCCAGCGATTAGCGAGGTTGGAGCTCAAGCTCGTAGCGTCCATGATGCTGTTGGGATTCCGTTATTCGACCGTGGGCGCAGACGGCGACCTCCTCGATTCCCCCCCTCGACCCAATTGGAATGATACCCTTCTATGCCGCCCAGAAAAAGGAACGTGTTTCCTCCGCTATGAAAAATCCACACCCACGTTGTGACTTCCGAGCTGTGCTTGGCTGTTCCCGTTGGGGTTTGTGGCAGGGACATTAAACCCTTGTATGAAAGTTACGCAGTCGATGCATCCAGGACCATTCCTTGTGGGACTGCACCCTTTCCTATTATCATTATTCACTACTTGCAGGACTCGACAGTAATACATGGATAATTTCGAAATAACCGTAGTTAATCATTCTGTTCATGTGCCTGTTGTAACCCCGGACGAAGATAGCATACCTTAGTGTAAATGTTTACATGCAACCTATGGCAAGGTCGACGATGACTGGAGTATGTAGCACTACGTATGTATCGCAATGAGACCCTATTGACCATGTACAGCTTGGACGGAGAACTCAGATCAGACAGATACACATGATCGAATGCTAATGCAGGCAATGTATTGCGGTGCGACAAGTCCACCGATACGCGTATTCCCTCGGCGTGAAGTCATTGGAAAAAGAGTTCATCCTTGGCAGATAATGGCCCCTTCCGTTTCTGTGTTCGCCTGTCCTCGACGTTCTGATTTTTCCTTGCCTCCACAAGGATTTGATTTTCCTGTCTCTTCTCTTCTATCCTGCTCCGTAGTATCCGATCTTCTCTATCTCTCCGCTCCCTCTCCGCCAGTTTCGCTCGCTTCTCTTTCGACGGCTCCCATTTACTCCGTAGAATACGCCGAACGGCCTCGGGGCTTATCTTGAACTTGTTTGCTAGTACTGGAGTAGTGAACATCTCCTTATCCAATGCGTGAAGTGACCGAAGTGCCTCCATGGCCTCTCGCGATAATTTACGCGTTGGGTTCCATCCCTCTGGAAACATCTCTTTCATCCGTTGCCTGTGGGTACGCCACTCCTGCGGAGTTTCCGGGGTTTCTGAACGAGTGCGACGCCTGGCAGGTGGCTCGTCCTCCGTCAAATCAAGTGCAGCCGGGCCGTCCTGGACAAGCGTGCGAGGGGGAACGTGACCCTCGACTCTCCAGTTCCGTCGCCTGGGAAGAACACCCTCCGAGTAGAGACGACACGATGTAGATTTAGTAAGGAGCACCGGGCATCTGGAGAGCCGAAGAGTTAGCGACCGCTGCACGACGGACATTTGCGTAGCGTTATGGGCAAGTAGACACTGAAAGTCCCCACACAGGCCTTTTGCACTCCGCGGCTAGACACGATCGGCATCGTCCGAGGCTACATCCGTATTGGAAGCAAGCTTGGGCCAGAGCTTTGACCAACTTCAAGCTTAGCCGTGTGCAGGTTTGTCTTCCCAGTCGACGGAATCAGAACGTATCGGACCGTCGTCGCCTATATCCTATACAGCATGGCTGATGTTTCCGACCTCAAGATTCAGGAGGGTCAGTTTGCTTGTTGGCGTCGACTAGTCAAATATGGTTTGACCCAACGTCGTGCTGTGGACTTTTTACAGCCTACTTGGACGTGCGCTCTGACAAATCGGATACCAACTGGCTGCTGCTGGATTACCAGGTCAGCGTCATGTTCTATAGGGTCGCTTGACGGCTTCAGGTTCTGTCTCTGATTTTGTCCACCGTCCTCCCCACACGCGACGCCGTTAGTCCGATCGCTCCGATAGATTAGTCCTCACCCAGACCGGCACCGGTGGTTTGTCCGAGCTCCGTGATGCGCTAGATGATTCCAAAGCCTCTTACGGTTATGCACGTGTTAAATACTCCAACGACAAAGAATCGCAGCGCGAGAAGTTCATCCTCGTGGTTTGGATTGGCTCAGGGTGCAAGGTTTTGCGGAAAGCCAAGGTGCGTGGTTGCACTGTTTCTTTACGTGGTGTGGCGAGTGTGCCTAACACCGCAATGCGCACGATGTCCATATTCCAAATCCTACGTCACACGCCCACACCGCCTCTGCTGTGACGAGTTAACGCGGGCATGAACTCACTCTTCCGGCTCCACTTTGCAGATCTCTGTTCATACTGCCAACGTCAAAGAGGTGTTGCGGGTTTACTCAATAGAGGTGGCCGCTCGGGAGAGAGATGACTTGAAAGAGGACCCCATCGTTGTCAGACTGCGGAAAGTGAGTGGCACTTTACCAACCACACGATGTTGCCGTCAGAGCCTGACATTTAAACAGGCCGGTGGCGCCAGTTACGATGGAATATAATGCACTCCACTGATATACCCCCCCGATCCAGGGTAAACACAAGTCTTGCACCATGTTGTACCCACCGTCAACCGTAATACCTCGTGGCGAGTTGGTTTTATTTTTCTGAAGAATTTTACAATGAGGACATTTCGTTCGGACCCATCGTGTTTTTCGCTGACGTTTAGATCCGTTATGTTTGAATTGAACCAGAGACAAGGCAGTGGTCCTGATGGACCGCAGGTTTACTCGTTGCCGATAGAAAACTTTTCAAGTTCTGTAATGCCTCGTTCGTCAAGCCGCATTCCCATCCATCCGTCCATCCGCTTAGCACCCAAGACCTTTTCATAGAATGCAATGGATGGCTCATTCCACTATCCCGGCGAATGTGGTTATTTTTGCAACCATTTCATTAATCAGCTACGGACGTTTTTTCAGCCAACTCGCTTGCTCACCGTAAGCACAGACCAATCAAGCCGTGCACAATTCTAGTATGCCGAAACAGCCGTCAGCTATGGAATTGTCCGACGTCGGAATTTAACAGTGAATTTACCTTCGCTTGAGCTACTTTTCCTAGCTCAGCAAAAAAGGCTTTTCCAATACCCACATTCCTTGCTTCTGGAACGACAAAGAGGTCTTCGAGCTGGAAAAGACGGGTTTGCGCCATCGGATTAGGCGACCCATGGCGGCCATACACCATGAACTATTCACACGCACATACAACCCTGGTCTTCCGGTCCAGGTAGAGTAGTTGAAGAAATAGAGGGCCATCCCGAGGGGTGTCCCGGGCGCATCCGGCGTCCCCTCGAATGCCAAGAGGGTGTGAGCATAGTGCTTCTCGAAGATGTTTTCCCTCAACTGAAGGTCGCGTCGGAATGATGATGGTTAGCAATACAGAGCGTGAATACTGACCAGAGCAGGAGTTGCCTTGACCGTGGACTCGGGTTCATTTTCGTACCTCGCCTAGTATTTTCAAGTACGGTCTGGATTTGAGTAATCACAAGCCTCGGACTGGAAAAGAGGGATACCAATCCAATAATCAGTTTCAAGATGGTGTCCTTATCCATTGTCGATCTCAGCACAACAGCAAGCGAGGTGACTAGACTACTCTGCAGCTCACCACATCATCTGCCGTAGCGGGGCGAATATGAAACGAAGGGGCCATATTATCTTGCTTTGCCTGCGTCAGTACAGTATGGTACACCAATATTGATCAGTCTCCCCTTGTCGGTTTCTGTGGACGGGCATGCCCAAATCTGGCCTAATTTCGTGCAAAAAAGCAAGCTCTTTTGCACGAAAGAAGAAGCTCTCGCAGAGTTTATGTACGCATGTTTGGCCAAACCTTAGTTGTCGACTTTTCATCGACGTACATCCCAAATATTCAATATTCAAGGGACTTGAGATCCTGAACACCAACCACTATGGATCCAGCAAAACTAGCCAAACTTCAGGCCGCAGCTGTGGCCAATCGGCTTGGTGAGCGTGTCTCTGGTTAACAAGGGTTGACTGGGTCGTTTTCGGATCCCGTCGAAACCCCAGAAACTCCCGACATGTTCCAACCCTTGTCTAATGCGTTACAGGTGGGAAGGGAACAATGCGTCGGAAGGTGGTGCGGAAGGCGAAACCCTCTTCGGCACAAGATGACAAAAAACTTCAAGGTGCTCTCAAAAAATTGAATGTGCAATCTATTCCTGGTGTAGAGGAAGTGAACATGTTCAGAGAGGATGGCAACGTGCTGCACTTCACTACGCCCAAGGGTGCGTATTTTTTTTGGGACTTCACGGGCGTCCATGGTGGCCTCCGCAGAGAGGATCGATGACATTAACGAGGATCTGTGTGTATGCACCGACAGTTCACGCCGCAGCTCCTGCGAACACGTTTGCGATCTATGGTGTTGGTCACGTCAAGGAGCTGACTGAACTCGTTCCGGGGATCTTAAACCAACTCGGCCCGGACTCCCTTGCCTCACTGCGCAAACTCGCAGAATCATACCAAGCGATCCAGCAAGGACAGCAGAGGCCAGCCGCTGCTGGTGCTGCCGAGGATGATGATGACGACGTCCCTGACCTCGTGGAGAATTTTGATGTGGAAGGAGAGCAGGCTGCGGGCGCCGACGTGGAGAAGTTGGAGGACGTCAACTAAGGCACTCATCGAGCGGGGCATGGTGTAAACGAGTTACTGGGGAGTCTACCAAAACGGACAATCAGTCGGAGAACCGGTGGAGCAGAAATCTGGAAAACTGAGTGGAGGTGCAAGATCGTTCTGCAGCTACCTTCCTCCATCTGATGTGGTCCGTTTTGGTTGTATGAACAGAACTCTTCCCACTGATTCTGTCCATCCTGCGTATTCTTTTCCTGTGTTACTTGGCTGTTTTATGGTGTTCATGCGATTACAAGACTGCATCTACCCATCACATTGTAAAATCACAACCATGTCTTCGTACTCTCGGTGATGTTCTGAGACGTCAGCTACTGTCCGCTCTGGCATTTGTGTCGATTTTTATTCGAGCAGATGTCCGTGGTGCGGGCAGAGTAGAGTTCAGACTCCCACATACCCATGGCAGGCTTGACATTCCATAATGAAATCCTAGCCACAACGGCAGGGCGCGTTCAGATTCAACCGACCGTTGTGCATGTCCCTTCGTTTTACGGGCATGGTCCTGAAATGTGGCTCAAGATCAAAAGGGTGAAGTCTGACGGAACTCCCTTGGACCACTAGTTCCTCGACAGGAAGCTAGTAAACGTGACAGTAGGGAGGCGAGCAGCATTAACCAACTCGTCACAGTCGGAAGACAAGGGAGGGACACCCTCTTTTCAACCTGGACAGCACCTAGCTACAATCTCCTCCGTTTTCATGACCCTCGTGCCGCACAAGCCGCAGAGGGTAAATGCTAACACGCTTCAGGGACGGGAGTTAACACGGAGACGGATTAACGCTAACCAAGAACCAGGAGTGGGGCGTGTGGCTCTGGAATTATCCCGGTAATGTGGAACGCTGCGCGGCGGTGAATTTGGGCGGATTAACAAGCATGTTAACGATGTCGCGACATTGTAGACATGCCAGAGTCCTCCTTGCACTGCAACTGTATGACATTGGCGATGCAACGGCATGTGCAGGCTTGCCGTGGCTATTCAAAAAAGGGGACGTTGGGTGACGCCCTTGCCGTGTTGCTCATGGCCGTTAAGTCAAACATCCCTTGGCAGTCTAGATGCCATGGAAATTTGTTGTTGCTGCAAGACGGTGCTGTTAAAGGGCAGGCTTAGCGTGCCTATAAACCTGCATCCTGTGGCGTCGCTTTCATGCTGTGATGCCATAATCCCTGAAGGCTAATTCATATCAGCGCATTAACCCGTGAATTTGGACACTACTTATTTAATCGAAAAAAATTACTATCTTGGATTCGAAGCACGGTATTCTTCACTTCGTGAATCCATTGCTTTTCATGTGTACCTGTTTGGGTAACTGCTTGGTGGATGTTCGCGAGAGGAGTCAACGCCCGTCATTTGCCCCATCCGGTGGGAGATACAGCACCAAGTTGCCCTCAGCATAAAGGGAGTGCTCGATGGTTCAAAGGCCAAGAGCTACGCCTCAATACATGGCGGTGAGTGTGGGCCAGTCAGCGACAAGCCTGTGTAGGCGAAAGTGAAGAGCCTAGTCCACGCAGGTGCACGGCGGTTCGGAGAGAGGAAATCATGCGTTTGAACGTATTTATTTACCGCCATCCTGCTTCGGATTGCCGGCAAGGACATAATGAATTTTTTCTCAGAACGTGAGCAAAGCGGTAACGATTCGTCGTTTGAGTGACCAAGGACCACATTCAGTAACCACTTACCACCCTTCCAGTCAGATGATAAGGCTGTAGTCAGGGGGCGGACATGCGCCTCTAAGGAGGCTAAAGGCGTAACAGCCAGCAATGATAAGTTTGTCCACCTCCCTATTACACTACGAGTCTCCGCTGGAACCGATATTCGACACAGATCGTAAGTCTGGTACGGAATGCGGATGAAATGCTTACAAAGCTGGGACTCCAGCCGGGGATGGCACACACCCGGTCCAGTGGGATGAGTATGGCACTAGGGGGACATTTGTTTTCCCAGCTGGTGGTATGTTCGGTAAGCTTTCCACCACCTGTAAAGATCAAGGGATGCAATTCGCCGGCTTGCAACTAACCCGCTGACCGTGTGTAGAAACGTCTAGAGTACTGGGTCTGACTCAATTGCAGGCTGGTCAGCATTGCACTGCCTTCTTGCCAAATTGCAGTCACGTGATGACGGCCGGGGTCGTTTCGGTGATGGGTTTCAAGCTTATGCACTAGCTCGCTGGACGCGTGTGTTCGGGGACAGCTGAGGTAGCGGCCACTGCATTCTTGGGTACTTGACGGGGCCTGCCGAGGTGAATTCGTTTTCAAATGACTTATAATCAGTTTCACCCGTCCAATCAACCTCGAACCCACCCCGTCCAGCAGAATACTTATCCCCCGGGATCAGGCATGACTAGCCCGATATCTGGCTATTCCGCTCCACCTCTGCCGTATAATCAACGCTGCTTTCAGCGTTCACCTCAGCAACCGTCTGGATTCCAGTATGCGAATCAGAAGGCACTCCCGCGTGCTCCATTCCCTCAACGGTGTATGGAGCACGTTCCACAATCACAACCTTTTCACCAGACACCTACTGTGGCTGTTGCGCAGACCAGCTATCAATCTGTACCCGGTACGATTTTGACCTCTCTATCTGGCTCTGCTGCTCAGACATTGCGATATGCAGCAGCAGGTCCTCCACCCCCGCCATCCTCCTTTCATTCCTCTGTCTCCTATTCATCTCCAAGACAACAGAATTTCCCCCAGCCTGTCACTCCTGCAAGTCCTTCGAGTTTCCATCGACGTCCGCTACCTACTCCAAAGACTCGTCCAGAATCTTTGCCACCTCCTTCTCGCCACACACCACAGATCCAAGCGCCAGCGCCTTCGCGGCCTGCGATTCTGACGCATACAGCATCTTTAGTATCGATGGATGCACCGTCGACGCTGTCTTCGCCATCTTCGGCAACGTCATCAAATGGCAGTAGACGACCCTTGCCAACACCTCAGACACGCTCCGCTAAGCATTCATCATTGGATTTGCGTGTTCACTCAACGAACCCGGTCAAGGCTTCCATTTCAGATAAACTCCTACCTTCTTTCTCTCGTCCTACAGTGCCCTCGAAGCACAATGTACTGGTCTCCGGCGAACAGTCGGACGACAAACTGTTACCGTCCGCATACGCACAGGTATCTGCCCGTGACATCGTAGGCGATAGAAAAATAGATGGTCCCTCTTCCCCGACGAAATTTGTACCGCTCTGGAAGCGCGAACTTCAAACCTCGCCTTCTCCCGCCGGAAATATTTTACCTGCTATAGGAAGGAGAAGTACCGTTTCCGGTCAACCTGTACCGAAGACAGACGTAGTTCAATGTGGTCATACACCCGATACCATGGAAAAGAGCTCCGAAGTCGGACAGACATCACCTTCTAGCCGACCTCTACCGCTCCCAAAGTCGAGTGCTATCTCTGGTGGTGTGGGTGTAGTGCAAAATCACGTCGCCCGCTCCATCGTTATGCGTCCCCTTACGTTATCTAAAAGCGATGAAAACGGGTATCCCCCACACGCCGACCTCGATGAAGAGGAACCTATAGTGTTTGCAAACCCAGAAGATGATAGAGACACCCCTTCTCCTCAGTATGGTATTCGTGATCTACCCCAACGGCATCAAACAGCCGTCACGAACCACGAGAATATTCCTGGCAACACTTTTCGGGAAGAGGGTGATACCGTAGCACCCAAGGGCGTCCCTTCACAGGGGGTACGTCCGACACGATCTGCAACGCTGCCATACACACCATCCTCTGTCATTTCGACCGGCTCGTGTATCCCGACTTCCGATGACACCTCCAAGTTAATTAATGATCGCAGTAGTAGTGGCCAGTCATTGACCTTTCGCCTTGCTGCACTGGGTCTCGCGGAGGAGCTTGGTTCCACAAACCAAACCCGTCAGTTACCGAGCTCCCGGTCGCACACGAGCACATCAGCAGCTCAGCACAACCCTGTTACACAGACTGAATCCCGTGTCCGTGACGTATCCAACAATACATCTACTACGAATAGTGGACCTATGGCTTATTCTTGCCCGAGCCCGACTGACATCGGAAATCCTCCGCCTAGTCAAAATAGACCGAAGGATCCCTATACCGTCGGGCTCCGACGAATGAGCGAAAGACAGCGGGAAAAACAGCGGGAGGTTGTTGATCTGGATGACGCCCCACCACTGTCTCTGCGGAGATCACCATCCCCTGCACGTGCGACACCAAAAGCTCTCCCATCAATTCAAATTTCCGGCTCTCCCCCGCAGCGGCAATGGTCGCCATCAAAGAGTTCTAGGGCAGACTCACCCAAAGGAGGTAGTGATCACTTCCGTCCTGCAAGTATTCCAAGTATATCCGTATCAGACAACCAGGGCAATGGTGTTATGTCTGGTGCGGCCGCCACTTTTTCTGACGCACCAGGCGTATCTGTGTCTTCCTCTGACCCTCCCTCGATCTCGGTTTCGCCCGCTACGGTCCTCATAACTAATCCCGCACACGAGGCCACTACTCCAACAATCAACGTCCAACCATCAGATCCCCAGCCACCAAGGCAACATGGAACCAGACACATTAAAGAAAGTGCAGCGCCGAAGCGTACTCTACCACCGGTGCCTATACGTTCCGGTGGTTTATTCTGTGGTGGTTGTAAAGGATCTATCGTAGGACGAATAGTGAGCGCCATGGGATTACGATGGCATCCCGGATGCTTCCGTTGCACGGTTTGTAATGAGCTGCTGGAGCATGTCTCCTCATACGAACATGAGGGCAAACCCTATTGTCACCTTGACTATCATGAGGTTCGATTCTCTTTTCTCTATCATTTCACCCCGCCTAATGACTTTGGTCAGGCATTTGCACCGAGATGCTTTCATTGCAAGACTGCAATCATCGACGAGCGTTTTATTACACTCGATGATTCAGCGCTTGGCAAGCGAACTTATCATGAACAACATTTCTTTTGCTCTGAATGCGGCGATCCTTTCCTTGCGCCTTCTGGGACGACCTCCCGCTCCGGAGAATTGAACGTCAGCGGCGATGGCGACTTCGAGGACGACAACGTCTGCTTCACTGTATACAAAGGATATCCTTACTGTGAAGCGTGCCACGTAAGGCTTCGTATGCCAAAGTGCAAGTCGTGCAAACGTAGCATCAGAGATGGCAAGCGTGCTGTTGAGGCTCTCGGAGGGAAATGGTGCTGGGAGTGCTTCGTTTGCGCCGTAAGCACCATCTTCGCTTCATCACATGCAGAAGCTCAAACGATCCGTAGAGTTGCGAAAAGCCGTTTGAGGACCCAGCTTTTTTCCTCCGGGACAATAAACCGTTTTGCGAACCATGCTTCAGTTTGATGGTTAGAAATGAGATGTGAACGAAGATATCGTATATTTCTCCAATATGGCGGAAAGCTTAAACTGACTTATTTATCCTTGGTACATTCATCTATGTAAATGTCATCTTGTGGCCACCATATCTAGACAGCACGTGTACGATATTTATTCTACGCTCTTCAGGTTGTATACATTACAGAATAATGTAAATTACCTACGAGAGTTTCTACAGTCTAGCAGTCCGCGCAATATGTTTGGGAGTTTTTCCGGTGAGTGGCGTTGCGCTGATCAGCGGCCGGAGGAGAGGTCGAGATAATTCTGTACGGACGCCCTAGGCGAAGCTGGCAGACGGGTTATCCCCGAAATAATTACCGGCCAACGCAACTTCGTGATCCCAATGCTCGTGGAGGACTCGGTGGAGTCCACATTTTTGTATAATGTGAGAGACGGCTGCAGGATCCTCTCGCGACTGTTGTAGAAGGCCAGTCGCAGGTACGGGGGGCAGTGTCTTGAAGACCATACGGGCAACTTCGACCTGGGCAAGATAAGTGGCGGCAGGTATCCGCGGGGGGTATTTGATTTCGTTTGCAACGACGCGTTCAATGGAACCGTACTCTTTGATGAACTTGAGCGCACGTCTGGGACCGACGTTCTTGATGCGCTGGGAAAAATCCGTGCCGAGGAGGAGAACGAAGTCTATGAACTGGGAACGGTCTAACTCGAGTGAATTGTACACGTCCGATCCGGATACGATGACAAGAGGGCTCTCTCGATTCGCGATGTTACGTAGAAGGGGGGCGCCATAGACAAGTACATCTGTGTCTTCACTGGCTACCAAGTCCGCATGACCATGCATGACCAGTGATGATGCCAGAGCCTCGGCTTCAAACGGACCGGTGGTCTCAATACACGGCACACCCATGGCATGCAACATCTCCTTGCATTCCTTGTATGTCTCAGGTGAAGGGAGATTGGTACGACGGTGGTAGGAGTAGGAAATGGCACCACTTTTCCTTGCCAGAGCCATGAGGATTGCTTCCAACTCTGTCGGTAATGGGGATGTTGCGAAGGCTTGCCATACCCGACCTTCATCTATCGTCATCTGTAATTGTGACTTAGACATGGCGTACTCGATCCCGGCACCAGTCGGGTCAGGAGTAGGGTCGGATGACACCAGCACACTTGAAGATGGCGGCATAGATGGCAGTTGGTCTAGGCCTTGTTGATACTCGTCATACAGGGTTGATAGCGCAGCTTGGATATCTCCTGGCTGCATGCGCGGCATCTCAGAGTCGGCGAGTGCGTCCGGCGACCAGCGCCGAGGGGCGTCCTCCCCAGTGTCCGTCCAAAAGACAGTAGGCGGCGCAGTGTCAGGGTCATTGGGAAGGGCATCAAATCGAGCGTATTGACCGGAGGGAAGCGCATCTATATCGTGTTCCGCCTCATTTAGCCAGTCTTCTGGTGCCTCATGGTGATGCGTAACACCGAGGGACTCTGCGCTGGCGGCTCGCATAACATCATCAAGATCTTCCTCCTTGAAACTTCCATATTCGCAGAGATGTGGGTGTGGAAGACGTGGAAGTGCACCCCATGACGCGAGCGTGCCATCCACAACTGTGGACATTGTACTATCGCAACGTTGTGATTCTTGCATAGCGTGAACGCTCGGCGGCCGTGTGATTGGCACTTTCGCAAGGGTCTCGGTGATACGCTGCCGGTCACTGGCACGCAGAGAACGGTAATGTGGCAGAAGTCGCATCAACTGTTGCAGTCTATGAAGTCTCGCAGCCTCGATAACACCACGGGTTCTTTCCATTCGGTGTATTTCCTTGCGCCTCTCAACCTGTGATAGTTCAGTTTGAATTCCCTCTGAATCCCTGAACATGGGACACACCTCCCGCGCCTTGGCTGCGCTCCGTTCTTGCCCATCAAAAACACATATGGGGTGCACATCAAACTCCCTGAGTTCGGACACAATACGGTGCCATCCCAACACGTGCCTGTGATGGTGGGGCATGGGCGCAAAATGCAACCTTTGCGTGATGAGTGTACCATCGCTATCACAGGTTCATATCAGAGCCATGTGCGACGACTAACGGCTGCGAACCCACATAGCGATTGTCCTACCACGCAGAGATTTGAGGCGGTCCGGCAGCTTCCTAACGACCTGCGGACTGCGTGTCCATTGCACATGTGAATGCCACTGTGACGTCGAGAGTCAGAATTCAGGACTTTACCATGTCTTCAACAGGAATGGTGTGAGACCCAAGACGCCCATGCGCTCTCTGAGTCTCAGATAGTTACAATCTAAAATTCAACCTTGTGAACCGACTTCTGGACGCGCTCCATGCGCTGTCCCTTCGACACTTTTACACGGGACTACCACTGTCGACGTCGACGTTGAGCGACTACGGTGACCTTCCTTTTTTGAATTTTTTCAACTCCGCTCGGCCACGTCGTGTCGGTGCAAGTCTTACCACTGACTGCAGAGCGAGCGAGCCGTTGCATTACCTGCGCTGGTCAGCCATTCCTTGTGATTGAACGAAGCGGACCGACGACGCTGGCCAACACCTGGTGAAACAAAGGCTATCATCGCGTCCCCTAGCCATCAAAATTCTTCCGAAATGTCGGTTATGCTCACAAAATTCGAGTCCAAGAGCAATCGCGTCAAAGGTTCGTAGACGATGAATTGGGGTCTTGGTGTCATTCGAAGTAATCCCTTGTAGGACTCGCATTTCATCCAACGCAGCCTCTTCTTGCAGCGGCGCTTCACAATGGTAGCGTGCAACTTTGGAACTATCGTATGGGCGTTTTGGTGGACAGGTTCGAAGAGCATGAAGGTCATCGACTACGTCAGTGCCGACGTATCAATGCTGATGTCTGATTCTCCTAGGTCCCGTGCGAGGTGTAGCCATCCACCCAACGAGGGCCCTACTAGTAACCGGTGGTGATGATTACAAGATTAGAGTTTGGGGTGAGTGGGCGAAGTTTCGTGTCGGGTGAATCTCACTTGTTGCAGACCTTCGTCCTCAGAATCGGCGATGCCTTTTTACCTTACATGGACATTTAGACTACGTCCGAACCGTCCAGTTTCATCACGACATGCCATGGATAGTGAGTCCCTAAAGGGAAGCATCTTTGCGTGCACTGACTTCGGCCTCAGCTATCTGCATCCGATGATCAGACGATTCGTATATGGAACAGTACATCGCGCAACTGTATTGCCATACTTACAGGCCACTCACATTATGTGATGTCTGCCCAGTTCCATCCGAAGGAAGACCTCATCGTGTCAACATCCATGGATCAAACTGTACGTGTATGGGACATATCAGGTTTGCGCAAAAACACTCCTGGCAGTGGGCCCAACAATTTCGAAACCTTCGATACTTTCTCGACCGTCAAGTACGTCCTGGAAGGTCACGATCGGGGCGTCAATTTCGCGTCGTTCCACCCATCGCTCCCACTAATAGTGTCTGCTGCCGACGACCGGACCATTAAGATCTGGAGAATGAGTGAAACCAAGGCTTGGGAAGTCGATTCTTGCAGGGGCCACTTTAACAACGTGTCAAATGCTCTTTTCCATCCCAAACATGAGCTAATCGTGTCTTGTGGAGAAGACAAAACTGTCCGAGTGTGGGACTTGGCCAAGCGCACTGCCATTCAGACGTTCCGACGAGAACACGACCGGTTCTGGGTCCTTGCCGCACACCCGACTCTTAACCTATTTGCAGCAGGTATGCTAGATGGATGAAAGTGCAAACTTCTAATGAGGCTTTCTTATCCAGGACATGATAGCGGCCTGATAGTGTTCAAACTTGAACGGGAACGCCCCGCGTTTTCTGTTTACGCCGATACCCTCTTCTATGTTCGGGATAAATATGTACGATCTTACGATTTCAACACTGGATCGGACATTGGCTTGCTCAGCGTTCGCAAATTCGGCAGTCCGTATGTACCTCCAAGAACACTGAGCTACAACCCTGCAGAGCGGGCTGTGGTTGTCACTATATCATCGGACAACGGTTTATACGAGTTGGCTACGCTTCCCGCCCAGACTAACGGTGAGGTCAAGGATTCCTCCGTTGATGGCAAGCGGGGAACTGCCCACAGCGCGATCTTTGTGGCAAGGAACAGATTTGCTGCACTACAGAAAACTAACCAAGTATGTTCTATGTCATTCGCGGCTGACCATTGCTAACCGCACGTCAACACTGCAGTTGATAGAGGTCCGCGACTTGTCCAACTCCGTCGTGAAAACGATCAAGCCTCCTGTTCAAACGAACGAGATATTCTATGGCGGCACTGCGTGTCTTATCCTGTCCTCTACCTCGTCCGTCATTCTATACGACCTGCAGCAAGAGAGAGTCATTGCGGAGCTGAACAGTCCCCCTGTCAAGTATGTTACGTGGAGCTCGGACGGTCAGCTTGTGGCGCTCATGAGCAAGCATAGTGGGTAGTAGGGTTAATAGGAGACCACGCGAAAGCTGACCTTTCTATAGCTGTGACCATAGCGAACAAAAACTTTTCTGAAAACAGCTTGATCCATGAAACCATCCGCATCAAGTCCGGAGCCTGGGATGACTCGGGAGTATTCATATACTCCACTCTCAACCACATCAAGTACTGCCTTCCTCAAGGGTGGGTCTATCCACTAGGTGCCGGGTTCGCGCATGTTGATATCACTTCACTTCTAGGGACCAAGGTGTTATTTGCACTCTCGATAACCCCGTCTACCTCACTCGCATTAAGGGCAAAACTGCATACTGCTTAGATCGTTCCGCGCGTCCCCGCACGATCACGTTTGAACCCACTGAATACCGCTTCAAGCTCGCATTATTGCGCAACAATCACGAAGAAATACTGCACCTTATACGCACATCAACACTCATTGGGCAAAGTATCATCGCATATCTCCAGCAGAAGGGCTTTCCCGAGGTACGTGACGCTGGGGGGCGAACACTGCCAACGTCGTCTAACTGACGGTCAGATCGCACTTCACTTCGTTCAAGACAAAAATACCAGGTTTGACCTCGCTATTGAATGCGGAAACCTTGACGTAGCATTGGAGACCGCAAGAGCCATCGATAGACCTGAGTGTTGGGATCGGCTAGCGCAACAGGCACTTAAGCAGGGCAACCACAAGGTCTGCGGAGTGCACCGTCCGTCACATTCGAGGTTTTGACCCCTTGCAGATCGCTGAAAAAGCGCTTCAACAAACGAAAAACTTCGATCGTTTATCCTTCTTGTACATGGCTGTCGGCAGCACGGAAAAATTGTCTAAGATGCAGAAGATTGCCGATGCTCGAGGCGACCCAATGTCTAGGTTCCACAATGCCCTTTACGCTGGTGATGTTCACAACCGCATTGCCGTTCTACGTGATGTCGGGCTTTGTACGACTTTTCTATGTTTTCTTACATGTTAATGTACTGAGATAGAAGCAGACTCTTTAGCGTATCTGACGGCAAAAACGAATGGTCTTGAAGACCAGGCTGCGGAGATCCTCGAAGTTGCTGGATTGACCGAAGCCGATGTCGATGACGTTCCTTCCTTCGGCCAGTCGACTCTCAAATCCCCACCGATCATTACCTCCACTCAGAACCTCAATTGGCCCCTTCTGTCTGGAGCGGAAAGCTTCTGGGACCGGGCCCTCGCCAACGGACATCTGGATGTTGATGGCGAAATTCCGCGTGTTGATACTTCGGGTGGTGCGCTATCCGCCGCTCTTGATGACTGGGCGAAGGAAGAAGAATCTCATGATGCCATCGACCCCGAAGAAGGCGGCTGGGAGCTTGACGCCGATGCTGCAGAGACCGAAGAACAGGAGGATGAGTTTGAAGATGCTGTCGACGACGACGATAGTCTCGGCGCAGGAGCCGCACCCGGCGTGAGCGAGACTGAGCTTTGGGTTCGTAATTCCCCATTTGCGGCCGACCACGTTGCAGCGGGTTCTTTCGAAAGTGCAATGCAGGTATGTAACGGTCCAATCAAACATAGTTCTTGCCAGCTTGACGCGCTGCAGTTACTGAACCGACATTTCGGTATCGTAAATTTCGCGCCCCTCAAACCTCTTTTCCTGTCAACCTACCGATCCTCGCACGTGTACCTGTCCTCCATTGCCTCCATGCCTCCAGTACAATTGCATGTACGACGTAATCCGTCCGAAAGTTCTTCTAGCCGCGTTTTACCTGTAGCAGTCCGGACACTTGCTACAGTCCGTGCGGAGTTGACCGAGGGCTTCCGTTTCGTCTCGGGTAACAAGCTTCACGAAGCCAGAGCCGCATTCAGGTCTGTTCTTCAAGCATTGCTCTTGGTAATCGTGTCGTCAGACGCGGACGCAAAGGAGGTCAGTAAAGAACTTTGATCGTTTCTCGACTCAGCTTAATATATTCGCAGTGGCGAGACACGGTCACTACTGCTCGGGAGTACCTACTAGGAGTATCGATCGAGCTTGAGCGACGTCGCGTGATGCAGGAAGAGCCAGATAGCGTCCGCCGCGGTCTCGAGCTTGCAGCGTACTTTACGCATTGTCAGCTCCAACCCGCCCATATGCAAATCGCACTTCGCAGTGCCATCGGTGTCTTCGCCAAAGCCAACAATCATGCCACAGCGGCTAAGTTTGCCAGGCGTCTTTTGGACCTCAACCCTGACCCGAAAATCGTTGCCCAGGTACGTTGTGCCTTAACGTAAGGTATTTTTTTTGGATTGACATCACTCCTACCCCAGGCGCGGCAGCGTATTGCAGCGGGCGATCGTAACCCAAGAGATGCCGTCGAGATTCTTTATGACGAATTTACCGAGTTCGAGATATGCGCTGCGACATTCACACCCATATACAAGAAGTCGCCCTTGGTGCGCTGTCCGTATACGGACGCGGCATACTTGCCAGAACTCAAAGGCAAGTTGGATCCATTGATCGAGCTGACCGAGATTGGTGCTACGGCAACCGGGCTGCCTGCCCCACGGTGAGGAAATGGACGTTCTAGATTGGACTAGGGTAGTTTCTCTTGTCACCGACAATAATGCGATGCTCTTTGGATGACCACAGGGAAAATCTTGCAACGTTACACCCTAGTGTGTGTCTGTGTGCACGATACGTCATGTGACTCCGCGTTGGCATAAAACCGACCAGAGCTAGTCTGACCCGACATACATTCGACCATGACTGCTATTGAGTTTTCCTCATCTCCTCTTACAACGGACGACGGCAGAGGAGAGGGAGCTGAGCCTGCCGGTGATGAGATGTGCATCACTACTGCTCCAACGGCTGACGTGCCTTCACAATTGACGAAGGCACGCTCATCGCCGCCTACTCTAGAACAAGTCCTCACTCAGACCTCGACGACTGCGTCACTTATATCGTCGATCGCCAGCAGCGTCGAAGACTTCGCGAGCAGCGACGAAGCGTTTAGAAAAGGTAACATTACATTGACGGTGCATGTATGCGGGCGGTAGGTCGACGAGAACGCCACACAGAGCTTCGCAAGCGTCTCTTCCGACTTTTACTTAAGAATTATGCTTGGTGGTCGGTCCGTCTTGTGCGGGAGTGCAACGTCCACAGCCATAATTTGGAGCGAGAAATCAACGAGTTGCAACAGGTCGAAATAGAAAGAGGCGAGTTTCTCGTCTCATCGAACGACCGACGACTCTAACCCCCCTCGTCCTCCCCCCCCCAAAGATCGTCTGCATGCGAAGCTTTCGGAGTTGTTTGCGATGGTGAACAGAGCTGTCGAACTTTCGAGGCAATTCTGAGTGTGAGCAGTCGAATAGGAGGTTTCTCGATTTATACATGCCTCCCCAGAAAAGGAAATGTGATCAAAGTTGTACACAAGTCGCTGTTGACGAGGATGGCCAAAATCGTTATGCTGCTCTAATCGCTACGGTAGTGTTCATATATCACAAAATACCCCGCATTTTCATTGTGGACGGCGTTGTCAACCCAACCGGATACCATGGCCACGAAAGGGCCACACTGCTCCTTCGTTCTGCTCGCAGAATTCGACATTGATAGCGGTGCACAACTCACATATCAATTTCCCCAACCGTTGGGCACAGACGAAGGGTACGGACTTCTCATCTCAATTCCCATCCTCGTGTCTGAATCTGGAACGCAGGCTACTTGCGAATCTGATGCTCCCCGATGGAGCAGAGCGACACTTCGAGGATTGGACCATATTCTTCCTTAATCAGACTCCCTTCAACACTATTGCCCCCGTTCTCGCCTTGGAGACCGACGAACCCAACGAAGATCATTCCAGCACGCAGGGAAGCCACTCAGAGCTGATATATGTCCTGAACCTTGTACGGACAAAGCATGACAAGTCCGTCCGAAGGTGCGTACCGTGGGTATACCTTCGTCTGTGCACCACGCTCAGTGCAACGGGTTTACATATAGAGGTGCCGTAGTCAAAGCAATGGCCATATGCACGCGTCATCCCTTCATCCAAATATTCAAGGTATGTACATGCCAAGGCTATTGTGGTTTTCGCCTTGAAACACTAGCCATCAGCCTGTGCTTCTCTTGGCCCTCGATGATTATTTCGCCAGCCCGTCCCAGGACTGTCTCGCTCGGCTCTTCGATGCCATAAACTCTATGGATATTTCGACTGCTCCAGTGTTGACTCGCTTTGAGAAGCTTATTATGCGTGCGTCCGAACGGAAAGACATCTTCTCCGAGAAGTTTGCTCCTTCCAAAGTTCCCGACATGGCAGTAACACCTCTAAATGGGTCACAATTCACGCGGACCGGTAACCAACACCAGACCACCTCGTCTTCAAGTTCACACTCAAGTGAAGAAAGCATCGTTGCGAAAAACCGCAACCCATACAGCAATGGTGCTCGGGAACAATCGGCTGCAGAAAGTAGTGCGACGAGTTTGCATCATCAAGAGCACCACCCTTCTTCTCCGTCGGATTCCTCGTTTTCTCTAGGGGGGAGTGCTGTTTGGGTCAATGACGACAGCGTCATTCTCGATTCTCAGGTTGGCCTAGCCATTGGAGGGGGTCCAGGAAGCGTTGCGTCTGGCAGTGGTACTCTAGCGAGTCGTGGTCGCAGGTCTACTGACGCGTCATCCTCATCATCTAGCGGGTTAGAGTCGGATCAAACGCACGGTGCACCCATACCCACCACCTCCGATTCCCAATTGCGCTCTGGAATATCCAAAGATACCCACTTCTTCCAGACATCAATAATATACAAAGAACATCATTTACCCATCAAACTTCCTCTTGCTACCTTTCCAGAAGAAGTTGGCGATGTGAGCGCCTATTGCAATTTCAAGTTTCCCCACATCTCACTGACGCCCTTCATTAAAGTATTCCTTAATGCAATTAATTCAAACATTTTCTACACCACTAGTTACGGTCTTGGGACCGCTACATCCTCATCTGCACTCCAACGGAAGTCTTACTCACCCTATAATAATACTCTTCAACGCTCTCGTCACCGGAAAACGCGTTCTTTTCTTGGGGCACAACATACCCGCTGGACAGGTGGCCAACTACGTGTTGTCGGCCTGTGCTCTTGGATCAGGGTGTGGCGTAGTCATGCGTGGCTTTATTGAGCGGGCATTCCCGTACGCCGGATTAGCTGGTGGGGAAGATTGGGCGTCCACGTCAGTCCTATAACCGCACTCTTACAGTCGGCATGTGCTGATAGCAGGAACCGTAGGCCGGCTTATATTGCAGGTGTTACCAACCCCATCTTCGAGACTTCTATCGCTTGGGACCTGTTGATGGACATTGGAACTGCCAGGGTAGTGGTCCACAGAGACATCCACATCAACTTCCCGACCACTCCTCCGGCGATCGGACCGCTGTTAACTCGACAGACGATTCGCGCTGAAAACTCTGCCGCAAGCGAAGAAGAAATTGCTCGCATAGCGACACGTGACAGGGAGACAAGTCAGAAAACTGATTTCACTGCCAAAGCTGACAGCCTGGATAACATATTTATGGAAGATGCACGTGTTTCTCTTATCCGTCTCCTGCCAATTGCTCATTGAGGTTGTATACAGATTATCTCGGCGATAACGTCGCGCTTCGGTGAGAACGTCGTACGTCTACGGTTTATAGAGTACGTCACACGTTTCGTGAGGTTGGCGTCGCGGTATGAGGAGGTGACGTCTGGAGCTACGAAACTTTTCTACCCTAGCGCCACTTTTGGCGAGGGATCACTAGGCAGTGGAGTGGTCTTTCCAGACGAGGCGGCGGCATTAAAGGAGCTTGCAGCTAACGCCAGCAGGATCGAGGGTTGGCGGCGTACAAAGTTGCACCAATATTGCGTCTCCGTAAGTGGAATTTCACTGTCAAAACCAATAAAGTGGGTACTGATTGAAGAATAGGAATTCCAAAGATATCAGGCGACCAGCGCAATCAAGGGGTTCGACCTCACGCATCAGTTGTCCCGCTTGCGCTTTGGGAAAAATCTGCCGGATGTCGAGGTAGAGTCGATCATGCGGAAGATCGCCGAAAATGTTCGATCGTACGAGCAGGTCGTCGAGGTACGTCATCGTCCGCGTATGTCGTCCACAGTACTTCGGGCGTTGATTCGGTACTCCAGCTCCTGGCGCACACGCCGCTACACCTAGGCGGACTTCAGCCACTGAGCTTTTGCCTATTCCACCAACAAGAGGTAGTGCGAGAAGCGATTGTCAATGTCTTCAACGAGCTGAGGGCGCATCCGGTGAGTGGTATTACGTCTTTTTTGTCTGCGGCAGAAAGCCTATATAAGTCGCGTTTTCATTTCGTAGATTGGAGTGGTGTTCCTCCAAACCTTAAACCATTTTCAACGGTACGCCTACGTCCGCCAAGCACATGCACGGGAGACGAGGAGTAGGGAGCAAGGGCAACAACTCGTCCCTCCTCTCGCGTACGCTGCTAGGACACCCTCATCCCGAAGCGAAGTCAGTTTAGGTGGCATTTGAAGGACAATAGGTTCACAGCACAGAGAGTGACACAATATACCTCCAATTTGACTGGACATTGGACTAGTAATATGATATGCTGTCTGGCACAGTCCGGTGTCAAACGTTGATATCCAACTCATGCACACCCGTAATATAAAAGCCTACCCCACTTCCGAAGTGGTAAAGAACAACACAACTGATGACCAACATGATATACTGAACCGCAATGCGTCAGTCCACCCGGAGGATCCTCATGCAACTAGGAAACAAATGTGCCACAAATGAGTTTTTGTTGTGCGGGACTTCAGACGACACATCCTCTCAATCCCGCACAACAAAAAATCAATTAGACGGAGCCCCCTCGCGAAGAGGGGAGTGTGAAAAAAGGCGAGCCACGACAGCCCGAGAGTAGTCTGAATCGAGTTTCGCAGGTGTACTGCGAGCCACGAAGTGCACTAAAGGATGGAATCGCTCGACCTGATCAAATTATGGACCCGTTGTCACCCTCCGAATGACGTACGGGTGTATCCGTACAACTGATGCAGGGTCGAGATGACCAGTCGATGCCCAGTCTTGGACTGGACGACAAGGCGTGAGTACACCCCTTGGATAGCGGCAAGCCGCTCCAGCTGCAGGAAGCTGGATTGAAGAACTGCATCAGTGACGCCTATCTCAAAGTCAAACTCTGAGATGGCGCAGGAGAGCCGCGGTTGAGTGACTAGGAATCCACAATCGATGGGAGCGAAAACGACCCGATCCCCACGACGCCTTTCAAAGTGAGCAATTGCCGTCGCTCTCCCACATGAATGTGATCGTGGAGCATAGACGACTCGCCACTGCTTTTCTGGTACGTCGCGCTGCCCGTTAGGACAGGACCCGGCTAGAGTCGATCAAGGGGGATTAGAATACTCAGACCTTAACCCGCTCACGAGAGAAGATGCGTGCAAAGACGCCTCCTGTGCGTGGTGAGCCTCGCAGCTTTCGAGCTGTCGCGGGATGAAAGAAATGCAAAGTCACGGCCAGCCTCTTATCAACATCATCTGACTTTGGCATTGTTTGTCATTGGCCATACCCGCTACCAGTTCGTGGTCAAGTCTTTTGGAGCCGGATGAAACAACGCAGATAAAAGCAACATTACATTACTACGGGAACAACAGGATTGATAGCAAATAATAAGAACGACAACTACCCAGACACGCAAAACCACCGAGGGCATCATTGCTCGTCGTATTGGGTTAACTGCGACGAAGATTGCGGTTTAGACGTGGAAGCCCAGAAACCATAAATGAATCAACACTCACATCCAACGTCAGCGTGCGAGAGCTATTCACGTCCTGATCTCGGTATATTCCAACGAGCGAATGTCCGCGCTCGTACAACGACCCTTTGAGACTGATCACGATGAACTGGAATGCATCGGATGCGTGCGAGCGGATGTAATTGGCGACCTTGGCAACGTTCGTGTTGTCCAACGCCGCGTCCACCTCATCCAGCACGAAGAACGGCGCTGGTTGATAGCTGCAACACATGTTGATATATACGGCCCAAGTACCATTCTCTGTACTCACCTGTGGATGGCGAAGAGGAGTGCTAGAGCAGCAACCGTCTTCTCTCCGCCAGACAGTTGTTCCATATCTCGGAAACGCTTCATGGGCGGCATAGCATGATACTTTATACCAGCAGCATATGGCTCCTGTCAAACCTTTTATAAGGGAAAGTGCTCCATCGAATAGTTCGGAATTCTACCTCGCTGTCCTCCAGGCTGAGGTATGCAACACCTCCCATAGGTGCGGACTTGCCCTTTGTGAGTTCTTTATACACAAGGTCTATTCGGTCGGCAATGTGATTGTAGGCTTTGGTGAAAAGCTCGTATCTAGGTTTATATTAGAGCGGCATTTCGCCACACGAGAGGCTGACACGCACCTCCGTCGTTTGACATCACTGAACTGATCTCGAGCATTCTTCGAGTCCTTGCGAGCCTTCTCAGCCTCTTTCTCAGTCTCCGCAAGTTTAGCTTCTACGTCATCCAGCCTGCATATCATATGTCACCGACCCGGGTATGACCATAGCATTGGAAAACGCCACCCACCTTTCTATTGCCTTGAGATTTGGTGCCATTCGCTCAATTTCCGAGCTTAGTTTGGAGACGGATGCATCGAAGCTTGCGAGCATCTCCGGAGAGTTATCCTAGCATAGTTTCGCACAATGTTCACCGTGACGCGGAATTTAACACTAACCTCTCGCTCCTCGTCATCCAGAGCGTCAAAGTCGACCTCAATACCATAGTCTTGCACCTCTTTCGGTCGTTGAGTACCCTCTTCGTCCTCGTCAATGTCCATAGCAACTTCTTCGCGGAGGTTCTGTCAGAGAGTTAGTAATAGCACTTGCGCCAAACGTCAGTCCACGTTACCTCCTCCATGGGAACGTGTTTCAAATTGCCTTTGAGCAGGGGTAGCCTAATATCCTCAAGTCGACATTTGCGGTACAACGTCGAGCGTTCAAGGGCTAGCTTTTCGATTTCGTCGTTCTGGATTTGTGTTAGCAGGAGGTGGTCGACGTTAGTTACTTTTCTTCACCTTTATGCCAATCTCTTTCAGGGCTTGGTCAAGTACCTTCGCCGAGCGAGCGTGAGCTTTCTTCGCCTGTTCGACAGCCTTATTCTTCTCTTCTTGGGTTTTACTGAGCTCATCGAGACCCTCGCGGAGGTGTTCCAATGCTTCCTGAGCTTCTGCAATTTCTTCCTGAATACGACGCTTCTCTTTCTCGAGCTCAGTAACCTTGGCCTCCTCTTCTTCTTGGGTTTTCCGGAGATTAACTAGACGAGTCTGTGTCAACTGCAACTGCTCTTGCTCAAACTGCGCCCTGGTATGGGGCAAAAACAGACTGTCAAACCATGTCGGTCAAGGATGAAGAAAAAGGACTGACTGGTGCGTCAACCGCGCAATTTGCTGATCATACCGCATTCGAGCTTGGCTCTCCTCTTCTGCAACCTTCAGTTGACGCTCCTCATACTCTCTAACATTCCGCACGCCTATCTTGGCACAGAAAGATGTAAAAATACCATCTTCGGCTTCGCTTATCACATCTTGGAGCGCAGCAATGCGAGATGTCAGAGTCGAGTGGGCATTGTCAGCCTTCTTAAGCTCGGGCGATAACCTCCTCAACTCCCTCTCGATATGTTTGAGCTCATCCTTGGTTCCGCTGAACCGCAACTTCAGTGCATTCTATAAACGCGAAGTACGTGTAAATCCATGCGCCTACGCAGCAGCCAGTCTCACGGGAACTTACCAGATCATCCTTCACCAGCGTGATGGCACTCTCGAGTCTTGTTATTTCACCGATAATGTTTTCATCCGCTTTACCGCGTGGTTTGGAACGGTTCAGCTCTTGTAGTTGTGCTTTGAGGTTATCACGGAGCCGAATGAGCCCTGCTCATGCAGATGAGAGTTGAATGCCGAATTCAGTAGGAATTGTGCCAAAGGTTGGGTACAACCTACCCTGCACGTCCTTTTCCTCCCACTTCTTGCCCGACCCATGCGTGCTCCGTCCACCCGTCATCAAACCACTCTTATGGATAACGGTTCCCTCGAGCGTGACCGCTACGTGTACGATAAGCATACACTTGGAATTGACAGAATTTCAAGGACGAACCTTTCACTTCCTGCCCCTTTTCCCAGCAAACGTACTTAGCAACTTCCATGGAATCACATACAAGCGCATTGCCACACGCATGTAGCATAGCACGCTCAACGGCAGGCTCATATTGAATGACATCCACAGCTAAACGTGCACCCTTGGCGAACGAGCGGTATTTATCGTTGATGGGCTTTACAGAAATCGTATCCAGAGGGAGGAACGTGGCTTGCCCTGCTCGTTGCGTGCGAAGATACTGTTGGCCAAGCGGAAATTTTTATTATTGTGAATACGGCGCGGTAGGGACTTGGGGAAACAGACCTCTATACATTCGATGGCGGTCTTTTCTTCATCCACCACAACCGCGTCTATGTTGCGGCCGAGAATGACGGACACTGCCGTCTCGTACTTACGCTGAGTGGGCTTGCACAAGTCGACCACCCGCCCCCTCACGCCTAGAAGTCATGCCACAGCGTTCACAATGCAACGTAAAACGGCTTGAACGGTCGCAAAACGCACCTGGAAATATCCGCTGCAGACTCGCAAGGGTTTCTTTGAGCTTTGCCTCCCGTTCTGATTCCGTCCTATCTACGCCCGCTTGGAGGAGGCGGTGGTAGACATCAGCAAGCTTCTCGTTCGCTTCAGTCTCAAGACGGCTGTACATTATTGAGCTTAACCACGCAAGATTCACGGATGGTATCGTACTTTATTCTCGTGCGCTCGCTCTGCTGGTTCTCGTATTCCTGCTTCGCATGAGCCAACTCGGCCTGCAAAGAAGCGAGCTTTTGTTCAAGCTAAATTGATTTGTGAACAAGTTATCAATCAGTAAGAGGATCAGGCAGGCAACCACACCTCGTCCTTCTTTGCTCCTTGGGACGTTGCGTCATCAGACAGTTTGCTTCGCCTGGTGTTCAATTCCTCCACCTTGGATTTGAGCTGATCAAGAGTGCGCAACGACGTCTTCTCTTCGCGAGCAAGAGTCTCGAGTGACTGACGTTCCTCAACAGCCAACATACTTGCTGCTGCTTTACTATAGCCCACAATAATTTGAGAAAGCAATGATTTGCACTTATTGAGGAACCTTACAGAGACCGATATTCTGCCAAGCTCTCTTCGCTGAGCGATGTGCTGTACTGGGACGCACGACGATGAGCCTCTGGTTGATGCGGAACGTAAGTCCTACACCGCTACAATAAATGCTTAACTGAAATGTGTTTCCCTCACCTGCTGCTTCGTCCGCGGCTCTCTGTACCGACTGCAGGTCACGGCGGAGGCCTTCCAATTTGGCTCGCTGACGCTCCTCATCTTTCGCCACTTGTTCGTGCAGATTTCTTGCGTTTTGTACCTTACGAGCCGAATGTCTAATTTTTTCGTCGGTGGCCACCAGCTCGGGCTCCTATGCATGCCGGTTCAACACAATCGGTCAGATATTCCAGCCACACCATACCTTGGACTCGATGGCTTTTTCAGCTTTCTTAACCTTTTTCTCCTCCTTAACAAGCGCTGCACGCACTTTAGCTTGTTCAGCCCTAGCTGTCTCGAGAGCCTCGTCATTGACTCGCTGTTCTCTTCGGAGACCTGCAAGAGCCTTGGATTTTGTTTGGATGTCGCGTGCATTCGCTTCGAGAGCTTTCTCGATGTGGAATAGCTTATATAGTATGCGACGAAGAATTAGTTCGTCCTAGCCACGAGTGAGCAAGAAGACCACGTGTAGCGGATACCGAACGTACCCTTTCTTGACAGAGACCCTCGAAACGTTCTGCCTCGCCCTTTTGTTCCTTGTACTGCCGAATTTCGCCCGCGATGCCTCTGCGCTTCGTGAAGTTGAATGTGGCGTTCTCCGTCGCTCGCTCCTGTGCCTCCCTCGCCTTCTCGTACTCGGCAGCTAATTCTAAGGATCCTGATATCTGCTCGATAAGGCGCGTCAATTCACGGGGAGACTGTGATGCCACAGCTTCGACGTCTCCCTGAAAGACAAGGAAGTTCTTGGCTTTCACGAGAATGTTATGGGATATTAGAGCCGCGTTGTATGCGGCGTAAGTGACGACGTGATCGTTGAGACGGTACTCTGAAGCACCAGTGATTGAAATTCTGGAGAGAAAGGCATTGTCACTGGAGACGGAAAGCGCAAGACGCGAGAGCGTACGTGCGCTGGAACAACCACTCTTTCTTATCCGCGTCTTCATAAACAGCAAGCACCCATGCCCTCTTTGCGCTACCCTCCCTCTGATCCTCATCCCCGTCACTCCCCTCCTCGGCTTCCTGGTCTTGTGTGGGTTCTGAGCCATCTATCCGTGCCCTTGCGAGCCTCCTGCCTCGGTAAACGAGGTCCTTGAGTTGACTACTACGTAGTTGAGCGCTCTTGACGCCGAGAACGAATGAGATGGCATCCATGAGGTTCGATTTTCCGGCACCATTGGGACCGATGACAGAGGTGAAGTGTTTGAACGGTCCGATGATCTGGTGACCGCTACGTTCATGCCCAAGCTTGAGCCCCTGAAGGTATCATCCGCCGTATTCTGCACACTCACCGGTACGATTTGAAGTTGCATAGTTCGATGCGAACAAGTGGCATGTTTGTCCTCCACCCCACAGGGGACCTCAGCAAAAGCAGGCACTGGTTATTTCGCGAACACGCTCGTCACGCGAATGTCACGTCACGCACTTGATTGTGCGGGCGGTGAAACGCCTGCGACAAGATCTCAGACAGCGACCACACGAATAGAAGGAAGGGAAAGATGTCCGGATTGCATTAGTTCTATCATCTAGCACACCTGAAAACATCTGTAGTGGTGGGGTCTACCCCGTCGCGTGATTTGGGCAAGTACTGGAGGACGAAAGCTCGAAGAACCCCTTGGGAGTTCGGGGCGGGCATTTCCAGGTGTGTCTTGTTACCTTACAAGCAATTTTGCGGTGCATTGCAAACATTATTGCACAGTTTCTAGGTGGGAGGGGACGGTCATAGTCGATTTACGCGACCCACACTTAGTGCAAGTCTGAGACATCACTCTTGTTCGCAATATATGCAGTAGATGAAGAAAAGACGGTCACTGAATGCTCGGATTTATTTGTTGCACGCAACGAGGAAGTAAAGCCATGTCCCCATCCCTGGGCACGATTTCCGTGAAGCTAATTAACAGCAGATACCACCCATCCAAATTTGCCAATGTACGCGTGAAACCGCTATGGATGTGGCTCGTTGTCGAGCTGGATGGATTGTGATGCTCGGAATTCTATCAAATTAAGGCGAATACGTCAGACGAGAACGCTTTGCGCACATGTGGCTGTCACACTCCAAAGAACTACTATGCTTAGGAGTTTCTTTTTGACCGGTGAGTGAGGTACGCATAGATCAAGTAAATGGTGGGAGGACAAGGTACGACACGCCTTTTTTTGCTTTGCACCACTTCTACATAATGCGGCATCCCATCTCGCATTTTCCTGAGCAGGTCTCATTTGGACTCGCGGGTAATCTCAAAGAACAGAAACAAGAGCTGCACCGTTCCAAGCCGCGCGGGACTTGAGACTGGCCGTTTTGTAGACGTATGGAGTTATTTGTATAGAACGCACTGAGGCAGTAGAATCAAGGGTGAGCTCAGACATATCGAGCGGGAATTGGGAAGGTAGTTAGATTATACGTATACAGTGCACTTTCTTCATGGAAGGCCGTGCCAATGATACAGTAGGGTGCCCTTTGATCGGCCACGACGTCAATCCAACGCACCGGAATGCAGCAAAGACATACCGTGGTGTTGTCTTTCCGCACCAACTTCCTGTTCACAAGAGCGATTAAGCACTTATTTACCCGTGCTTGGTTGAGGTCGGGAGGGGCGATCAGCTCGATGACTGTGAAAATGCATCAGCGCCGACTACTTTCGAAGGAATAAACGCACGTTTCACGCCTCGACCTTCACTGTCCATCATTGCCTCTATGATGGACTCCATACTACGGCGCAGATTCTAGAGGGGTGATCAATATCCGCGCCATAGTAATGATAGACGTACGCACGGGATCACTGCCGCGAAACTCGAGAGGAAGACAGCAAATGAGTTTCTCTATCGTCATCTTCCTCCTCGTCACTATCCGATCGCTAAAACAGTCCCACAGATCGCTCACTCACCAATCTTTCCTTCTTCTCTTTCGCGGTAAGCTTGGGTTTGACTTTCTTTTTTGCCTTTGTCGGCGGTTTGGTCGTGGTTGTAGTTGTCGATATGCTGGTCGCATTGGCGGCAGTCATGAACGTCGTTTCGCAGTCTGCATTTTCGGTGTATGTTGTTTTGTCCGCGTCAATATCCGGTGGAGGTGTGGGCGGAATTGCCTCGGCGGCTTTCGAAGCTGCTTCTGCGCTTATACGTGCGTCTTCCTCTAGACAGTGAAATCGTGGGTTTGTGGTGAGTTCGCTGAGATGGTTGAAACATACCAGCTCTTCGTCGTGCTAGCTGGAAGGACGCGTCCGTCGGTGCCTATGTACAAGCACGTTAGCAGACGCGATTGATAGCCCACTTGGGTCAACATACCTGCGGCCAATCCGTAGTTAGTGCATTCATATCCATCACATAGAGGAAACTAGCAAAGCTCTCATTGAATGTCTTAAGCGACTGGCTCAATTTCCTGAGTCCGTCTACGTTGGCCTGGAGAGCTTCTGCTTCGTCGACTAGCTCCGACATGACGGGTTCAAGGAAACCCAATCCATGCGGGGCGTCTGAGTTGCGTCCCGAACGTGAAAGTGCGAAAAGAGATCCTTGGGATATGCGTTTGAGAGGCGTCCGGTGAGATGTGTGCGATGCCATAATGGACGTGTCGATCGACACACTCGCAGCTCCCACTAGCTGTATACTTCGTCACAGAACGCGTCGTCTTTGGTCGCCACAACACGGACTCGACAGAGATAAGTGCATCTTGTGATCACTCAGCTACCACCAACAGTATGGGGTCGCGTATTTCTTTTCCCTCATCCTTCCAGTTTACTATGTAACACCAGAAACGGATGCCAAGCCGGGTTAACGACTAGGCATGAATGCAAACCCAACTGTAGTCTGGTAAACCAGATGCCCTACCCGTAAGGCGACGCTGTCGGTAGGCGTTTGGACATGTTAAAGATGACACACAACACGGCCGCTTGGATCGGTGAGTGGGAGTTCGCAATTTCTCCGTTCACGGAAGCAAACCATTATTTCTGTTACAACTGATCAGCCTCACCGAGTCCGGCTGTGCCAGCGAAACAACAACTGGCTAGATGGCAACCAAAACACAGCAAGTTGCGTGGTGGGCAGTGGCGTTCCCCGATTCGCTGGGCATAATCGCTCGATATCTAACCAACCCTTACGAACTTGTCGAAGAAAGGGAATATCGGTGACGGCATTTTCATCCCCCTTGAAACGAACGGCCGTGAGTGCCACTGTGCGTGTGTAGTAGGGAGGGGGCTGTTCTCAGTGTTGATTTCAAGCTTCACTCCATTTAGACACATAACATGCAAAGCAAGGTTGCGGCGTGTTTCACATGCAGCCTATATATACTTTATCCTGGACCAATGCGAGACCATATTTAGAGCCAATCGCTTCTGTCCATATCACGGCCAAGTCGAAAGCTCGTTCAAACAGCTTTGTTCTCTTATCGTCACGTATGGCCGATTTACTGCGATTTTTTCGATTCCTTTACGATCAACGCCGGCCTCTGCCCATCCCCACTACCAGCGATGATGTGTCTTCGAAGGTTTTCATGGTAGTTGGCTCTAATGCAGGCATCGGTCTTGAAGCCTCAGTGTTCTTAGCGCGCCAGAAGCCCAAATTACTGGTCGCCACTAGTAGGGACTCCACGAAGTGTAAAACGACACGTGAAGGTGAATACCACGCAGCATGTCTTTCCTGGGGGTTTGGTTACACTGCACTTTAGCTATCTTGGAGCGCACAGATTCGGGCGACGGCGAAGGCTCGGCAGTGGAAACGTGGCCACTTGAAATGAGCTCCTTTGATAGCGTGCGTGCTATCGCGGATCGCCTGGCCGCGCGAGAAGACAACCAATTGAACGTCCTCGTCGCGAACGCGGGTGTGTTACTGGATGCTTTCGACAATACCCAGGACGGTTGGGAGTTGACGTTCGTCACAGAATTCTAATTCAATCGACTATCGCACTAACTTTTCAACTCGCAGACTTCAAGTGAATTATCTCTCTACAGCGCTGTTAAGTCTTTTGCTGTTGCCCTACCTCGTTAAGTCGTCGATCGCCGGTTCACCGTCCCGTCTGGTTATCATGTCGAGTGTCGCACACTACAATGGTACTGGTTCTTTGAAGAAGGCAAAGACTTGGGATCGCATCTTGGAAACTATCAACGGTAAGGAGTTTGCTAAACCGTAATTCTGCCACTTTTCCCACCCATCTGCAATGCGCTGACCAATACTTCACAGTGCTGAACGGTACTGCGTATCAAAATGTAAGCTTCGCAAAGTACTGTGCATGGTAACACCTGAACCTTTGTTTATATCCCGCCTTCAAAAAAAAAAAAGTGCTGAGTATGATGTTTGTGCGCGAACTTGAAGCTCGACTTCCAGATCCTACACCCGTCATAGTTTGCGCTGTGGATCCCGGACTTTGCCACACGAGGATGCTGTTAAATTCTCCGGCAAAGTCTTTGACGTGGCTTTCAAGGACGCCGGAAGTAGGAAGCCGTACTTTACTTCATGCGGCCATCGGCGACGAAGCGAGTGCCATGCATGGTCGATATATATCAAGCTGCAAAGTGGGTGAAGGGAGTACGTACATAGCCTCACCCGAAGGCAAGGAGTTTTCCAGGAGATTATGGGTAAAACATTCTCCTCTTGGACATTTTATATTGCTCTCACCCTCATCCCCCCCTGTAGAACGAGACGATTCAACTGTTCTCTCAAATGGATAGCCGCATCCCAGAAATCACCGCAAAGTACCTACGGGATGTCTGATGGATGTAGGCAGTTGTACTATTATACACCCTCAAGGTGTTGAAGCAGAACTGTAAGCAATGTAAGCATGCTCTTCTTCTTTGCAAAAGTGCGTGCGGCGGAAAACATGTGAAATCTTGGTGGGTAAAAATGGATCAAGCCCAGTGTTGACGGAAGGGGACGTCTGTTCTACCGCAATCTGGCGAGCAGGTGGGTGACCCGAGGGGGCTGTGTTTTACACGCCGACTTTTCATGGTTCGCGTTACCTCCCTTGTCACCCTCGCGGGCCATAGCTGAGTGAAGCGGGTAACAAGAACAACGACTGTGATAGCTTGCGAGTTGCATACTGCAAAAGACCACGTCCACCTCGCAAGTGGTATTGGCGAACTTGCAGCACAAGCAATAGGCTGAGGGAATAAGGGTAGGTTAGAACGGATTGTCTCTCCGCGCCGGAGTGAAAGATCAACCCCTTGGGCCCTGGGCCTGTCGAGGTGTCGAAGCACGCATAGTCTTCTCCTTGAACAACGAGATTCTTGATACTCGCTTCCGACGTAGACGGTCACATAAAAACATCAGGCAACCAGTGATATCGTCTGCCCGTAGGGTGGCGGGGTCGATGGACCGTCAAATAGCTCCAAATTTGGGAGCTATGATAGTTCTCAAACGCGTCTTTGGAAAGAAGCACTTGCATGAAGAAATTTCAAACATGGTGAGGTGCGGCCAGTGTGCAGCAGGAAGCTCCAAATGCTTCGGGACAGAGTGGGCAGGGCAGGCATATATACAATCAAGACTACGTGGACCGTCGTGGATCGCAGAGCCCATAGTTTTCCACTGGTCGGCGGTTCCAAACTTGGGAGCTTAACGGAAATAATAAGGCGTACCTGGAAAGTAACGAATGTCGTTAAGACCATGCAGAGGTGTGGACAAGAGGGGTTCTTCAGGTACCACTGGGGTCTCCCCTCTCCGAGCAGGAGTAGTTGGTTGGCAGTTTACTTTACAGAACCAAGCCAGCGGTCATCCTGAGGGGCAGTGTCCGGCCAACGACACAGCGACCTTGATGAGAGCGGCGCATTAGCCAGTTCGGTATTCCCAGCGTAGCCGTGGTGCGTGGGCAACAGTACGGCTTGATGAGAGCAGCGGGATGCCATTGGGATGATTCAGGGCCACGATTATGTACCTCCAGACCGAGGTGTTATGGATTCTGACGAGAACGTGGAACTGCCTCGGTTCGGGACATCACAGTGTGCAGTGCATGCCGCCGGTCCCGATACGGGTGGGAACGCCAAACCAAGTTTTCACCGTTACATCGCAACTGTTTCTGCAAACCGCCAACAATCGTACCGCTCGGTCGGCCAACGTGTCCACACAGCGATACGTCGCGAGAGTAGACAGAGAGACAGGCGCTAGGCCCTCTCTCCGCAACTCGACGTCGTTCGTGTTCGTCGTGTTGATTGGGTGAGTTCATCCGTATCAACTTTTTTCACGATATCAGTCTCATCGCCACGACCTGCGCGACACAGCAAATGATCGCAAATTGCACGCTTTGGATAGCTTGACGTACCCTGCGGTCCCCTCTCCTCAAAGCTTTTTGCGTCAAATCCATCTTGTAGCTGCCAAGGCACTTGGCCGGTCTGGTGCCTGGCTACCCCACTCCTGATCGTCTCTACGCGTAATATGGGACTTTTCCCCTTCTCTCGTGGGGGTATCGGATCGAACCAAAAAACCACTGCGACTGTTGACACGGAGAAGTACGACGTTGACTGGTTTGCTCCCGCTCGACCACTTCACAAGGTTTCTTCCGGTCTGCTCCACGTCGAAAGCGACCAGGTCGAGGCTGCGGCGCCGGATCAATCAGGGCCCACGTCAAGTCCCGTCTCTAGCTCTAGTGGACGCGCTGTGCATTCACCTGCCCCCGAACCTACTATGCGCCTTCGCCTTCCTGCAAAGTTGCCGTCTGCGGCAGATTCTTCTTCGGCAGCTCGGAAAGTTGATGGCGGGATAGGAGAATTTCCTGTTCCTCTCTTCCGATCGCCTTCTTCTCGAAAGCGATCCAGTCGCACTTTCTTTGCTTTCAGCTCCAACAAGAAGTCACATCATGCCAGGACTTCAAATATGCACATACCCCAATCTCAACAGTCTTCACCCCTCAAGGCGCACTTGGCCGACCCGAATACTCTTCCCTCCCCACTGCGCACTGACACTGACGACTACTATTATTGCAATTATTCACCCGTCACTCCTTGTCGAACATCTCCACCCGCGATACCCCGTCTGGACACCTCGAATACTCCTTCACTTCTGAGAAGGCGTTCAACACGATCACAGAGTCACGGCGCAACTGTGGATTCGGATTCTCAGCAGTCTTCTCCCCTGAATTATTTCTCATCAGACACCAGCACCCATCCATTCGCGGGCGCTTCCACCGTTTCGCCTTACATACGCAATCCAAGTATTTACCCTGATTCGCCTGTTCTTCCCACTGGCACACAGGGTGCGTTGGAGGGCCAGTTACGGCGTAATGAGCCTGAAGTCCTCACATTTCCCATTCCGCCCCCACAACCGCCCCTTATAGTTGAGGAAAAGAGAAATGCCGACGAGATTCGGCCGCCTAAACCTGCTGGGATACTCCGGTCCTCTTTCTCGGTTCCAAACTTCTCCTCCGTGGGCGGAGTGACATTGCGTCAACCTGGTATGAGGGCGCGTCCCGCGAAAAGGGGTAGAGATGTATTTTTGACGGCTGGAAATTGGTGCGACACGATTATTTTCCCCCGGCCCCGTCTCAAAGCGAAGCTTGGCCCGACCGTCACCAGCCAGCCCATTATCAGTCCTCCATGTACTCCCATTCCTGCCGACGGTACAGATGGTATCGCCTTCACGTTCCCGCCACGCCCTGACGTAGCCTCGAGTACGGTAGTTGCGGATCCCGTCCGGACAACAGCAAGGTCTCCCTCACCACCCGCAGAGGCTCGTGCAGTGGTCTCTGCGTTGGATATTCCTCGGGATGATTCGCAACTCCCTCCCGTCGTGGATAAATTGAGTGGCCGAAGTGGTCAAGCAGGGCTGCCGTTGCCTAACCCTCCACCACCCTCGCTGGCAACGTACGTAGTTCTACCTGTGTTTCAGCATCGTCTTCTGATATGTGTGATAAGCGTTCTCGAGGAACGCGAGGATCTTGAACGGCTCCGTGAACAGTGGAGGATACAGGCCACTAAGTCACTGGGAAACAAACATACTCGGTTATTTTCGCGCGCCCGTTCCAAGTCGCTTTCGGAGAAGCGGATACATAAGGGGAATGAGAGCAAGCTTGAGTACCTTGCCACTCGTGTTCTACTTGGGAGTCAGAGTACTCCACCTAGAGTCCTCGTCAACGAATCCAGCGATACCACAGCCCATTCTCATTCTCACTCTACCACTTACTCCCATGCCACCCGCTCCACTCCTACTCTTCTTCATTCTTCGCAATCGCGTTCTCAGTCTCATGGGCACTCACATTCTCAATCTACTTCGAATTCATCGAAATCTTCGCGAAACCCGTTTCAACACCACGCACACTCTCACAGCGAATTTTGGGGAAAGGCCGCCCTTGTAAAGGCCGGGTCACTGTGTGGGTTCGGACCAGATGTCCAGTCTGGCACGCCACCCGATGATCACGTGCTGCCGATACAGTTGCCTCCCGAGGGAACGGTGCTCGATGGCACGGGCCCTCCAACAAACATCAAAGATATGGACGAAGCTGAAGGCTTGCTGCCATCTCCCAATGCCGAACCTATTGGTATTGCTATATCGTCACCGTCCGCACTTGAAGAACACATCTCACCCGGTCGTAATTTCAGCATACCAAATCACCCATTTGGGAAAGGCAGCCTGCCCTCTCGACTGCCCTCTTTACCCCCTTCCTCCCAAGGTTCGACGCACCACCACATTCGCACAATATCAGAGTACGCGGGACCACATCCATCCGCGCTCGACCTTGAGCTTCCTATCACTGCTACCAGTGACGTAAGCTTGAGGCACAGGCTTCCCCCTCGACCTGCCGCACACTTAGCGGTCCCTTCCATCTCCCATCCATACGGCGCGGCATCTACGACAGCGATCGCTGGCGTGGCCGGGCAGGTGCGACAACGCTCCCGGTCACACACGGTGTCTCCACGGATATCGACGCTTGCAGATTGTGCACTTGGTCCGCACGTATCCGTGACTAGCGCGGAGTTCGAGCAGTTTGGAGTGGGCAAGGCGCTTGTGTACGCTGTTTTACCGAAGCAGGGTGATCGTGCGTAACGTTACTATGTATATTTCTTTTTTTCGTTTTTATCGGTATGATATACTTTCGTGTAGTTTCATGGCGGCCTTTTGTTGAAGTCCATCGATTATCTTGGGTACTAATGTAGATATTCAAATCAGCGAGTCTTGATGTCGGCTCGCAAAGGGGACCCGGAATCCCTGAGGGAGATTACCTTCAATGAGATGTGGCATCGTTCACTTTAGAGTTTAGTTTCGACAAGGATACATGGAGTCCCTGCGATTTTCGCCGATAAGCTATATTCCTGGCGTTAAGCACGGCAACGTCAAATATAAAACCAATCTGTTACTCCTCATCCAGGGCTTCCAGGTTGACCTCAATATCGTGATCTTCCATCGCATCATCTGCTGCAAGAGCTCTGAGCGCGCGGACATCACGCGTGCCATCAAACGGTTGCCCAAGTGTTTTGCGCACATGACCAAACCGATCCAGAAAAAGAAAAAACTTCCAGCCGTACGACGGATAACGAACAACATTGTCTCCTAGTAGAGGGGAACACTGCGTAGTATATATGTATATATTGCATAGCCATACAAACGGGAACGTGATATCCAGAATGTATATGAACGGAAGAACCAAGTACTTGTACCATCAAAAAAACAAGAGTATGACATGTGAGATCAAAGACCATTACATTCGACACAAAACAAGGAGGCGGGCAGTCAAGCTAGCCGATCCACCACCGTTCACTACTTCCAACCTCGAGAGTGTTGTCATCCACCTGGTGAGACTCCATATACTGGACGGCTTCGGTTATTCCTCCTGACGTGTGGTTGCCATGTCGGATTGCAATGTCGGCCCCTCGTTCAAGAGACATTAACCGCACAAGGAACAATTGAGAGCTAGTGCTAGACATGACCAAACCACGGAGGTTATCCGGTGTCACCAAGCGAGAGGCAAATCGTTCGGTCTCGGTTGCAGGAACTACCCCTTGGCAGCCGATAGCATGAAGGTCTACGAGGAGCTGTACTTGTGATAACTTGTAGCTCCCAAGCATTGCAAACCTCCTTCTCAAGAACGATGTGGAACCCTGCCCGGAGCAAGACGGAAATGCTCTAGCCATGGCATCGAGAATGATCCTGGCATAGAAGTAACATTGTCGAACGTAAAGATTGTAGTGCTTGAAAATGGTAGATGCGACGCTTGCAATAAAAGCGATATCGAAAAGGCAAGGTGAAGACCGGTGCCACCGAAGCGTACCCTTGCATACCGGGTCACGACCAGCACTCTGCCAGTACTCATGGTGCTCTCTATGTCATAGGCGCCAACAATTGAAGGGGGCCGCCAGAGATGGAAGGACAACGTACCTGGCTCGCACTACTGTGATAGTGTCTCTTGCAGCTCCTCCGTTTGAGGATACAACTCGCATCCTACTGTTAGTAGGCACACGTTCCACGATGACCATGAACCCTTCCGCTGTGAATGCAATGTCAGCGTGCATATTTTCACAGTCATCAACGCGCTTACTGTGGACCAGAAGGAATTCATGATAGCAGGAAGCCCGGGAAGGGATGTAATAGAGATGGCATGTAATGATTGTTTCCGCTCGTTGGGATGTGCTCGCAATGCGAAGAAAATCCCGAATATTATACCGTCTCGGGGTCTCATGTTCGGGGAAGAGATCTAATGTGTTGTCCACATCCATGGCAGAAGCTCGATAATGATTAGGATGTGATGAATCAAAGCCACTGACGGTGTATGGAATACCATGGTGGTACTGTGGAAGCAGGTTATATCAATATCAATATGTACTGGATTGAAGGTGATTGCGAACGTACACTGTGTAAGGTCACGTGCCGGAATATTGGAATTTCTGCATAGAACCCGATCACAACTTTTCTACATAGAATTTCTCTGTGTATTATGTAAGCAACACGCTTCGGACACTGCTAATCATGGTCTAAACTTGCTGCCACCCACTATCAATGCTCCAGTGTTACAAAATGCTGGAAAGTTTTCTGAATAGCTCACTAACCACTATGAATATAAACAAAAGTGATGCACTCTTTTATAGTTAAGTGAGTATAGAAAAAAATATAGAAAGGTATCAAGTTGATGTTGCCAGAGCGATGCCGGTGGCCAAGTGTTAGTGAGCCCTTGGGCCCTCGACATGTTGTGTGCTGTGACCTGGCAACGGACGTAATACCGGGGCCCTCAAGGCCTGAGAACGTCCCAAAAAACTCGTGGTAATGACGTTCAATGCCTATTAAGGACATCATTTCACACCCATGCTTCAATACACTCGGGAAAATGCTGCCGCCGGCAGCCTTTGTACCTTGCTTGTTTGCATTCGGTGGTGAGATCTTGAGACTCCAACTGGCCGGCTTCGTTGATTCCTCCTGACGCATGATTTCCATGTCAGTCAGCCCCTGGTTCAAGAGACACTAACCGCACAAGAACCAGTCGATGGCCGGCAATAGACATATCCAAACCGCAGAGATTATCCGGTGTCACCAAGCGAGAGACACGTCGTTTGGTCCCGATTGCAGGAACTACCCCTTGGCAGCCGATAGCATGAAGGTCTACGAGGAGCTGTACTTGTGATAACTTGTAGCTCCCAAGCATTGCAAGCCGCCTTCTCAAGAACGATGCAGAACCCTGTCTGGAATGGCAAAATGGAAATGCTCTAACCATGACATCTAAAGTGAGCCTGGCATAGAAGTAACACTGTCGAACGTAAAGGTTGTAGATGCGACGTACGCAATAGAAGCAATATCGAGGAGGGGGGCGAAGGTCGGTGCCACCGAAGTGTACCCTTGCATACCGGGTCACGACCAACGCTCTGCCAGTATTCAAGGTACTCTCTATGTCACAAGCATCAACGTTCAACAACTGAAACCGAACGCTAGAGTCGGGGGTACAATTTACGCGGTTCGGACGACTGTGGTAGTGTCTCTAGCGGGTCCTCCAACACTCGCATTCCATTGTTAGTAGGGACAAGCTCGACGATGGCTACGTGCAACTCCATTGTGAATGCCATGTCGCCATGCAGAATCGCACGGTAACTAATGCGCTCACTGTGGATGAGAAGGAGTTCATGCCAGTAGGGAGACCGAGAAGGGATATAATAGAGTCGGCACGCACTGATCGTTTCTTCCCGTTGGGTTGTCCTCGCGATGAATTACCGGTTACCTCGCAAGGTTTCTCCAACCCCGATCGTGGGAGCGTAGTCCCGGGAGGCGCCGTTCGCGAAGGGCTGTGGAAGATGCCGTTGGCGAGTACATGCATCTTCAGTAAAAGCTGCACTCGTCACTCAAATTTATTTATATATTGCGCTGTTCAGTGTTCATTAATTCATTGTCCAAGTGTGCCATCACAGACACGACCAAATTATGTGCTTTAATTAAGTTGCCTGAGGTGAGTGAGGCGGAACAAGTGGAAACGATTTGCTGTTACACTGCCGAAATCATTCATATCCGTGCTCTCGAACTGCCCCCTCTAGCAGTCTCCAGCAGCCCTAGCAAGAGAAAGATCCCTGCTTACTTGGATCCCAAGTGTAAGCACGTCCAAGAAAAGGGAGTTACAGGTCTGCAACATCTCTCTGATATCATACTCAATTACATAACGCAAACATGTCATCCACAAGGCGCCGAAAGTTGAACTACCAAGGTTTTTCCTCTGCATTGCACCAGCTTCCTTCTTTCGTAACAAGGCCTCCGACTTATCTGTAAATTGCAGACCGTCTCAAAGATATGTATAACTACCTCCAGCCAATTTCTGGGTTCTGGCATTCCATGTACACTATCGCAGTGTACTATGCCAAATTTTGTTGCCGTCCCCTCAATTGCTGATGTTCGTGGCATAGAGAGCACCATGAATACTGGCAGAGCACCTGTCACCCAGTATGCAAGGGTACGCTTCGATGGCACCAGTCTTCGCCTCGCGTCTTCTCGCGTACAAATCGGAGTACAAGTACATGTATCATCAAATAACTGAGTGCGGCATGTGACATTGAAGGACCATTACATTCAATCAAAAACAAGGAAGCGGACAGTCAAGCTAGCCGATCTATTGCGGCTAGCTCGCTCCAACTTCAAGAGTGTTGTCATCGGCCTGGTGAGACTCCACATACCGGACGGCTTCGGGTATTCCTCCTGACGTGTGGTTGCCATGTCGGATCACTATATCAGCCCCTGGTTCAAGAGACATCAACCGCACAAGAGACCTTTGAAAGCTGGCAGTGGACACGGCCAGGCCGCGGAGGAAATCGGGCGTCATCAAGCGAGAGGCAGGTCGATCGGTCTCGATCACGGGAGCAACAGCTTGGCAGCCGATAGCATGAAGATCTACGAGAAGCTGTACTTGTGATATCTTATAGCTCCCAAGCATTGCAAACCACCCCTTGGAGAACGATGTAGAGCCCTGTCTGGAGCAAGAGGGAAATGCTGTGGCCATGGCGTCTAGAGTGATCCTGGCATAGAAGTAGCACTGTCGAACGTAAAGGTTGTAGTGCTTGAAGGTGGTAGATGCGACGCTTGCAATAAAAACAACATCGAAGAGGCGAGGCGAAGATTGGTGCCATCGAAGGGTACCCTTACATACCGGGTGACGACCGGCGCTCTGCCAGTATTCATGGTGCTCTCTATGACACGAACATCAGCATCTGAGGGGGGAACACTACGGTCGGGAGGACAATGCACCTAGCTCGCACTACTGTGATAGTGTCTCTTGCGGCTCCTCCGCTCGAGGATATTACCCGCATCCCATTGTTAGTAGGGGCACGCTCGACGATTAATAAGAACCCCTCCGCTGCGAATGCAATGTCGCCGTGCATAATTACATGGTAATCAACGTGCTTACTGTGGACGAGAAGGAATTCATGACAGCAGGAAGCCCGAGAAGGGATATAGTAGAGATGGCATGCAGTGATTGTCTCTTGCAGTTGAGTTGTCCTTGCGTGTAGGAACTCCCGAATGCCATACCGTCTAGGGGTATCATATTCGAGGGAAAGACCCAACGTGTGGTCCGTATCCATGACAGAAGCTCAATGGGGAAGGAGGAATGTCCGCAGACGGGATGGCAGACAGGTAGATTGGGACGCGTTGAAACGCAGTCGCTGAGGACGTATGGAAATGCCATTCGCAGTCTTATTTGAAGGGTTGGCGGCACTGGTGGGGATGTTTGTCGAGACGACCTATTTGCTTAGTCATAGCCTGTCCTTTATATACCACTGCCTGTATGAGTGCTCAATGCGGAAACTCATCGTTTTCTTTGGAATCTTCCACGGACTTGAGGCTGTTTTTACTCGTGGGAGAAATGACCAAGTCCGTGGAAGATTCCAATAGAAAACGATGAGTATCCGGGAGTATTCCACTGAGAGCCCCGCTCCGGAGGTATATAAAGGACAGGCTATGACTAAGAAATAGTAGGTCGTTTCTCCAGAACACCCTTACAGTATCGTTCCATCATTTGTATGATCAGTACGTTTGTCACCACGCCCCTCTGGCTGATTTCCTGGCCTGCATCGATCCATGTAAATCGGAGTCTCTCCTCAGCCTAAACTTGATCCATCACGGCAAATACCCTCACTAAGCTAGGTCGCTTTTATTTCCCAAGGTTCCCCGGCTGAGTGCCTAGACGCGAGCGGGCGATCAATCGATAATGGTCGATTGCTCCTGCCCGAGGGGAACGGAAAAATCAGTACCCGCAAGTGCTCAGCGTAGAGCCCGCGAGCTCCGTCACAAATGACTACGAGTGCATTTCTTCACCGATGCAATAAAGCAGAGGGGGAAAAAGAAACAAGTAACGTGAAGCGCAACAGAAGTGACCCATCCAGATATCGTACTGCTCTACAGATTAACAGGTCAAACTGTCCCAATCAAAGACCTCAATTTGTCTGTGCCCCCACGGCCTGTATGGCGTAAACAACGAGATATATGTCAAGCGATGTGTTACGGAAAGAGAGTGCATACACTTACGAGACGTTTAAGGTGTTCCATGAACACTTGCAAGCTGACGTCGTCAGTGAAGATCGCGGGTCCAGTACCAGTGCCTGCCGCTGTGCCGTACATCGACGTTGTCCAGCAGGAAACGAGCCTGGCTGCCACCCTGGTCACAAACAATGTACCGCGGAATTGGAAAACGATCGACGAGAAGGTCCTGGAAGGTGAAACGATCAGCGTTGCTGCACACTTATAACTATCAGAGAGCAGTAGGATGCCCACATACCTCTGCATCGGTAACAGGCGCCTCTAAAAGTTCCTTGAAATTCTCGTAACCCTCTTGATCTTGGTATCCAGCTTTCCTCCACTGAGCGACCGTTTCTCCGTGGAAAATGAGAATATGGAAGAACGTATCCAAAAGGAGGATGACGTCCGGTTTGATGGAGACACTGTCGAGTAACACAGGTTGTGGTGGAACGTCGAAAGTATAGGACATGAGAGTGGGCTGGATCATGATGAGCGAGTTGTTTACGTCTTCTTCGTTGAGGATATGTCTACAGTAACGTGTTAGTGTAGTGTCTGCAGCGGGAAAGCCTCGCACGAACCTATAGAACGCCGTCTCGTCCGGGCTGTTGTTGAACACCTGCAAAAACTGACTCCTCCGGAGATGGAACATGAACTGCGGGTAAATGCTGAAGTTATCTGATAATCTGAAACTACTCGGGTCCTCCTTCCGGTAATCAGCGAATTCTTGGCAAAGCCGGATCAGCATGAGGTCCAGCCAACGTAATACATCGGGTGAGTCATCGATCTCCGCTTTGAAGACTGCTATTCTTGCCATCAAAACGGCAGCAGCTTCTTGGTCGAACGAAGCCGCAATGCTCGGTGATCCTGCTTCTGCAAAGTTCCGCGCAACGGTCGAGACGCGCAAGCGTTGCTGTCCAGAGGAATGCTGGTAGTGTGTCACGAATTGGATCAAGCCGCGGGAGCCTGGCTGAAGAGCTTGCCCGGCCGGGGTAACTACTTCGAAGTACAAAGCTGTTGATGTTCGCGGGGTGATGGAATTCAGTCTCCATGCAGAGGTTTGGCCGATACCGATTTCAGTCTCTCCAACACAAGCCGATTTTTTGCCCGCCGAGATGGCATGCCCAATAAGCCCAGAGACTTTCAGTTCCTTGGTCGTCTATCCAATATCCATCGGCCACACGCTATAATGAGTTGGGGAAAGGAAAAGTACCTGTACGTCAAACGTAGCATTGAACCCCATCTCCAAGAAATCTTGATCATCCTTGTTGAAGATACGAAGAAAACTCTGCTGGAAGTTGGAGGTCGCGAACGAGTCAGATAAAACTATGACGCCATTGGTGGAATTCGGTAGGGACTTCATCTCCAGTAATCCAACTTGATCCAAACAACCGGCGAACAGGTCGACTACGTGCCCGTTGTTAGAGGCCCGTTTCGTGAGTCCTTCATAAAACTAAGGAGCCATTGAGAAGGGTAATTCTTCATACGACAATACCGCACCTTCACAGCACGCTTGTAATGCTTGACGCTGTCTCGTTCGATATCGTGGTGCGAGCGAATTGGCTCTTTCAACTCGTTGCTCACCACCATACCAGGACCCTCAGTGGCAGGACCGCCAGCGAACAGCATGATGCAAGTACCTGTATTGGGGTACGTCGTCTTCGAGTCAGGAGAGGTTGCAGTAGAAATTATTCCCTCAACCTAATGCTTGTGCTCCAAGTTCGCCAATACCACTTGCGAGGTAAACGTGGTCTTTTCCAGTATGCACCTTGCAAACTATCACCGTCGTTGTTCTTCTTACCCGCTTCACTCAGCTGTGGCCAGCCAGGGTTCCGCTGGTGACAAGAGAGGTAACGCGAACCATGAAAATCAACGTTGCAGATATGTCAGCACTGCGACTTTTACTTCGCATCCACGCGTCGCTTCGTCGATTCGTCCACGGGCGCCAAGAGCTCAATGCAACTCGGCGTTATGACTAACGGGCAGGGTTGTCATGTCGCTAGTCAACTCCGAAGAGAAGCCGTCGCGGCCCTACCGAAGGGAGTTGGAGGAGCTGTCATATGTATCGGTCAACTCAGGCGATTTGCGCGTGAGCACGAACGGGAGGCAGAAGGATGCAGCGCGACTGAAGAGAGAAATGGAAGCCGTTTGAACATCAAAAGGGCCAACAATGATGCGGAGAATACGAGCGCGAACACTCCTAATCGACCTGTGCCGATTCCGCGAGTGGATGATTCAGAGAGCATAGCTGAAGCGGTACGACGCTGGATGTTGTGGGTCGCGCAAGTCAGCGAGTATTAGCCTATATCCCAGCTTTCTGTTCTTACCGAACGTGAGATGCGAGTGGTACTGAGTGGTAGTATTGCGCTGCAGTCCGTGGGGAAATACTCCCCGCTCGAAGGGTATTTAAGAAGGGTGGTCCGTGTTGTGATGTCTGATTTTCGATTTTTTGTGGTTCTTACAACTACGGTGATCTTCGATTCATCAAACGTCGCGACCACGTGACCGTATCTCGTAGAATTCGGGCAAGGCTATCGAAACTGCGCGCATGTTCATGCTAGTTGGGTTGGCAAGAAGGTAATACGTCATCGCTGATGCCTCTTCGAAGGTCTTCACGTTCAACTCGCGCGTCGGCTGACCCTGCACCGGCCGTGGAACCCACGTCTAGTGGCTCCAAACGGAAGGGGGGTTAGTGCTAACGAAATTGATAACGAAGGAGAGCGTATCCGAGCTAGGTATAAAGCTGTCATCGTCGTCTTGAAGGACACATCGGCCGTCATCGAGAGCATCGAGCGTAGGCGCACCGTCAAGGGCATCCAGGAGTACACGCGCATCCGCTAGAGAAAACCTGCGGGAGGTTGACGAGGAAGAGGGAGATGAAGAACATAGGGGCGAGGGGGAGCAGGTGACAGAGGACAGTGAAATACCCCGGGTGCATAAGAAAATCCCGCAATTCTACAGAGAAGAAGAGTTGTGAGGCCAAAAGCGGGCGAAGCACCAACTTCTAGGCCACGTAATTCTTTGCCTGCTACTCCGGCTAAGACGCCCTCACACTCAGCATCTCGTGAATCTGATGGCGACGACTTGGATGGATTGGACGAGACCTTCTAAGGATCGCAGATGCGTCCTAGACGGCAAGATGCAAAGAGTAACCCACCCAGTCAATTAACTAAGCGTGCAGCAGCGGCCGTCGCCAACGAGGAGGAGAAATCGCTCCTGGAACCTAGACAGCCGAAGCCTAAACCTCAATCGCAGACGCAAATATCCCCCACCGAGCAACCCATTGGTCCGAGGTCCCGCTTGGTGATCCACAACATGGCATTGATTAACTTCATGAGTTGTGCGGGCCGCCAGGAGATTGGGGCTCTCCACAAGGTACGTACGAATGTAACGTACAAAATTCTTATACCGAAGATTTGAGACAGTCATTTTCTGCGATCGTCCGAACGGTTCGGGCAAGTCGAATACCATCGATGCTCTGTTGTTCGTCTTTGGATACCGACCTTCAAAGATGTGGCAAGGTAAACTCTCGGAGCTGATTCACCGCTCGGCGTGATACCCAGACCTTGATGAGTGCAGCATGGAAGTGCACTTCCCTGATATTATTGATTTGGTATGCTATAACATTCCGTCGCTGAAGCATGGCTCAAAGGGGATTTTTAGCCCGGATCGGATGCGAGAAAGTCGTTCCAGATTCGCACCTCGCCGTAGCGCGCATCGCAAACAACAACAACCAATGCCGGTATACCATTAATTCTCGCACTAGTAGCTTCACGGAGGTGCGAAATCTGCTCAAGGGCGGGATCGACCTCGACCACAAACGGTTCCTTATCCTCCAGGTAAATACATACTATCTCGTCGCCTCTTCCTCGTCTGGACTATAGTCGCACATTTTTTCAGGGGGAAGTCAAATCCATTGCTCAGATGAAATTCAAAGCACAGAATGAAGGTGAGGATGGACTTCTTGAGTACCTCGAAGACATCATTGGCATCGAAAAATTGGGTTTCGAGCTTCGTGAGCTCAAAACGAGCACGCCGCAGGCCTTCATCTCATCTGCTATTATGAGACCAAATCTGGTCTTCCAATGCGGCTGAGGGTTGGGCTGGTACTCGAAATCGCTTTCAATGAATGACTGTAAGTCTCCATCGTACATAACAACTGGATCCTCGGATTCTCGAGTCAGCCACCGCTCGAGTATGATCCAGACCACCGGTTGCCCTCTTCGTCCGGGCAAGGGGTAAAGCTGGGACAAAACGCTATTGGGTAAACGCTTGAGAAGCCGCTGAAACTCAAGGTATAACCCGGACATGTTATGGTAAGTCGCCCTGGTGAAGTTGGATAGGTTTGTCTCCAAGGATGGCGTAGGCCTGAGGACAGGACGAAGACCAGTGCATGACGCCGGAAAAGCATCACCGCCGCGCCAGTTGTCATGAGCTTGATCGTAGTTTGTGTAGGTATTCATGAAGTGCAGTACAGGAAATCATAGGGAATGGCGAGGGTATAGAGGGATGGATCGCGTACAAATCAGGGTACGGGTACATGTATCATCAAATAACTGAGTGCGGCATGTGACATTGAAGGACCATTACATTCAATCAAAAACAAGGAAGCGGACAGTCAAGCTTACCGATCCATCGTGGTTAACCCGTTCCAACATCGAGAGCATTGTCATCCACCGGGTGAGACTCCATATACTGGCCGGCTTCGGTTATTCCTCCGGACATGTGATTGCCATGTCGGGTTGCTGTGTCAGTGCCTGGTTCAAGAGACATCAACCCCACAAGAGACCTTTGAAAGCTGGCAATAGACACGGCCAGACCATGGAGGAAATCGGGCGTCACCAAGCGAGAGACACGTCGTTCGGTCTCGATCGCAGGAGCAATGGCTTGGGAGCCGATAGCATGGAGATCTACGAGGAGCTGTACCTGCGATAACTTGTAGCTTCCAAGTATTGCAAACCACCCCTTCGAGAACGACGTGGTGCCCTGTCTGGAGCAAGACGGAAATGCTTTTGCCATCGCGTCTAGAGTGATCCTGGCATAGAAGTAGCACTGTCGAACGTATAGGTTGTAGTGCTTGAAGGTGGTAGATGCGACGCTTGCAATAAAAACGACATCGAAGAGGCGAGGCGAAGGTTGGTGCCACCGAAGCGTACCCTTACATACTGGGTGACGACCAGCGCTCTGCCAGTATTCATGGTGCTCTCTATGTCACAAACGTCGGCATTTGAGGGGGAACACTATGGTTGGGACAATGTACCTGGCTCGCACTACTGTGATAGTGTCTCTTGCGGCTCCTCCGCTCGAGGATACGACTCGCGTCCCACTGTGAGTAGGGACGCGTTCGACGATTAATAAGAACCCCTCCGCTGCGGATGCAATGTCGCCGTGCATAATTACATGGTAATCAAGGTGCTTACTGTGGACGAGAAGGAATTCATGATAACAGGAAGCCCGAGAAGGGATATAGTAGAGATGGCATGCAGTGATTGTTTCTCGCATTTGAGTTGTCCTTGCGCGTAGGAACTCCCGAATGCCATACCGTCTAGGGGTATCATATTCGAGGGAGAGACCCAATGTGTGGTCCGTATCCATGACAGAAGCTCAATGGGGAAGGAGGAATGTCGGCAGAGGGGATGGCAGACACGTAGATTGGGTGGGATGCCATTCGTACCGTTATTTGAAGGAAGCACACTGGGTGGTATTCCGGCGATATTGAAGGGGTGCTTACATAATGATTGCAGGATGTAGTGGATTGCGTGCTTAGCTAATCATTAATCACATCCCATGCACCCATGTATAAGTCGGTCCGGACGCCTGGCCCCATCAGCACCCCCTTTTACCATGTATACCTGCCAGCCGGTGGGGCACCCTTACCATTTCGGTAAGTCTGTCCCTGGCCCATTCCCGAACAGGCGTCCGGAATGGTAAAGCTTGTGCGCCACCGACTTATACATGGGTGCTACCGGATGTGATTAGCTAAACACGCAATCCACTACATCCTGCAATCATTACCTTGCTTGCAAGGTTTCTCCGACCCCAATAATCGTGGGAACGGAGTACCGGGAAATGCCATGTGCGTGGGAATGCTTCCGGCAGATGCCTCTCACCCTTACCTGCGTCGTTGCTGTGAAAACCCGGCATGCACACAGAGGTCTTGGAGGAAGCTATGCTCTCGCAAACTATGTACATACATCACGGCCCATGACGGCCCATGACAATGGTTACCACCGTTACTCTGAATTTCTTTGGAGAAAGGTCCACCATTTCCAAGTTTTGTCATCCTCTTCTTGTAATCGATCATCTTCAAAGAGCAGATCGTTGCAGTGAGCCCTCCGGAAAATGTCGTCATCAAAATCTCGCAGTAAACGTATGGTTGATCTCCCTGCACTTCTCGACAACGCCACATATAAGTTGAAGAGGTTAAGGCCGCCCGATGGTGGTGTCGCAATGTCGACTACTACGCATGGCAATGTTTGACCCTGCGCTCTGTAATCGGTGAAGGCATATGCGGGGGTCATTGGAAATTGACGACGACGGACGGTGCGCACGACATTTTGCCCGTTGTGTCGCATTTTAATTCGAAAGGTTCTTGTGGCGGGCTCGATTGGTACAACAGACTCTTCCAGATCGGTTAATCTGCACGTCCGCGTCCGATCCATTTTCACGAGAATGAATAACTGATCGCTAGAAGCAGAGAAATGTCTCAGTCGTTGGACAACGGACTAACTAATCTACACGAGAGCTGCGAACCTAGAAGCAGAGAAATGTCTATCGAAGTCAAGTCAGTCCTGGTGTAACACGTAACGTACTGTAAGCATACCTCAGTTGTTGGACAACGGACTGAGGAAAGAAAGAAAAGATCGCTACCATAGCATCTATGCGTATACGCATCACGTGCTGTCCTTGGTGTCCGCGCTGTAAAAGTACACTACACGAACCTGAACACTAGAGACTCCAACACACCCCCTCAGCGCGGCACCAGCGACAGACCCGTGCGATGAACCTGGAAAGAAGAACGAGCGAGAGACTTGGTGAGAAGGTCGGCGACATTCTGATGAGTCGGGATCCACTTGGGCGTGAACACCCCCTTGCTGATGTGTTCGCGAAGGAAGTGATAGCGTACATCCACATGTTTAGTGCGAGAGTGGTTGAGCGGGTTGGAGGATAGCGATATCGCTCCCGTATTGTCTGCATATATGATAAACGGAAGTGTGACCTCCTGATTCAAGGAGCTGAACGCCGAGCGTATCCAAAGTCCCTCCTGAACGCAGGCTGCGAGCGCCATGTACTCGGCTTCGGTAGATGACAGTGCCAACGTTTGTTGCTTTTTAGAAACGTGCGCTATTGGACCTCCGTAGAAGAACCAGACGTAACCTGTAACCGAGACGCGGTCCGCTGGACACGTTGCCCAGTCTGAGTCGGTGAAGGCGTG